>CM042141.1:89981670-90301670 GCA_023376005.1 Doryteuthis pealeii
AGGGAAACTATTTTCAACATTTTAGAGACACTGACAAATGATATTTTGTTTATATTTCTCCATTTACATGTTTTCTTTATTGGTTACATAAATACTATTTTAGTATTATCTGCGTTATTCGGACTATTGTCCTCATCTTTATTGTTATTTGTACAACGTTTCGGCCGATATGCCCTCTGTGGCCTTCTTCAGGTATTTCTTGTCGGACTCGGGAACCTTCTTTTCGAACTCGGGAACTTTCTTGTCGTAATCTGGAGCCATCACGGAACTTCAAACTTAACCCTTTATTTAGTCCTCGGGGGTATCCTGTTCTCATTCCGCTAACCATAGCTGGGGTAGGAGTTGTGTTAATTATTTTTCTATGTTACTGCCTCTACTCAGGATTGAACCCGGAATCCAGAGATAACTGTCACCTAGAACTGTCTTAACCTAACTACCTTATCCACTAGGACATGTGTCCAATTGGCGGCAGTAACATAGAAAAATAATTAACACAACTCCTACCGACAAGAAATACCTGAAGAAGGCCGGAGGGCATATCGACCGAAACATTGTACAAATAACAAGGAAGATGGGGACAATAGTCCGAATAACGCAGATAATACTAATCATCAAGCCTCATCTCAAACATTCAGAGAAATACTATTTTGTATCGGACAAGACATTCGTTCCAATCCTATATTCTTGGAAAAGTTATGAACACGTTTATTATTCCAGTTACGGGTTAAGTAGTAGTACAAATTTTACTTCTACAAATATGGCTTTGACTTTACATATTCCATGAAGGGTTATATGCCATTAGACAAAGAAACCAAAGCAAATTTTTAACAGTCGAGGAAAGTATTTTAAAATGTTAAGAATTTGTTATGACCTGTTTAAGGGTCAATAAATAATAACTCAACACGGAGATAAAATGTAGAAAACAGATGTATTCAGCAATATATCAACGTACAATGAAAAGGGTTTCCTTGTTACAGCGTACACGAAGAACATGTATCTTCTATTTCTCACTTGAGTAGCTTTTTTCTGTTACATGGACTTACACTTTGGGTAAGTCCATGTTCGTGTCATAGGTGAGTCACCTACAACAGAATTAATGGCCATCTAATAACGAATTGGTGACATCCAGACAAAAGTAATGTAAAATCAGCTAGAATATTGGTGAGCTCATTTGGTGTTTTGGAGAGACTTGCTGTTAAGTCATCTCTTGTAAAGTCTTTAATTGTATCAGAACCTAATTAGTAGATTATAATACAATCCGTTTTTTTTCTCTCTTTAGTTTCTTTAGCATATAAATTCACGACGTTTAATCTGAATGTTTGGATCTAACTTTTTATCCTTTTAAAAATGTTTTTATATTTTATTTTTGTATTTACATAGGTCAATATGCTGTATAAAAATATCGGCTCGACCGATGCGAGTTTTGGAGTGAATTTAATTGGATTCATTGTGGAACCGGTAATTTTTTAAAATTCAAATCTTAAATTTGTTTGTTAAATGTTCACACATTACATTTGTTGTTGTTATTTTTAATCTGGCACACAGGCGTCTATAGAATACTCCGACTGCACTACTGCAAAGGGATATGACCCTCATGGAGATACCAGTTGGCTGTGGGTAGCGACCCGTGATGCTTAAGGACCGAATCCTGTTGGCTGAGTAGTCCATGGCACGTAACATTCCACATTGGTTTTTACTTGGGCAAGATGCGCGGTCAAAGAAGGCCCAACCCGATTAATTACGGAAGACCATAGCACCTATATGATTGTCCGGACTCTATTGCTCTTATCACAAACCTTAACTCTTTTTATCATTTATGTACTATAAGGCGGTGGCTGAGGGCCTTAGTTTCCTGGGTATCACGTTAAATTGCATCTAGTGATGAGGTTCCAGTTCTGGAGCTCTGAGGAGTGTGGAGTACCCTTTATTGACATTACTCTCAGGTCCACTGTGACCCGAGTGGTATTACCTGTTAGGGTTCCATCTATGGGTTAAATAGATAGAAATTGAGTTAAATAACCAACAAGAATGAATAAAACAAAAACGTCTTCGGCATAAAATGACCCAACAAGGGTTGACATGCCGAAAAGTCTAACCAACCAACCAACCACTTTGAGATCACCCAATCACAATCAAAAGATCAGTCTTAGTATTAATTAACAAGAAAAGAACTTGTAATTTGGTGGATTTATCCGTTCCAGCAGATCATAAATTGAAAATAAAAGAAAACGAAAAGATTGACAAATACTTGGATTTTACCAGAGAACTGAAAAGTTGTGAAACAAAGCTGATGGTGTTACCGATTGTAATTGGAAGACTTGGAACGGTCCCCAAAGGCTTGAAAAAGAGAGGACTAGTGGAAGAACCGAGACTATCCAAACCACAGCACTGTTAAGATCAGCTGGAATGCTTGTAAGATAATCTGGATCATTCTTAAAATAATCCAGGGAGGAACTCCGACAAATAGACTAAAGGACAAGGAAATTGATGACGATGCACAAAGTATTACACCGGTGAGATGGCATAGACAGACTCTATGTGTCAAGAAAAGAAAGAGGAAAAGAACTCGCTAGCTTTAAGGATTGCATATATGCAACAATCGAGAAATATACTAAAAAAAGGCAAAGAAATACTAATTACAACAGTCATTAATATCAATTGCAACATAAGAAAAAAACTAGCAAACAGATGGGAAGAAAAATAACTATATAGATAATTAAAGCGAAAAACTGAAGAGATGGAACGCGTGAAGACCTGGACATGGCTAAAAAAGGGAAACCTCAAGAGAGAAACAATCTCGTATAATAGAAGCACAAAATAATGCCATAAGGACCAATTATATCAAAGTGATATATATATATATATATAAGACGCAATAGAATAGCAAATGTAGGGCGTGTGGAGACAGAGATGAAACAGTTAATCACATAATAAGCGAATGCAGCAAACTAGCACAAAAGGAGTACAAGATTAGACCCAACTGGGTGGGAGAGGTGATCCTCTGTGAATTATGCAAATGATTAAATTGTGACCATACTATTAAATGTTATATGCATAAACTAGAATCCGCCCAAGAGAATGAAACCCATAAGATTCTCTGGGATTTTAAGATACAAACGGATCACCTAACCCCTTCCAGAAGACCAGCTATAGTTAACAAGAAAAAGAGGATTCTGGCGTTCCAGTGGATCACAAAGTGAAAATGAAAGAAAACGAAAAGAGAGACAAATACTTGGACCTTGCCAGAGAACAAAAAATTGACAACTGTGGAACATGTGGGTGATACCAATTGTAGTTTGTGTCCGTGGAACGGTCCCTAAGGGTTTGGAGAAGAACTGGAAGAATTGGAAATCAGGGGAAGAATCGATACCATCCAGACAACAGTATAATTACAATCGGCTCGAAGAAGAGTCTTGGAGACCTGAGGAGACTTGTTGTCACTCAGACTCCAGTGAAAGACCACACGATTTTGGGGAAAAAAACTTGAAAATCGTAATATAATGAAGATAGGTCATGTAAAATTGAAATTAAAAAGTACGATTTGATAACATATACCGTATTTGACGCCATATAGGACGCACTTTTTTTCAAAATTTTGGCTAAAAAAATTGCCCTGTGTCTTATACATCGTAGGTGAAATTTGAGACCTTCCGTAGGCCGAGGCTAATCTTCTCTATGATGCTCACTAACCCAGCTTACGCTCAGTACTTTTACCTACCCTAAACTCCATGCATCCTTATTTTAGCCATGTTTCTGTTTGTATAATGCACAGCTAGACTGTTTTCAACAATATATGCGTAAATACTCTAAAAAATTTTTCCTGAATCTGACATGTTGAAATGGGAGTGCGTCTTATATGCTGTCAAATACGGTAGATCATTTTTTTAACGTAATTTATTTATTTATTTTTAGGATGATACCCATCTTTATCGATTTGAAGATGATGCTCCAGGAGATTACTTGAACGGAAAGTTATCTCTGGATGCACTTGCAAAACATCCAGATGTCCCAAACGCCGACCACGTTATTATGTTTTCAGCGTAAGTTATGACTTTTACTTGAGTCTTTCTTATTCTTATTGTTATTATATTTGCAAATATATGCACCCTCCGCCGGGTACAAATATTCAAGTTTTAATGTAATAAAATATTATATTAAATTAGAAAGGCTAATGAAACTAAATAAGAATGCAGATAAAAATATTTGAAACTGAGGGGGCAATAATCGAAAAATAGAACAACTGAAACTTACTCTTCCATCGCTAATTTTTTTCTAATCTTACTATTTAGTTAAAATAGAAAGTAAAGAATAAAATTACAGTTATTTCTTCTTGTTAATGGATTTCTTTTAAGATTTATACCCGAGATTTTTGCTTATATTCATTAAGATAAAACCAAACAATTAGAAATCAATAATACTAAACACATATATATCAAAATCAAATTTTAAATATCAATATGCAAATTAGCCTTCTCGTCCACACTGTAAACTGCTATTTTGTTGTATATATAAATACAATTGCATGTTATTAGTATCTAGATATGGCTAAAAGTATTGATAATGTAAAACAATTTTATTAATAATTAAGGTTTAAATAAAAAATAAAATCATGGAGAATGTGACGTAAATAACAAAGGGAATTGTATTTGAGTAGTGATATAGTTTCGGTTATAGACAAACACACAATCTCCATTATAATAAGATTATCTCTGTTATTTCTTCTATGCTGACCGGATTATTCTGGTTTCCTGTCTTCTTGGATTTGTCTTGGATTTTATTAATGAAAACAAAGAATGAATTTATTTTCGACGTCTTCATTTTCAAGAATCCATAACCGCACGCGTTGCACGTTTACTACGACGCCTGGTACTACTCTGATTGACTAACTTAACTCATTCTCACGGTTGGGTAGTCACATGACTAAACCAACCAATGAGAGAACTATGTTTTTATTACTGAAAAATAGAGGTTCTGTATAAATAATGCAAATGCATTCCGATTAATCTTACTATCGAAAATCAGTGATAAAGTATTGTCAGTGGTCATAAATGAATTTAAGCATTATAGTATAATTGAAGCGATTCCTATTAAATAATAATCGTTTGTTTGCAGACAGTTATAAATAATCAAATATTTCTATCAAATTATAATAATCTATAAACAATTATATGGTTTAATGTAATTATTCCTATTTGATAATAACAAAAAGGTACCCCTGTTTCTTCCTATCTAAAACCAATATTTTGCGATAATTTAATGGCATGGCAACTCCTTAAGGGTTATTTAATGCCGAAGTTTGATTCATTTGTAAATGTTTGATTATAATCATAACTATATTTCCAACCTTCCATTGTAATCATGTTTACATCATTTATGTCATCAAGTATTCTGATCTAATACTAATATGTCTCCTAAAACTTTTCAGAGCTCCTTTTGATTTTTCTTTACAGACATAATATATCAAAAAATCCTTCAACTGTAGGTAAGTGTTTTTATTTCATTGCCTCAAATGAAATGCTTCATATGTTTGTAGGATCTGCAGAAACATGTGAACATTTTGTTTATTAACTTACATAAACATATCAGTAGTATAGACGAGTAAACATTGTATCAAGGGGAGACAACTTCATATACGTGGTATGTCTGGAAAGTTCCCGGACTGGTGTCACAAATGATATGAGGGGCATCGTCTACTGTGAGTTCTTGTTGCAGACCAGACGATCAACCAGCATGTATATAAAGAGATACTGCGGCGTTTGCTTCGTTCAGTGCGCGAGAAGAGGCGAGAGATGTGGCAGGACAATTCGCGGGTGCCCACACTGCCCTGAGTATCCCAGAGTTCCTGGCCCAGAAGAACATCACAGTGCTGGAGAAACCTCTCTACTCGCCCGACCTGGCTCCATGCGATTTTGTCCTCTTCCCCAAGCTCAAGGGGGTCATGAAGGGAACCCGTTTTGAGGATGTGCACGACACCGAAAAAGGCCGAGACGACAGAGCTACAGAGAATCCCGGAAGAATCCTTCCAGGAGTGGATGCAAGCGTGGCAGAGAAGGATGGGGGAAGTATATTAGACCCCAGGAGGATTACTTTGAAGGAGATAACTTGTAGTTTGTAATTTGGATTTGAAATAAATGTTTTGTGTCACCAGTCCTGGAACTTTGCTGACATACCTCGAAGATACAATTGAAAGTGATATATAATGAATAGGTTTGCCTATTCATTTTGTAATGTAGTGTAGTAATAAAGTAAATTCCGTGGCAGAGAAGGATGGGGGATTACTTTGAAGGAGATAACTTGTAGTTAGTAGTTTGGATTTGAAATAAATTTTGTTGTGACACCAGTCCTAGAACATTTCTGACATATCTCGTATATTAACTGCAAAGCTACAAGGGAAGGGAACACAGATAGGATCGAAATTCCTACAATTAAAATGACCTGCGAGGTCAGAATAGGCTCCGAACTATTATTTCATAGTGATTTCATTCAATATGATATTTTTAACTGCCACGCCACGGTGATTTACCACCTGGGGTTATTTTATGCCAAATTAGAGAATCGCATTAATTGTACGTTCATACTTACATTTTCGTATAGTCATGCCATTGAATACGAATTATTCTTAAATAGGTTTACTTCATCGATTGATGGGACACTAACAGGTACTTTAATGAGAGTAATGGCGATAAAGGGTTCCTCCATCCTCCCTAGATCTCCAGAACTGGATTCTTACCATCAGACGTTGTTTAGAGTCATACCCAGGACACCCCTTTTTGTTAAGTCGTCTTACCCCTTGGCAGATGATACAGTCAACGTATTCTAAGCCCTGCCGTCAGAGCGATTCTAAGTTGAAGTAGTGTCATCAGTTTTATACTATTTTTATTTTCTTATATTAGTCATATAGCTAGACTGTTTCCCCAGTGATACTTGCATCAGAAAAATAAGGTTTAAAAAAGGTCGGCTTTGGGTTATTTTTATCACACTTTTAACCTGGTGTTAAGTTTTTAATTGCCATTGCTTGGCCTTATAGCACAAGCGCTTATCTGGTGGAATCCTTGATAAAGAGTCCGTCAACAATGTGAATCCTTTGGTTATTAAAGTGTCCTGAGTTACTGGTAATCGTATAAGTCCTTCGTGAGTATTGGTAAAGATCCCGGCAATCCTATGTGCGTCCTCCAAGAGAGCAATTTGAATATGACCAATATGGGGGGTTTAAATATTCTATCAGGCCAGTATTACTGGCAGTGATTGGTTAGAAGAGTCAATCACGTGACCTTAGCCAGTCTATAAGTATAGGCGGGGAACTAGCACACACTGTATATACAGAAAACTGCAACACCTGGTTTCACATCTTATGCGATTCTGAATTCGCAGTATCGCTAAATAATCAATCCTTGAAAATATTCTCCAGTTCTCAAAACAGATGGTATTTTGATACAAATAATCCGATTGAATATGAAACAAATTCGCTAAGCGTTTTATTTGCTAAATTTTACAGCCATTAACTTTAAGGATTTTATTACACCGCGTGTTGCCACCAACTTTAGAGTAGAAATGCCAAAGTCGTGTCTGTGTCTGTTAAATGTGTATTGTTTGGTTTGTTGGATTTTACGGCATGTCAACATTTGTTGGGTTATTTTATGCCGAAGACGTTTTGTACTATTTCTACTTGATGGGTATTCAAAGATTTTTTTAAAACTCAAATCTTTAACACATTTTTTCTATGTAACCTATAAATGGTACCCTAACAGGTACTACCACTCAGGATCAGTGGACCTGGGAGTAATGGTACTCCACACTTCACCATTAGATGCTGTTTTACCAGGATACTAAGACCCTCAGCCACCGCCTTCTAACACATATAGGATAAAAGTGGCTTGGACTTGCCATAAGGCAATAGGATTGGGACAATCATAAAGGTGCTAGGGATTAATCCATCAAAGGGTGTGACTCTAAATTGCATCTGGTGGTGAGGCTCTAGTTCTTTAAATCTGACAAGTTTAGTATTCTTCATTGCCATTACTCCCAGGTCCACTCTGACTCTGAGTGTTTGTACTTGTCACGGTCCAATCTATGGGTCTGTCTGAAAATTTTTCGTATTCGATAGAACCGTTTGAAAAAAAAAGCTCGTAAGAAACAACGACACAAAAAATGTAATTATGAACGTACAATGAACGCAATTCCCTAACCTCTAATATAAAATAACCCTAGACGGTTTGACATTCTGTTGAAATCAATCAATTATTTGTCGAGGCGTACAGACAGCATGGATTCCCTTGCTAAAAATTGCATAGCAGTTTTGCTTCGAAGTGACTCACAATCAGGACTAAAAAAAAAAAAAAAAATTCTTGATATATGATTTTTTTATATTATCATCACGAAAAGAATTTGTTAAAAAACGAAAGAATAGTTATCAAGTACTTTCGGTTCTACTTTAAATCATTTAAAGTAGAACCGAAAGTACTTGATAACTATTCTTTCGTTTTTTAACAAATTCTTTTCGTGATGATAATATAAAAAAATCATTAGAAAAATTGAAAAGAAATATATATAATAGTCAAAAAAGTATCGAAATTTTGTATACTTTTTGACACACCTTGTATTCTGAAAAAAAAATAACGTTCCATTCATTAATTATTTTCAGAATACAAGGTGTGTCAAAAAAGTACCAAGTTTAAAGCTGTATTTACCAAGATAAGAATGAATGGAGCGTTATTTTTTTTTTTCAGAATACAAGGCGTGTCAAAAAATACAAAAAATCTCGAAAGTTTTTGGACACACCTTGTATATACGAGGTGTGTCATAAAAGTATCAAGATTGATGCTGTATTCACCAAAATAAAAATGAACAATGAATGGAACGTTAATTTTCTTACAAGGTGCGTCATAAAAGTATCGAGGATTGAAGCTGTATTTACCAAGATAGACATGAATAATGAATGGAAAGTGTTTGTTTTTTTCAGAATACAAGGTGTGTCAAAAAGTACTAAAATCTCGATACTTTCGTAACACACCTTATATATAATATATATATATATATATAAACACTAACAAGTAGAATAAGATTAGATAATATAACTGCGTTTACAGAGGAGATAGAAGAGTTATAATCCTTGACAGATGTGGTCATATAATAACAATTATTGGCATATAGTATTTTTGTCTTTATAATAATTTCTGTATATTAACATTTTAATGTTTTTGTCTCCGCAGGTTTGGCTAATGTTGGAGCCATGTGCCATAGCGAAAGTGTTTCTTTGTGTAGGTCTCTGAAGAGTTTCGAAGAAATACACGTTGTCGCACACGAAATTGGACACAGGTAATTCGACATAATATTGATATTTTTGATAATAATAATAATAATAATAATAACTAGCAAATATATGCACCCTCCGGGTGCAAGTATTTAAGTTTTGATATAATAAAATATCATATTAAATTAGAAAGGCTAATGAAACTGACTAAGAATGCAGATAAAAAGATCTGCAACAAAGGGGGTATAATCAAAAAATAGAACAACTTTGAAACTAACTATTCCATCATTTTCCATTACTCCCCTCTTTCATTGGTAAATTTTCCTAATTTAACTATTTAGTTAAAATAGGAAGTAAAGGATAATATTGCAGTTATTTCTTCTTGTAAATAAATTTCTTTTAAGATTTATCCACGAGATTTTTCTTTATATTTCTTAAGATAAAACCAAACAATTAGAAATCAATAATACCAAGCTCATATTTATTAAAATAAAATGTTAAATATCAATATGCAAATTAGCCTTCTCGTTCAAACTGTAAACCGCTATTTTGTTGTATGTATAAATACAATTGCATGTTATTAGTACGTAGATATGGTCAACAGTATAAATAATGTAAAACAATTTTTATTAATAACTGAAGGTTTAAAAGAATGAAATCATGGAGAATTTGACGTAAATAATTAAGGGAATTGGGACTTGAGTAGTAATATAGTTTCGGTTACAGACAGAAAAATACACAATCTCCATTATAATAAGATGTATATATTAATTCGCTAGTACCTACCTGCGTTTGTTTCACTTTAGCGAACATATCCGATCAGCAGAAGTTTCGTTATTGGGGAGCTACTATATGAATGTACAGTGGACATGATGGGGCACAAAATAAAATTGTCTCCCTTTTTATATCGGAGGCGGAGCTTAAAACGTCACATGTCCATTTTGTCACATGACAAAGTGAGCCCTGAGATCTAGCTCTTTCTTCAACAAGATGTGGAACAAAACGGACGTTGAGTCATTTGGTCCCGTGCGACAAAGCACATATGTGCCCACTTTGTTTCCAAAGCTCCCATACTAAGGGGAAATCTGTAAGTGGTTTCAACCACTTTTTTACCTTACACTTCTTGTTGAAACATCCTTGTGTCCGGTTTATGTTTTGGGACTGAACTATTGTTATCCCTCTATTGCTGTTCTTGATACATATTATTACCCTACATAAATTGACTTGTCTTTTTCCTACCGAATATTCTATGTTGGGTTACTCTCTTTTGGATAACCTAATAACCATTATAGGAATGCAGGTGTTAGCTTTGAACTAATTGTATAAACGTACAAGGAACAATAAACCTTTGAGCAGAAAATAGCTCTAGACGGGTTGAAATGCCCTTAAAGTCAACCAATTAATTAATCAATCAATCTTCTTTAGCTCTAATCGTATCAATAACCTAATTCTTGCTTTTTGTTCTCATTTTTTTTTTGTTGATATTTTTAACCAGCATGAACAGCATTCACGATGGCGAACAAAACAATTGTCAGGAATCCGCGGGTTACATCATGTCAGCGACAACAATTAGTTTTCCTAACAAACAACAAATGCTAAACAATTACAAATTTTCAGAATGCAGTATTAAAGCTATGGTAAACTACGCAGCAAGTCTTAATAGGTAAGTTGGAACTTTTGCCATTCTTGAACTTTCTTGACCGTAGGAGCAGTGTTCAAAATTGCAATACCTTAAAAGAATAATACTATAAGAATTCTTTGTGTGGTTCTTATAATACGTTATAAGGCTCAGAGTAACCTTCCAACGTAGGTGAATATATACATAAATAAAACCGAACAAAGAAGTACAACATAACAACAATACAGACTTTATTGTCTGAGCATGTGGAACATGGCATACATGACATTATACAAACAGATAGGACGAAAGTCCTTTGGAAGTGAGAAAGAGTTCATAAAGAATATGAGAGTCACTTACTGATAGTTGGTGGGGGCAAAGCCCCCCACATAATGCACAAAGACACCACGCGTCTAGTCCGTCTTTTGTGTATGAGAGAGAGAGAGAGAGAGAGAGAGAGAGAGAGAGAGAGAGAGTGCTTCCCGAGCACATTTCTCTTCCCTTCCTTTCACTCTTCTGATCTTGATTTAACCCCCCCCTCTCTCTCTCTCTCTCTCTCTCTCTCTCTCTCTCTCTCTCTCTCTCCATTCTAACATATTAGTGTTATTACTTCCGCTGGCACTCTAGTTACTCCTCTCTGGATCGCCTGCACCACCTCTGTTGTCTCATTTCATTGTCTATATATGTGCAAGAGTCATTCAATGAATAAAGGGATTTCTTTATTTTTTTTTTTTTTTTTTTCTTAAATGCAAAGTAATTTTTTTTTCATAAATGTAAACTCTGAATTGTTTGGAATTGGTTTATAGCAATAACTCATTTTAATCTCACAAATATATTTGTTTGGAGGCTATTAAAAATGGCGGCAAATCTAACAGATACTCCAGGTTTGAAACAGGGGTCTCTCATCAAATTTTTGCTGACTGAGAAGTGCAAACCTTTAGAAATTTGCAGAAGAATGTGTGATGTTTAATTTGCACATAGTTAAATATCTTCAAGCATTCCTATCCAATAACAATAATTTTCAAGCAGATCTATTTAATCCAAAGATGGAACCCTAATAGATATCACACCGGTTCAGAGTGGACCTGGGAGTAATGACAACGAAGGGATATTCTACCCTTGCCAGATCTCCAGAGCTGGAGCCTCATCACCGGGTGTACTTTAGTGTCATGCGCAGGACACTTCTTTTTTTTTGGGGGGGGGGATTCAGTCAGCGTATTATCAGCCCGTATTCTAATTGGATGAAACTTGATTCTTTTCCTCTCTTTTCAGTAATAACTGCCTTTTGAAAAATGCTAAGGCTGCTATAATACCAACAAAACCCACCGGTCAACTATATCCTCCAAAAGAACAATGTAAAACATCCTCAAGCTCTAAAGGACTCTGCTCGGTAAGTAAATATATATATATATGCTCCCCACTCCCCAGGGGGTTGAGCACTTTGGAGGGGATTTCGCTGACGACCGCCAAGTGTAAACGCAACACTCTCCTATAAAAGGTATGGAGCACTCTATGGCGGCCTTTACATACAAACAGATGTGTGTATCAAAACAGTTAAAATCCCCATCCCGTTCTGTAGGTGACGATAGCCGAGTGGTTAAGCTGTCCGAATGATGCTGAATCGATCGGGTTTCTATCCTAGCTGTAGGTAGGTTACAAATGTCTAGCCACACCGAAGAGACGTGATACGTTAAAACACGGTATCTGTTTCAACACATCACGTCTCTTCAGTGTGGCTAGACATTTGCAAGCTACCTCCAGTCGGGATGGAAACCTCATTGATTTATCAGCAGTCAGGCTCCTTGACCACTCGGCCATCACCACCTACAAACTAGGATTATGATTTTAACTGATAAACACATACATCTGTGTATATGTAAAGGCCGCCAGAGAGTGCTCCATCCGTATCGGAGAGCTTTGCCTTTAATTGGCGGTCGTCAGCCAAAATCCCCTCCAAAGTGTTCAATATATATGTGTGTGTGTGTGTGTGTATTGTTAAAGACCGCGGAATATTTCTTCGTAATCATTTTCAGGTGTAGTCGTTCAAGATTTCTTGTTATTTTTCGTACATGGGATCACCATGTATGAAAAATAACAAGAAATCTTGAACGACTATATGACATATATACAAATATATATGAAAAACAGAAAAGAAGGAAAAAAGAGAGAGTTAAATCAAGATTATTATACTTTTTATATATTGAACTATTTAGCAACAGCTCTTAAGAAAACATATCAAACGTTGTAATAATCAAATTATCATACTGTGGTATATCCACAGTTCCTGCTTCTAAAATATATTCTGGGTGCGATATATAAGCAAAACACTTTAAAATAATTCAACAAGAACAGAATATTTATTATTGAACAAATACGCAAAGAAGAAGAAAATAAAAAATCTACTTGTGATTTATCGTTCCACTTGTATATTATCAAATAAAACATTCGACTTAGTTGTGTGTGTGTGTGTGTGTGTGTGTGTTTGTACATTAGAATCTACTAGCAAAATAAAAAAAAACGCTCCCGGGCGATGTGTTGCATAGTGGTTTCTTCAAACTCACGCTACTCTGACTCGTATACGTTGTGGGTATACAGCGGACATCGTTCCTGACCCCTAGACGATGTATCTAGTAGTCGGCTACTAAACTTCAATAACAACAGATACGCGTATACAAAAGATGACTCTTCTTTATTTTCTTCGGTGTGTGGTAGGTGAGTGGCGGGCATGGAAAATGACACTACGACTACTTATGTGGTGGAAGGTGGTGGGCGAGCCTCACTGCTCGCTAGCAGCGCCCGACCGTATCGACGGTCGGACACCTTGTGCTCTCTGCGCCGTCTCTCCGGGTCTCTCTTTCGGGTCTGTCCGGGTCTGCTTAAGTACCGACGACCGCCCACACATTCCTTTGTTCCTTGACCGGAAGTCCTTTCCCTTTGTTCAAGTTAGCGTTTGTCCAGATGAGTCCTTTGTCA
This sequence comes from Doryteuthis pealeii, assembly GCA_023376005.1. Classification (NCBI taxonomy): domain Eukaryota; kingdom Metazoa; phylum Mollusca; class Cephalopoda; order Myopsida; family Loliginidae; genus Doryteuthis; species Doryteuthis pealeii. The sequence continues at coordinate 89,995,512 of CM042141.1, forward strand.
CACCTCTTTTGTTATACTAAGATTTCTGTCTCGCCTATCTATTGTATTCTCAGTTCAATTTTCCTTTGTCTTTTCGACTTCCCGCGCAAAACAAACAGTCAATCTGCAACAGATGTAAAAATAGATTTTTGAAATATATTGGGTGGGAGTAAAAAATTCAGTGTCTGCGAGTTTGTACCCTAAGTAAGTAAAATCATCAAATTCATTAAAGGATTAAAAAATAAAACAATTTGAAATGTAAACTTTAAATATGTATTAAAATAAAACAAACTATATATAGATATATAATACCAGTCATGTATTTATTAAAACTTGTTTTAAAAAACAATGAGGACAGACTAATGTTGCATGTTCAAATTTTGAGTGTATCTATTCTATGTTATGATGATTTTGGGTAATGTGACGTAAGCAGTAACCGGAAGCGAATATCCATTATTAATAAGATGTAATCTCAAAGTTCCTGTTATATTCCCCATTGCTGGGTATATAATTGAGAGCGATAGTCTTCGGGTGATAGTGAGAGATACATTAGAGAGAGAGAGGCTTACTTGTTTGTTTCTTCTTTCTATCTTCTTTCTTTTCGGCTACGATCGTCTAGTCGCCATGTTTAATCTTTACTTCAATCTTTTGGCCGGACGTCATCTTGTCTCTTCTTGTCTTCTTCTAACTAAGGGCTTCTTTTCAAATCATATCATTAATTAACTACAAGACTTTGTTTTTCTTTGATCAAAGATTTGATTATTGCATTGCCCTGATTCACCGCGCGGTCTGAGTTACAACTTCAGCAGCACACGTCTGTCCTGCTACATCTCTGGTTGAAAACTGATTACCTAACTCTATCGTGTGACTATCGAGATTCCCGCCTCTTGGGTCAGTTGGGGCCATAACCGTTACTGGTATTTTCCCATCCCCTGATCTTAAAAACAATGGCCCCTTAGAATTCTCGCTACAGGGCTTGTTAAAAACCCACGCCACCACACAATTATGCAACACTGTTTCAACAGTCTGATTTTCTTTTTCTTGCAGTCGGCTTACACCCGAAACAATTCCGATATCTGTCTTTCTATAATATGCCGTAAAGGTGAAGATCTTTGCAAATCAATTGTTCCTGCCTACAAGACAACCTGTGGAAATAAAAAGGTAGGTAGATTCAATCTACTTTTTCAATCCTAGATAGATTTATATGATGTATAGAAATAGAAAAAAAAACAATATTAAATATTGTGCTAACAGACACCTGTTTCAACCTATGAGGTCTATAAAGTGTAATTCAATTGAAATCATCAGAGTACATATTTTTGTTGAATGAAAAAAAGGAAGAAAATTCGAAATCGTGTCAAAATTTTCCTCCTTTTTTTTCATTCAACAATAAATATGTGCTCTGATAAAGACCAGTGTTTATAAATTGTCTTTTACAATTGTCATATATATATATAATATATATATATATATATATATTTGATGATAAAACGTCACCTGAAGATTGTTTGCAATTACGCATGCATGAAACCAAAATTGTTGTGACTGTTCCTTTGTCACCAAATAAATAGATATGTAAAACCTTTATATATTTATTTTATTATAATATATAACAGCTCTATTTTATATTGAGCACTCTTCCAATAATACTGCATTTTGGTACACCGTTCCAGTAAAAGCTGAAACAGTGATAATCCCACACTACAATATATATATATATATATATAAAACAAATATTGAAAATGAAAATGAAGACAATTGTAAAAGACACTTTATAAACAACAGTCTTCATCAGAACACATATTTTTGTTGTATGAAAAAGGAGGAACATTTATCTGTTTGGCGCGTGGGGTTCAAATAACGCTCCTTTTGGGGTATTTATTCTATGTTATGACGATTTTGGGTAATGTGACATAAGCAGTGACGTAATTTTTGTTACAGACAAAAACCGGAAGCGAATCTCCATTATTAATAGTTTTAATAAAGTTAATTAAAAAAAACTTTCTGTATAAGAAATCTTAATATTTTTTCTACTTTTATAAGAAGACTTAGAACTTTTTTAAAGACCCTCATATTTACCTCGCATCCCACGTATGCGGGTATGACAAAATCATTTAATGTGGGACTACCCATAAACCGAAGCTCATGGGATGGCGGGCACAAAAATGCGTAGATCCCGTCGGCATTCCCCCTTAAGGGGGCACCTCAGACACTGGGCAATAAACCCAGCTCTGCCCCTTTAAATCAAGGGGGTAGGTGTTGCCTGTGGGAATGGCCCCCTGGGATCACGCCGTTAATTAAGCCACTGGACCCCGGACCCGAAGGTCTGGGTTATTTGTGCATTAAACGACCCACGTAGACTGGAATCTGTCCGGGAAAGTGAGACACCAAATTTTCCAGCAGTTTGAGATTTTAAAAAACAAAACAAAACAAAAAAAAATGCATCCTCCAATCCAGGCCTCGAAATTTAGACTCCATTATAATAAAAAAGAAAATATTTTCAGCACACAGCAGAGTGGACTTAAAGGAAAGGTGACTGTGATACTAGCTATATACGCAGCATTTGGAATGATCACGAAGGGCCCGAGCGGAAAATTTGAGTTGCGCATCCAATAAAGGATTAAAACCACCACAGGTCGGTGAGAAAACTAAGAAAAGATCCAGGAATGTTGAGGCTACTTGCTGTCTCTCAAGACTTTAGTGAAGACCATAAGTGAGTCATGATGTGCCATAATCGCCAAGAGTATCCTATTAGTGATAGGTATTTCTAGTTTAACCAGTTCTGTGACAATAGAATCTGTGACAATAGAACCTGTGACAATAGAATCTTTGATAGGAAATATATTCTTCATTCAATTCTGTCTCATTCTTTTCGAAGATTTTCATCTACTCCAGCTTATGTTTATATGTATTTACCAACCCCTCCGCACGAGCAGGATGTGACACAAGATAGAATTTCTTAAGCGGAGTTCAACAGGTTTGAATTCAGAGTTTTCCTTCTCTTAGACCGGTTGCCTAACCAAGGTTAAAGAGTCCAATCTGCCCTACTACTTATCCATAGCTGGAGGGAGAGTAGGATTCATACCTTTCCCAAATGTATTAGCGCTAAGTGAAATGCAATTACCACACCCAGCTTATGTTTATAAGATTAATAAAAGAATGTACGACGAAAATAATAAATGAACTGTAATATCTTCTATTCGTACTAAGGATGACTACAGATTAACTGTAAAGATTCATCTAATAACAACACGTGTAAACGACAAAATGGTTTTTGGTTGGTTGATTTCTACGACATATCAATGTTTGTTTGTTTTTATGTCGAGGACGATTTTTTTCTTATTCTTATTTTTGATGGGCATTCAACTTTTTAAAACTCATTTTTAACACATTTTTAAACTCCTTTTTTTTTTTTAAATCTATTCTAACCCATAGATGGGACTTTAACAGGTAGTACCACCCCGGGTCAAAGTGGACCTGGGAGTAATGCCAATAAAGAGCTATTCCACGCGGCCCAGAACTCCAGAATTGGAACCTCACAACTAGATGCAGTTTAACGTCATACCCAGGACACTAGGGACTCTCAGCCACTGCCTTCTAGCACATATGGGATTATAAAGGTTGGGGGTGCCATAAGGGCAATAGCATTGGGACAACCATATAGGCTATTTACCGCGTATCTCATGTATGTGGGTGGGGCACAAGGTCTTTTTAATGTGGGATCACTCACGAACCGAAACTCATGGGATGGTAGATGCAAAAAATGCGTAGATCCCGTCGGCATTCCCCTTAAGGGGGCACCTCAGACACTGGGCAATAAACCCAGCTCTGCCCCTTTAAATCAAGGGGGCAGATGTTGCCTGGGGGAATGGCCCCCTGGGATCACGCCGTTAATTAAGCCACTGGACCCTGGACCCGAAGGTCTGGGTTATTTGTGCATTAAACGACCCACGTAGACTGGAATCTGTCCGGGAAAGTGAGACACAAAATCCCGCTGGCATTTCCCCTTTAAGGGGACGCCTCAGGCATTGGGCAATAAACCCCGCCCCGCCCCTATAAATCAAGGGAGCAGGTGTTGCCTGGAGTGGATAGCCACCTGGGATCACGCCGTTAATTACAGCACCGGCCCAGTAGCCGAAGCCACCAGAGCGAGTGAGATATTCAAATGCCTCATATAGGTGGTAAGGCTTAATGTGACCAGCCTATTGATAGAGGGGGGCGGTTTTAATACTAATATTTGTACCACTTATACAGTATGCAGTATTTACTTCCGCCGGTGTACTTGGGGTAAATGTATACCCTGAATATAATTCCAGATTACTAAAGTAACCTGGTTCATTTTTTATTAAGCAGTTATCGTAATATACTTTATTTTCTCTTCTTTTTTTTTTCAGTGGTGTATGTTTGGACAATGTGTTTACGATGCTGCGGCTCCCACAGCTGACGGTAGGACATTTATTTAGTTCTTATTCATATTAGTATTAATAACGTTTGTATTTATTTTAATTTTAGATCAAACAATCTCACCTATATTTATTATTATAAGAGTTTTTCACACCGGCGTTAGCTGATGGCATTTCACTGGAGTCCGAGTGACAACAAGTCTCCTCAGGACTACAGGACTCTTCTGAGTATTCTATCCGATTGTAGCAATGCAGTTGTCTGGACGGTCTCAATTCTTCCTCTGATCTTTCTCCAGTCTTTTTTCCAAGATTTTTGGGACCGTTCAAAATTATTATTATTATTATTATTATTATTAGCAGTAGTAGTAGTAATAGTAGTAGTATATCACTCTTTGGGAGTTTTTAGCACCATTATTAGTTGGTGGTCTTTCACTGGTGTCTGAGTGACAACAAGTCTCCAGGACTCTTCTGGGTATTCTAGTTATTCTTAATTCTGTTGTCTGGGTGGTTTTGCCAAATCTTTGGGTGTCGTTCCCAGTGCACCAACTTGCACAGTTCCCAGTGGATCACCTTTCTCGCTTAATCTTGCCTAGTCTTGTATGGGGTAAAGTTTGGTTCCTTCGTACTTGTATCCTATCCTCAATAAAGCTGGTTCTTCCTTCTTGTGAACCGGTGAGCTGAAATGGAATTTAAAGAACAAAAAAAGGAAAAAGACAAAGGCAGAAGGTGGCTTTATGACTTAGGCTTTATTGACTGGGTTATAGTCGCCTGTAGCAAGGGAATATCCCCTGGCTAGAAGTTGCGACTACGCCTAGTTAAGGGCAGACTTGAAATGGCCGAGAGATTCTTTTGGGGGTCAGGGGACAGTCTTTTTTGTCGAACATGCGCGGAGGGTTCTTCCGGTGAAAGCGCCATGAGAGTTTTTTTTTTTTAGTTTTTTTTATTCTAATTCTATTTTCATTTTATTTTAATCTCCACGTTTGTCTTTTCTTTTGTACCAGTTTGTTGTATTTGCTTCTTCTGTAATCAACCGTTTAATCTTTGTCTCCTCACACCCTACACTTGCTATTCCGTTGTGTATCATCGATTTTCACTTTATTATTATTTCACTCCTTCTGAGTTTGTCTGACCAGTGATAGCTGATGGCCTTACACTGGAATCTGAGCGACAACAAGTCTCCTCGGGTCTCTGGGACTCTTCTGAGTATTCTAGCTGATCTCAACAATGCTGTTGTCTGGATGGTTTCAATCCTTCTTCTGATTTCCAGTTCCTCTGGTTCGTTTTCTAAACTTTTGGTGGGTATCATTTTCACCAGTATTTTCAATTCTCGAGCAAGGTCCAGTTATTTGCCTATCTTTTTGTTTTCTTTCATCTTCACCCTGTCATCTGCCTTGATTTTTATTATTACTGTCTCACTGGGTTTTTCACACTAGCATTAGCTGGTGTTCTTTCGCTGGAGTCTGAGTGACAACAAGTCTCCTCAGCTTTCCATTCTGGTCAGATTTCAGCAATGTTGTTGTCTGGATGGTCTTCGTCTGATTTCCAGTTCCTCCATTCAGTTTTTTTTTAAACTTTTGGGAGCCGTTCCAAGTGCATCAGCTACAATTGGTATCACTTTCGCCTTCATATTCCACAGTTGTTTTTTCAATTCTCTAGCAAGGTCCATGTATTTCTCTATCTTTTAGCTTTCTTTCATCTTTAACTGTAAGCTGCTGGAACTGCAAAATCTACCAGTTAACAAGTTCTCTTTCGCTTGTTAATACTAGGTCTGGTCTTCTGACTGGGATAAGGCGATCCGTTTTTATCTCGAAGTTCCACAAAATTTTGTTTCATTCTCAAGAACAGATTCTTGTTTATGCATATACCATTTTGTTGTATGGTGAAAATTTAGTTTTTTTGCACAATTCCCAGTGGATCGCCTTTCCAACCCAGTCGTACCTAGCACAGTCGATAGGAAAGAATTGGTGCATCAAGGAATGCCACACACGCAATCAACGACTGACCGCAGGAATTTTGAATTCAGAGTTTTCCTTCTCCTAGGTTAAAGAGCTCAATCTGTCCTACTATTTTACCCATAACTGAAAGGAGAATATATGGATTCATACCTTTCCCAAGGGTATTAGCGCTATGTGAAATGCAAACAGCCTTGCCTAGGATTTGAACTCGGGTCGACAAATATATATATATGAAGCCTTGTTCAATACTCCAGCGAAATATACTACACATTTTTGTCTGAGTTTTGTTCTTTCATTCCTTATATTTTACCTCATTCTGTCGGATTCATTCCAACTCCCTTTTTCTCATATATTATATAACTTTGTCTTATTTTCTTGCTTTTTACTGGCAGAAAGTTGTCTCCTTGGGGATGATGAGAACTTGAATTTTGTCATCCAATATCCAAATGATGTCAAGTATATCCCGAAAGATTGTCCTGATATCATAAGCCGGATTCCAAACTATTGCGATACTCCCAGACAAAGAGCTTACTGTTGCAAAACTTGCAGGGAGAAAGAAAGTAAGTTTCAATGATTTTCTATATTTTACTAACAAATTTCAAACGTTTGTCTAAATTTTTTTAGATCAGGCTTGATATGTATAATTTTGATTTTTTTTTTTTTCGAACTGTTGTCCTCATCTTTACTTTGATATATAAAAGCACGACGTTTCAGCCGTTCTACCATCAGGCCTTCTTCAGGTGTACCCTGCCCTCCGTACAACAACATCATTATTTGAACTAGCAACAGAAAACACCCTCCAGGCGTCGTAAAAAATAATTTTTGAAAGACATTGCCAGAGAGGGTGGGAATTAAAAGTAAAAATTCAATGTCAGGGGGTTTATATCATAAGTAAGCAAAATCCTCATATTTATTAAAGGAGTAAAAAAAAAAATTAAACCATTTGAAATGAAACCTGAGCCCCGTCCCTCTCAAATAAAATGTTGCGTGCATGTAATAATCAAACAATTATTTTGAATATTTTCCACATCAATTTTCCACAAAATCGTAGGTATTTATTTATTTGTAAACTTTTAGTTAACTTCTTGTTACTGTAAAAAAAAAAAGGGGGGGGACGAGAGTAAAAAAAACAAACACTTTTTAAAATTGCTTACTCAAATTTTGGGTGTATATAGCATAAGGATATTGTGACGTAGAGCTATGACGTAGTTTTTGTTACAGACAGAAATACAAACAATCTCTATTATTAATAGAAATAGAAGAGATCTTCGTACGTTCTTCAGTGGCTTGATTGCTCAACAGACAAACTATTCAAAATGATTTCCCAGGTTGAATCATTGCTATATTCGGACGGACAGTAGGAAGTGCGCGGTGTAATGGTTAAAGTCATGGGAAATGGACTCGTCGCCCCGAGTTCAAATCCTGGACGTGGTAATTGCATTTCACTTAGCGCTAATATCCTTGGGAAAGGTATGAATCCTACTCTCCCTCCAGCTATGGGTAAATAGTAGGGCAGACAGGGCTCTTTAACCTTGGTTAGGCAACCGGTCTAGGAGAAGGAAAACCTGCTGAACTCCTCTTAAGAAATTGACCTTGTATCGCATCCTACTCGTGCGGAGGGGTTGGTAAATATATGTATTCGGACGGACAAGGTACACTTGAAGAAGACCGGCAAAAATGAGCACCAGTCCGAAAAATCAAAATAATTTTAAACACTGTAATATTTTAACCTTTTTGTTCTTATCAAAACACTAACTTAATTTGTAATCTAGTTAACTAATACATTTTATTGCTATAATTCTAATGATATTTTTCCAACGATGTTTAAATTAGTCAAATTTTACTATAAAAGAGTGGGGCGTTGATTTACGTTTAATAAATTGAAAAGCCTGTGATTATAGAGGTTGGAAGGCTTCTAATTATGGACTTCCCATTTTTCACTATAGGGAGGTTTAACTCTTTGCTTACCAAATTTCCTCCACGGCTGTATCAAATTTTCTTGGTATCTTTTACCTGTATGATGGGATATTTCAAAGTTCACTCTCTATTCATTCTATTCAAATAAAGTCCCTATTATTATTGTAATCGGAGTCCTTTTACTCAGTTATAATGAACTAACCATCAGTTTTTTTTAAACTTTGTTTGTGTGTGGTGGGAGAGCTGCTGTGTGCAGCTTAAAGTAGGCAAAGAATTAAAGAAGATAACTATTAAAGGATAACCAGAGAATTTATTTGCAAGTTGTGCTGGCAGCATGGATTTCCATGATTCTCTTACCAACCGTCCCTATCGGTGATCGCAAGTCCTCTGCATGGCATTCAGTGTCCATACAATATATATATATATATATATATATATATATATATATATGTATATATGTAATTTTCTACTGATCAGCAAACACTTATGTACATGTGTAGGTGTCCACAGGAGAACGTCACTTATGAGTTCGTCCTTGCTTCTCCAGCAGTTCCCAGCATGTCTTATTCACCTTATTTGGATGGTCTATGTGATAGGAAGCAAGTGGCTGTACAGCTGTTTTTTTGCAGGGTGCTACTTCCAGGACAGTACAAATTTGGGGGGTATTTTTCTTTTTATCTATATGATGGGAAAGTTCACTATCTATTCACCTCAGAACTCATTCTATTCAAATAAAGTCCTATCATTATTGTAATCTAAGTCCTTCTATTCAGTTATAATGAACTAACCATCAGTTTTTAAACTTTGTTTCTGGTGGGAGAGCTGCTGTGAGCAGTTTAAAGTAAGCTTTATTTACAGCCCAACAGTAAACATTTACTTGTCTTCTTGAGATCTGATTCTTCCATGTAGATTCGCAACTTTAATGTTTAATTGTTGAGCACGTTCCACAATATATTTCCTTTAAGGCAGCGAGTTAGAGTTGGATCATCTCTAACGGAGTCTGACGGACTGAGGGGGTATTGTGTTGGAAGACCCGAACCCCCCTATGAAACCAGTTAATAGCATAACTGACGACGCTGGCCTTCGCTGATTAGTCAGGCGTATCTCGAACATCTTTCCTTTTTTTTTACTTGAGACTTTATGTGCAATCTCAGCAGCATAAACTCTGTTTTCCATAATAAGAATATCCAATTCTCGGACATTGTGTACATGGAATTTTGGAAGCCATTAGGAAGTATGTATTTGTTTTTTTGTAGAATCATAACGAATATTTGGCATCAAATATTGACCCTTGAATCACCCCCTAACACAATTCTCAATATCCTTAGATTTATGGGACGAAGTTAAGTTTGTTTGTACTGGTATCTTGTCTTCAATAAAGCTAGTAAGCTGAAATGGAATTTAAGGAACGAAAAGGAACCAGTTTATTAATATACAAGAATTTATTTCATCTATTTCTCTGAATGTTTGAGATGAGGCTTGATGATTAGTATTATCTGCGTTATTCGGACTATTGTCCTCATCTTTATTGTTATCTGTATAACGTTTCGGACGATATGCCCTCCGGCCTTCTTCAGGTATTTCTTGACGGATTCGGGAACCTTCTTTTCGGACTCGGGAACCTTCTTGTCGAACTCGGGAACTTTCTTGTAATCGGGAGCCATTACGGAACTTTGAACTTAACCCTTTATTCAGTCCACGGGGTATCCTGTTCTCATTCCGCTAACCATAGCTGGGGTAGGAGTTGTGTTAATTTTTTTTAGTAGAAGCAGTAACATAGAAAAATAAGGCCGGAGGGCATATCGGCCGAAACGTTGTACAAATAACAATGAAGATGGGGACAATAGTCCGAATAACGCAGATAATACTTATTATTTCTTCTAATTTATTAATACACATCAAGTTAATAAACGATTTCTACTAAGTTATAAAACCAACAAAAATATTTGCTCACAAGCTATTCGCTTACAAACCTACGAAATACGAAAGAAGATTTGGCATTAAATAGCCCGAAAGGGTTTGATATGCCATAGCCCTGTACCTCAATTGATCCGGCAGTTTGTCCTTGGGTGGCGACCCGTGATGATTAAGGATGAAATCCTAGTGGATGCGCAGTCCATGACATGCAACACCCCACTATGGCCCTTATTTAGGCTAAACGGACGGTCGGAGAGGCCCCCTCCAATCAATCGGCTGGACACGTCAATCCCTAGCACCTATATGATTATCCCGACCCTATTGCCCTTATGGCAAGGCCCGGTCCTTTTTATCATATTGCTAGTGCTAGAAGATGGTGGCCTAGGGTCTTTATGTCCTGGGTATAACGTTAAACTCTAACTGATGGTGAGGTTTAAATTCTGGAGGTCTGGTGAATGTGGAGCACCCCTTTACCACCATTGCTTCCTGGTCTACTCTGACCCGGAGTGGTAGTACCTATTAGGGTCCCATCTATGAGTTAAATAGAAAATTGTTTACAAAAAATTCAGTTAAAAAATTTATTCCAAACTATCGCTTCGAATCTTTCAAAACTTTGTCGGCATTAAATGACCCACCGTGGTTAATATGCCGTTAAACAAAAACAAACAAACAACTTCTGATGTCGACATCAACCTCAAAACTACCTTTACTTTCCACCCTATCGCAACGGGTATAATAAAAAAAAAACGCATACAATCAAATTATCCCGGGCGTCTTACAACCTCTATTCTCGTTCAAACTATCCATATATAAAGGTCAGTTGTGTGTGTGTGTGTGTGTGTGTGTGTGTGTGTGTGTGTGTGTGTGTGTATGTCCGGAGGAAACTACGAAAATAAAAGAATTAATGACAAATTAGATATAAATACACATTCACAATCACCAGAATTTGCTTTTAGTGCAAAAATAATGAAGATTTTATTTATAAATTAGGACTAGAAAAATAAAAAAAACGCTCTCTGGGCGACGTAAAATAAATATTGCCTGAGGGGATGGGAGTTGAAAATTTAATATCAGAGAGTTTGTATCATAAGTAAAGTAAAATCATCAAATTTATTAAAGGAGTAAAAAATAAAATAAATTTATTATAAGAGTAAAAAATAAAAATTTTAAATGGAAACTTAGTTCTGATAACTTTAAATATATATTAAAATTAAAAAGAAAACTATATATAGATAGATAATACCAGGTATGTATTTATTAAAACTTGTTTAAAAAAACCCAATGAGGACTGTCTAGCATTGTATGCTCAGATTGTGAGTGTATTCTATTTATGACGATTTTAGGCAGTGTGACGTAAACAGTGACGTAGTTTTTATTACAGACAAAAACCGGAAGCGAATCTCCATTATTAATAGATTTGAATAGTAAGAAAGAGAAAAGTCATTGGTTGCGTTCGTGAATAAAACATAAATCAGTTATGTAAGACCAAAACAATCAATGGATCTGCGAGACTAACTTTTTATTATCCACCCCACTCCCTATACCTAGGCAACACCGGGTAGCCGCTTCTAGTCTTGCATAAGGGATAAATACGAGATTGTACGAGATTTGTAGTTTGGAAAATTACAACTATGATGATTAAATGCCCCACCGTGGTTGATATGCCGTAAAACAAAACAAACAAACAAAATAGCCAACTAAGAATTACGATTTTCTACCCCCCCCCTTTTTTTTTGCAATAAAATCATTTGCATTTTTTGTTATTTTTGTAGATCCTGTGATTCCAACAACTTCAAGTACGTCAGTGTCATCATCGTCATCAACGACATCAACGACATTAAAGACAACATTAAAAACATCACTGACGACATTATCAACATATACGACAACGTCGTTGTTTTCAATTACCACTGCCCTTGCTGCTCTTGCTACACATTTGAAAAGTCAACTCATTCTAGTCGCCATGACACTTTTGTATATTTACACGATGGAGAATTACTTTACGTTATGAACTGATTGTGACCGATAATACCACTCAATATGGAATTATTATCATTAATATTATTATTATTATTATTGATATTTGTACTCATTGATTTTCATTACCTGGTGGTTTTCGCAGAAGATGAAGTGATAGCAATTCTTCTCACTACACCAGATCTCTCCTCAATATTCCTGCTTGATGCTGTCGTCTGGATAGTTTCAATTCTTCTTTGGATTTCCAGATCTTCTCAAATTGTTGCAAAACTCTTCGAGACTGTTCCAAGCGCGCCAATAATGTTGAGTACAAATGTCACTTTCATATTCTCCATCTTTTTAGTACTTTGACAACGTCCATATATATATATATATATATATATATATATATATATATTTCAGCTTTTCACTTTCTTTCAATTTTTCACTGTCCACTACAAAACAGTGGAATCTAATACTGCCATTTTTTTTCGATGCCTCGATCTGGTCTTCTGGCCTAGACTAGGTGATTTTTTTATTTTAATTTTTACATTCCATATAATTTTACAATTTTCTTTTTAGCTCAATCAGTTGAGCATACGCCTAGGAACCAAAAGGTTCCTGGTTCGATACTAACTCTCGCCAACGCATGAGTTGCACACCTTAAATTTGTGCAATAAGTGGAAAGCTGATAGTAGATGTGGTACACTATCACAGACGCAAAAACAATCTGCCCCCGTCTAACGCTAATGAAAAGGGGATAGATTCCCTCGCTGTCCGACTGTTATTGACAATGGGCCACTCCACCGACTTTATTTTTTTATTTTTATTTTAATTTTATTTTACAGTGATTCTTAACCTTTTTCTATTGCGGCACCCTTTGAGATTTTAAAATTTAACCCATACCCTACAGGCTAATTGCATAAGACAACATATCTTAAATTTTCAGGCTAAATTATCTTTTGAAAATAACAGAAAACATCCAATCAAAATATTTTAATCTTTAATATGATGAGAAGTAAAACGAAAAAAATTGTTTTTTTCTGGATATCTCCTCGCACTCCCAAGAACTGAATCTTTACCCTATCCTATGTAAATCGTTTCTAAAAAACTATAGAAATGTATTTACAGTTAACTTGAAATGGCGAGGGAAGAAAAAAGAAAAACACTGGGACACATACATACGATTTTACTTTGTCCTTTTAGATTTTTATGCCAGGAACGCAGGACTCGTACCTATCAGCATCTCTGTATTTCACAAAATACCACATACTATTGCTTACCACACCATTAGCAAAGGTCTAATCCCAAATTGGGATATCAAAGAAAAGTAATTTCTAAGAAATTTTCTATTTTTTTTTGTATTTTTGAGAATTCTATCCCTCATCCCATAAGCTGAGCGCATAAGACAACACACCTTGAATTTTTTGATCAAATTATCAGCAATTTATCTGCTACTATCTAATTGATTACTATGATTAATATTAATTAATTGATTACTATGATTAATATTAATTAATTGATTACTATTATTAATATTTATTAATTGATTACTATGATTAATATTTATTAATCAATTAACTATAATTGATCAACACAAACTTTTTGAAATTAACAGAAAATGTCCATTCAAAATATTTTAATCTTTAATGTGATGACAAGTAAAACGAAAAAAAGTTGTTTTTCTCGACTTCTCCTCGCACCCCTATGAACTGAACCCCGCACTCCTTGGGTGGGGGTGCCGGCAACACAAGTTAAGAATCACTGGTCTAGTACAAGCTCTGGCTTGTGTATATTATTTTTGTTATTATTTCGAAACCCAGTGTTTGCTGTATTCAGTGCCACATATCACTAAACTGGGTAAAAAGTTCTGGTGAACTGATGAAAACCTTGCTGAAGAAAAAAAATAGGGTGTAGTGGCTAACGTGCAAGACTGTGACATTGTAGTAAGCGAGTTCGAACTCCATTCGCGCTATTACGTTCACTTTAAGACAAATACTCTTGGGAAAAGTATGACCTCCCAGCTATTGGTTAAATAGCATCACTACTCTTCTTCTATAAGGATGTCTTTGGCATTAAATAACCCACAAAGGTTGATATGCCATTAAATAAAGAAACCAAACCTTGCTGAATATTTGAACTCTCATAATGCCGAGGAATCGCAAGGTTCTAGGCTTGATACTGGTCCTCACCAACCCAGCGCATGAGTAGCATGGTTTGGGTAATCTGGTCTATGCGGTAAAGTGGGGAGCTGGCGGTAGGTGTGGCGCTCCACTTCAGCCCAAACCATCTTGTTGGCCTAACGCTGGTGAAAATGAGACACTCCCTCGCTGTTCGGCTGATACCGACAATAGGCCACTCTGTCTTGTCCAACAAGGTGTAGTGACATGTAGTCCAAAAATATTTCTTCTTTTCTTATTCTATCTCTTTACTTCAATTTTGGGTTTCAAATGTCACCTTCATATTCTACATCTTTTTAGTATCTTGACAACATCCGTACACACACACATATCATATTATGATAATGGTACACGGTAATAACCTACTCGAGTTTCACCATAATGATCTTCAGGGTTAAATCCACTGGATTAATCAAGATATTGATTAATTGCAGTTGGTTGCACGTGTGTGTATTTTTTTGCGATCCTGACGATCCTTATGGTGAAACTCGAGTAGGTTATTACCATCTACCATTATCATAATAAATTTGCTCTACCAACGTATTGAGCACTTCATATTTGTTATATCGCTGCCTTATCATTGTGAATCTTGCATCAACTATCCATTGTGACCTGTTTCACCGGTAAGTCACCTTTTTCCACAAATACCACATATATATATATATATATATATATATATATATATATATATATATATATATATATATATATATTCTTTTGGTCTGCTTTTTTACTCTCCCTACCCCTCTCTGTTTTTCATACTTCTTTCTAATTGATCCACCAACTCCTCCGGCTTCGGAACTCTAGACCTAAAATTTAGAGAAAATTAACCGCGTGTTCCCAGGTGGTCCGTCCCCCCACGATTTAAAGGGGCAGGTCTGGGTTTGTTGCCCGGTGCTCGAGGCGCCCCAAAAGGGAAATGCCGACGGGAACCACGTATTTTTTGCTCTAGCCATCGCATGAGCTTCGGTTTGTGCGTGGCTCCTCACGTTAAAAAGACCTTGTGACGCATCCTAGCCTGGTGGGAGGTCACCTAAATAAGAGCTCTTCCGACTACTTTTTCTCAGTTGAAGACTATATTGTTGTTGTTGGCATCCTACCGTCTGCTAAAGACGATGGCGTAGTGTCCATTTTTAACTGTATCTGCGCGAGTGGCGAAACTGCTGACCATCCACAGAACCTTGCCCAGTCCTGTGAAGAGATTCACAGCGTCGTGAGATAGACGGGTGCCAGAAAGAAAGAAAGAAAACAAACAAATTGTTTAACTGCTTAAATAATTAAAACAGTTTCTTTTTGTTTTAAATTATCTCCCCTTAGGCCTGGAACTCTTTTCTTGTGATATTGAAGGAAAGAAATAGAGATTCCTAAAAGGTTTTGTTCGATTTTGCAGCGGCATCAGCCAACAATTTTTCGCGGTTGATAAACCAGTAAAACTAGAAAATGATTTGCAGCTGTTGGTAGGTTTTACGGCATATCAACCCTTTTCGGGTCATTTAATGCCGAATCAAGTCATCTTGATAAATGATTGACACTAAATTGTGTATCAACAAATTGGTAGAAACAACTTCATATGTATTAATAAACTGGTTGTTGACCATCAGTCACCGCCTTCTAGCACATATATAATAAAAAGTGTTGGTGTTTGCTATAAGAGCATTGTGATGGCCAGCTGATTAATTGGATGGGGTCTCTTCGACCGCCCGTCTAGCCCAAGTAAGGGCTTAAGTGGAGAGTTGCATGCTATGGGACCGCGTAGTACCCGGATCTCAGACCGCTCAGCCACCACAATCCTATCTTCAGGCATTACGGGTCACCACATACGCCCAATAGGTGGCCCCATTGAAGGGGTCTGAAGAGGTGCAGTCGGCGTATTCTACAGCCCCAGCCGACAGGGCGAGCGTTACAGAATTGTTATTATTTTTATCAATTGCAGGTGCTCGCTGTTATTGAACGCACAATTGAGATACATTTTAGCAAATTTGATCTGAGAAATCGATTATTTCATTGATCTTCTTTTTTTTTTATCTAAAGACAGTTGGTTAAACTGTCCACTTATCTCATTGAATGTCGAAATCTAAAATTATTTTTACAAGAACTGTTTTCTTTCTTTTGTTTTTTGTTTTTTTTTTTTTTTGTCTACAAAATCCAAATTCAAAAAATTAATTATTTTCTCAATTATAGTCTGCTTTTACTTATATATTTACTGCTTAATTTGTTGGGCAAACCCATCAAAACACTTTTTTATTCGATTCTCCGTCCGACGTCAAATTTCAGACAAACTTTTTTTTTTCCCATATAAAATAACAAGTTGGAGGCACATGGTGTAATGGTTCTCATCGTTGAAAACGGACTCAGTGACCCGAGTTCAAATCCTGGACGACGCTGTTTGCATTTCACACACCGTTAATTCACTTGGGAAATGTATGCATCCAACCATTCTCTCCCCCCCCCCAGCTATGGGTAAATAGTAGGACAGGCTGGACTCTTTAACCTTGGTTAAGCAACCGGTCTAGGAGAAGGAAAACTCTGGATTCAAACCTGTTAAATTCCGCTTAAGAAATTGACCCTGTGTCACATCCTACCTGTGTGGATGGCTTGGTAAATATATAAAAATATCTGCCAGAGGTATTTCCCTTGATACGCCATTTTTAACCTCATTTTGTTTTCTTTTGTGTAATATATGAGAGAGAGAGAGAGAATTAAACAAAAGACACGTCTCCTGTTTAACAATTTTATTAACAATCTTTTCGAGCTTTCTGTCTAACTATTTTATATTTGGATGGAATCAGTAGATTAGTTCGCCAAAGTTTTTATCCCAAGTACTTTCAGCACTTCGAAGTGCCATCATCAGGGGTGATGTGTTTATGTTCCAGTTTTTTTTTCAAGTTAATAGTAGTGAGAGTAACTAGGAGGAGAACTCGTAGAAATTATATTAAGTGGTGTGGGGGTTGGAAGGAGGAAAATTGGTAGGAAAAGTGTTATAGGCATTTTAAAATGTTAAACAGGAAACTTGTCTTTTGTTTAATTCTACATGCATAAATGAAAGAATGCTGCCCCCCCCCACACACACATATATATATATATATCTTTTAACTGATTTTCTGATATTTGTTTAAATTCCATCAATATACAACTATATATACGTTTTGTTACCTTTCTTTCACTGAGACAGTTACGTACTTGCCACTAACGTCAGTAGTCTGTATTCGAACCCACACAAAAGAACGAATGTTGATTTCAAAGGCAGGTATTCCTTATTTTCGAAAATTAGCGCTACACAATCTTACTACCCATCTTGTGCCAAACTAAATTCAGGTTAGTAAACATATGTTGTGACATTTCATGTTCGATCTTTAATTATCGTCAGCTTCATCTGACACGGCCAAAAATTATGCGTTACTCACAAGAATTTGTTGCTTAGTCGGTGGTTGGTCAGGAAAGAATAGTTGAGAACGGTGTCTTTTTTTTATTTCGTTTTCCTTTACTTCAGCTTGTATATATCAATATATTTTGAATGTGAATATATATATATATATATATATATATATATATATATATATATATATATAATCAATAATTATGATATTATGGATGTTATAAACTCATAACTATAAGTTTCATGCTTACGCACACTTCAGATGAGTTAAATGGTTGAGATTTTAAAAACCAGTAGTTTTTTAGCGTTTCTATAAACGTGAACCGTGTTCACGCGATGGAATGTTATAATACTAAAGTTTGTTTGTTTTTTAAACTGTGGCTTGTTTAAAATAAACTTTAGCATTATAACATTCCATCGCATGAACACTGTTCATGTTTATATAAACGCTAAAAAAACTACTGGTTTTTAAAATCTCAACCATTTGACTCATCTGAGGATTGCATAAGCATGAAACTTATAGTTCTGAGTTTATAACATCCATAATATCATAATTATTGATTGTAAATCTGCTCTGCTTTATTAACATTGAGCAACTTTTTATGCCAATACTTTTCTTATTTATTCTCCATTCATTCTATATATATATATATATATATATATATATATCCACCGTTTTAATATTTTTTACTGTCTGAAGAGAGCTGTTTGAAGGCGTTTTTCCCGTGTGACACTTGTTTTGAATTAAAATAAAATAAAAATACCGAAAGAAAGATATCTAAAGGGCGGGGGGTACATTTTAAAATATTTACATTTACTTGTCGATAAAATAACCTGAGTGTGACTTACTTTTAACGCCTTCAAACCACTGAAAAAAGTTATGTCAATAAAAACGACTTCAAACCGCTAAAACATATTCTAAAGAGGGGGATTAAAGTATTTACATTTACAGGTCGAGAAAAGACTGGGGAGGGGGGTAAAATATCGCTTTCATATCGCATTAACTTTTCGGAGAAAACACCTTCAAACAGCTCAGGAGTTCATAGCACGGGTCGGATTTTGGGCAGGCACCGCTTAGCGTTTTTTAGGGCAGGAAACCAGGACGCATTTATGTGATATGCGCCCTTACTTCTATATTTTCTTTTCTCTATTGATTCGTAAATTTATTTTCTCCTTTTTTCTATTTTTTTTTTTCCATCATTTTTCTTCATTACTTTCTTTCTTTCCTTCTTTCTTTCTTACTGTCATTTCATTCTTACTATTCTCTTTCTAACTGTAAACTTCTGACTCTCTGCTGTGTCCTAGGTATGACGTTAAACTGTATCTGATGGTAAAGTTCTGGGGCGTGGAGTACCCCTTCATCGTCATTACTCCCAGATCCACTCTGTCCTGAGTGGTAGTACCTGTTAATGTCCATCTATGGGTTAAATAGAAGAAAAAAATGAGTTCAATGCAAATAGAGTTTTTTTTTAAAATTGAATACTCATCAAGAATGCATAAAACAAAACGTCCTCGGCATAAAATAACTCAACAAGGGTTGACATGCCTTTAAATCCAACCAACCAAGCCAAACCTATCTCTCTGCTTTCTTTCTTTCTTTCTATTCTCGTTTGCACAATAAATGTCTATGTCTTTTGCATTTTGAATTGTATATGATTCACATCGATCCTTTTGATCTCAGATAAACAGAAACGTCGGGTAAAATTAGTATGAATCAATTTTTGTGTTATTATTTCACTTCTTGGTCATGACATGTCACAACGTGACCAACGGGTTGGGTAAAGACCAATATACTGTTACGATTTTAGTGGTCATCCTTTAGGCTTCAAGCAAAAGCGCTTGTCCAGCGGAGATCCTTTGTGTTAAGCACCGCACAATCCTTGGTAAAGAATCCTTTTGTTGTTCCTTGGTGCTCCTCAGTCTTGCAGGTCTTTCGTCAATGATTGCAAATGGGCGTCTCTCTGTATCGGCGATTAAGTAGTTAACCAGCCACGTATTCGGGCTGTTCATTGGTTGAGGTTTAAACCACGTGACCTCGCTTAGTCTATAAATTTAAGTGGTAGATTGCAGCACGGCATATATACAACAAATAGAGGGCACCTCACGTGGTGTAATGGTTAGCAAGCTAGATTCGCAGACCATTGTTAGTGAGTTCGATTCTCATTGGGTGCCCCATACTTCTGGCCTTGTGCCATATCTAAGCTCAGCTTAGTAAATAACTATATACAACAAATAGAGGGCACCTCGCGTGGTGTAATGGTTAGCAAGCTAGAATCGCAACCATTGTTAGTGAGTTAGATTCTCACTGGGCACTCCATACTTCAGGCCTTGTGCCACATCTAAGCTACGCTTAGTAAATAACTATATACAACAAATAGAGGGCACCGCACGCGTAATGGTTAGCAAAGCTAGATTCGTATACCATTGTTAGTGAGTTAGATTCTCACTGGGCACTCCATACTTCAGGCCTTGTGCCACATCTAAGTTAAGCTTAGTGAATAACTATGTACAACAAATAATCCAACACTTACAATTCTCTTTCTCATATTCCATATATAATGTTGTATTATTGAATTTTAATAGATTGTTCTAGCATGCTTAAAGTTTCAAAATAGTATCTTTCTTTCTTTTTTCTTTCTATTCTATTTTTATAATAACTGGATGCCCCACATTTACGACCTTGTGTCACATCCTACCCGTGGCGAACGCGTTGGATAAATATTTACATATATCAGTGTAAAAGAAAAGAAAAACAAGCAAATATTGGCACCGAAAGTGTTAACATATAATGTTGCCTTCAACGTAATACACTGAAGGGCAACAAATGGATTGTATTCGTGATTAGGATTTCAAATATCTTTTAATGACAAAAGACATGAAAAATCATCAATTAGTTTTGTTCTTTACTCAGGAAGCAACTAAACTAGTTATAAATGAATGAATAGATAAAAATGTGGGAAAGTTTTTACTACTGACATGAGACGTGCAGTTCCCAATTTAGCTTCATAATTCTCTTTTCTTTTTTCTCCCTATTTATATCATACGTCTCTTTCTTTCTTTTTTCTTTTCTTCCCTTTTGTCTTTCTATTTTTCTTTCTTTCTCACGGCCTCATAAATTTTACTATTCTATCTATATCTATCTATCTATCTATCTATCTAGTAATGGTATTATGGGTGATTGAAACTCATAATACCATTACTATTGATTATAAATCTGCTCTGCTTTATTAACATTGAGCACCTTTTTATGCCAATACTTTTCTTTTTATTCTCTATTCATTCTATATCTATATTATCTATCTATCTATCTATCTCTATCTCTATATATAGCTCAGTCAGTAGAGCGTTCGGCTAGGAATCACAAGGTTCCTGATTCGATATCGGCCCTCGCCAACTCAGCGTATGAGTAGCACAAGGATCTGTGTGGTAAAGTGAGGAGCTGATGGTAGGTATGGCGCTCCACCTCAGACGCTAAAATAACCTCCTTGGTCTAGCGCTAGTGAAAAGGGGATAGACTCCCTCACTGTCTGGCTGATACCGACATTAGGCCGCCCCGACGACTTTGTGTATATATATACTTTGTATATATATATATGCTTCTTTCTTTCTTTTTTATCCCTTTTTCTTTCTTTCTCTTCTTTTATTCGGATCATTTTCTTTCTCACGGTAAAGTTCTACGCTTCTGCTTCATTTCTATTTCTTTCTTTTTTTCATTTCTTTAAAATATTCTCTTTCTGTCAGTAAACGTATACATCTCTGATTTTTCTTTTTTCTTTCTTTCTCTTTCTTTCTTCTCTTTCTTTTTTCTTTTCTTTCTTCTTTCTTTCTTTCTCTTTCTTTTATTCTTTTTGATAGTTTTTTTTTTTCTCTTTTCACTATAAACTTCTATGCTTCTACTTCCTTTTTCTTTCTTTCTTTCTTTCTTTCTTTCCTTCTTATTTTCATATTGTCTTTCCTTCTTTCTTTCTTTCTTTATTTCTTTCTAATTCCTTATTATTGATCATGTTATCATCTTCCACAAGATTGTGTGTTTTTTTTGTTTTTTTTTGCTCATTCTTTCTTTTCTCTTTCCTCTTTGTTTTATTCTTTTCATTTCCTTGTTTCCTTTACCGAAATGTCCCTCTTCAGTTTCAGAATTAATTGCCCAATGTCAGTAAGTAGTAAAATAAAAATGCACTAGCAAATTGGTTTGTGAGATTTGTTTGCTAATGTAGTTCTTCTGGTTATGTATTAAATCTGCTTAATCATGTGAAAGGTCACAATAGTAATGGTAGTATTGCGTTAGTATAGCATTTAATTCTAAGCTTAACAGCAACAAATAAATGAATTAAAACTTAGTTTAATTCTAACAATTTATTAAAGAACAAATAAAACAATGAGTAACAATATAAAGTCCTTCCTGTGAATAGACTTACCGGTGTGATGGAGAAGATATCTGGTATCTTAGGGTGATTTCCTAAAGAGAATTTAAAGTCGCTGCCTCGGCGGATCTGGTCTGGGGTCTATTCTGTGATTTTGGTATTTTGCGCCCAAACCTCTGGGCTCATCACGTGATTGGTATATCCAATCACAGAAAGCCTCTCCCTCACTCAACTCCACACACAGGAATTACCATTTTACTGACCCAACAGTAGTGAAGATAAAATTTTGCACAATAATAAACTGGTTCATAAAAAAAAACAGCTTGCAAACTACTGAGCAAGACGCCCAACTTCCTTTTGAAATTTAAGATTCTTATCCTTTCTCTTTCCTTTCTCTTTCACCTGTTAATATGAATCCATCCACATAATTTCAATCATTTGTTGCCAAAAGACTTTTCAGTTAATCACCCTTTTTTTTTTTTTTTTTTTTTTTCAAATTGTGGACAAAGTATTTTTTAAATATCTGTCCACTTATTTTTCTAACTTCGTGCAGAATTTTCTTATCACAGACGAATGACTATTAAATCAGGTAATTTTCTTTTGTTGTATCATTGAATGGAATAAAGTTTATTTTTTCAAACAAGCTCATTTTCTGTTATTCAATTTGTTGTTGTCTAAACAAAAACAAAAACAAAAACAAAAAACAAAACAAAGATATTTGAAAAGAAAAATTCGTTTCAGGTAAGTCATAAAAATGCCAGATGTCGATATAAAAGTTGGTCAGAAATCTTGAAAAGATCACCAATAAAATCATTAAACAGGAAACATCTGTTTTGTTTAATTTTACATGTATAAATGAAAGAATGCTGCGCGCACACACACACACACACATTATATATATATATATATATATATAATATATATATATATATATATATAATCTCAATGATAAAGTCTCTTATAATATTTCCATAACACAGAGAAAAAAATTTTTATACAGAAAACTTTGCTATGGAGTAAGGGATATAACTCATATAACATATGTATTTATAACGATATGAGTTATTTCCCTTATATCATGCTCCATTAGTAATTTTGTTGTCTGTGGAACAAGGGAAATAACGCATTTAAAGTATTTGTCTAAGAGCATGAATGATTTCCCTTATGTTAAAATGTTTCCTCTTTTGAGTTTAAAATATTTAAAAATGAAAACATGTTTTGTTATCTATAGTGCAAGGGAAATAACTCGTATAACATGAGAAGTTATTTCCCTTTTGTTATTTTGTTTTAATTTTGCTTAAAACAACAGAATTCCCAATTCAATTGGCAATAAAGTAGATATGATCAAAGACCGCAAGGGAGGGGCGGTTTTTTTTAAATTTTCAAACTATTACAAAAATCAGGGGATTGTCCGATTTTAATGAAATTTTCAGTGTTTCATTCATTAACGAATTCATTTTATAATGAATAGCTTATTTTATTTTTTTTAAGTTTTGTTTTCTGTAAGTTTTTTTTTTAATCAATTCAGGATGCAAGGGTGGACGACCTTTGTTCATTTGAAGAAAAAAATGTCCAGTCCTTAATTTTTACATTTCTTGAAAGATCAATTCCTGAAGAACACGAACACACACACACACACACACACACACACACACACACACACATACATATATATATATATATATATATATATATATATATATATATATATATATATATGTGTGTGTGTGTATTTTATATTTTTGCTTGAAGGCAATTATAAATGCATGTATCGCATAAAATTCGATAATTATAGAAAATAATCTTGACAAGTAAATCCCGCAAAGGATGGCTCGCTATGCAGAACACCGTACAGACTGTTTCGACTTTATTAAGTCTCTTCAGCGATGTGTACTAACGACTCCCCTCCGACAGGAATCGA
Organism: Doryteuthis pealeii; assembly: GCA_023376005.1. NCBI lineage: Eukaryota > Metazoa > Mollusca > Cephalopoda > Myopsida > Loliginidae > Doryteuthis > Doryteuthis pealeii. The sequence continues at coordinate 90,019,477 of CM042141.1, forward strand.
AACCGGGACTTCACAGGCATAGTCAGAGACCATATCCGTTCGGCCGCCGGTACATAGCGAACAATCCCTGCGAAATTAACCTTGTCAATGATACTATTACACGCCCCTGCCATAGTAGGTAAGTGGACGTTTATTTAGTAAACAAACCCGGCCGTAAGCTCTTCGGCGAAGTGAATAAGATTTTTGGATGTTTGTTTTTATAGAAGCATTGTACAATGCTTCTATAAAAACAAACATCCAAAAATCTTATATATATATTTGTTTTTGTTTTTTAATTTTGTAGCGTGTTGATATTTTCCGTAAAAAAACCAACTATATTTTGCTTTGAATAGATGCAAAAGAAAATAATTTCTCTTATTCAATTGGCCAATTATTATTCACTTAAAAATTTGGACCATATAACCTTAAGGCACCCATTTTCGATTTCGTTTCATTAGGTCATTTTTTTTTTTTTTCATTTACACCGTCAATATCCGGTTGTTTGTCACGGTTAGGGGTTAGTTTTAAAATAAAAATCCTCAAATCATCTGTTAAAACAACCGGATATTGACAGTGTAAATGAAAAACATGTCCTTTCTTAATCGAGATCAAAAAGGGGTGCCTTAATCTCAAATGGTCCAAAAATTTAATATTGAATTTTAAACGTCCGCAAAGTGCCATGCTGAACTTAATATTCTAACCGTAGATTAAGCTTTATTTAATTTATCTAAAAATGTAAATTTAAAAATACGCAGTTTTGTGCAACATATTTTCAAAGATTTTTATATATTCAAAAAATTATTACTAACGATTATATTTTGGTGTACGGATCATCAAACGTATTTTTAAAAAATTATCTCTCCTGGATCAATGATATACACAGCATAATTTTACAATACGGGCTACCATATATTTTCATTTATTTACAAGCAAACCTCTTGTTTATTCGTTTTGATTGTTATGCATATATTTCCCTTATACCATGGTTTTTTTTAACAAAGCCACTGAAAAGGGAATAGAATAATTCACGAATTCATTTTCAGATGTTCAAATTTGCGTCTTGATAAAAAAAAAAAAGAAATTCATTGAAGTTCCCCCAATATTTCTGGGAAATATTGAAGGTCAAATTTACCATAAAATAGATTTTAAAAAGATATTTTTTACGGTGTTTGAGAAAATAATTCTTTTAAAAGAAAAACACAGGAGATGTTTGACACGACATTTTTCTCAATGAGTTTTCAACTAGAAGATTCCAGAATCTTTCAATCTTTGCTACAAGTCACAAGGGAGCATAACTCTACCTTTTCACTGCAATGGTCTGAGCGAATGTAATTGCCTGGTCAATCGGTTTGCACCTGGAGGCCGGGCTGCACGCAGGATGTGCATGGGTGGCAAATGTGGACCTGGAAACAAAAACAGGATATCGCATTGAACTGACCTTTGGCACCTAAAGATGCAGGTGTACATTTGACACTGTGTAGGCGCAGAAGATCTGTAGGCATAGCCCATAACCAATGAAAACAGGCTGCGTGGGCGAAGAGGTGTGTCTACAGAAAAACTGCGTAGGTGTCACGATCACCGTGAGTTGGACTATAATTTTTTAAGAATTAAAAAAAAAACCTATTGAAATCAGTTTAGAAACAAAGATCAGATTTGAGATCGCTTGCCGAAAACTCCTAAAGGCTCCTTGTAGGCGTAACCCCTGCTAACGACTCTCAGTCTGCACACTAACGAGGAAATAAAGATATAATCTTATACTTTTATAAATACAAGTGTTTGTGTTCTTTGACAGGTCCAGTATATAACACGAATACATCCCAAGTCAACAAATTGGAAATTGGCTTAAAAGTTTAAAGTTAACATTAAGTGTTGGGTGCCTCTTTAATATATATATATATATATATATATATATATATACGCTGCTACAACTCGCCATATGTGTATATAAGGTACCACCAAAATACGTCACGTGATCAGTTTAGGCCATATTAAAGGAAGAAACGTAAATATTTTTTTTATTTTTTTAGAATCTTGCAAAAAAAAAAAACGAACATAAAGAGTTATTACGAAGAAAAACAGTTAATTCAAAGATCAAATTATCCCATTGGGGGAAACTACTTACTATCATCTTGAGAAATAAGTAAAACAGTCCGTTTTTTTACAACAGGGTCAGTTTCTTTATAAATATTTTTATCACACTTTTTTTTAGTCATTCCTGAAGGGGAATGCAAACGGGACCACACATGTTTTGCACTGGCCATTGTATGAGCTTCGGTTTGTCCGTAGCTATCCACATAAAAAAAAAAGACTTGATGTTAATCCGGCCGGCTGCATGATCCGAAAAATAAACAATTACTTAAAAAAAATATTTACCCAACTCGTTCACCACGGGCAGGATTTGACACAAGGTCACAAGTATGGGGAATCCAGCGAAGATCGAACTTCAGTAGAAATGGATTTGAGAGACTAACTTGCAAACCATTACATATCGACATAAAATGAATAATGATATAAATAGTTACTAAATTAGGTCACATTCTCTTCTGATGACCCCAAAACCAAATACATAACAAATCAAAAACAAAGATAACAAGACAATCATGGAGTTGAACTTCTCGTCGGTTTTGCTATTGGATCGAAAAGAATTCTACAGTCCGCTCGTTTCACTTATTAAGTAAATTTCTTTTTCGTCATTAGTTTTAAAATCACCAAATGACGTCATATGAGATATGACGTTCTCTTAGAAACGTAACGGATTTTGTTAATAATATGCATTTTCGACCAGAATTTCGGTAATGGTAGGTAGCTTAAATATTTGCTTAAAATTTTGGGATCATTTTTAACGGGTCATTTTTTAGATATTAAAGAAATTTGAATTGATCGGCAATTAACATTCAAAATCCGGGTTTATTATTTGTTACACCGCTAGTTGAACTTTTATTAGTATTCCTCGTATTTTCATCGAAACATGAAAAAGAAACTTACGTTTTTAGGTACTAACGAGAAAGTTTAATTTACTCAAAGTAAACCAAAATATTTATTTTGAAAAAATGACTTGAAAAAAAAAATGACTGCTCAGTCCATCCCCGATGTAACTGTTTTATCAAAAACAAATTCGAAAAAAATGAATTACATTTCACGGTAATACTCGAAACCTTTGAGACACTAGGATTAGAGGGTAAGGGTCAGTGTAGGATTAGGGTTAGGGTTAGGGTTAGTCTACTTCGGGAGTTTCCATTATCTAATACTATCTATACGTAAAATGCGATTCTAATGATATTATCTCTTGCGCGCTATTATGCATTTGAACCAATTTAAGAAAGGAAAATTAGTGCTATAACAGCATTTGATAAGGGTGTCTCACGCTAGGTTGCGAGCTAAACTAGCAGAATTTTTGCACTGGTCATCGAATAAACTTCGGTTTATGCGTGGCTCCCCAAGTTAAAAAGTTTTAATTTTAATTTTTGCTAAAAATTAATCAAATAAATAAGTTATTGATAAATAATTGTATTAATTAAATGATTAAGGTAGTAATGCAGAATAACGCGCAAGAGATAATATCATTAGATTACGTATAAAAAGCATTACATTTCATTACAATTCACGGAAATACCCGAAACCTTTGAGATGCTAGGGTTAGGGTAAGGGTTAGAGTTAGAGTTAGGGTTAGGGTTAGGCTATTTATACCTAAAATGCGATTTTAATGTATGGGAATTAGTCTTGGTTCATTCGTCTTGTATCTCAATAAAAATATTACTTACTTCGTGTGGGCTGGTGAGCTGAAATAGAATTTAACGAAAGAAGGAAAGGAACAGAGACAGGGATGACTTTAGAGTTAGACCTTTATTATCGGGTTCACACTATTTCGTTGAGGGGATATATTTCCCGAACAATTCGATAAGTCTTTCAGTCCAAGCGTCCTCTAGAGACCTTTTCGACGCCAAGAACTTGGGGTTTTTTTCCTGCGCATGTCCGGAGGGCTCTTCCTGTCCTAAGCCCTCTGGGAGATTGTTATTTTTGTGTCTTTTTTTTTATTTATTTATTTCATTTAATTTTGTTTTACTTTTGTTTTATTCATTTTTACTTTTAGTAATCCTCACAAATGATATTATCTTTTGCGCGCTATTCTGCATTAGTACCTTAATTATCTAATTATACCATAATTAATTCTTTAAAATTAAATTTCTTTTTGGACACACCTCGTATAAAAAATCTTGATTCTTAAAAAAAAATGTGTTTTGATATGAAAAACGTTTTTGTTATTTTATTCTAGAGTTGATGAAATGCGGCAACGCGTCATTTTTATTGGCCATTGGTTGATGCCATCGAGAAGTCAAGATTTCTAAAAAAGAATAGTCATTCTCGAGTGGATAAAGATTCTCTTCTTATTTTGGAGGTAAGATAAATATCAAAATTGATTTAATTGTAAATCGTGCACATTTATTAAAGGACTAAATAATTTCGAACACATTTCATAATTCGTTATTGTTGAAAAAAATCTTTCATATAATTATAAGCATTGTTGAAGAACGATTGGTTGAGTATATCGTTTCTTTGTACGGTATAAATATAAAAAATAATTGACGACGAAGCGAGAAGAACATTTTATTGCCTGAGTAAATTTGGTACATAAGACAACAGAATATGACAGAAGATACAAGGAAAATCTTATAGCAAATCTCGCTATCCTTAGACAGGAGACACAATTGGTGCGTTTCTTCTCTCTAGGGTTGAAGGTAAAAAGAGTCATTTGACTTTGGTTCTTCCACTTTTATACAACTGGCCTAATTGATCTGGTGAGAGAACCAGCCGCAAGATGTCATCACATCGTGAGATGAGTTTCACTCATTTAAATAAACAAAACAACGTTTACTTTTTCCTTGTTCTTGAAATGACCCCTTCATGTCACGTGTCCCTTCACCTGAGCAACACCAGGGTCATTCAATAAATAAGGGAAATACTTTTGAAAAAAGCAAAATAATTTTTTTTCAAAAGTATTTCTCACTTTTTGGACTTGGTTTATTGCAAAAATAATTCTAATCTCACAAAAATATTTGTGTTGGCGTGGTACGATTTTATGGGCCATCGTTTAGGCTTCAAAGCAAGAGCGCTTGTCTGGCGGAAATCCTTCGTACAGAATCCTTGGTGCTCCTTAGTATTATAAGTTCCTTCGTCAATGATTGCAAATGGAGGATTCTCAGTGTCAATGCTTAAGTAATCAACCAGCTACGCATTATGGCTGTTGATTGGCGGAGGAATAAACCACGTGATCTTGCCCAGTCTATAAATTCAGGTAGTTTATTGCAGGACACCTTATATACAAAAACATTCCAACATGGGGGCTTTTAAAAATGGCGGCAAACCAAATAGAATGCTACAGACTTGAACAAATCATTGGTGGTTGAAAAGTGCAAAACATGTGAAATTTACAAAGGAATGTGTGATTTGTACGGAAAAGCATGTCTTATTAAAAGAACTATTTACAGATGGGTAAACATGGATTTCGCCACTACAAGCTTCGGTCGAAAAGACAGTTCATGAAGTGGGAACACATTGACTCTCTCGTAAAGAAACAGTTCTGGTCGCAGTGGTCAGTAAATAAGATCATGCTAAGTCTTTTGTGACGTCACTATTGATTTCCTAAAAAAGGTGCAACTGTAAACAGTGCTTCCTATTGCCAACTCCTGAGGCCATTTTCCCCATATTTATTGAATAACCCTCGTATTTAGTATTTTCTATATAAGATATATATACCAACTCCATGGGTAAAATTCACATGTATTGAATGACACTCGTATGTAATATTATCTATATGTCATATATATGCTAATTTCATCATATTTATTCAATTATACTCGTATGTAGTATTTTCTATATACGTCATTTGTATGCCAACTCCTAAGGTAAAATTCACCTTATTCATTAAATGACCCTCGTATGTAGTATTTTATATAATGATATATATGTCATTTCCACCGGAAAAAAATACTCCTTATTTGTTGAATGATCGTCGAAATTTAGTATTTTTACATGTCATATATATGCCAACTCTATACGTAAAATTCTCTTATTTATTTAATGACTCTCGTGTATAATATTTTCTATATAAATAGATACATGTCGTATATTTTATAAGTTATTAATATTTGTAACTTGTGCTACATTTATGTTATATTCTAATGATACGAGAAAAAAGGTTTTCATATTTTCATTTCTTTGACAGATTCGTTTTCGGAAGAAGAAAAAAGGAGGAAAGAAAAAAACAAGAAAACCGATACATAGAAAGAAAGAAAGACTGATATATAACATTGTCATATTTACTTTGCGTCTCTCATTCGCATTTAGTAAATTACTTTCACTTTCATTATCAAAGTCTTGAAAAATTGATAAAAAGAAAATATTCAATACACGACAATCCTTTTACCTTATATGGGTGTATCATAGCAACGAGGTGATGTCTTCCTTTTCTACAATGAAGCTGGTCGCTTGGATTTTTTTCATCTGCATCGAAACTTCAACTTCTCGAATTGTCCGTAAGTTCTTGTTTTTTTTATCATTATCATTTTATTAAATATTAGATGTTCTTCCAATCTGTGATCTACCGAAGGTTTGTGATCTACTATTGATCTACTATTCATGGTATGTGATCTACTAGGTTAAAAGAAGACAAATAAAAATTACATTAATTTATTATTGTAATTTAAAAAAGAATACATGAACAGACCAATTTTTGAATGGCAATCTCTGGTGCAGTGGTTGCAAACAAACAGTGATGCTTGCTGGAGTTGTTGTTGTCTCTCCTCCCTTTTGGCTCTCTTTTCTGTGGCGGCTACTTACCTCTCTTTTTTCACTCATCGTTCCTTGTTTGACGAGGAAGCGCCAGGTCACACGGTCTTTTGCACAAGCCTCCCATGCGTTGGTGTCGATGTGGCATGTCTTCATGTCTCTCTTGCAGACATCTTTAAAGCGCAGACGTGGTCTCCCTACCGGTTGGGTGCCCTCTACTAATTCATCATACTGTAGGTCTTTGGGGATGTGGCCTTTGTCCATCCTCCTGACGTGGGCAAGCCAAAGTAGGCGTCTCTCGCAGATGATGGCGGGCATGCTGTTCCTGTTTGCTCGTTCTAGCACGTCTGTGTTGGGCACAGCTTATGCGTAGAATGCGGCGTAGGCATCTGAGGTGGAAATTCTGCATTAATATTTTAAATAAGTAAGTTCAGATCTCGTTGAACACCAGTTCTTTTTTATGTATGATGTTTACTTAATAGACGTAGAATATACGGTCCGATCGTTTAAACAAAAAGAATTAGTTGAACGAATAAAAAAAAATGACTAAATTAAATCTAAGAAAATCGATTTACTTAGTTCTGAATTAAATCCATAAAATTCAGTTGATATTAAATGTATTGTCTTTTCTTTTAACAGGTCGAGAATTAACAGACCAGCGAATAGAAATTGATTCCGACTCAAAGGAAGACTTCCCAGTGTTCTACCAGTTTTTCTCAAAAGCTCAAATCGTATTATAAAGTTAAATTTTACTAAACAATACCTCGACTACAATATACCTGTATACACACGACAAAAGGATGGAAGTACCATACTGTTAGACACACCTCCAATTATGGTAATTCGTTATTTGACAAATTTCTCATTTCTAATTTTTATGCAAATTTTATGCAATAATTTATGCAAAATCTTTTCTATTGCTTTTTCTTCATATCACTTTCTCTTTGGGGGGGAATCCCGTTGCTTAGTTAACATACTGCATCATAGTAAGCAAGTTCGAACTCCAGTCACGCTATTACATTCACTTTCGGAATAATAGTCTTGGGCAAGGTATAAACTCCTCATCCCCCAGCTATTGGCTCAATAGTACCATTACTGTTCTTCTACAAGGATGACTTTAACATAACAGTCGGAGATTTCAATCTACCTAGTATAGACTGAATAAATGAATTGTAATGTCTCCTGTAAATTCAATTAGTCAACATTTTAAATTACAAAACAAATATTTTGATCTGTTTACTACAAAAGGATTGTATTGGTTTGTAGAAGAATATACTAGATATAAACTAGTAGGAAATAGATTAAAGAAAGTTATATTGGATAATATTTTTTCAAATAATAAATATTTGATATGAGATTTAAGTTTAATGTTTAATTGAGTAAGTCTGATCATGCATGTATTAAAATAGAAGATTTACAGTTTTCATCATCATCATCATCATGTCGCGCTGTTAGCACGGGTATCCATGACAACCTCTCTCCATCTGTCCCTATCACTCATCGTGCTCGGAAGGTCCTCTACGCAGTATCCAGCATCCGTACAGAATGTACGTATTTGCTTGCCGGCCCACACTGGCTTGTCCATGTGCTGGCTTCCACAGAAGGACATCACTTATGAGTTCGTCCTTGCTTCTCCAGTAATGTCCTGCGTGTCTTGTTCGTCTTATTCGGATGGTTTGGGTGATATGGGGCAGGTGGCCGTACAGCTCTTTTCTCGTGGGGTGTTGTTTCCACGTTTTGTTTAGGATCGCACGCAGCATTCTTGTGTAGCTCCCGTCTAGTTTATTCTCTAGTCGCTTAGTTAGGGTCCAGGTGGTGCAGCCGTACAGCAGCACTGATACGACAACGGTTTGAGTTTTAACATTCTAAATGTTAATGAAATGTGAGAAGAAAGATAAAATCAATAATGAAAAATGATTTTAAATAAGCAAAAGGAATATGAAAAAACCCTGAATAAATAAAAAGTTGAAATATAACACTGATCAAATTGAGGTAAAATGTAATTAACACTCCGTTTATTTTCTGGAACTGAAAGCTTATTCTTTCTTTCAATTTAATTTAGCAACTGAAAAATATTATTATATTTGGAAAATACATCTACAAGATGCGTTGGGATGCATCGTCAGTAATGTTTCCCTATGTTCATTACCAGTTTCGGGTCTTTCAACATTATACTTGTTCCCACAGGAGACCCAGTCCAAAATGTTAAATTTCGGGTTTGCATCCCAGCAATATTTTGCTACTTCATTGTGTGGCATCACTTTTTAAGTATGGCATTTTGTGTCAGTGTTGGTTTATAAGAGATTCTTTGACCATGCCGAGGTTGAGTGGTGGCATCCCATTGGCCAGTGCTACTTGCTTTGAGTACCGCCGGCCAATGGGCATCCTCCTCTCTGTCTCGGCATGTGCCATAGTTGTTAAAAAGGCAGAGATCTTTTTTCTTGGTTTTCCAGTTCTGATCAGCTAAAGGGACTTCTTTACCGTCCACAACACCAGAACTGTTGTAAATTAAGGTGAAACGTTTTTTGTTTCTATTTGCTTTTATATTTGAAACTAGTGTTTCGACCCCCTCCCTGGTATTATATTCTGTTAGATTTGTCTATTTAAGAATAGTAGGTATTAATTTATAACCAACACTAAGTCCTTATAATTGCATTGAGTGCATCCATAGATACACTAACACTAAATATTTGCTAAGAAAAGACAAACAACTAACTCATATGACCAATGTTCATATGAATGTTTAATAAACATGACGTGTAACAACAAAATAACACAATACATATGTCTCAAACAGGTTAATTGCACAATATGTTATCTGAACAAATAAAGAAAATGTACCAAAAATTATTTAGAAAACATTTATTCTATCTTTCATGGTTTTAATGGCGAGGTGTAATAAAATGGTGAGAAGGCTGGAAACTAATTGTCTCTATTCTGCTCTACGAACAGAATTGGAAAATATGTCATTTACGCTCCACGAGCGAGGATTGAAACAGATAGGTCTTATCCCTTCGAAGATCGGGGACAATAAAGAAAGTTTTAAGGGGCTGAATTATCATGTGATCAATTGACACGTGACGTGGGAAGCCACGCTCGCAATCCAAGGCAATTATTTTTGCTTCACTACATTATGATAAAAAGCATCAAAAGGTGATGAAAGTTTATAAAAGCCCCCAAAAAAAAAAAATGAAAAAATGTAATAATTTATATTTAGGTACAAACGTGTCTGTGTTCGCATTCACTTTTTTGTTTATGTGTTTTATGTGTTTATTATAATGTAAATCTTTTCTTTGAATTCCTTACAGAACGCAGTGTTCTACGAAGATCCAAGTTACGAGGCCTCAACGTTACATTGCGAAGAAAACGATCCCTTATCCAGCTCTCACGATGCCTGTAACGCAAAATTAATGGTAAGGAGATATTTACCCAACCCATTCACTAAGGGTAGGATCTGACACAAGGTCAAGAGTAGGGCATCACTATTTAGTAGTAATGGAGCTGCGAGACTAGCTTGCTATCCATTTGACCACAATGGAATGGCCATGTATTTACCCAACCCATTTGCCATGACAAGGATCTGACACAAGGTCACGATTATGGGGCATCCACCAAAAAAAGACTCACTAATTAGTAGAAATGGATCTGCGAGACTAGCTTGTTAACCATTACACCACAACAGGCAGGACTCCGTAACAATAAAAGGGATACCTGGGTATGAACTATTTTAATGGTAAGTATCCTGTGGGTCGGCGCGTTCTACCGCGATTCTCCCGACTGGGGGCGCTGTTTAGGGGCCCCAGAAGTGTGGATTTCTTATATTTTCTGTGAATACTACTTAATGAAAATGGTGGGGTACCAATATCATATATTGGGGTGGGGATTGTATCATAAATTCACTCTGTGGTATTGCTGGGGTTTCAATAGGGTGAGAACCTGGCACTGGCGCTATCCTCTCAAGTTACAGGGTTTGAACTACGATAAGGTCTAGTTTAGGGTCTTCATTTTCTATTGTTGTGTAGGTTAAAATTCTGGACGTTGCTTTTTGCGTTTCGCTTTGTGCTAATGCCCTTGGTGAAGGCATACATTCATCTGTATCTTTACATCCTACCCCATCAGCTATGGGGTAAATAATAGGACAAGTTATTTGGTCTTGGTTATGCCATTGTTGCATTGTCTTCCATTGGATCTCGAAGAGTTATCTTCCCTCTGGGTTCCCGGTTTGACCACCAGGGGTCTGTGGTATTTAAGCGCCTGTTTCAAACTCTCTCACTCTCTTGCTTCTCGGACGTGACTACAATGGGTTAGACATTTATGTCTACATCTTCTTGTGTGGGGGCTTCGGCCCCCATTACAGACACTAGTAAGTGACCTTAGTCTATGGACTCTCCATAACTAAACACATCTTCTATGTAACTCTTCTTATGTATCTAGTATACGTATATTATCTACTATGTATCTTGTTTCATGTACATGTACTTCATGTCATAAATGTCTCTTCATGTGCTTTTATTAAAGTCCATTTTTGTTATGTTCAACACTCGTGTCGGAGTTGTTTGTTTCAACCAATTATAATTTATGTATAACCTTGAACCTTACACCCTCAATCTAAGACTAAACCAAGTGAACCTGACGCGAGATCAAAAACAGCGTGCAGGTTTATTGTATCAATATATATTTACCCAACCCTTCCGCCATGGGCTGGATATGACACAAGGTACATTTTTAGGGGAGTAAAGCAGATCTCTTAAGGCATGGAATTAATCACCCATTTGATCTGGAACTACACGTTCGATATTTCTTGGAGAGGCGATGGGTGCCGTCAAGTCATTCTCCTTGTCCAAGAGATTCAGGCAAAGTCAATCTCGGCATTGTATGTATTTAAACAATCCGCCACGGATAGGATATGGTACAAAGTCAATTTTTAAGCGTCATAGAACTGGTTTGAGTTTTCCTTCTCCTAGGCTGGTTGCCTAACCAAAGCCAATGAACCCAGACTGTCCTACTATTTATAAGTAGCGGGGTGGGGGGGGGACAAATAAATTTATGCCTTTCGCCAGGGAATCAATACAAAATGAAACGCAGCCTCACCCAGGACTTGAACTCGAATCGCCGATTCCATTTGCTACGACGATAACCATTACGCTAAGCTCTACATTTTAGCCAGTCCTGTTACTCAATATATTGATTATTTCGTTTTGTTTGGAGAAAAATATGTGGAAAAATCTTGGAGCTTTATTATGTTTTAACTTAGTAACATTGATTTGTTTTTTTTTAATTTTAGTCTGGCTTCTTCGATCTTGATGGACATAGACACGTGATCGAACCCAAAAAAAGAATTTTTAAGCGGTTCGTGATACACATGGATCAAAATTCACAGGAAAAATTTGCTGAAAGGCACCAAATATTCAAAAATATATTCGGAGGATCAAAGTTGCGGTGTCAAAGGTCACGGTAAGTAAAAGCTGATATCATAATTCTCATAGCACAATTATTAAATTTTCTTATTATTATTTTCTACTCGTAGAGCAGGAATAGAGACAATTAGTGTCCAATCTTTTCACCATTTATTACACGTCGCATTGAAAACCATAAAAGATACAATAAGTCTTTTCTAACAAATTGTTGGTACCTCTCTTCATTACACTTGTTTCTTCATGGAACAATAATTAACCTGTTTTGGATATATGTATTGTGTTATTTTTACATGTATGTATATTAAACATTCATAAGTGTATTGTTCATGCGAGTTAATTATTTGTCTTTTCTTTACCGAATGTTTAGTGTTCTCTGTAACAAAACAAAAAATTACATAAACATATTTATGAGTCATGTTCATTTTTGAACCGATATATATATTCATATAGAGTGGCCTATTGTCGATATCAGTAGGATAGCGAGGGAGTCTATCCCCTTTTCGATAGACCAGGGAGATTGTAATTGCGTCTGAAGTGGATCGCCACACATACCATCAGATCCTCACTTTACCGCATAGATCCAAGTTGTACTTCTCATGCGCTGATTGGTGTGGACTGGTATCGAACTCGGAACATTTGGGTTCATTAGTGGATGCTCTACCAATTGAGCTAAACCGGACATATCTTCATAATATCCGTCTTCATTTTACAGGACGGTGTTAAATGATATGATACATTTGCGGATTTGATAAAAGAAAAACAGAATAAATAATGAAAAAAAAAGTGTTTTAAATCTACAGATGTATCAAATTATTTTGCCCCACCCTATACACACATACACACACACACACATATATATATATATATATATATATATATATATATATATATATATATATATACAAACACCTCCGCACCAGCAGGATGTGACACAAGGTCAATTTATTTAGCAGAGTTTAACAGGTTTTAAATAAGAGTTTTGCTTCTCCTAGACTGGTTATTTAGCCAAGGTTAAAGAGCCCAGTTTGCCCTACTATTTACCCATAACTGGAGGGAGATGGATGCATACCTTTCCCAAGGGTATTAGCGCTATGTGAAATGCAAACAGCCTGTATAATGTCCTCCCCCCAAAAAAAAAATGGCCCCACTCTGTATAATGCCCCCCCCCCCAAAAAAAATGGCCAAGTCTTTCAGTTTGAAAGAAAATTAACTTTTTATTTTAGAAATAGTTATTTGATGTGTACTTAATATAAGATCGATGTTTTTATGTTTCTTTAAACATCAAAGCAACAACTTCGATCAAATTCTTCTATTGTCGCTGTGTCCAAATCAAACGAGAAAAATTCATCCTTAAAAAAAAAGATTTTCTTTTATACACAATTTATCATGAAAATTTCTGTGCATTTTATTTAGATTCTTAAAACTGCAATAATTACTTCCTTTTCTCAACAGACCATCCGCATTTTAATAGCACAATAAACAGTCATATAAACAGTGGGAATGAGAGATCTAAAAGGAATAAAATAAAAAACACTATTGAAGTCATGGCGGCATTCACTCATAGGTAAGTTTCTTTCTTCACCTATTTTTATTTTGCTTTGTTTTGGTTGGGTTGGGGTTTTTTTTTTGGGGGGGGGGTCTCATTTCATTAATCATGGCTTCGAAGTTAATTTAGGAAAAGAAAGAAATTAGATTTGGTTTGTTTTGGTTTGTTTTGTTTTACGGCATATCAACCTCGATGGATCATTTAATGTCGACAAAGTTGTAAAATAAATTCATTCTTAATAGATAATACAATTTTGTTTATAAACTCATGTTTTTCTATTTAACCCATAGATGGGACCCTAAAAGGTACTACCACTCCGGGTCAGAGTGGACCAGGGAGCAATGGTGATGAAGGGGTGCTCCACATTCCCCAAACCTCCAAAACTGGAACCTCACCATCAGATAGAGTTTAACGTCATTCCCAGGACATGAAGACCCTCAGTCACCGCCTTCTAGCACCCATATCTTTAAGCATCACGGGTCACCACCCACAGCCAACAGGTGGCCTCATTGCAGAGGTGAAGTCGGTGCATTCTAGGGCGGGAAATTAGATTTATATAATCAGTTTAGATCCTTGCCTTTATCAGCCACACAAATTATTTTATTAAAAATATTGATATGTAAGTAAAGAAAGTAAAGTCAGTTGAGTGGCCTATTGTCGGTTTCAGCCAAACAACGAGGGAGTCTATTCCTCTGTTAGCTAGCGCTAGACAAGTGATATTTTAATTGCGTCTGGAGTGGAGCACCACACCTAGCGTCCTTTATGCTCAAACAAGAACAACAACCATCGTGTGAAACCTGTCAAACACTCTGCACTGTTAAACACTTTCCCACTTTCGCTCTCATCAGAATACCCTTTTTTAACGCAATTGATTGGAAAGATCTCTTTGAAAATGTCAACATAGATGACTTTGTCCTTTTTGAGAGAAACAAAATTATACCAAAAAATATAAAAGTCATTTTAATCATGCCATACAAAAGTAACCTCTCGACGATCCCCGATGAGGCTAACATATCGTTAATACGCTAGCTAAAAAAGACATAAAAGCGTATATTATTCCCTAACGCCTAGGCATAAAATAAATCGAGATGGGTTGATATGCCGTTAAAATCCATTAACCATCCAACCAATCAATCAGTAAATGGACGAGGGAAATCCCAAAAGTTCTCAAAATTGCTGGCATGCAGGAAAAATTTTCCTGTTGTAATTAGCAACACTGATATGTTGGTTGAGTATGCGCCTGCCCCTGTACGTGCCTCGCTGCCACGCTCAGTTTTGGTTTTGGCAGTCGTTTCTTATGGACCTCCTGATTGACGCTACCACCAAATATAAAGTTCGCGTAGTTATTCGGTTTTAGAACCCAAAAGAACCAATTGAAATTAATCGCCAATCAATGGAAGTGTATGGTGAGTCGTGCATGGATGACAAAAACGTCCGCAACTGATGTATTGAGTTTGCAACGACGACAAGGTTTAACGCTTCCTCAACGACACGATGGCGAGCTAGTATGACATGGGCATACAAAAACTGCTATAGCACCTATAAGAATGCATCGACCAAACTGGCGCTTATGTAGAAAATAGATACAGGTCTAAGCTTTAAAATGGTGTGAACATCATTGGCAGTAAACAATAAACGTTTCTGTGATTTTTAAATATTTTGGAGACCTTACCTTTGGGATTACTCTCGTATATATAAGAGGATATACATTGAATTTAGATCAGAAATAAACACTACTGACATTGGTCATCAAGAGGAAAGGCAATACAAGTTCCTGGTTCAAGAGAAATAATTTCACTTGATAGATAGTTTTTTGTCGGAGGAAATAAATAACGATGATTGTTGAATTTTGTTATTTCATTTATTCATTTATTATTACAGAATGCCAATTAACCAAGAAGAAATCAAAGCGAGGCAACTGTATTATACACATGTGTTTTGGGGCGTAAGTATTTCCTTATTGGCTGTTTATGTACATCACAGGCTAATAACCATTGGCTAATTTTTATTTCGGAGTTTTTTTTACGTATTTTACTCATTTAAAACTTAATTAATTAATTAAGAAACCAAGAAACCTATGTGCGAAAGGTAAGTCTACTCTTTTTGTGATTTTATCTTAATTATTACGTCAAAGATTATTGAACCATCTTTTATATCCGACAGAACTGAAGGAAAATCTATTAGGGACTGTGGCCTATATCTAATACTTATCATTTTTCTATCAGTTCTGTTTCACTATCGGGGTACCCTAAAGGGTACAATCCTCTGGGTTAAGTGGGATCTGAGAGTAGTATCAATAAAAGGGTACTCCACACTCCCCAGAGCTCCAGAACAGAAGCCTCACCATCAGATACAGTTTAGTGTCATAATTAGGACATCCCTTTGGGGGGGTATTATCCCCCTGTAGGGAATACAGTTAGTTTATTTTAAGCAAGGTGGGACTTGTCACTTTGAATGTTTAATTCGTATCTGATTTTTCTTTCTTTCTCGTATGCTCGCAGGTCAATAAAATATATAACCAGCTGAACATGAAGGAAATGAGTTTCGGAGTGAACATAATAGGATACGTTTTAGAACCGGTAAAGTTTTGTTTGTTTGATTTTTGTTTTTTTGTTTTTTTTTTTTTTATGTTTGTTTGTTTTGTTTTTTTTTTTGGGGGGGTATTGTTTTTCTATTTTCAATTCGTTTAATAAAAGCTCGTGTGTTACATTCCCGTTTTATGAATGGATTTTCGAATTTTATTTATTTTTTTTTTTTTTTTTCGAAATGAATGAGTTTTCTTTTTCAACTCGTCTTTCCTTCTCGATATTTGAAAAAAAAAATTTAATGAGAAAGAAGATTTTGTTGTTCTAATCTTTTATAGAGAAAAGTGTCTGTTCATGAAAGAAGCGTCTACTTACCGTAGGTTGTTATTCTGTCTTCTCACGTGTTTGTCGGAATCGGACATAAGTTTAACCAAACGTCGGTGAAAGAACATAAAACAATGAAATAAAAATAATAAAAAACAAAACTCGAGACAGTAAATATAACGTAAAGGTTAGGTATTTTTTTTTTAAATACGTACATTTAAAAAGAAGAAATAACAGAAAAAGTTATAAAAACGTTCAATGTTCTCTTTCAGCATCAGGGTAAAAAAAAGGTTAAGTGAATGTGTAGTGTCTCTTTGGAGAGTTCAGCTACAGGCATCTGGATCTTGTGTTATTGCGGGTATATAAACAAGAGAGTGTGGACTTGTGTAACATAGAGAGAGACATTAGAGAGAGATAGACAGATACAGTGTAGCAAAATTGAAAGGCAGAACTGTGGACGAGATTCCCAACCCCCTCGAACAAAGCGCGTCCGGATATGTTTGGCCTGTGCGAGGGGAGAAGTGTGGCGAGTGGCCACGGATATTTGAACTCGCTACCTCCTCGTCGCTGAAATGCTGTTGGCAGTAACCCGGATGTAAATAGTATTGACGCGTACTCAAAATGCTGGTGAATATTGAAGTTCTAAACGGGCAATGCCAGACCAAAGTGAGAAGCCCGGATGTACATATTAACTGTGTATTTAAGAGCCTGTTCTCCCAGACCGAGAGAGAACGATAGTAGGAGTTTTGCTGTTAAGAAGAGAGTCGTACTAAGGATTCCATAATTCAGGACTGACTTACTTTAAGCCCTTTTCAACTGGCCAAGGATGGCATTTAAAAACTTTACAACGTATACAACTAGTATTATATATTTCTTTTCAGGATGATACGTCTCTTTACGTTTTTCCTGATCCGAATAACCGTACTGGACATTTGGATCACCGAAAAACGCTACAGAAACTTATGCAGTTAAAAAAGAATTATCCGTCTGATCATTTCACTTTGTTTTCAATGTAAGTTATCATTTTTACTCGATCGATTTTAATTGATCTCTCTTTGTCATTAAACCTAATACGAAACGTCTTATGAAAACACACCATTCATTTCTTATCATCTTACCGTTTTCTTTTTGCATAGAATGGCACAAGAACTTTTTTTAGTGTGGGATATTCAGGGAATATCAATCTCACCACATTAGTAACATTCTAACTAATAATTATTCTATGTGTGGTCCTGTCACACGTTTTCCGATGTATTGCTTCGTCAATGCTTTCTGCACTCACGTAGTGTTTTTAGATCCATAGAATGAGGATCGACGGTACTTATTCTGAGTATCTTTGTAACGGGTCTGGAAGTTAATGGAAATAAGTTGCCGCAGGAGTTGGTAACTCAAAGAACAAGACAACTCTCCGTTAACAATAACAAGTTGCTATTGTTATATGATTATGTAATCATATATAACAGAAAAGAATACGTTTCGTACCGTAGGAGAAAAAAGACATGGTGAGGAATTTACGACTAAACTTGCAAATCGGTCGGAAAATTAAAACATATTCCAGGATGACCCCGAAAAAACAGAACCCAAATTATTTATTTCCATTAAACTAACCTTAAACCCTACCCTAACCCTAACCCTAACCCCCTAGTTAAAATTAACAGTTTTATTACAAAATTTGTGGGTTCTGTTTTTTCTGGGTCAACCTAATTTTCCGACCGATTTGCAAGTTAGCCGAATTTACTTGGCGTTTTTGCTTCATGCTAATTAGCATTGTTTTTTTTTTTCAGCGGCAAAGGACGCCTTGACAGCGTCACTTCTTTCGTCGGAGGTTTTCTCTAGCGATAAGGTTTTCTATAATGTTCAAGGCAAAGATTTCTTCTGTTAGCGATTCGTATTATCGTCTTCCTTCTGAATCTCCCGACTTTGTGAATAACAGATTTGGAGATTATATTTTCTTAAAGAAAATTGTAGACTTAAACATCTTTTATTGTTCAGATTTGAGAGAATTGTCAACAAAATAACCTTAAGCACTTTCATTTGGCCATTAACATTTCGATATAAACTGGTGTAATTTTCCGGCTTCAGAAAAATGTTAAAGAAGTGCAATAAACTCATACTTTAATACTTGAACTTTTGACAGTTATAACAAACTTATCAACTTAGTAGCTGCAGTGATCTTTGATTGAATTTATAAACTCAATTAGAAGAATTAATCTTAATCCAATATTTTGGTTTTAATATATTTTTTCGTTTTAACAAAATTACTTCTTCTGACAAAGAATATATATAAAAAGAAAACGACTTTAGTTTTCTCGTTAATAAATCTAAGCGCCAGCAGAAATCATCGTTGTGTGTGTGTGAAATGTAAACAGCCTTGTCCAGGATTTGAACTCGAGTCATTGTATAGTGTAAATTCTAAAAGTTGCCGTTGATCTTTCTTTACAGACACAATTTGGACGCCAATACCGGAGTTGTGGGTAAGTATTTTATTATCAGAATTTTTTATCTATTCTAAGTCTTTAGCTTATTTTAATGGTCCTCCGGACTTCCTATTGACACCTATACCTACATAGACTTATGTATACACATACCTATATATATATATATTATATAAAATGGGTACAAGAGATAACCTACTCGAGTTTCACCATAAGGATCTTCAGTGTTAAATCCACTGAATTAATTGAGACACCGATTAATAGCAGTCGATTTCACGTATATATATATATATATATATATATATATATATATATATATATATATATATATATATAAGGGCGGTTTAGGTCAATCGGTAGTGTTCGCCTGGGAACCGTAAGGTTCCTGGTTCGATACCGGCCCTTGCCAACTCAGCGTATGAGTAGTACAAAGATGTGTGCGGTAAAGTGAGGAGCTGGTGGTAGGTGTGGCGCTCCACCTCTGACGCTAAAAAACATCTTGGCCTAGCGCTAGTGAAAAGGGGATAGACTCCCTCGCTGTCTGGCTGATACCAACTTTAGGCCACCCGACTACTTTCCTTCTCCGTCTAGAAATGTCTCGCACTGTGTTCAATCTTGTGTTTCTTAATCAGGAAACAACACGGAGACATATTCTCATGCGCACACACAACATTATCCCTCCGAATACTTTTTCACCCGATGCATTGTCAATACCCACACGCGCGTGGGGGAGCAGAGACAGGAAAAACGCGTCTTTTCCAAATAGTCCGTTAGACTCAACTAACTCCTAATTCTACTTTGCCAGCGTTGGCTGATCCCGTTACTCTCTAAAACAACGAGAGACCCGTTCCAGAATAAAGTTGGGTTCAACACCTGTCAATCAAACTATTTGAATCTTGGTGATTTACAAATATTTACTCTTATTTCAACCCATTCTACACTACTTGCTAAAAATGATAGGCTGTGCCTATCCATTATGTAATATATCTTACAATCCCTATGTAATATGGTTAAGTACTGTTATTAATATTAATTTGTGCATTTAGGTAATAAAGTTATGCAAATCTCTGTTTTCAAAAATGGCTGAACAATGAAATGAATATTTCTTTCACATAATCTTATATAATCATAAATATCTTAATATTTTTTATGAATCCTTCTAAGAAACACACCAAATTTGGTTTTTGATTTTTACTGATTAAGGGATATAATTAATTAATCAAACAAAATCAAACGATTTTCGGAAACTCTCACATAGTTACTCCTGCTGATGCGACTGCTGATTAGCAGTCATTCAAGATGTCCGCTCTATTTGTACTAATAAGTCAACATTGTTGAATGCATTTGTTTTGAAATTTAGTACGAACTGTTAATTTTTATTGAGAACTAAAAAAATGTTTTTAATTTTTTTAAATAATATAATTTATATATATATATATATATATAATATTATATATATATATATATATATAAATTTTCAAGTGTATCTTTTTAAATGTAAAAAAAGAAAAGTGAAAACCTTTTTACGTATACTTTCATATTTCTTAGAATAAAATATATCCATTTTTAATCAGCAAAACTCAAACCTTTTTTTAAAGAAACTATCATAAAATAATGAAATTTGAATTAATATTCGAAATATTCTACCTACAAATAAGTTAATGTTGAGTTATTAGCAATTACAAAAACTGAATTTAAAATTGTCTACCGCACGAAAAAGTTTTTGAAAAAATCATTCAAATGATTAGAAAAAAGGGATATACAATCTCATTTTTGTTTACACAGGTTATGCTCAAATAAGCGCAATGTGCCATGATACCAGCGTGTCCATAATTAGAAATCAGGGACATTTTCAAGAAATATACGTTCTCGCCCATGAAATTGGACACAGGTAATTCAAAATCTATTAATAATGAAGATTCGGTATCTATTTGTCTGTAACCGAAACTACGTCACTTGTGACACTATGGTTAAGTGGGAATATGGTCAGAAAAAATAGAATGTGTAAGCCCAGTCATATGTATATGGGTAGAAGTGCGTGGTGTGATGGTTAAAGTCATAGGAAATGGACTCGTCACCCCTAGTTCAAATCCTGGATGTGGTAATTGCATTTTCACTTAGCGCTTGGGAAAGGTATGCATTCTACTCTCCCTCCAGCTATGGGTAAATAATAGGGCATATTGGGCTCTTTAACCTTGGTTAGGCAACCAGTCTAGGAGAAGGAAAACTCTGAATTAAAACCTGTTAAACTCTGCTTAAGAAATTGACCTTGTGTCACATCCTGCTCGTGCGGAGGAGTTGGTAAATATATATACGGGTGGGAGTGTCCTTTAAGGACACAAAAGATTGGGCAGTAAAGTTTAAGAGAATTGAACGGCCACCATGAAGTTAAACCACTTAGAGGTAATATCTTTAGGTATCTAGGTGTTAAGAGGAAAAAGCTGATTTTATGAGGAAAATCTCATTGGGGACGCTCAGTCTGAAGAAAAAAGTAATTGCTTTGATTTTAAGGGAAATCGCAGACAAAAAGTCTGGGATTAAATTATAAAGTGCCGAGCATCTGGGTGGTTGGGTCCGTGTGGATGTGTAGGGTAGAATTTTACATATATTCAGCCAAGCTCCAGCGCTTAGTCAGTTTTCGGCCGGTAGTCGGGGTGATAGTATCGTCTCAGTAGCAGCAGAGATAGAAAATAGCCAGGGACCCACATCAGTGAAGCCAGTAATCCACTTATACTTAAAACAACTTTCTTGCCATCTGACATAGACCCAAATGTACACTACTCCACCACAAACTGCACAAATGCCACAACTTCCTCTTCCATCAGTGTCCTGTTATCAGACTTTGTGTTTGGTTTGGTTTTATAAAAACTAGTAGAATCCCGGATACATGATTCATTTACTGTGCCCACATGCCCATCAGGGGTGGGGCGTTTGTAGACGACCTTAAAACGCGTCTACTCTGTTCACCAACCAAGACACTAAATTTCATCAAGATTTCCCACATCTCACACACTCTTTCCCTGACGTCACATTCTCACTCTATTCTCGTAATGCTATGATCTCCCCACCCTGCCCTTATGTAACACTGTCATTCAGACTCCAGTGAAAAAGCACCAGTTTGAGATGGTGTGAAAAACTCACAAGGAGTGAAATAATAATACATAATTTCAAAGGAGAGTGTTCACCCGTCTGATCAGAGCTCTCTCATAATCTAAAAGTTATGATGGACTGTTGCTCAGAGCTAGGTTAACACTGAGGCACTTGAGGGCACCCAGACTCTTAGGGAACCGAGGGATCATGTTAGAAATATTTCTGTCGCTGATAGTGTAAAATCCAAGTGGAAAACATGGAAGTAAGATGTCTTGTTCGTTCAAAGGTCCAAGGGGCTAAATTGTCACGTAACCAACGAACTTTGATAGTAACATTGTTAATAAATAATATGCTAATTAAGATTAAATAATGATTATTTAATAACCATTCTGTAACCAAAAACCTGATGTTTTTTCTTATTTTTACTTTTGTTCTCGTATTTTAACAAGCTTCGGCTGTAACCATGATGGCGAAGGTAACACTGGGGCACATGAGGGCCCTCAGACTCTTAGGAAACCCGAGGGATCATGTTAGAAATATTTCTGTCATTAATAGCGTCAAATCCAAGTGTAAAACTAACTAATGTTTTTTTTCTTATTTTCTTTTTGTTCTCTTATTTTAACCAGCCTGAGTTGTTCACACGATAGTGAAAATAACAATTGTCCAAAAAATGATGGATACGTCATGGGAGCGATTTACTTCGGTAACCCGACAAAAGTGCAATCGCTGAACCATTACAAATTTTCCAGCTGCAGCGTTGATTACATTAGGAATTATGTAACCAACTTAAAACCGTAAGTTGGGGCTTTTTTTCTCTCGTTTTTTTTTTTTCAATCTTTATACTTTCTTTATATTTTTTCTGATCTTAAACGGAAACTCCTCGGAAAGCGACTCTGTAGACAATATGTCCCGAAATCTTACTTGTTCTCACTTGAACGATTGCTTGATTAATATTTACAAATGTAGTGGTAATGCTAGTGCATTGGCTTCGACTAGTGAAGGTTGTCTTCATAGTTGTCGGTGGGGAACTAAGCTGAATTGCCACGTCACCAACGAGCACGTGAAATTAGAAGTCATGCTTGAAATCCAAGGGAAGGTAATCATGTTTCTCTCTTAATAACATCATATATAGGTATGCAATGATTATTGCTTTAGCTAAGGTCTCTTCGCTAACAGAATGATAGAAAATCTTTATATCAAATTGTATAAATGTGCACCTATTTTTGTTAAATGCTGATCTGTTAAGTAATCTGATCCTTTCAACTTTGAAGATTGGCGTAACACAATCTTTCTAGCCTCGCAGGTCAGAATAGAGGAGTCTATTAGAATGGAGTTACAATTTTGTGGTAACCTACTCCTCCAAGAAAAGGTCAAGGGGGGGTCGTTTGATGAAGAATATTGACAGTAAAGTATGCAGAGTGGCCTATTGTCGGTATAAACTGGACAGCGCGGGAGTATATCCCCTTTTAGTGCTAGACCAGGAAGATTGATTTTACTGAGGCGGTGCGCCACATCTAACGTCAGCTCCCAGATGCTTCACCACTCTGATCAGATAACCCAAGCTGTGCTGTTCATGCGCGGAGTACAAACATAGTTGATGTCCCAAGCAATAAAAATGGAACATAATAAATTTGCGACAATATTCAATCATCTCGACATGGTCATATCATAAGAATTATTGGATGTTATTTTTTATACCAACACTAAGTCCTTATTATGCATTAGGGCATCCACAGACATCCTAAAACTAAATATTCAGTAAAGTGGAGCGTCACACCTACCGTCAGTTCCCATATGCTTTACTGCACAGATTAGATAACCCAAGCTGTGCTACTTAGCGCAGAGTTGGCGAGGACCTGTATCGAACCTGGAACCTTACGATTCCTGGGCGGATGCTCTACGAACTGAGCTAAACCGACTCCTTTTAAATAACATCATCATGTCGGGCAATTAGCACGGATATCTATGACAATCTCTCTCTAACCTTCTCAATCATTCATTGTCCGCGGGAGGTTCTCTGTGCAGTATCCAGTATCCGCACAGAGCTGGTCGATGTGGGTCCCACACTAGCATATATCCATGTATTGGCTCCCACAGGAGAATGTCGCTTAAAGAGATCAAAAGGGGGTCTAAATTTCCTATTAGTTCTTGGACTATAACCAGTTTTGTATAAATCGAATAACAAAACTGTTCACTGTCCATATGTTGGAAAGCTGAGCTTTATCTAAAAGTGCTGACTGTTCATTTGAAATGTCAACAATTATTCATTTTAATTATCAAATGGATTTGTACAACAGTTTTCAAATTGTGTTATTATCACTTTTAATTGATATTTTTCATTAATCTGATCACATTATAGGGATTACATTCCTTACTTGCCACGGTTCTTCAGTTTGGCGCTAGGTAGCTTTGCGAGTAGCCTAATAAAACCAGGAGCACCAAAGTCAAAATAATCTTAGACCCTCCAGCCTTCACAGAGGTAATACGCACATGTTGCATCTCCTACAGAACAAGGACACTTTGCTCCCCATGTATTCCGTGTGAATGGCACACGAGAACATGCTCAAACCAGTAAACATAATACTTTACTCTATTATCAAAAGCCTCAAGACTTTATCTATAAAAGACTATTTGCCTATTAAGACATTTCGACTTATACCAATATTTATAAGCTTCTTTGTATCATGACATTTCTGTATTTCTCTCTATTAAGTTTGTTTAGGCAATATAACATCATTGTTATCACTTTCGTCGTGAATTGTTCTTGCATTTTTACAATACGACGAACAAAAAATATTATAAACCAACTAGCATTCGCCCAACAAGACTTTAGTTTCTTTCTTTCTTTCTCTCGCTCTCTCTCTCTCTCTCTTTCTCTCTCTCTCTCTCTCTCCTTTCAGAAACTGCCTTTTAACTCCTATTAAACAGCCACTGGTACCCCTGATACCCACAGGACAGTTATATCCTATTTGGGATCAATGTCTAACAATGTCAGATAAAACTATCGGCGTCTGCCCGGTAAGTACATATACACACAGACAGTGACAGTGACACACAAAAGTATCAAACACATTATTTGATGTTCTTTAAAGAAAATAATTATTTCCATTATTGCAATTAACTTCAAAGATCACTTGAATAAAATAAATACTTAAGATAATCCTTGTATGAGGAAAAAATACGAAATATTTGGCTACACCAAAACTTATTGACAACGTCAAGAAAATTTTAAATACTTTTGCGTGTCAGTATATATATATATATATATATATATATATATATATATATATGTAGCCACACTGATGAGAGGTGAAACCTCGAAACACGTGTCTGTGGATAACTTATTTATTAATATATACTCCCAATTTGGTTGAGTTCTCTAAATAGGGATTTAATTGTAAAATTCACCGTTCTGGCGTGTAGCTAACCCTCACTTTGTTTACAAAGTTCGAGGACTCTAGTGAATTCATTCCCGCTTAGAAATGTATCAATCAAACATTCTCCTATATTTGACAGCCGCTACTGGCCACATGGGTAAGAAACTTGGCGAACTAAAATTCATTCAGGTCTCAAACCCGGCCAGGGGTAGCTGTTAAAGTGTAGCCATACTGATGAGAGGTAAAACCTCAAAACACGTGTCTGTGGATAACTTATATATATATATATATATATATATATATATATATATGCTCTACATTGTATTGAGCACTTTGTATTTGTTTTTTCTCAACCTTAACCTCTGGATATTGTGCGCTTCCAACGATCGTTCTTATACCCACCGGTAAGTTAATACTTATACATATACAATATATATATATATATATATATATATATATATATAATGACACGGAAAAGTTTATATCATAGTTTCATTTTAAATTTCATTTATTTATTTTATTTTTTTTCAATGCTATTGCAATTCAAAAATGATTGTCCAAGGTTTTATTAATTTCGAAGTATTTTCATTTTCAGAGACGTTTTCAATAACAAAATCAATGTACTGGCTGTTATTGAGAAGATATATATATATATATATATATATATATATATTATACTAAAGCGGAGCGAATCAACTTTTGTTTCCTAAAGGCTTTTTTACTGTTTACTTTAATGACATGAAAATTACACTAAATTATTCCTTACTTTTAGGATTGAGTTATGTTTGAAAAAATGCCATTTTAATTGGTTCTAATTAGTCATGATTTGCAATTAAGTCAAAAACTGACTCATCTCTTACTTTACATTGTACATAACACTTTCTTCTTCTCTATGTATATCTTGATTACCTCCTCGTTATAGATGTTAGTTTCTCTGGGAGAGTAGAGTAGAGAGAGAGAGAGGGTGGGAGAGAGATAAGAATTTGAAATGATTTTGTATATTAAATTTCATAAGCAGCAACCGTAGCTTAAATTAAGTCAAACATTCCCTTTCTTAGAAATCTTACAAAATGATTTCAATGTTTTGTCCGGTCGTATTTTTTAAAAATTGAATTCGCTTTGCAAACACACTTTTCCCTAATCTCAATTATTTACACAAAGCTCAATGGGTGACCTAACAAGTTACGTTTTGTCTAATATATATATATAATGTCAATTCTTGTTTCTTTTGTAGTATGCTGTATTTCGAAATGTCAGTACACTCTGTTTGAGTATATGGTGTGATATAGGCCATTTTCGCTGTATGTCATATCTTCCTGCCTTCAAGACAACTTGTGGAAATAAAAAAGTACGTATATTCAAGTCATCTTTTAACTCTT
The DNA here is from genome assembly GCA_023376005.1 of Doryteuthis pealeii. NCBI lineage: Eukaryota > Metazoa > Mollusca > Cephalopoda > Myopsida > Loliginidae > Doryteuthis > Doryteuthis pealeii. The sequence continues at coordinate 90,046,335 of CM042141.1, forward strand.
TGCTTACTTTAAACCGGTCATAGCGGCTCTTCCACCAGGAACCGTTTCCACGCATACCACCCAAAAACTCATGGTTAGTTCATTATGATTGAACAGAAAGACTCAAAACTATTAGTAATGGAGATTCGCTTCCGGTTTTTGTCTGTAACAAAAATTACGTCACTGATTACGTCACATTACCCAAAATCGTCATAACAGAATAAATACACTCAAAATTTGAACATGCAGCATTAGACAGTCCTCATTGTTTTTTAAAACAAGTTTTAATAAATACATGACTGGTATTATATATCTATATATAGTTTGTTTTATTTTAATACATATTTAAAGTTTACATTTCAAATTGTTTTATTTTTTAATCCTTTAATGAATTTGATGATTTTACTTACTTAGGGTACAAACTCGCTGACATTGAATTTTTAACTCTCATCCCTCAGGCAATATGTTTCAAAAATCTATTTTACATCGCCCGGAGGGTGTTTTTTTATTTTGTACCACTTACAATAATAATAGGAGTTTATTTGAACAGAATGAGTTCTGAGGTGAATAGATAGTGAACTCTGAATTATTCCATCATACAGGTAAAAATACCAAGAACATTTTGTACAGCTATGAGGGGAATTTGGTGGGCAAAGAGTTAAGCAATAAGAGTCGTCTGAATTTATTCTTTTTGGTACCTTTCTTTTCGTGGCTTTTTTTTTGTGTGTGGTGGGAGGTATCGGTGAACACTCGGTGTTTCCGCGTAGTTGTTACTGATCCGGCATATTTCTTGATTTTCGTAGATTCACATCTTTAGGGTGTTGTAAAAAAAAACAACTAAAACTCTGGATGAAAGGAAATACAGTGGTACCTTGAGTTACGAGTGTCTGAACTTACATGTTTTCTTTTTTGCTTTGTGTAGTGAGCTAGATCTTAAGGTACGGGCGAGCTTCAGATAAGCTTATGTTTATAAGTTCACTAAAAGCATTTAAGTTTCCAAATTTATTATGCCAAAGAAAAATACTATTTCTAAAAAAAACAAAAAACATTAAAACATATTAAAGCACATAGTTCATAATATTTTATTTTATCATGTTTTATGCAATACAATAATATTTTTCTTATTTAAATAAACGCAATAAAAAATGTTAGGGTATTTCTTGTGTGCTGAGACAGAGTAATATAATATCGATTTTTGCTTTATGTTGTGAGTGATTCAACAATAATGGATCTTCGAGACTACCCCCCCTCCCCCCCCCACACACACACTTTTACCCAAGCGGGTAGCCTCTTCTAGTTCTTCATACAAATTAAGTCATTGGCGAATAAAGTGCTGAAAATTTCATGAAAATTTCACAATTCCCTGAATTTTGGTAATTGTTTTAAAATCAATTTTTTTTAAATTTGTATTACCTCCCCTGACGAAAAGCAGACATACCTATATATTATTATCTCTTTTTTTATTTCCCTCTCCTTTTCTCTCTTTCAGTGGTGTCTATTTGGACATTGTATTTACGATGACAGTGCACCTATGGCTGACGGTAGGAACATCGTCTTTTTTTTCATCTATATCTTTTCTGTAACCGAAACTACGTCACTGCCTACGCCACAATACCGTCAGGAATTGCGTAATCTTATCAATGAGTATTTAATTTATTGTCAAAATCATTAATACATAGAATAAATCTTATTTATTAACGAGGCCTCTCCGAAAATCGGAGTTAGATTTGCCTCAAAACAGCCCGTGTTATTAGTGCGTTTAAAATCCTGCAATGTGTGTAAACTGGGTTTAATAAATAATTACTTGGAGTTATTGATTTCTAATATTATTGTTTTATTCTTCAAATTATTAAAATCAATCCTATATATATATATTCTATACGTTATTTCGTTATTTTTTCAAATTGAATATATTTCCTTTCATTAAAACTTAAATACTTAAGCCCGGAAAGCGTATATTTCTTGCTATTTCACATAATTATATTAGGGTTTTTATTTATATTCGCGTTATGGTCCATAAATAAAATTAAAAAAGGAAATTGTTTTGCAACCCTTACCATCAATATACTGTAAGAAGAGTAACACGAATCGACCGTCTCATACGACGCACGAAGTCCAAAATGCAAATGGCGGCGCCCACCCGTCATTAAGTAGAGACTTACCACGGCCTGACACTAATATTTGCCCCTCCCCCCTGTGAACACGGGATGATTTAACCTGGTCATCTTTTCTTGAATGCGCCTGAGTACCCGTGCGATTGTCCTCGCATATGTGGGGACAAATTTCTTGGCGGTCGCACCCTGCGACGCGAGAGTTGCCTTGAGGGTAGGGGTTCAACCAGGTGTAGATGCTCTGTGTTGTCCTCTGTCGCATCTGTGGTGTCGTCAACCTCCATTTCTTCTTCCTCGTGTTTGTTTTCAGCCCTGGGCGGCACGACATTGAAGTCACCGTCAGTATCCATGATATCATCAGGAAGGCGTGGCTCTAAGGGCTCGAGATGTACTGGTGGGTTCGACATTTTCGGTGTGAACCACTGTTGACCGTCACAACAAATAAAAAACAAAAAAACAAACGGTACAACCGTAAATGCTCACTAGTCTCCAGTTCGACGAAAATCTTCACTGGTCTGGTTTATGAATCCTTAGAAAGTACTCGACGTGAAGTTGATAATTCCTTGTAGTTCAAAAAAATCCTGCGTTCATAGCGCCATGTAAGAAGAGTAACACCAATCGACCATCTCATACGACGTACGAAGTCCAAAATGCAAATGGCGGCGCCCACCAGTCATTAATAGAGACTAATATTTGCATAACACCATAAACGGTCACTCTAAGTTAACTATCAATAAAGGGAGGTTACTCTAACCTACCCACACATATACGAATCTACCCTTAATTACATTACGGTCAAGTCACACTAAAATCTCCGGTTCCCACTAGATCACCGAAGTTAAACAGCAACGAGTCTGTTCATTACTTAATTGGGTGACTATTTAAGCAACTTGAGGCACTGCAAACAACCGTGTGCCCTAAAATGACTTGATTCACGATTACATTACTCGACATGGGTTGATATGTCGTAAAACAAAACAACCAGCCAACCATTAATTCCTTTAAAAACAAAAGACATAAAAATTGTTTCCTTTACAGTTTCTCAAAATTGTAATTATTAATGGTTATGTTGTTTTGTTGGACCAAGTATCCAATAGGCACCCCAGTTGGGAGTTGTTTTGAAAGGAACGCCTTTTGCTTTTCACCGTAAACTTGTTTGTTTACAAACAACAGACGATTTTTTGCATTAGAATTTCACTGTAAGATTTTTTTAAAGTTTTTTCATGTATATTTACAACCCAAAGGTACGTTTTTATACTAAAATAATTTTCGATTTTAATTTTTAAAAATTGTTATTTCATGTTTTTGTTGTTAATTCAATAGGAATTTTTTTTAATCATAAAACTTTAAACGAAAGACATGTTTTTATATTTAAGACATATTTTTATATTAAAATAGTTTTTATTTAATCAGAAGAGAAATGCAGATATGTTTATTTAAATGAAAATAGTTTTTATTTACAAAATATCTTTTGTGTTTATTTAAATAAAAGGATGTTGTTCGAAAATTGAATCACACAGTTTATTAAGTTAATTTTCCATGCGCCTCTCGTACCACAACCGGAAGTGTACGGTGAAAGGCAAAAAGTGTTCTTTTCAAAACAGCTCCCAGCTGGGGTGCCTATTGGAGACTTGGTCCATTTTGTTTTGCGGTGCAATAACGCACATAATCCGAATTTATGGAACAAAAATTAAAACTTCGATATCTCAAAGAACAAAATCCTGATTTTTTACTGAATGTAGATAACTGGCAGTTTAAATAGTCAGGTTATTAAGAATTATACAGAGAGAGAGAGAGAGAGAGAGAGAGAGAGAGAGAGAGAGAGAGCTATGATTCATTTATCTTTTTTATTTAAATATCAAGTGTCGAAAATTAAAGAACAAATATCTCAGTATGTGAGAATAACGCAGATAATTCGAATTTAGGATTAGAGAGATTCAGATAAAGATTGTTGATCATCACTACGTCATTTTCCAACATGGCGGACCGACAAAAAGTTGACAAGTCTCTAAGAGCTGATGTTGTCAAACTGCGAAAGGAAAATCAAATAATTGACCAAATTGCTGAACAGATGAAGTGTGCCAAAAGAATTGTGAGCCGAATTTTGAAACTGTATGAACCCCCCACCCCAAAAAAAAAATCGGTCATATATATATTTACCAACCCCTCCGCACGAGCAGGATGCGACACAAGGTCAATTTCTTAAGCGGAGTTCAACAGGTTTGAATTCAGAGTTTTCCTTCTCCTAGACCGGTTGCCTAACCAAGGTTAAAGAGCCCAGTCTGCCCTACTATTTACCCATAGCTGGAGGGAGAGTAGGATTCATACCTTTCCCAAGGGTGTTAGCGGTAAGTGAAATAATTGCCACGTCCAGGATTTGAACTCAGGTCGACGAGTCCATTTTCCATGACTTTAACCATTACACCACGCACTTGATCGGTCATATAACCAATCCAAACAAGGTGAGAGATGATAGGATTGTTCAAAGCCTAGCACCGAAGGGCCGTTTGTTATAATTCATGAGAGCTCACGAACTGTGAACAGACCTGTAGCTAGGAATACTTGAATTAGAGTCTGTTGATTAGGAATCAAGGGAGTCTATGGAAAATTACTGGTGACGGTTATAACCTATTGATCCTTTCAAAATGCGCCATGACAGACACGTGATAGTTTAGATTAGATTCGACTCTACTTGGAAGCAGAGCAGACGTGATTGTCGTCTCTCCCGGGTCATATTAATCCCTGCGAATAAAACTTGATCAAGCAAAAACAAGGTCTTATTGTATTTGTACATTATTAAGACAATGACCAGCTTAGCCCAACCCAAGAAGAATTGGCAAGGAAAAAGAAGCTATCAGATAGAAGAAGAAGCAGTAAGCAGAGTAATGAATCAAGTAAGATCTCCTCTCTCTCTCTCTCTCTCTCTCTCTCTCTCTCTCTCTCTCTCTCTCTCTCTCTCTCTCTCTCTTTATTATATTTCCCGATGTTTATAAGGGCTATATAACACGTTTTCGAACTACAGCAGACATTTCCCGACAAATTTCAAATAATATTAACGTTCATCGACAAACTGTGTCTAGACGCTCATAATAGTTATGTTTTCATGCAAGTTGTCTACAGAAGAAGCCGATCATAAGCAAAAAAAGGACAAGGCGGGAAAACTGGAATTTACAAACAAGCAGGTTTTGGGATCAGAAGAACAGGGGTCTAGCGTATTTTTCAGTGACCAAAATCAATTTCATGTATTTTGTTCTGATGGAAAACAGTATGTAAGAAAACGAATTGGCGAAAGATTGAGTTTAAAAAAACAATCAAGTTTGGTGGAGACAGTTCAAAGGAATCCGTTATATTAGTAGGACTTGATGATGATGATGATGAGGAGGAGGATGATGATGATGATGATGATGATGATGAAGAATTCACGAAACATGCATGTACATGAGTTGTCTTTCCCTTGTTTTTTTAATTTTTATTATTCCCGAAGAGAAGTTGATATTTGAAAATAAAACCAAGGAAAAAAAAAAAAAAACGAAAAAAAAAATTAGTTCAAAATTGATCCTAATATTCATTGTTTTTAAATGTTATTTTTTATCTTCTTCTCGTTTTTCCATACCAGAATCCTGTCTCTATGGAGATGCTGAAAAACTGAGCGTTGCTGTCAAGCTAGCGAACGGGTCGTCTTATTATCCGAAAACCTGCACCGAACTTATAAAATTGACACCGGGATTTTGCAAGAACTCCAGCCACAGAGAAACATGTTGCGACACATGTTTCCAGCTAGCACGTACGTTATGGCGACTTCATGAATTTCATCAACTTTGAATATACACTCCTTATCAAATGTAGGGCATCGTCAGTAATTTCCTTGGGTCATTGGGGAGTTTCGGGTCTTTCAATATCATACTTCGGTCTCGGGCACCCTCTTAGAAGACACTGGGTATTATTGATTTTTGGACGAGTGTAGACCACTATACTATGTATTTGATTGGATGTTGCAAACAACCAATCAAATATATGGTACCCTTTATCAAAGTAGTTTACGGGTACATTTACGTTTTCTTCACCCACTATCGAACAGATAATTTGCATTGGAAGGTAAAATGAAAGTATCCAGACATTATTACAAACTTGAGGGATTTTTCTGACATTTTTATTTTTAATTTTTCTGACTATTTTATATTATTTTATTTTTTAATTTTTATTGCATTTTTCTGACTATTTTTATATTATTTTATTTTTTTAATTTTTATTTTTTCTGACTATTTTTTATATTTTTATTCTTTTTATTTTTATTGAATTTTTTTCTGTATTTTTATATTTTTTATTTTTTTTAATTTTTTATTGCATTTTTCTGACTATTTTTATATTATTTTTATTTTTTTTAATTTTTATTGCATTTTCTGACTATTTTTATATTATTTTTATTTTTTAATTTTATTGCATTTTTCTGACTTTTTTATATTATTTTTATTCTTTTTATTTTTATTGCATTTTTCTGACTATTTTTATATTTTTTATTTTTTTTATTTTTATTGCATTTTTCTGACTATTTTTATATTATTCTATTTTTTTTTTTTATTGCATTTTTCTGACTATTTTTATATTATTTTTTTTTTTTTAATTTTTATTGAATTTTTCTGACTATTTTTATTGCATTTTTTTTTTTATTGCATTTTCTTTTCTTTTCTTTTCTTTTCCTTTTTAATTTTATCTTGTCATTTTTAGCAATGCTAAATTTATTAGTTATATGGCATTAAATGACCCACAGAGGTTGATATGCCGTTAAACAAAACTCAACTCAAACTATACATAGTAACCCAGTTGTATTGTTTAAAAGTTGCAATATAATAATTATATCTTATTTTGTTTATGTTTAGATGTGTTAAAAGGATTGGTTAGGAAACGTCATAGCAATTAAAATGGGGCTGTATGATTTCAACTCGAATAATTTAACAGCTATAAGTTTAGTTTAGGTTAAGTAACACCAAAACGATTAAAGTATACTTAATTTATATAAGTTTATGTTATATTGCTAAAAAGGTTGGAGGGGCGAGGAGTAATGGTAACCATGATAGGAAATGGACTCGGTAACCCGAGTTCAAATCCAGGACGCGGCTTATTGCATTTCACTTAGCACTAATAATATTGGGAAAGTTATGCATTCTGATTTAAAACCTGTTAAACTCCGCTTAAGATATTGACCATATGTCGCGTCCAGCTCGTGCGGAGAGGTTGGTGTATATATATATATATATATATATATATATATATATATAATTTAAAACGAAGCTACATTTTTATTTGTACTTTGCATTTAACCAAAATATTCGGAACAATTTGAATAGAACATGTACTGTATGTAATTGTGCATAGATCGATGCCGTATATAGGTTGACCTTTGATTTATGGTCACAAAATTTCATGTCTGAATTAATCAATTAATAACATTGAAAATCAGGAAAAGGTTTATTACTTCTTATACATGTACATAAATAGTAGAGTCAACGCGCAGTTTTCCAACTGTATAGCTAGCTACTCGATTAATAGTGATTCGACTACGAATTATTCTGCGTAACTCTACTAGGAATACTACTACGTAACGAATAATAATAATAATAATAATAATAATAATAATAATAATATAATAATACCTCGCGTATTCATTTTTTTATATGTGTTCCGTTGGACTAGTCCAACTACCTTGTAGAAGAAATATCTTCCCCTTAAAACACAAAATCATCAATTTATGGAATTATTTTTTTTGCAGCCAACGATTACTCCGGGTCTTTGTTATTATTGTTTGAATTTCAGACTTAGAAAATTATTTTTTATGGCTGGGTCGACGACAAATTTTTGCCATGAAAACTCAATTTCATGGCAAAAATTTGAGTTTTCAAAGTTCGACCTATACACGAATATACACGGTAAATGAAGGGGCGATTAGCGTAATGGTTATCGTCATAAGAAATGGAATTGGCGACAAGAGTTGAAATGTTTGACGAGGCTGTCCACATTTCACTTTGCGTGAATGTCATTTTGAAGGGCATGAATCCATATCTTCTCCCTCCAGCTATGGGTGAATAGTAGACCGGACTGAGAACCAGTCTTGGAGAAGGAAAACTCTGAATTGAAACAAGCTTTACTTCGCTTAAGATTAACCTAGTGTCACATCCTGCCCATGGTGGAGGGGTTGGGTAAATAGACATACATATATACGCTAAGGGAAATATCTCACATCGATTTCATGGTTCTTAATGGTCAAATTTCATTGGCTGAATAGAAAAAGTTACAAAGTCAGTGGAGTGGCCAATTGTCGGTATCAGCCGGACAGCGAGGAAGTCTATCCCTTTTCACTAGCGCTAGAGCAGAGAGATCGCTTTTGCGTTTGAGGTTGAGCGCCACACCTACAGTCAGTTTCCAACTTTATCGCACAGATCCAAGCCGTGCCACTCATGTAATGAGTTATCGAGACTTGGTATCGAAACCGGAACCTTGTGGTTCCCAGGCAGATGCTCTACCGACTGAGCTAAACCGACACAAACTGGGGCGAATTCGAAAGGAACCATATTTATTTCTTCACGACCCACTGAAAGATCCATAGTTTGTAAACCCCTGCTCTAGACAGCAAATCTCGATGGCAAGAAATCATCAGTTTATCATATAAATTGTTTAACTGTGTACACGCTTTTATTTGAATTTTAAAATTAAAAATACTTAAAGCCTTAGTCTCGATATTTTTTGATCACACCTCGTATTCTTGGTTAACAGAATTGAGATGGTCATTCGCTCTTAAATATCATAAATGAGTTAAAACATTTTTAAAGAACATTGCATTACTTAAAACTATTGGTTTATCGTGGTTAGAATTGTCGTTCGCTGTTAAAAATCATATGTATGATATAATACTTTGTAGAAGAACGACAGTTGGTTGCATATATCGTTTCCTCGTACGGAATAATTGTAAGAACAATTCACGATGAATTATTAATAAGGATTTTATTTATAACATCCATTTTCCAGGCGGAGCTTTCCTGTTTACATTAAAAAATCTCAGCAGATTTTCTGTGGACACTTATAATTTCCTTACCTTTCACTCGATGCATCAAACAGCTACTTCTACAAAATGACACCTGAACTAGGAGACATGGCTATATTACACTAAGATTGAGGGCACCGGGTTAGCTCAGTCGGTAGAGCGCTCGGCTAGAAATCACAAGGTTCCTAGTTCGATACCGGTCCTCGCTAACTCAGCGTATGAGTGGTAAGTAAAGTAAGGAGCTGATAGTAGATGTGACGCTCCACCTCAGACCCAAATACAATCTCCTTGGTCTAGCGCTAGTGAAAAGGGGATATACCCCCTCTCTGATTGGCTGATACGGACATTAGGCCACCCCGATGACTTTTTTTTATATCTCATAAGAAAGTAATATAATTTGTCATGTCTTTACTAAAAGAAATTATCCTTTTGTTTCTATAGGATGTAATTTATTTTCCTCATTATTTTTCAGATCCAGGAAACAGGATGACGAGGCCTCATTTGGCAACAACAACAACAGAATTGACAACAATGATGCAGATGACTGTTCCTACTTCCGCTCATACAGAATTGAAAAGTCATTTTTTTCCAGTCGCCTTGGCCGTTCTGCATCTTTTTCTATTCGGAAGATACTTTTTGTCATGACATTACTGTGCTTGATAATACAATTCAACCTGGAAAATTATTATTATTATTATTATTATTATTTTCGCTCATTTTGTGTTTTTCATATCAGCGTTAGCTGATGGTATTTCACTGGGGTCTGAGTGACAACAAGTCTCCTCAGGTCTCCAGGACTCTTCTGAGAATCATAACTGATTGCAGCAATGCAGTAGTCTGGATGGACTCAATTCTTCCTCTGATTCCCAGTTCCTCCAGTCTTTTTTCCAAGCTTTTTGGGACCGTTCCAAGTGCACCAATTACAATTGGTATCACTTTAACCCTCATATTACACAGCTTTTTCAATTCTCTGGCATTTGTCCAGGTATTTGTCTTTCTTTTCGTTTTCCTTCATCTTTACCCTGTGGTCTGTTGGAACTACAACATCTACCAGTTGACATTATTATTATTATTATTGAGTTTTCACATCAGCGTTAGCTGATGGTCTTTCACTAGAGTCTGAGTGACAGCAAGTCTCCTCAGGTCTCCAGGACTCTTCTGAGTATTCTGGCAGATTGCAGCAGTGCAGTGTTCTGAATGGTATCAATCCTTCTTCTGATTTCCAAACTTTCCAAGCCCTTTTCCAATCCTTTTGGGACCGTTCCAAGTGCACCAACTACAATTGGTATCACTTTCACTTTCATATTCCATAACTTTTTCAGTTCTCTGGCAAGGTCCAGATATTTGTCCATTTTTTTCATTTTCCTTTAGCTTCACCCTGTGATCTGCTGGAACTGCAAAATCCACCAGTTGACAAGTTCTTTCTTTTTTGTTAATCAACACTAGGTCTGGTCTTCTTGCTGGGATAAGGTGATCTGTTTTTATTTCAAAGTCCCAGAGAATTTTATGCGTTTCGTTTTCAAGAACAGATTCTGGTTATTATTATTATTATTATTATTATTATTATTATTATTATTATATCAATACGCGAGTTCCTAAATCCTCTACCCGTTATCATCCTGCAATACCCTTTGGTTAAAAATGAGACCGTCCAAATCGTCCAAGATGAAATGTAAAAATGTAAATCCTGTTTATATGGTGTGGTTTATCCGCCGAATTACTATTTCTTATTAGTTTCGTCGCTTCAGCTAAATAACGGACCATTCTGTTTGTTTTTTTTTATTATAGAAAAGAATGGGAAGAAAAAGGAATACTACACAGAAAAAAATATAAGACAAAAGGAAAAAAAGTAGGGGAAAGATAGATAGATTGGGTGAGTGCACGGAAGTGATAACGTTAATCTGTTTCAATTGAACATAATGAAAAGAAGGAAAGAAAGAAAAAAATAGTTAAAATAGAGTTAAATTAAAATTATTATACTTTTTACATACTGAACTATTCGCAATAACTCTTAAGTAAACATATCAAATGTTGTAATAATTAAATTAACATACCGTGGTATATCCACAGGTTCTGCTAGTAATTATTATTATTATTATTATTATTATTATTATTATTATTATTATTATTACTGCTGCTGCTGCTGCTGCTGTTGTTGTATTTAATTGAATTACCCGGGACTTTTCTTTGAAAATCAAATGATAATAAATCTCTTCACTACATCAACACTTTCCTCGGTATTCTAGCTGATTTTTATAATTGTGTGTAATGTAAAGGTTATTAAGTTCGTCATTACATTAGCTGTCAGCAAAGTCACTCGGTACAGATATGTTGACATTAGTGAATTGAAAACGTAGTCTCTTGTGACGAGAGACAGGTCAAGGTTAGATATATATATATGAAGAGAGAGAGAGAGTGGGGAGAGAGTAAGTGGTGAATCTCAAACAGTGGAAGAGAAATAACTCATATATGAATGAAGAAAGGTCCTCGCTTTTAAATGATGCGTAGTATGCGTCAATACCTCCAACCTACGAAGAAAAATAACCAAAATATAAGTATGTCAAATTTACCCCGAACACCCTATATATAAAATAACATATCCCCACATCTAGTTAAATTCCGTTTAAATAACATATTCCAAACCAATTTCTGTTAAATTTGATTTATCCAAGTTTATATAAAGATTGATTAATAAAAATTAATTACAAAGGGTCATCAAATTTAAAATAAGATGTCCTTACATCTTAAATTCCGTTTTTAAATATATATATATATATATATATATATATATATATATATATATAATGTATATATATGTATATATATATGTATATATATATATATATATATATATATATGTGTGTGTGTGTTGACATTGTCTGTATATGTATATATATATGTGTGTGTGTGTATATATCATCATTTTCTGTACACACACACACACACACACACACACATATATATATATATATATATATATATATATATATATGTGTGTGTGTGTGTGTGTGTGTGTGTGATTGTATTTATAGAGAAATAACTCTGACTCAAAGCATGCCATCAGGAAGTATGAGAAACTTCAGGATAAAAGAAAAGCTACAAATATCTGAGACAAATTAGAAGTCGATACAATCAGAGATAAAAAGAAAATGTAAACAAGGAATACACCAAAACATAACAAGGAAATTACTGGAAACTAATACTCAACTGGCATTCGTCATCTGTGTCCAGTAGCTTCGACTTCTGAATCGGTAAGATATAAAATTAATAGCTAAATCCCAATAGGCTGCCCCCCCCCCTCCCGGCAGCACCTGTATCCTTATTTAAAAGGGTATGGGTCCGGTTCATTGCTCGGTGCCTAAAGCACCCTAAAAGAGCCATACCAAAGGTATCGCGCACTTTTTGCACTGATCACTGCATGAGCTTCGGTTTGTGCGTGGGTCTCCACATTAAAAAAGTCCTTATATCAATCCGGCCTAGTCGGAGGTCAGGAAAATACTTTTAGAAACTAAACCCTGCTGCAGAAGCTTAAAGCCCCAACAATGGTTTTCTTAAGCAGATACCTCTGGTTTGAAAGTGTTGATGGATTGATAAAATAGTGGAGAAAATAAAATCAAATCTTGCTTTTGGGAAGAAAAATATAAAGCAAATATATTTACTGCTTGATAATGTTTCACTTTTCTTCAAAATGTTCAAGACGGCTAATAGAAATATGGAAGAAAAAAATATATGAACAAAAATTGTCAAAGAAGTACACACACACACACACAGAACTAAACACATACACATATATGATAAAGAAATACACACACACACACACACACACACACACACATAATAAAGAACTTAAACTTAATTTGAGATGAGTCTTGATTTGTATTATTTGTAATTTTCGGACAACTGTCCTCATTTTCATTGTTCTCTGTACAACGCTTCGGTCAATGTGACAGTTATCTCTAGACTATAGGTTCAATCCTGGTCAGGGGCAGCAGTAACATGGAATAATGATTAACAGCTTAACACCTGTACCCCAGCTATGGCTAGCAGAATGAGAACAGGATACCCCCGTGGATTGAATAAAGGGTTAGGTTCAAAGTTCCCGTGATGGCTCCCGATTACGACAAGAAGGTTCCCGAGTTCGAAAAGAAGGTTCCCGAGTCTGAGATGGTTCCCGAGTCCAAGAAGGTTCCCGAGTCCGACAAGAAATACCTGAAGAAGGCTGGAGGGCATATCGACCGAAACATTGTACAGATAACAATGAAGATGAGGATAATAGTCCGAATAATACAAATAATATTGGTACAAGGCTGTTTGACTGAGAAGCTACAATAGTCAGACGTAGATAAAAAAAATAAATGGTTTCTATGAAAATGTGCGATCAGCATTGGTACCAAACCCGTAACTTTCTCCAAGCCACAAAGAGTGCTTGAAACGTTGATTCATAAACTCAGGGACGTAATTATTATGGTCTACGGGAAATTTGGGGATTGAAAATAAAACGGTATTCGGATTTCTGGAGAAAGAGAGGAAAAAGAAATAAGAACAAAGAGAGGTTAAAGTTTGGAACTGAATTGACCGACCAATGACCCTGGAACTAAAGTTAAAAATAAAACCGTTAAAAAGGTTAAAAAAATAAAATAAAAATAGTTTCTGCGGACGAGCGGAAGTGACCTTTCCACCCCCAGAACGACGAACGAGAGAAAAGAAAAATCGGTCCTTTTCGGCTAGGCTTCGTGGGAGACAGACGGGGGCTCTCCCGGTTCCCTTATGGGTTTCGCATAGTAGTACCGAACATGATTTACGATAGAATAATTTTACCTTACTCTCTCTCTCTCTCTCTCTCTCTCTCTCTCTCTCTCTCTCTCTCTCTCTCTCTCTCTCTCTCTCTCTCTCTCTCTCTCTCTAAAAAAAGAACCCACGAGCATAGAAAGAAATAAACAGCCCCTTGTGACTATACCACTACTACTGCAACTCGAGGTTGGCTCTATGCAGCACCAGGATAGCAAAGCTACGGCTGGCTTATATTGAGTACATTGAAAAGCTGGGAGAACTAGGACGAATGCTGAATTTATTTACAGCAACCGGACATTTCAAATATTCTAGGAGTGTTCGATTTTACTTACAATGGATGCTGGAATTGCCGGAAAAACATCCTTGGTTGTGTCAACAGTTCTCGGAATATGGATTTCCTTCTGTGAAACGCAGTGATCTGTACAGGGCTAGCTTGTCAACTGACCTCATTATTGAACAAGTGATGATAAGGTCTATAAAGAGCCGAGATGGACTGACAAGAGGCCAAGTGTTTAAAGAGTGTGAGGATTAAAAAATACGAAAATAAAAATAAAATTAAAAAACAACAAACTCCCATGGGGCCTTTCACCGGAAATACCATCTGCGCATGTCCGACAAAAGGGACTGACCCCCTACCCCAAAATAATATCTCGACCACTCAAACTGAAACCGTAATTGGGTCTAGTTGGTCCTATTAGCCAGGGAGATTTTCCCTCGCTACAGGCCACTATGACCTGGTCAATAAAGCCTTAGTCATAAAGCCACCTTCTGCCTTTGTCTCTTTTCTTTCTCGTGCCTTTTCGTTCCTAAGTTCCATTTCAGCTGACCAGCCTACTAGAATTAAGAACCAAACTTTTATTGGCGACAAGATACAAAGACGAACAACCCAAAAACTTTTAGCCCCATAAGAGTCAGTAAGACTGATGTTATTGGTAGCCTTCCGTCTACAAGAAAAACTTAAATACTTAAGTCCGGAAAGCGTATATTTCTTGCTATTTCACATAATCATATTAGGGTTTTTATTTATATTCGCGTTATGGTCCATAAATAAAATTTTAAAAAGAAATTGTTTTGCAACCCTTACCATCAATATACTGTAAGAAGAGTAACACGAATCGACCGTCTCATACGACATACGAAGTCCAAAATGCAAATGGCGGCGCCCACCCGTCATTAATTAGATACTTACCGATGGCCTGCCACTAATATTTGCATAACACCACGAACAGTCACTCTAAGTTAACTATCAATAAAGGAAGGTTACTCTAACTTACCCACACATAACGAATCTACCCTTAATTATATTACGGTCAAGTCACACTAAAAGCACCGGTTCCCACTAGATCACCGAAGTTAAGACTGATGTAGCTATATAGCTAAATTGTTTCTTCTTCTTCTCTCTTCTTCTTCTCTTCTCTTCCTCGACACTCTGTTACTGAAGAACAAAAATGCAAAGCACCGTTCTGGCAAAAATGGGTCGCTTTTATAATCAAATAAAAGTTGCAATGCACCCGTAATGCCTTGCAACCTCTATAAAAAGTCCACTCTGCCCCCTTCCAACTTCTTGACACTTCTTACTCAGAGTGTGGGTACCACATTCCTTCTTCAGTCATGCTCATTTTGCAGGCCAGGCACCGAGGACGTTTTGAGTCAGGTAAGTTCGACTCGTCACTACAATAGCATGTACACCTCTGCTCACAGAACCAACGTACAACATGTAATGCTGACTTTAACTAAAGCTGAATTTATCTTCCTTTCAACTTATTTTCTCTTCGCTTTCTTCTTCCCATGCTTTCTTTCTTTCTTTCTTTCTTTCTTTGGTTTACCCGAGTAATACTTTAATTACTTTAATAAGACTAGGGTGCGTGACCGATGAATAGACATATTCTTATGAAGTTAGATGAGATCTTGTGTATAAGCACAAATGATTGGTCATAGTTTTTGTTGATGAGACGGAAATACGTTTTATGTTGCAATATTGATAGAAAGCTTTCATATGATATTATTGAATATATCAAACTATCCGATCTTAACGCGTTTTCGTAGATTAGACATTACTAAAGGAGACTATCACAGAAGCCCCCCTCTCTCTCTCTCTCTCTCTCTCTCTCTCTCTCTCTCTCTCTCTCCTCTCTCATGATTTGAGTCGGAGTTATTACTCTTCAAACACACACACACACACACACACACACGCATACATACATATATATATATATATATGGTATTTGTGGAAAAGGTGACTTACCGGTGAAAATGGTCACAATGGTTAGTTGATGTAAGTTTCACAATGATAGGATGTACCGTTGTGGTATATTTTCACGGTACCAAAATGATATAAGTAACGTTGTCCTTTTTTCCGGGCACTAACGATATCCGTCAGGTGGCGGCGGTGGCGGCGGCGGCGGCGTATATTGTATAGCGGGTCTCGTCCACGTGCCTCCAAATTCACAGTGCTAAAATGGTGTTGATAGAAATTATAACACGAGAAATATGTCGTCACAACTGCTAGCCTTTATTTCCAGGGTAGGTTCGTCTCGTGTGCTGTATCGGAGAGGAGGAAAGGCAGAGAGAAAGAGAAGAGAGAGAAACTGTTAAACTACTGTGACCCCATGCTAGGGTCCAGAGACCCGTCCGTTCCCCTAGGCGTCCGAAAGCAAAAAGAGGCCGGTCCCTTTCTTCGTCGTTCCACGTCACCACGTGACTTCCGGTCAACACATGAAGCTTCCAGTTCCGGTCAACACCCGACTTCCGCTTGACACTCAATTTTCCGTTCGGGGTCACGCTACGGTCAAACCATCGTTCATCCTGTTTTGGCTCATCACTATTTTTTAAACCTTTATCATCTCTTATTTCTTCCTCCTCCTTCCATTAGTAGTCCTTGTCAAATGAATCTTGCTACAAGGACAGCGGGTCTATAATCGACAGTTTATCGCGAAAAAATACACACGTGAAATCGATTGCAATTAATCAGTATCTTGATTAATCCAATGGATTTAACCCTGAAGATCCTTATGGTGAAACTCGAGTAGGTTATTACCGTGTACCATTATGATTATATATATATATATATAAAGGCTTTTATAATTTGCTTGGAGCATTGTGTTTATATTGGTTTGATGGTTGGTTTTGAGGGCTATCATAATGCAAGTGTAAAGAAAATTAAGATAACTATGATGTTTGTTTACCCCCCCCCTCTCTCTCTCTCTCTCTCTCTCTCTCTCTCTCTCTCTCTCCCCTGGGTAGGTTTTTAGGATATGTTAGTCTAAAACCAAAATAATATCGTAGTTTGTTTACGTAATTCGTGAGTGTCCTATATACGCTTGCGTCTGTCGGTTGACACCGTTTGTGCACACGTTGATGATAGTGTCCGTGGTGGTGGGGGAGGTGGAGGAAGAGGCGGTTGTGGTGGATGGCTGTTGTAGTAGTGATGCCTGCATCACGTGATTAAAGGGATATATGACATAAGTCAAAAAGCAAAATTCCGAACAGCATCAGGTTTCAGTTGTTTGCACATTCACGCACACACACCACGTGACGTAGTAGAATGTTTATGACGTAATCAGCGGGGAAAAAAAAAAAACAAAAAAAAACAAACAAAAATGTATCTTAAATGTTCCATTCAATTTTTGTTTTGAAATGAATTTCAGCCAGCCATCTTAAGAGACCCTGCTATCGGTCCTGTCCGCAATTTATTCACTAAAATATAAGGAACACCGATAGTAGTAGGATTGGGGTACTTACTACGCACATAAATCCCCAAATGGGTCAGAAGGGCTCCTTAGCCTTGGCCGGCAACCCATCAAGCAAGGAAAAGTCCAAAAAACCTCCGCTGCCTAGCGTTTTTACCCATCCAAGGAGGGTTAGGGAGTAAACCCCGAAAACAAATCAGGAACCGGAGTCCCTAAGGTGGTGTGATGCTGAAATCCAGTACTACCCAGCAACTCCTGTGACACAACCGCTGACAAACTGTATGGGTTCCTTACCTTTCCTTTGGATCACAGTGGAAGTGTGGACGGGGAAATTTGCTGCATGGACAACAGCCAATCATTCATATGAACCCGCCCAGACTACGTAGTTAAAAAAAAAAATTGGACACTACTCCATCATCTCTCGTAGACAGAAGGATGTCAACAACAACAAAAACATAAGACATACCGGGTCGGCGAGGGTTGGCGCCATGTTTAGAAAAGTCTGAGTGTGTATCTACTTCTCGCAGCATAAAGAGAGGCTTTGTTTTTGTTTTCTTGTTTTTGTTTGCTTTTTATGGATTTTTTTTTGTTTTTTTTTTGTCAAAGCCGTCGGGTAAATCCAGTTTCCGCTGTTAACGGTGATAAAATCTTTGTGGTTATATCTATTTTCTACAGAAAATGAATATAGCCCCCCCCCCAAAAAAAAAAAAACATTTCTAGATATTAAAATTAAAATATTAAAACATTAAAAAGAAAAAACATTTCTAAACATAACGCTTCTTTCCGTACTTTTAATAACGCTACAACGCAACTGGCTGCACCACCTAAACCCTAATGAAGCGACTAGAGAATAAACTAGATGGGAGCTGCACAAGAATACTGCGGGTGATCATGAACAAGACGTGGAAACAGCACCCCACGAGAAAGCAGCTGAACGGCCACCTGCCACATATCACCCAAACAATCCGAGTAAGACGGAAAAGACATGTGGACACTGCTGGAGAAGCAAGGACGAACTCATAAGCGACGTCCTCCAGTGGAAGTCAGCACAAGGGCACGCCAGTGTGGGCCGACCAGCAAAGACGTACATTGATCAGCTCTGTGCGGATGCTGGATGCTGCATAGAGGACCTCCCGAGAATGATGAGTGATAGGGACGGATGGAGAGAGATTGTCATGGATATCCGTGCTGACAGCGTGACATGATGATGATGACAACGCAACTGGTTAAAATGGCGAATTAGTAGAAGGCTCCCGACCGGTAGGGAGACCACGCCTACGCTTTAAAGACGTCTGCAAGAAAGACATGAAGATATGCCACAACACCAACAAATGGGGGATTGGTGCAGAAAATCGAACGGCCTGGCGACTCATCGTCAAACAAGGAATGAAAAGGAGTGAAAAAGAGAGGAAAGAATCCGCTACAGAAAAAAGAGCCAGAAGGAAGGAGAGACAACAGCAACTCCAGCAAGCATAACTGTTTGTTTGCAGTCACTGCACAGAGATTGCCATTTCAAAAATTGGCCTGTTCAGCCACTCGCCCAGATGCAGTTTTAAAAAATGGACACTACGCCATCGTCTTTAAAAGACGGTAGAATGCCAACAACAGCAAAAGAGTTGGGGTTTTTTTTTAACATTTCTAAATATAACGCTTCTTTCCGTACTTTAAACGAAATGATCATAACAAGAATACAATTCGCCAATCCCTTTTTTTAATCACTACTATGTATGGAACATAATAAGGTCGAAAAAAAATCTAAGACGTTACATGTGTTAAGTTTTTAAGGGCCATTCCTAGGCCTTATAGCAGAAGGGCTTATCTGGTGGAATCCTTGATAAAGAGTTCATCGACAATGTAAATCTTTTGGTTACTAAAGTGTCTCAGTTACTGGTAATCGTATAAGTCCTTCGTGAGTATTGGTAAAGATCCCGGCAATACCATGTGTGTCCTCCAAGAGAGCAATTTGAATTATGACCAATATGGGGGGGGGGTAAGTATCTTATCAGGCCAGTAGTACTGCCAGTGATTGGTTAGAAGAGTCGATCATGTGACCTTGGCCAGTCTATAAGTATAGGCGGGGAACTAGCACACATCTTATATCCCAAAACTCCAACACATGTAGTTGATAGTGGAAAGATTTTTGGGTTAGTTAGCACAACGCTGGCTGTCGATTTCTTATTCATCGATAGATGTCACCTGGCGAAGTGTGGAAGAGAGGTGGTGAGAGGAAAGGATGAAAGATCAGTTTGAACTACGCTGTTGGAAGGAGCAGACGCAATATGCGTGTCTGTCCCCCAAGGCATTTTGACTGCAAATGCAGAAAATATAATGCAGTAAAGACGAGCAGAGAGCCACCGTCCCGCCAAAAGGTATAACATATATAAAATACATACGGATCCTAATACCCTTGGGAAAGGTATGAATCCTATTCTCCCTCCAGCTATGGATAAATAGTAGGACTGGGCTATTTAACCTTGGTTAGGCAATCAGTCTAGGAGAAAGAAAACTCTGAATTCAAACCTGTTAAACTCCGCTTAAGAAATTGACCTTGTGTCGAGGGGTTGGTAAATATATATATGTAAACTAAAAGTAGTAGAGCGTTCGGCTAGAAACCACAAGGTTCCTAGTTCGACACCGGCCCTCGCCAACTCAGTGTATGAGTAGCACATGGATCTGTGCGGTAAAGTAAGGAGCTGATGGTAGGTGTAGCGCTCCACCTCAGATGCAAAAACAATCTCCTTGGTCTAGCGCTAGTGAAAAGGGGATAGACTCCCTCGCTGATTGGCTGATACCCGACGACTTACTGTTGTTTAATTACAATAATTTTCTGTATCATTTATTGAAGACACAATCATCCGATGAAACTTTATTTGTGAAATAATAAAAACTAATAACGTTTCATCTGATGATTGTGTCTTTTATTCTAGACTAGAATCGGCTACCTAGCAATACCTGGGTAGAGGGTGGGAATAATAAAAAGGTATTCTCACAGATCCATTGAATTTGTTGGTCTTACATAATTGATTTGTTTACGTTTTAATCACGAACGCCACCAATGACTTTCCCTTCTCTTACTATTCAAACCCTAATTTTTAAACTTCCCAGACATAAATTAAATTTTTATTATATTTTCACAAAAAAGCAAGCTCTGGTGATAGTGAATGTGTATATATATTTTCTTTGTCGTTAATTGTTTTATTTTCGTAGTTTCCTCCGGACATACATACATACATACAATTGCCCTTTATATATGTATATATGGTACATAAAACAATAGTAAAAGATGAGATGGGAACTTATTTGTTTTGTTCTTCTAGTTACAACAAACGCAGTCTATCATTCAAAGTAGAGGCCATCGTGCTGCAACGTCTGGGGTCACCTTTCTACCAGTTCTTTGATCCCAGTTCTTGGACGTGGCTGTTTGCTTTTCACATGGTACTAATACCCTTGCGAAATGTATGCATCCAAACTATTCCCCTCCGGCTATGGATAAATAGTAGGGTAGACTGAGCTCTGTAACCTTGGTCAGACACGTCTCCTTCGTCAATGTATCGTTCCAAACTCACTCCACCTCTCACTTTTCACTCCTACTCTTCCACACTTCGCCAAGTGACGTCTCTTGACCAGTAGAAAAAAATGCCATGTGGCGTTGTGCTGACTCATCATAAAAAGTTATCATGCTAATCTACACGCAATTCTTATATTCCTCCTAAAAAAAACATTCCATGCTAATTTACACGTAGGACTGGTTTAGCTCAGTCGGTAGAGCGTCCGGCAAGGATTCACAAGGTTCCTGGTTCAATACCGACCCTCTCCAGCTCAGCCCATGAGTAGCACAGGGATCTGTGCAGTAAAGTGAGGAGCTGATGGCGCTCCACCTCAGATGTTAAAATAATCTCCTTAGTCTAGCGCTAGTGGAAAGGGGATAGACTCCCTCGCGTTATGGCTCATACCAACATTAGGACGTCCCGACGACTTATTACATCCCTGGCCTCCTCCACTGTCTCTCTCCCTATTATGTTACAACATGTTAAACCCCGCTTAAGAAATTGACTATTTTCAACTCTTTTGTTGTAGAAAATATATGTATCCACTCAAGATTTTATCACCGCTGACAGCAGAAACTGGATTTACCCGACGGCTATGAAGAAAAAAAAAAGCCTCTCCTTATACCGCCAGAAGTAGATGAACACTCAACGCCTTCACCGACCTGGTATCAGTTTTATATTTTGGTAAATAAATACATTATTACGGACAGGGCTGATACCACGGTTTCTCGCCGACCCTCTCCAATATACGGGGCCCCGACTCTACTAGATATCAATTTTCAGAAAGTAGTATTCTTATAAAATACATGAAACCACCCCTTCTGGGGCCCCTAAGCAGGCTTGGGCCCTCTCCGGTCAGGGGGGGGCTGGGGGTAATAGGCAGCGACCCTGAGTACGAGAATGAACATTAAATTCAATTACGCTGTTAAAGGGTTGGGACGGCCGGTACAGGGTCTCAAGCCCCCCCCCCTCCGAAACTAGGATACAGGGCCCCTATTTAACTAGATGTCAATTTTCAGAAAGTAGTATTGATACAAAATATATTAAACCTGCCCTTCTGGGGCCCCTAAATAGGCTTGCGCCCGTTCTGGTCAGGAAGGGGGTTGGAAGTAGTAGGCACCGGCCCTGATTACGGAAATGAACATTAAATTCAATTTCGCTATGAAAGGGTTAAGACAGCTGGCTGAAATTCATTTCAAAACAAAAATTGAATGGAACATTTAAGACATTTTTTTCCCCGCTGATTACGTCATAAACATTCTACTACGTCACGTGGTGTGTGTGCGTGAATGTGCAAACAACTGAAACCTGATGCTGTTCGGAATTTTGCTTTTTGACTTATGTCATATATCCCTTTAATCACGTGATGCAGGCATCACTACCACAACAGCCATCCACCACAACCGCCTCTTCCTCCACCTCTTCCACCACCACGGACACTATCATCAACGTGTGCACAAACGGTGTCAACCGACAGACGCAAGCGTATATAGGACACTCACGAATTACGTAAACAAACTACGATATTATTTTGGTTTTAGACTAACATATCCTAAAAACCTACCCAGAGAGAGAGAGAGAGAGAGAGAGAGAGAGAGAGAGAGAGAGAGAGAGAGAGAGAGAGAGAGAGAGAGACGGTGGCTTCAATGATAGTCTCCTTTAGTAATGTCTAATCCACGAAAACACGTTAAGATCGGACAGTTTGATATATTTAATAAAATGCGTTTTTGACAAAATGACTTTAGCCCCTCCTACAGAAAATAATTTACCAAAAATCAGGGAATTATCGGATTTTAATGAAATTTTCAGTATTTATTTATCAATGAATGATCTTTATAATGAATTATTTATTTTATTTCAAAACTTTCTCATTTTTTTCAGGTCCCTTAATTTTGGGGGTGTAAAATCTCGGCGAGTTGTTCCTTATTTGATACTAATTACAGTATAAATAAAGAGATAAAAGACCGAAGTTGTAAATAGAAAAAAAAATTTTAAGTGGAATATTTTATAAGAAAATAAGGACCGAAAATCGGAAAATAAAATGTAAAAAAATAATAAATAATCATTTTTTGGAGATTTCTTTTTTACTCATTTCGATGATTATTTAATTGGCTATTATCTTATAAAAGAAAAAATTATATATCGATATTTTTTCTGCTTAAAAAAGGGGGGGGGGCTAAATTTTCAGTAGAGTTTTTCTTCAAAACTTATACTTTGTTTGCATTAAATAGATATTTATTTCTAGAATCTAAAAATATAACATTTTAAACTTAACATCAGTTTTCATAGCAAAAATATTTAATTAAAGTTTTGAAATAAAATAACTGATGCATTATAAAATTCATTAATCGATAAATCAATACCGAAAATTTGATTAAAATCGGATAATTCCCTGATTTTTGGTATTTTTTTTGCAAGCGCGAATGTTACATTAAATTTTTAAACAAGCCCTTTATACCATTTAAAAAGAGCTAAAATGGTGAACGCGAACGAAATTGACCAAAACAAATCGTTTTAAAAGTATTAGAAATAAATTGCTTATGTAATGATATTTTTCTTTTTTTAATGATGGTCATTATGTTACTACTTATCGTTTTAGACAAAAGTCTGACCTTAAATAATAGATTTAATTAATTTTAATTCGTTTTTAAAATGAATAGCAGACGAATTTTTGAGTATAGCTAATTTAATGATATCATATAAAAGCTTTCTATCAATATTGCAACATAAAACCTATTTCCGTCTCGCAAACAAAAACTATGACCAATCATTTCTCTACTTATATATAAGATCCATAGGTACCACCAAAATACGTCACTTGATCAGTTTAGGCTATATTGAAGGAAGAAACGTAAATATTTTTTAACTTTTTTTTTAAATCTCGAAAAAAAACAAAAAAAAACATAAAGAGTTGTTACAAAGAAAAACAGTTAATTCAAAGATCAAATTATCCGATTGGGGAAAAATTACTCACCGCTGTCTTGAAAAATAAGTAAAACTTTTTTTTTTTTTTTTTTTTTTTTTTTTACAATAGGGTCTGTTTCTTTATTGATGTTTTTAGCAGAATTCTGTATTCATGGATCTTTTACTAAAAAAAAAAAAAACTAAAAAAAAACTCCCGTATAGAAATTTATAAAAATCTTCTATAATTATTCAGACTCTTATCTTTATAGAAAAAAGTAAAAATTATTTTTTTGTCGATTCATTTTTTCATATTTCCTAAAATAAAATGGGGGAGAGGGTAGACCTTGTAAAAAAATATTTCCCCTAATATATTTTAGGAAAAACCTATTTCAAACATATTTTCATGTAAAGGTAAGTAATTAGGGAAATTTTCGGGAAAATCGGACCATTATAGAATTTTTTAAAAAGCCTCTAGTCGTAACTAATTTTTGGCTACATTAAATTTCAATTGATTTAACGGTGCGAAAATGTAAACATTGTTTTTGTTCATAATTTTCATTATTTCCGTAAGCTGATTTTTTTTTAAATCATCAGGAGGTTTTTTAATATTTCTTCTTTTGAATGGACAAAAACTTTCAAGATAATATTAACCTTTATTCAAGTTTCATTGTGTTAAATATAGGAGGGGGGCTAAATTTCACAAGGAAAATTGGCGGTATCTAAAGATACAATGTAACTTTATAAGTATACTAGCAAAAGTACCCCGTCCGTGACCGGGCTAATAATTTTAAGAACACTAGGAAGTGAGTGGGTAAGAGAGAGAATAAGAGGAAAGTTCGGCACTGGGAAATTCGGCACCGACAAGTGTACTATGCACGTGATGAAGACCTGGAGACCTGAGGAGACTTGTTGTCACTCAGACTCCTGTGAAATACCATCAGCTAACCCCGGTGTGAAAATCTCACTAGGAGTGAAATTAATAATAATAATAATAATAATAATAATTACACAAGGAAGAGCAAAGACAAACTACTTATGGTGGCCAACAATAATAGAAACGGCAGATGGACAAACAGAAAAACGACAAAGACTAGAAAACAAAAATGGGAAGAAAAACAATTATACGGACGCTTCAAACGACAAATAGAAGAGGTTGGACATGGTTAAGAAAGGGAAACCTCAAAAGAGAAACAGAATCACTTATAATTGCTGCACAAAATAATGCCATAAGGACAAACTACATCAAAGCGAAAATTGATAAGACCCAACAAATAGTAAATGTAGACTTTGCGGTAATAGAGATGAGACTGTTAACCATATACTCTGCGAATGTAGCAAACTAGCACAAAGAGAATACAAAACTAGACACGACTGGGTTGGGAAGGTGATCCACTGGTAATTATGCAAAAAATTAAATTTTGACCACACAACAAAATGGTATATGCATAAACCAGAATCTGTTCTTGAGAACGAAACGCACAAAATTCTCTGGGACTTTGAGATAAAAACGGATCACCTTATCCCAGCAAGAAGGCCAGACCTAGTGTTGATAAACAAAAAAGAAAGAACTGGTGGATTTTGCAGTGCCAGCAGATCACAGGGTGAAGTTAAAAGAAAATGAAAAAAATGGACAAATATCTGGACCTTGCCAGAGAACTGAAAAAGTTATGGAATATGAAAGTGAAAGTGATACCAATTGTAGTTGGTGCACTTGGAACAGTCCCAGAAGGATTAGAAAAGGGCTTGGAAAGTTTGGATATCAGAGGAAGGATTGAAACCATTCAGAACACTGCACTGCTGCAATCTGCCAGAATACTCAGAAGAGTCCTGGAGACCTGAGAAGACTTGCTGTCACTCAGACTCCAGTGAAAGACCATCAGCTAACACTGATGTGAAAACTCAAAAGGAGTAAATAATAATAATAATTCTCTGGGACTTTGAGATAAAGACGGATCACTCTATCCCAGCCAGGAGACCAGACCTAGTGTTGATTAACAAAGAAAAAAAACAGAATGTGTCAACTGGTGGACTTTGCGGTTCCTGCAGATCACAAGGTGAAGCCGAAGGAAGATGAAAAGATGGATAAATACCTGGACCTTTCTAGAGAATTGAAAAGGCTGTGGAATATGAGAGTGAAAGTGATACCAATTGTAGTTGGTGCACTGGGAACGGTCCCAATAAACTTGGGGAAAAAAACTGAAGGATCTGGAAATCAGAAAGAAGAATTGGGACTATCCAGACTACTGCACTGCTGCAATCGGCTAGGATTCTCAGAAGAGTCCTGGAGACCTAAGGAGACTTGTTGTCGCTCAGACTCCAGTGAAATACCATAAGCTAACGCTGATGGGAAAAACTAATAATAATAATAATAATAATAATAATAATAATAATAATAATAATAATAATAATAATAATAATAATAGTTTTTCAGGTTGAATTGTATTATCAAGCACAGTAATGTCATGACAAAAAGTATCTTCCGAATAGAAAAAGATGCAGAACGGCCAAGGCGACTGGAAAAAATGACTTTTCAATTCTGGGGCGTGATCGGAAGTATGAAGAGTCGACTGCGCCGGTGCTACTGACGACGACGACTCTGATATCTGCAATGTTGTTGTCAATTGAGGCCTAGTCATCCTGTTTCCTGGATCTGAAAAATAATGAGGAAAATTAGTATAAAATCGTATAAAAACAAAAGGATAATTTCTTTTAGTAAAGACATACGTAAAGACATACGTATAAATAAACTTATAATCAACTTTCAAACTATGTGAAAAAAAAAATCAACTGAAATGGTCACAACTAGAATAGGCTCAGTCCTAATTCGTGATCATCCTCCACATATTCAAATTCTTAAAAAAAATTTTTTTAAACTATAAAACTATGCAAGAACCAACATGAAAAATTTTGCTTTGTGTAACTGTTTATATTGTGTAATGTGTGAAAATAAACTATTGTCTTCTTCTTCTTCTTCTTCTTCTTCTTCTTCTTCTTCTTCTTCTTCTTCTTCTTCTTCTTCTTCTTCTTCTTCTTCTTCTTCTTCTTCTTCTTCTTAATAATAATAATAATAATAATAATAATAATAATAATATTATTATTATTATTATTATTATTATTATTATTATTATTATTATTAAAACTAAACTCACTATAATAAACTTTCAAACTCTGTAGCCCCCCCCCAAAAAAAATCAACTGAAATGGTCACAACTTTCTAGAATAGGCTCAGTCCTAATTAGTGATCATCCTTCACATATTAATACTTTCAAACTATGTAAAAAAATTTAAAAAAACTATAAAACTATGTAAACAAAAACAAAAAAAACTAGTGTGGTCATTACAAGAATATGCTCAGTCCTAATTAGTGATCATCATCCACACATTAATACAACAACCAACATTACGTTTATTTTTTTTTTTTTTTTGTTTTTTGTTATTTTTTGTCTTCTTTTATGTGACATTGTTTGTATTTTGTAATGTGCGAAAATAACCCATTGTCTTCTTCTTCTACATGCCAAATTATAGGTAAAGAAGAACAGTTTTCTCGTTTATTCCTACCATAAAATAAACTGAACCCCATTTTATGTCCGTGTTTTTGCATAAATGTTTTATTTTTCTTTCACCCGTTATTTTACAATACTAAATATATTTTCTTTATTTATTTTAATATTCACTTCAATGTGTATATTCTAAAAGTTTTTATTTTGTGAGAATGGTTAGTTTTAAAGTGGGGGTTCGTTTTTACACTTCAACTTTTTACTCGTAAATTCCTACCATAAAATGCCCAAGCATAATTTTATGGTAGGAATTTACGAGTAAAAAGTTGAATATTACCTTTTGTTGTTGTTATTTCTTTTCTTTTTGGCTTTGGTACTCTAAAATAAAAACGTCAGATTTTAATCATCGTCGACGAAAAAACAAAATTACGGTCATAAAATGAGGATCCAATTTAGGCCTAAATTGTAAAACGAGGCCCCACTTTAAAACTAAACGTAAATGTCCCCGTAAATTACTAACATAAATGGTACCGCGCATTTGATAGGTTGTTTGCAACATCCAATCAAATGCGTGGTAAAGTGGTCTACACTCGTCCAATAACACCCAGTGCCAGAGACCGATCATCTCTGATAGGATCGGCTTGGCGAGGGAAGTATGATATTGAAAGACCCGAAACTCCCCAATGACCAAAGGAAATTACTGATGACGCCCTGAATTTAGTAAGGAGTGTATATTCAAAGTTGATGAAATTCATGAAGTCGTCATAACGTACGTGCTAGCTGGAAACATGTCTCGCAACATGTTTTTCTGTGGGTGGAGTTCTTGCAAAATCCTGGCGTCAATTTTATAAGTTCGGTGCAGTTTTTAGGTTGATAATGTGTTCCGTTTAAAAGCCGGACTCGGACCTTCTGTTTCTATTATCTCCATAGAGACAGGATTCTGGTATGGAAAAACAGAAGAAGATAAAGAATAACTGTAACAGTAGGGCTTACTAAAAAAAAAATGAAACTGCTACTATAATCTCGTAAATTCACACCAACACACAAAACCTTCAGTACACACAAGAAATAAAGACTACAACAGGGTGTCAAGCGTGTAGGATAACTGTTACCCCCACGTCCACACGCCTGTTTTTAAAATGTCTGGCTGTCATCTTATGCAAATAAGTCTGTAGCATAAAAATGGCAGTTTTGCGAACGGCTCTCAGAGAGTAGATTGACACGCGAGACAGCGAACGCGTTTAGCTTCCAGTAAGTCACAGTCACTTCTATTACAATAACATTTAAAAACAATGAATATTAGGATAAATTTTGAACTAATTTTTCTTCGTTGTTTTTTCCTTGGCTTTATTTTCAAATATCAACTTCTCTTCGGGAATAATAATAAAATAAAAAAACAAGGGAAAGACAACTCATGTACATGCACGTTTCGTGAATTAGTTATCATCATCATAATCACCATGAATTCGGGTTAATAGCATGGATTTCCTTGAAACCCTCTCAATATCCGTCCCTATCGACCAACCTTTTTAGCAGGTCCTCCACAGAGGTATTAAATATCAGTTTTTGTTGGTTGGCTAACACTGGTGTGTCCATGTGTAGGAGTCCACTAGAGAAGGTCGCTTATGGGTTCGTACCTGCTTCTCCAGCAGTATCCAGTATTCCTTGTTCACCTTATTTATATGGTTTGTGAGATGGGAGGTAAGAGGCTATGTAGCTGCTGTTTAACGGGTTATTACTTCGAGAATTTGTTTAAAACAGTACGCAGAATCCTTGAGCAGTTTACATTTAACTTTTCTCCAAGTGTTTCGTTAAAATTCAATTGGTGCAACCATACAGTAGCACTGGCACGGCCACATCTCGGAAGAATTCCCGTTTTATTTTATCTGAGAGATCAGATTTCCATTATAATTTAAACGTAATGCTAATGTAAGAGAACGTTTTATAGTTGATTATTTTAGTATTTAATTAAACTAGGACCGGTTTAACTCGGTCAGTAGAGTGACCGCCTGGAAATCACAAGGTTCCTGGTTCGCTACCGGCCCTCGCCAACTCAGCGTATGAATAGCACAGGGATCTGTGCGGTAAAGTGAGGAGCTGATGGTATGTGTGGCACCCCAGCTCAGACGCTGAAAAACAATCTCCTTGATCTAGCACTAGTGAAAATGGGATAGACTCCCTCGCTTTACTTTACTTATCTTTAACATTAAACTGTGTTCGAAAATAAAATGGTGAACAATTTACACACAAAAAGTAATAACTGCAAAACAGTTTGATCAGCACAACAATACAAACATATCTTATTATAATAGAGATTGTGCGTCTGTCTGTCTGTAACCGAAACTATATCAGTACCCAAGTCACAATTCCCTTTACTACATATGTCACATACTCCATGATATCATGTTTATTTAAACCTCAATTATTAATAAAATTGTTTTACATTATTAATACTGTTGGCCATATCTAGATATTTATTTACCACGTACCCAACGTGCACGGTTTGGGGACAAGACCCTATTAATGTGGGACCACTCAATTTAACTATTTATTTAAAATAGGAAGTAAAGAATAAAATTAGTTATTTCTTCTTGTTAATCGATTTCTCTTAAGATTTATCACCGAGATTTTTCTCATATTCATTAAGATAAAACCAAATAATTAGAAATCAATAATACTAAGCACATATTTATTAAAATCATTTTTTTGATATCAATATGCAAATTAGCTTTCCCATTCACACTGTAAACCACTATTTTGTTGTATATATAAATGCAATTGCATGTTCGTAATATGTAAGTATGGTCAACAGTAAATAATAACGTAAAACAATTTCATTAATAATTGAGTTTTACATTTTTTAAATAGAATCATGTAGAATGTGTCGTAAATAACTAATGTGAGTAGAATTGTAATATGGTTTAGGTTACA
This sequence comes from Doryteuthis pealeii, assembly GCA_023376005.1. NCBI lineage: Eukaryota > Metazoa > Mollusca > Cephalopoda > Myopsida > Loliginidae > Doryteuthis > Doryteuthis pealeii. Next base: position 90,076,821 of record CM042141.1, read on the forward strand.
GACAGACAAGAATACAATCTCTATTATAATAAGAGATATTTACAAAACAAAAAACAAATAAACGATGTGCCTACCGTCAGCCATAGGTGCCATTTCGTCGTAAACACAATGTCCATATACACACCACTAAAAAAGAAACAACATAATTATATATAGGTATGTCCACTTTTTGTCTGGGGAGGTAATAAAAAAAATCAATTTTTTAAAATCTTAAAATAATTACCAAAATTCAGAAAATTCTTCTGAAATTTTCACTACTTTATTCATTAATTACTTGATTGTATAATGAATAGCTTATTTTATCAAACATCTTGAAACAAAAATTCTTATCAATGATGATTATAAGCGGGGTTTAAACCTTTGGTCATTTGAACAAAAAATATTACCAGTCCCTAATTTTAACATTTCCAGAAAAATCAGATAAAAACAAAAATGAATAAATAAAATAAATAGGAAGATTTCAACACTCGAAAATAGTTATTTGAAAATTTAAATGTTATTTTCTTAAAACTCAAAAAATAATTTTTGTTGCATGTTTTCTTTTTTCGTGGTTTTAAAAACAATAATTTTCTTTGAATTAAATAAGAAAAAAGGCTTTTCTCTTATTCAACTGGTCTATTCTTATTCACATCAATTCTTATTCTAATCTAAAAGTGAATTTTAAACGTCTATAAGGTGGTATGTTGTACACAATATTTTTATCATTAATAAAGATCTATTTAATTTATCTAAAAATCTATGATTAAAAATGCGCAATTTTGCGCGACATCTTCCGAGATTTTTGTACATTTAAAAGGAAGACTAGTCTAGTCTTAATTACAAATGAGTTTTCCCCTTTTTACTTCAAAATATCCGGATTTTCACTTTGAAAACATCAACAACTATTTTTCAGCGCGTGTCTTTGTATGTGTTGTTATTTTTTACTTACGCTGTTTGATTACGCACTGTAACTCACTCATATGAAATTTTATACTTATTTACTCTCATTGATTTTTTCCATTTCTTACTGATGTCAGAATTTTAAAACGTCTTTAAAACATCAGTTATCCCCTTTCAGTGATGCTGATAGATTTTTGATTTAGTGCGTCCTGGGATGCACATATTTGCTTTGAATGAGTCCCCTGGAAAAGTTATGGGTCCCAACTAAAGCCGTCTATCTCCTACCTTGTAACCTATCCTGTGTAATTCCTTTTTAAGAAACTATTGAAATGTATTTACAGTTAGGTTGAAATGGTGAGGGAAGAAAAAAGAAAAACACTGGGACGCATGAATATGATTTTACTGTGTCCTTTCAGATTTTTGTGCGTCAGGGATGCAGAACGTGTACCTATGAGCATCTCTGCCCATTTAACGAGGCAAAATGCACACAAGATCCAATCACATGTCTGCTGTTTATCATGCGGGTTTTAGTTTATGCTAATTTATTTGCTATATATTAATGCGTTTGCTCCATGTCTTTTTAGTCGGATCTTAGCTCTGAAGAGCATTAAGCGAAACTTTTAGTAGGTTTATCTGACTCATTAGATTTATCTTATATATATATATATATATATATATATATATATATATATATATATATATATATTGGTTTGTTGGTTGGTTTTGAAGGCTGTCACAATGCGAGTGTAAAGAAAAAGAAGGTAACTATGATGTTTTTTGTTAACCTGTCATTTATTTCTCAATATTTCGGGAAGAAATTCCCATCCTCAGAAGAATTCTGAGGATGGGAATTTCTACATATCCCGGATCAATGATAACGAGCAAACACCAAGTTACAGCGATACAAAAAAACAACAAAAAGAAAGGCAATAAAAAGAATGAATTCATCAGTCCAAACAATTGATATTACTTAATTCTTTACTTACCAAACTTCCTCCACGGATATACCAAAATTTCTTGGTATTTTTCACCTGTGTAGGGATTGTCTTCCCCTGCTAGGATAGACTTGGGTCCAAAAGGGTTATCTTCCCTTGTCTTCAGGTTTTCGCCAATAGGTGGCTAGGTATTCAAAGAGCAGTCTGGGAATTCTCACTCTCTTTCTCATCGTCTAGCAACCCCTGAACATGGGCAAGACACGTGGTGCCTCTGTCCCTTAAGCTTTCCCCCAACTACCAGTAAGTGACTCACTTATTTCTTCATGAACTTTTTATTACTTCTTTAGGACTTTAGTCCTGTCTGTTTGTATCGTATTGTATCTTGTCATGTATAATTTCATGTCCACGTGCTCAGACAATAAAGTCTGTATTTGTTATTATATGTAAATCTTTGTTCGGATTATTTTATGTACATATATGTACCTACGTTGGAAGGTTACTCTGAACCTTCTAACGTATTATAAGAACCACCCATCTTATTCTTATACCTTTATGATGGGATAATTCAAAATTCATTATCTATTCAACTCAGAACTCATTCTATTCAAAGTTCTATTATTATTGTAATCTGAGCATTTCAGCTCAACTATAATGAAGTGGCCACCAGTTTTTGTTCTTTGCTTGGGTATGATATGCGTAGAAATGGTTTCTAATAGTAGAGCCGCTGTGATCGGCTTAAAGTAGGCGAAAAGTTAAAAGGTGATATGAATATACGTACCTTTTTATTTCCACAAGTACTCTTATAAGCAGGAAGATATGAATTACAGCGATAATGGCCAGTATCACAAAATAGACTCAAACACAGTGTACTGACTTTTTTAAATGCGTCAAACTACAACAGAAACAAGAATTGACAATGTATGAATATAAATATCAACATCAACCGAGAAATTTCAATCGTCCTGAAAATGATTGGAGATATGTGGGGATTAAAATGAAATTAAAATAACAAATAAATAACAAAAATAACAAACTCCCATGAGCCTTCATCGGAAGACCGTCCGTGCATGTGCGGGAAAAGGGACCCACTTCCGAGCCCCAAGAGAATCTCCCGGCCATTCTGATTTAGGCCTTAACTATAACCCGTCGGGCGCTACTGAGCTAAAGGGCTCACAGAATTTCCGAAATTGGCCGTCAAGATAGGATTTTCTGCTTCAACCAAGGATTGCAGGGTCTCTATATTTACTGAAAGTCTAGCCGAATGCCCACGTTGTGTTCAGATCTCAAACGACTAGAAATCTGCTATAGAAACTGATTTCCAAGGTTAATGGCGGCCTAGTGGTCACATAAAAAAACAACGACTCTCTTTCTTCTTCAAACTCAACAACATTTATATTCAAATAACAAAAGAATACAAACAATTATTTCTCAAGACTTTGGGAGCGATGGACCCGTAATTAATAACTTCTGATCTTCTGCAAAGTATTGTTCAAAACAGTTCGTAAAGTTGACTAAGTTTTCAATGGTCTTAGCTGAAGTCAGTTTCTCTCGGCTCTCAGTATTTGCGTTAATCTTCTCCACTAGCCCAGTCAGCTAATCAAGCCCGCCTTGGCTTCATCTAGTTTCTCAGCTGCATCTCTGCTTCATCTCTGATTCTCAAGCAAAAACGTTTCTGTTAAATAATATTTTCAACCGGAACATTTTTAATTCCGGTTGGCGTGGGGGTATGAGAAATTTTCTCTGCACCTCCCACTTTGGCAGGGTAGCCGCCCTCCTTTAGTTCTAACCAGCCAATGGAATTCACTTCCGCTCACTAATCCAAGTGCTATCTCTTCCGGCTACTTGAGTGTTTCCCAACAAATGTGTGGTCTTAAATAAATTTGATTTTCTCTTCCGGCCATTTACAAAACAAAAGAAGTTATCTTTTTTTTAAGTGGAGAAAGGAAAAATAATAAAAATATCTTTTCCAAGGGCCCAAGATAACCGGGAAGTCGGCTGACCATGTTTATCTTGTTCCGCGCCCCTCGTCTAGTTACATCAAAGAACTGTCTCGATCGCCGACGATTTAAAGAGCTTCTGACCTACTTGAAATTCCACCCCCGACACGGACATCCCAATCGCTCTGTGCGGCCTTATAATCGCACCATCTGTTTTGATTCTACTTCGACCCAAATGATCGGAAGATTTAAACTTCCGATTTTTTCTTTCTTTCTTTTTATAATTCCAAACCAAGAAATCAGGTCACATAACTGTGTCTAGACACTTCTACTAACCAGGGAGATATTCCCTTGACACGTGGTGGCTATGACCGGTGAATAAAACCTAAATCATAAACCCACCTTTTGTCTTTGTCTCTTTTTCGTTCCTTTTCGTTCCTCACCAAATAAGATGGGATTAAAAGCAAACCCTAAACACACACACACCAAGAATAACTACAGCCACTTTTTAAACCTAAAACACAAAATACCTTGCCACCCGAGAGATACAGATTTCATATATGGGTAATTCCATGTTAAATCATCAAGAAAAAAGTAAAATTTTCACCCCCCCCCTTCAATTTTTTTGATTTTCTTTTCTGAGCAAAAACCAAACTATCTCTTTTGTACAAATGATGTTCAGTAGATGCGAAATAATAATTTTTTTTTTAAATTGTCATAAATGCAGTGCCACATTGGAATGTTGATCTTGCTATGAAAAAATCAGAAATCACTTGGACAAAATTACCAAAAAAATTAAAGTGGGTGGGTGACATGGCCTGGATGATTTGATATAAATATATATTTTATATAAAATATTTTATATAAAATATTTTACATAAAATATAGAATATTTGATATAAAATATAAAATATTTGATATATAAAATTTATCTATAAATATATTTTAAAAATATAAAATATTTTATATATTTTATAAAATATTTTATCTAAAATGTCTCCGCCAACTTAGCGTATGAGTAGCACAGATTGGTTAATCTGATCTGAGTGGTAAAGTGGGGAACTGACGTTAAGTGTGGCGCTCCATCTCAACAAAAAACCTCCCTGCACTGTCAGGCTGATATCTGCCAACTTTATATATATATATATATATATATATATATATATATATATATATATATATATAGTTAGTTAGTTAGTTAGTTAGTTATGATATATATAGTTTGAATAACCTGTCTGAAGTCATTAAGCGAATCACATAAACTTCAAAAATGTAAGTTTAGTTTGAAAGAAAATGATTACATTTTTAACAATCAATTTAGAAATCAAAACCAACACTTTGTTAACATTGTAGTTATGTATCAATAGGGTTTTTTTTTGAAATTATTGAACTTATTTGCTGTATTCTAAAATATTGCCATCAGAAATTATTAAATAAAGTAAAATAATCACATTTTAGTTCAATAAAAAGTTAATAAAATCATCAAAAATTAATCAACACTTAAAATAGAACAAATAACAAACACACATGATTTCTTTGAAACTTTTTCATTTCAATATTGTGACCCTTCTTTTCAATAACGAGTAATCTATTATACATTGATTTTGTAATTTTTGTTATTTATTTCATCAGGTTCAATTTCCGACATTGTAGTTTTAATTACTTCCCCCTGTGTCTGCTTAGCTGTTATATTGTTTACCACCTTCATATAATTTTATCTTCACAATTGACCATAGATTTTTCGATGGGATTCAGATGAGGACTTAATGGTGGCCATTCCATTATCTTTTATGCTCAAAAAGCTAAGATACACAAGAAGGAGAATTGTCGTACATAAATACACACTACTTTGAAAGTGAGAGTCTGTGACTTGTTACATGCAAAGAAAGTCTTGTCCATAAAATCGCAATTGTTACCACATTGTGTGTGCGTACGTGTGCGTACGTGTATCTGTGTGTGTGTGTGTGTGTGTGTGTGTGTGTGTGTGTGTGTGTGTGTGTGTGTGTGTGTGTAATTGGGTTCATTAACGGGCATGTCTGCTTATTGGTTAATGGGCCAATTTTTATGAAACTTGGACTCTGAATTCCTTTTATTGCAAAAAGTGTTTTATTGGTACTTGACGGTGGGGGGGGGCGCAAGAGCCCTCTATCCCGATCCTGAAGGTGCCCGGAATATTTTAACTGAAAATGGATCAGTAAGGTCTAATTCATACAGAAATCAAATAAAAAATGCCATCCAACTGAGCGTTAAGGAAAAGAAATACATAGAAGGGATTCATTCTATCCTACAGACTCCTTTACTAATGAACCAATCTTGATGAAACTGGATGGTGAGACTCCTTTGACCCCACTGAGTGTTTTAAATATATTTGATGCAAAGGGCGGTGGGAATAGGGTAAGTTAAAGGGTTTCTGGATTATTTTAGCTCAATATTGATCTGGAGGTCTAAACCATATATATATATATATATATATATATATATATATACATATATATATATATATATACCTTGTTTTCGATATAAATTTATTTTGACATATTGTCTCTTCAGTCCTCACACCCGGTCTCACTTGTGTGGAAATAAATTTATATCCAAAACAAGGTATATATCCATTTATTTATTTATTTATTTATATGTAATACTCCGTATGGAGGTGCGTGGTGTAATGGTTAGAGATGTGGGAAATGGATTCGTCGACCCGAGTTCAAATGCTGAACGAGACTGTTTTCATTTCACATAGCACTAATACCCTTTGGGAAAGGTAGGAATCCATATATTCTCCTTCCAGCTATGGGTAAATAGTAGAGCAGACTGGTCTTTTTAACCTTGAATATGTAACCAGTCTAAGAGAAGGCAAACTCTGAATTAAAACCTGTTAAGCTTCGCTTAAGAAATTGACCTTGTGTCGCATCCTGCTCGTGTGGAGGTAGTGGTAAATATATATAATACTCCATAAATGTACAATATATATATGCAAATCTTTAAGTGTACGTTTGAGTTCACAATTTTAGTTGAATCTTATCAAGGAAACACTTGATATCATCCACCTATATATATATATATATATATATATATATATATATATATATATATGTGTGTGTGTGTGTGTTCGGGAGAAGTGCTTGGTAACTTCAAAAATTTCATGGATTGTAAAGAAATTCAACAGGCACAGAAACTACACTACTGTCAATAGATTTCACTCAAAATAACCGCCATTAACGTCGATCACAGCCTCAATCCTGCTCCGGAACCTGGAGCAAGCTGATGTTACAGTTTCCCTGGGAAGGGTCTAAAAAACTACCTTAATTCTATCGATTAACTGGGCTTTTGTAGTATTGGCATGGTGATTGGTGTCTTTGTCAACAGCGCCATATACATAATAATCCATGGGGTTAAGATCTGGGGAGTTCGGAGGCCAAACATTGGGACTGGTGTAGTGGTAAAAATTTGCCGACAAACATTTTTGACTTTTCCAGTGTGAGGTGTGGCAGGGGGGGGGTCGAATCCTGCTGCCATACATATGGCCTACCATTGTGTTTAGCAACTCCACGTAGGCATCTGAATTCAACCTGATACCCTTTCGGCAGATTTTCAAGGAATTCAGCATATATATATATATATATTTGAGATATATTTTTGTATCTGTATCCGTGTTTTGGAAGTACATATATCAGGTTTGGCATTAGTGTGAAGCATTAATGTGCTATATTATAATAATGTAGTTATCATAATATATTCATCGGGAATAAATATCAGAAAACTCGGTTGTTTTTTTGTGGGGTTTTTTTGTTTGTTTTTTTAGTTTCTTTTATTTAGTAGTAGTGGTGAATTTCCCTCATACAAGGTTTATCTTAAGTATTTATTTTATTCAGGTGATCTTTGAAGTTAATCTATTAATAATGGAGACTGTCTGTAACAAAAACTACGTCATAGCTCTACGTCAGATACGTCTGCTATATACACCCAAAATTTGAGTAAGCAATTTAAAGATTGTTTTTTTACTCACGTTCCCTTTTTTTACAGTAACAAGAAATTAACTAAAAAGTTTACAAATAAATAAATACCTACGATTTTGTGTAAAATTGATAATCAAACAATTATTCAAAATAATTGTTTGATTATTACATGCACGCAACATTTTATTTGAGAGGGCGGGGCTCAATTTTCATTTCAAATTGTTTTATTTTTTTATCCCTTTAATAAATATGAGGATTTTGCTTACTTATGATAAACCCTCTGACATTGAATTTTTAATTCCCACCCACTCAGGCAATGTCTTTCAAAATTTAATTTTTACGATGCCCGGATGGTGTTTTCTGTTGCTAGTAGCAATAATGGAAATAATTATTTTCTTTAAAGAACATCAAAAATCTAATGTCTAATACTTTTGTGTGTCACGGTGTGTCACTGTGTTTATGTATGTGTACTTACCGGGCAGATGCCAACGGTTTCATCTGACATTACTCGGCATTGCTCCCAAATAGGATATAACTGTCCTGTGGGTATCTGGGGTACCAGTGGCTGTTTAATAGGAGTTAAAAGGCAGTTTCTGAAAGGAGAGAGAGAGAGAGAAAAGAAAGAAAGAAACTAAAGTGTTGTTGGGTGAATGCTAGTTGGTTTAATATATTGTTTCCTCGATTGTAAAAATGCAAGAACAATTCACGACTAAAGTGATAACAAGGATGTTATATTGCCTAAACAAACTTAATAGAGAGAAATACAGAAAATGTCATGATACAAAGAAGCTTATAAATATTGGTATAAGTCGAAATGTCTTAATAGGCAAATAGTTTTATAGATAAAGTATTGAGGCTTTTGATAATAGAGTAAAGTATTATATTTACTGGTTTGAGCATGTTCTCGTGTGCCATTCACACGGAATACATGGGGAGCAAAGTGTCCTTGTTCTGTAGGAGATGCAACATGTGCGTATTACCTCTGTGAAGGCTGAAGGCTCTAAGATTAATTTGACTTTATTAGGCTACTCGCAATGCCACCTAGCGCCAAACGGAAGAACCGTGACAATTACAGTGTGATCGGATTATTGAAACAAGTTTCAAATAAAAGTGATAATAACAATTTGAAAACTGTTGTACAAATCCATTTGATAACACTGGGGAACAATTTTGGACATAATTTCTGTTGACTTTGATTTTTCATTTGATTTAGACTAATATTGACATGCTGATTTCAAAACTGCAATCAGTTTTCTTCTATCACGTCAAGTTTTTCTTTACAGATTACTCCCAAAATAAGCAAAATTGTATTGTTTGTCTGTAAGTAATAGTCAACAGATTGCGTTGATTATTTTATTGAAAAGGAAGAGAATTATTCAGATCCGGTGACTGGGTTGATTCCCAATCAAAGAACAAACATCAGCACATTTGTAAACCTAGTTTATTTTGCATATTTTAAATTAAAACTTATCGATTAATACAAGTCTTTGGCCCCTCAGCAGATGTGCAAGCAGAGCGTTAAAAGTTTACGGATGTGGATCAAGGGAACACATAAGTTGGCAATTGATATACCTATGATTTGGTGAGAGCCAAAATATCATTGCACAGACTGTTACTTTTGTCTAATGAAATCTTCACAATATAACAAGAAAAACAAATGTAAAATTGAATATTCTAGTCTACCTTCGGCTGAAATCCCAGTGGGAGGCAGTAGAGCTTGAGAGAAGCATTTGATGGAGAGAAATTGGCCTCCAAGATCTAACCTCAAACCTGTTGATCCCAACATTCTACATGCGCCATTTGTTGACATAAAGAAAATTATTTTCGCATCTCTTGAAGCAATTCACTAAAGCATTGCCAATTGAAGACAAGGGTTTCAAGTACCATACTTTGCATGAGCAATGAATTACACTGAAATGCTTTTTTGGAAATGTATGAGCAATGATAGTTACAAAATGCTTGATTGCAACATGAGCATCAAGATGCATTTTCTGCACAGCCATCTTGCTAACTTCTTGGAAAACCTTGATGTGTTCAGCTATGAGCAAGATGAATGATTCCACCAAGATCTGAAATCATGGAGAATTATTAAAGTATATGGGTGTAAATATGATGGCTGACTATGGAGCATAAAAGGAAATTGTTCACATATTAAACACACTAGAGAAAAAAATGTGTAAATTTTTACCTTAACTTGCAAACAATTTGACTTACAGTAATAATATTCTTTGTAGGAACAAGATGAATTTCTAAAAAACATTACAGTCAAGCATTTTTTTAAATTATTTTCCATTGTAAATTTTTAAAACATTCAATAAAATAAGTTCAAATCTGTCACATGCAGTATTTTAATAGTTTTTTTTTAGACCAAGCAGGGGTATCCTGTTACTTATAAAGTTGATTTAATAGAGAAAAGATGGGGTCATTTTTGGATTCAGAGTCCAAAAGTTTGTCAAAAACAAGTGTCAGATCAAGCTCAACAAAATTTGTAATGGCTTGTTTTATTAGAAGATGTATTTTAACGTTTTTTTAAGAAAAATCGAGGGTATCCCGTAACTCAAAAATTACAAATCAAAAATCGAGGGTATCCCGTAACTCAAAAATTACGTGATAGAGAAAAACTGAGTTCATTTTTTGGATTCAGTGGTCAAAAATTAGTAAAAAAACCAGATCCAAATCAACAAAAATTGTGTTCCCCAGTGAAATTAAAATGAATAATTGTTGACATTTCAAATGAACAGTCAGCACTTTTAGATAAAGCCCGGCTTTCCAATATATGGACAGTGAACATTTTTGTTATTCGATTTATGCAAAACTGCATATATATTTATATATAGATTAATAAAGATTCTTTTTCTATATATTTGTTTTATTATCTTTTATTCTTTATATATTTTTGTTTTTAAGTTGTTTATTTTTATTATTATTCTCTTTATATTTTTTCTTTTATTTGCTTTTTATTTGCTTTATATTATGTTTTCATCCTTTATTGAATTTGTATTATTTCTTCACTAATTTTTAAATATATCATTGATTTATACCTTTATATTTTTCTTTAGCTTTTCTTATGGAAAATAATGGGTAAAAAGTTTTTTAACCTCTTCTCAGACAAAAAATACGGTGTGGATTTTATTGAACTTTGGTTTTTGCTAGTCTCCATTAATTTTCCTTTATAAAAGGATATGCACTGAGTCATTGTATTGCCTTGAGGGGATAGACCCCTGGGATCGACGCTGTTAATTCTATTGCTAAGCCACTCCAGAGGCCGAAGCGCTTTGGAGCAGACCCCCTAAGGGCCTTTGACGGCTCTGCAATCACTCATTCTCAGACAGCCGTGTATAAATAGTCCTATTCCAGCACATCAGTCTCTACACAAGGTACACTAGGCTAGTCCACAACATTTCCCGAGGAGTTTCTGTTTAGCATTAGAAAAAAATATAAAGGAATTAAAATTGAAGAAAAAAAAAGAAAAGATTGAGAAAACAAAAAAGCTGCAACTTACGGTTTTAAGGTTTTTACATAATTCGTAATGTAATTAATGCTGCAGTTAGAAAACCTGTAGTGGTTCGACGATTGCTGGATTGTCGGTTTAATTATGTATGTGTTTCCCATGGCAAAACCGTCACTCATCGGACAATTGTTACGATCGCCATCATGGTTACAGCCGAGGCTTGTTAAAATACGAGAACAAAAGGAAAATAAGAAAGAAAAAACATCAGGTTTTTGGTTAAAGAATGGTTATTAAATAATCATTATTTAATCTTAATTAGCATCTTATTTATTAACAATGTTACTATCAAAGTTCGTTGGTTACGTGACAATTTAGCCCCTTGGACCTTTCCCCTTTATCTTCTTTGAATGAACAAGACACATCTTACTTCCATGTTTTACACTTGGATTTTACACTATCAGCGACAGAAATATTTCTAACATGATCCCTCGGGTTCCCTAAGAGTCTGGGTGCCCTCAAGTGCCTCAGTGTTAACCTAGCTCTGAGCAACAGTCCATCATAACTTTTAGATTATGAGAGAGCTCTGATCAGACGGGTGAATATAAAACTCTCCTTTGAAATTATGTATTATTATTTTACTCCTTGAGGGTTTTTCACACCATCTCAAACTGGTGCTTTTTCACTGGAGTCTGAATGACAATGTCACATAAGGGCGGGTGGGGAGATTATAGTATTACGAGAATAGAGTGAAAATGTGACGTCAGGGAAAGAATGTGTGAGATGTGGGAAATCTTGACGAGCTTTGGTCTCTTGGCTGCTTGATTCTGCCAAAGACAACGTAACACTTGGCCTAAATAAGCTCGGCTGCCAACACCCAAGCTTCACCTCTGTATTCTACAAGAAACACATCCAATTTACTTTTCGGAACCTTGAGAAGAATTCTGACAAACTAATTCCGTCGTGTTCGCTCTTCGCCGCCGTCCCTCGCTCTGTCCAACCGTCTCCTTTTATACTAAGTCTGGCCGAGACACGTCACAACTCTCGTCTCGTCAGCCACGAGACTTGCAAACTACAAATCGCGGCCTCAAGGACACTCACGCTTTCACCTCCTTCACAACTCGTCTCGTGCCCGCCTCGAACTCGTCACATTTCACCTTCTCTGCTTCCGCCCACACACACAACATGCCACTCGCTGTCTCTTCGATCGACGGACCGTTGTTGGCTCATCACAGGTTTGTGGGTTTTTGCCGTTCGATCTGGCTACACTGCTGAACACGGAATAAAGCAGACGCGTTTTAAGGTCGCCTACAAACGTCCCACCACCTGAAGGGCAGGTGGGCACAGTAAAGGAACCATATATCCCGAGATAAACAGAACACCATATTAATAAAAGCGATTCAAGTTTTAAAATAATGTGTTTGGAGTCATTTATTCTCAGACGACAGAGGGATCACTCATAAGAGACGATCAGACCACGAAGGAGCCAAAAAACAGCATGACCACGAATAAAGATGGTTGGTTGGTTGATTGATTTTAACGGCATATCAACCCGTCTGGGCTTATGTCATGCCTAGCGGTTAGGAAGTAATATATGTTGTGTATCTATATTTACATTTTTGTAGTAATTGATTTTAACAATGTGTTAGCATCATTGGGGATCAAGTTGTATGGTATTGATTAGATTCATGTCTATATTCTATGGTATAATTTTATTTCCTTCAAAAAGGACAGAATTTCTTCTATGTTGACCTTTTCAAACAGATCTTTCATATTGTTTGCATTGAAATAACAGTTTCTGATGTGAGCAAAAAACCTGCATTCTAGGAAAAGGTCGAAAGCGATGCAATAACATCGATTCCTCTCAGATCTTTAGAACTATTCTTTGATTTTAACACTGAAGTCTGGATGTTATCGATTTTTTTTATGATCTCTTTTCAGATTATTGAGAACTGTTCCAAGGGCTCTAAAAACGATAGGTAACACCGTCACCTTTATGTACCAAAGCTTTTTTCAGCTCTTTGGTAAGGTCTAGGTATTTGTACAGATTTTCGCTTTCTTTTATTTTCACTTAGTGGTATGTTGGAACGGCAAAATCCACTAGATGACAAGTTCTTTTCTTTTTATTAATTAACACTAGGTCTGGTCTTCTGGTTGGGATTGGATGATCCGTTTTTATTTCAAAGTATCAGAGAATGTTATGCCTTCCCTTTTCATGAACAGATTCTGGTTTGTGCATGTATTATTTGTCAGTATGTCTAAACTTTAGTCTCTTACACAATTTCCAGTGGATTACCATTCCCACCCAGTCATGCCTACTCTAGTATTCATTTTGTGTTAGTTTATCTTATCATTGTCAACATATAACAGACACTTGCTATTATTGCTGTGTGTCATCAATTTTTACTCTGACAAATCTTATGGCATTTTTTTGTGCTACTATTAAAAGATGTTCAGCTTCTTTCTTATTATTTCACTCCTTACGAGTTTTTCACAGCTGCATCAGTTAGTGGTATCTCACTGGAGTCTAAGTGACAATAAGTCTCCTCGGGTCTCCAGGACTCTCCTCAATATTCTAGACAATCTTAACAATGCTGTTGTCTGGATGGTTTCAATTCTTTCTCTGATTTCCAATTCCTCTTGTCTGTTGATGGTCCGTCACTGGAGTCTAAGTGACTGGTCCCTTCAAGTCTCTAGGACTCTCCTCAGTATTCTAGTGAATCATAACAATGCTGTTGTCTGGATGGTTTCATTCTTCCTCTGATTTCCAATTCCTCTTGTCTGTTGATGGTCCGTCACTGGAGTCTAAGTGACTGGTCCCTTCGAGTCTCTAGGACTCTCCTCAGTATTCTAGTCAATCATAACAATGCTGTTGTCTGGATGGTTTCAATTCTTCCTCTGATTTCCAATTCCTCTTGTCTGTTGATGTCCGTCACTGGAGTCTAAGTGACTGGTCCCTTCAAGTCTCTAGGACTCTCCTCAGTATTCTAGTCAATCATAACAATGCTGTTGTCTGGATGGTTTCAATTCTTCCTCTGATTTCCAATTCCATTCTTTTTCCAAACCTTTTCCAAGAACCCTCAACACAATTGTCATGCAGGACTCTTCTGAGTATTCTGGTCGATTGTAGCAATGCAGTGGTCTGGATGGTCTTCATTCTTCCTCTGATTTACAGATCCTCCAGTCTTTCTTCCAAGTTTATTGGGACTTTTCCAAGTGCACCAACTACAATTGGTATCACTTTCTCTCTCATATTCCACAGCTTTTTCAATTCTCTGGCAAGATCCAGGTATTCATCCACCTTTTCATTTTCCTTCAGCTTCACCCTGTGATCTGCTGGAACCACAAAGTTCACCAGTTGATACGTTCTCTTTTTTATTTATTTTTTGTTTTTGGTAATCAACACTCGGTCTGGTCTCCCGGTTGGGATAGGGGCTCCGTCTTTATCTCAAAGTCCCAGAGAATTTTATGCATTTCATTCTCAAGAACAGATTCTGGTTTATGCATATCCTATTTTGTTGTACGGTTGAAATTTAATTTTTTGCATAATTCCCAGTGGATCACCTTCCCAACCCAGTCGTGCCTAGTTTTGTATTCCCTTTGTGCTAATTTGCTACATTCACTTAATACATGATTTACAGTCTCATCTCTGTCCCCGTACAGTCTACATTCACTTTTCGTTGCGTCTTATCAATTTTTGCTTTGATATAATTTGTTCTTAAGGCAGTATTTCGTGCAGTAATTATTAGTGATTCAGTTTCTCTTTGAGATGTCCTCTTCTTAACCATGCCCAAAACTTTTATGTGCAGCCTCTCTGATTTGTCGTTTGAAGTGCCCATATAATTGTTTTTCTTCCTATCTTTCTTTTCTAGTTTTCATTGTTTTTCTGTTTGTCCCTATATTACATCTGCTGTTGTTGGCTGCCATAAGTAATCTTTCTTTGCTCTTTTTTGTGTATTTTTCGAGTCCTTTGATTATGGCCTCTACATAGTCATCTATGTTCGCAAGACCTCTCCCCCTTCCTTTCTTGATACATCTAGTCTATCTATATCGTCTCTCGAGTGTAGAGCCTTGTATATGGTCATTAATTTACTAGTTCTGTGGTCAATCTGTCTGAGTTCTTCTTTTGTCCATTTTAAGAATGGTCCCGAGTATCTTATAATGGGGACGGCCCAGGTGTTTATTCCTTTGATAAGATTTATGCTGTTGAGCTTGGTTTCTAAGAGCTTTCTTGTTCTTCTGATGTATTCATTTTAAACTTTTCTTTTATCTCTGCTTGATATTGTCTGCTTCTAAAATTCCTAAGTATTTGTAACTTTCTTTTTCTTCAGGTGATTTTATAATGTCCTGATTTGGTAGTTACCCGTCCATTAATTTTCTTTCCCCCTTTTTTATTACTAGCATAGCACATCTTTCAATTCCGAATTCCATCCTATATCTTGGCTATATATTCTGATCGTGTGTACCATGGTTTCTAGTTCTTTTTTCATTTATTGCAAAAAAATGTATGCCATCATGTAAATAAGGTGGTTTAGTTTTTCCTGAGAATTTATATCCCCCTGTGCATTTTCTGAGTATATGATTCATTGGCATAATTGCTATTATTATTATATTATTATTATTATTATTATTATTATATTATTATTATTATTATTACTAGCAAATATATGCACCCTCCGGGTGCAAGTATTTAAATTTAATGTAATAAAATATTGTATTAAATTAGAAAGGCTAACGAAACTAAATAAGAATACAGATAAAAAGATTTGAAACAGGGAGTATAATAAAAGATTTGAAACAGAGGAGTATAAAAAAAATGGAACAACTGAAACTTACTCTTTCATCACTCTCGTCTTTCATTGTTATTTTTCTAATTTAAGTATTTAGTTAAAAAGAGAAGTAAAGAATAAAATGACAGTTATTTTATCTTGTTAATGGATTTCATTTAAGATTCATTGAAGAGATTTTTGCTTATATTCATTAAAATAAAACCAAACAGTTAGAAATCAAATACTAAGCACATATTTATTAAATTCGATTTTTAATATTAATATGCAAATTAGCCTTCCCGTTTACACTGTAAACCACTATTTTGTTGTATATATAAATATAATAGCATGTTATTAATATGTAGATATTAATATTAATAATGTAAGACAATTTTATTAATAATTGAGGTTTAAATAAAAATAGAATCATGGAGAATGTGATGTCAATAACTAAGAGAATTGTGACTTGAGTAGGAATATAGTTTCGGTTACAGACAGAAAACACACAATCTCCATTATAATAAGAATTATTATCTTGAATTACCTGTGTCCAATTTCATGGGCGAGAGTGTATATTTCTTCGAAATGTCCCTGATTTCTAATTAAGGACACGCTGTTATGCTGACACATTGCATTCGTCAAGGCATAACCTGGGTAAAACAAAAATAAGATTATGTAAAAGAAATATTCATTGCATTGTACAGCCATTTTTGAAAGCTTAGACTAGCATAATTTTATTACCAACCCTAATGCACAAATTAATATTGATAACAATACTTAACCATATTACATAGAGATTGTAAGATGTATTACATAATAGGTAGGCACAGCCTATCATTTTAGCAAGTAGTGTTGAGTACTTTGAAATAAGAGTTGAAAATCACTGTGATTCAAATAGTTTGATTGACAGGTAGTGAACCCAACTTTATTCTGGAACGGGTCTCTCATTGGTTTAGAGAGTCACGGGATCAGCCAACGCTGGCAAAGTAGAATTAGGAAGTTAGTTGAGTCTAATGGACTATTTGAAAAAGACGTGTTTTTTCTGTATCTGCTCCCCCCCCCAACCCGCGTGTGGGGGTTGACAATACATCGAGGGAAAAACGTATTGGAAGAGATAAAGTTGCGTGTGCGCATGAGAATATGTCTCCATGTTGTTTCCTGATTAAAGAACACAAGATGATACACAGTGCGAGACGTTTCTAGACGGAGAAAGAAAGCAGATACTAGAGAGACGTCCAACTCCGATAGAAAAGTTAAGAAACATGGCTACTCTACAGATGGTTATAACTAGAAATAGAGAACATTGTCATTTTTAAAAATCCAAGTTTAGGATAATTATTCGTACGTATAAAACGTTAATTTTTGTTTTTATATTTATTTTCGATGGGTTACTGAATTGTTTACAACGAGCGAGGCGCACAGAGGACGACTGAGATTTAATAAATATTCCGAATAAATGTTTGATTTTATTATTTGCTGGGGTAACATTTTTATCTGATCGACCGAGTTGGACAACCAGCCAACGCGTTCAGGCGAGCCAGCGTCCCTACTGAGATACTTCGCCGCTTCCTCTCTACACGAAGTCTGACGACCGTTCAGACAAAATTTATCAACTTTATCAGTATATCAGTATATAATGTATATACTTGCCCAACTCTCCACAATGTGTGTGTGTGGTGTGTGTGTGAGAGAGAGAGAGAGAGATAGCAAGCGAGCGAGAGAGAGAGAGAGAGAGAGAGAGAGGAGTGTGTGTGTGTGTGTGTGAGAGAGAGAGAGACAGAGAGACAGAGAGAGGGGAGAGAGAGTCCCTATGGCTAACGTGCTTAACTGTGACATCGTAGTAAGCGAGTTCGAACTCCAGTCACACTATTACGTTCACTTTCGAACTAATATCCGATGGGAAAATTTAAAGACCCCTCATCTCTACATTCATCGCTTAAATAGTACCACTACTGTTCTTCTAAAGGGATGGTCATGGCATTAAATAACCCACGAAGGTTGATATGCTATTAAACAAACCATTCTAACAATATACATCTTTAATTTCTCTATTGTTGATGGCTGTTTGTTTTCTATTTTCTGTTTAAATGAATTCTACAAGTTTTTTGGATTGGTACATATTCCTATTTTGGTTGAAGACCTTCAATTCTGTAAAGTACGTCAATAAACAATACCTACATTGCACCAAATTTTGACAGAGAGGATTTTTTAATGTTCGGTGCTTGTATGGCCAGAAGACAACGGTATCATTTTTAAGGTATTCTAGTTTTAAGAGGCACGAGGTGGTGAGGCGGTTTTCTTTTCCGAAAGTCAGGGTTCCATATATTCAATGGAGCCGTCATGAGTTTGACTGAGCAGTGGTGGTTGGGTTAGTAGTGGAACTGGACTGCCGGGCTTGTGTTCGGATTTCTCCCTGCCCACCGCCCAATATAATGGTCACAAGAAGAGTAAAATACAATGTGAGAAACCAGATTTAGAGTCCACTGAAAAGTAAATTATCACACACGCCATCCCCTACATGAATACTATTCATCGCTAATTGACATAACTGTATGGCGAGTCGTGAATGGATATCAAAAACTCCCGTAAGTGGTGTAAAGAGTTTGCAATAACGACGAGGTTCAACGCTTCCTCAACGACATGGTAGCAAGTTGGTTTGACATATACATATAAAAACAGACACAGCACTAAAATGGGGGGTAAAAAAATAATACATGTTCATTTTCGAAAATGATGTAAACATCATTGACAATAAGCAATAAACGTTTTTGTGATTTCTAAACATTTTGGATACCTTACATTTGGGATTACACTCGTATTTACACATTCTCGTACAGATCAGATATAGAACATTTCATTTCATGTAATGAAATAAAATACTTACCCATAACTCCGCTATTGGGGTCCAAATTGAATCTGCAAAGAAATATCAAAGGTAATATTTAGAATTTACATTATAAATATAACTAACTTGGAGGAGTATACAAATTCAATCAAAGATCACTGCAGCTACTAAGTTGATAAGTTTGTTATAACTGTCAAAAGTTCAAGTATTAAAGTATGAGTTTATTGCACTTCTTTAACATTTTTCTTTAACCGGAAAATTGCACCTTTTTATATCGAAATGGCCAAATGAAAGTGCTCAAAGTTATTTTGTTGACACTCCTCTCAAATCTGACAATAAAAGATGTTTAAGTCTACAATTTTCTTTAATAAAATATAATCTCCAAATCTGTTATTCACAAAGTCGGGAGATTCAGAAGGAAGACGATAATACGAATCGCTAACAGAAGAAATCTTTGTCTTGAACATTATAGAAAACCTTATCGCTAGAGAAAAACTCCGATGAAAGAAGTGACGCATCAAGGCGTCCTGTGCCGCTGAAAAAAAACTCAATGCTAATTATATAAAGCAAAAACGCCAAGTAAATTCAGCTAAACTTACAAATCGGTCGGAAAATTAGGGTGACCCAGAAAAAACAGAACCCACAAATTTTGTAATAAAACTGTTAATTTTAACTAGGGGGTTAGGGTTAGGGTTAGGGTTTAGGGTTTTGTTTAAGTTAGTTTAATGGGAAAATAAATAAATAAATTGGGTTCTGTTTTTTCTGGGTCACCCTGTAATATGTTTTAATTTTCCGACCGATTTGCAATTTTTACCATGTCTTTTTTCTCCTACGGTACGAAACGTATTCTTTTCTGTTATATATGATTACATAATCATATAACAATAGCAACTTGTTATTGTTAACGGAGAGTTGTCTTGTTCTTTGAGTTACCAACTCCTGCGGCAACTTATTTCCATTAACTTCTAGACCCGTTACAAAGATACTCAGAATAAGTAACGTAGATCCTCATTCTATGGATCTAAAAACACATGTGAGTGCAGAAAGCATTGACGAAGCAACACATCAGAAAACGTGTGACAGGACCACACATAGAATAATTATTAGTTAGAATGTTACTAATGTGGTGAGGTTGATATTCCCTGAATATCCCACACTAGAAAAGAGTTCTTGTGCCATTCTATGCAAAAGAAAACGGTAAGGTGATAAGAAATGAATGGTGTGTTTTCATATTTCCTGTTAGGCTTAATAACAAAGAGAGATCGACTAAAAATAACGACTTACTTTGAAAACAAGGTAATATGATCACACGGATGAGTTTTTTTTAACTCCGTAAGGGCCCTCATAGTTTTAGTAAAATCCACATATCCAGTACGGTTATTCGGATCTGGAAAAACGTAAATAGGCGTATCATGCTGAAAAAGAAAAAAAATAATACGTTGAACACGTGGAAATTGCACAGTTTAGTTAGGATGCAAAAATTATGAGCTCATAAGCGACGTTCTCCTGTGGAAGCCAACACAAGGACATGCAAGTGTGGGGCGCCCAGCAAGGACCTACATTGACCAGCTATGCGAAGATGCTGGTTGCTCTGCAGAGGACCTCCCAGGTGCAATGAATGATAGGGAGGTTGGCGAAAGATTGTCATGGATATCCCTACTGCATGCGCGACATTAGACTTCTCTCCGGCCAGACATGGTTTTGACATCGGAGGCAACTAAGCAGGTGGTGATATTAGAACTTACAGTCCCGCAAATTGTAGGAAGACGGGAGCTTGCGGTCGAATGCAGATCAAATGGCTGGAAGGCCCGAAATGCGAGGTTGGATGCCGTGGCTTTGCTGGCAGGTCACTTTTGAAGGTGTTTGATGCATTAAGGGCAAGCAAAGTAGAAGAGCCATAATATCAGGAGTTGCTGAGAAAGCATCGAGATGGCTCTGGATATGCTTGGATAAGTGCCACTATCGCAAACCGGGAATTACTAGGCGAGGGTGTATGTTGAGTAAAGACCCGAAACACCTGTTGACCTTGGGTTCATCACTGATGACTGCGGCCTAGTATTTCGATGTGTTTATGATATATATATATATATATATATATATATATATATATATATATATAAAATGAATGGCAAAATGAATGAATGGATGAAACAAGAATTAATGAAATGAGGGGGATAAATGAAAAATCCTTTCCAAGGGACCCTTCTCAAAAGTATTAAAACACTTTTTGAGAGTGGGGTCCCTGATAGAAAGTTTTTCTCATCTATTATTACTTCTTTGAAGCATCAAGTTAATATAATTATTCTATAAGTTATTAGAGAAGATAAAATTTGTCTCTTACCTTTGTAATATCTGTTGAGAATGGGTTTGAATTTTTATATGTATATATATATCTAACCTTGTCTGGTTAACTTCTGGTGAATATTGCTATATTGTAACTATATCGAATTCAAAATAAAAACGGTCAATTAGAAGAATTTATTTACTTAACTTATACATATATACTTACACACACACACACACACACACACACACACACATATATATATATATATATATATATATATATATATATATATATATATAAACTTTCTACACATACTGTCGGATTCATATCCATTTTACTTTTTATACTGTCTACAGAAAAAACAAAATTGGAATTGTTTAAAATATATCACCGGAGGCTAAAATTTCGAATATAATAAGGATCCCGACACTACGAATTTGTCAACATTACAGATTCCTGAAACTTTCCATCTCCATCAATTGTACTGTTGGACTTATTATATTTTTAAAACTTGCTTTTGTAGCTGGAACATATTCTTGAACATTTTGATATTTGTATACACTTTTTACTTCAAACACTTTTGAGATTTTTTAATGATAAAAATGCTTCTAATTTTTAAAAATAAAATTTATTTTATTTTCAACATAGAATTAATTGACTTAACACATAACATCGAACGGAGTTTCTCATTTATTTCACACCCATGCTTCACACAAAGACAAACTGAACAAGAACTCATTTATTTCGAAAAAAAATCGAAAATCCTTTTATAAAATGGCAGTGTAATACACTAACTCTTAGCAAACGAATTGAAATAAATAAAAAAATAATAACAAAAAAAAAAAACATTACCGGTTCTACAATGAATCCTATTAAATTCACTCCGAAACTGATGTCCTTCAGGATTATGTTATATATTATTGACCTGTGAGTATACGAGAAAGAAAAAAAATCAGATCCATACGAATTAAACATTCAAAGTAACAAGTTCCACCTTGCTTAGAATACACTAAGTGTATTCCCTACAGAGGGATAAGACCTTCCCCCAAAGGGATATTCTGATTATGACACTAAACTGTGTCTGATGGTGAGGCTCCAGTTCTGGAGTTCTGGGGAGAGTGGAGTAGCCTTTCATTGATACTACTCTCAGATTCCACTCTAACCCAGAGTTAGATGGGGAAACAGAAACTGATTGAAAAATGATAAGTATTAGATAGAAGACTTTATGCCATTTAAATTATTTGTATGAAGAACAGTTACTTGAAGCTGCAATTGTGTTTTAGAGAAAAGATGATAACCCCTCTTTGAAAATAAACATTGACAGTGTTGGTCTGAGTGGCATGTCTTTCTAGTGAGACTAGCTGATAATATACTACTGTTAACACATTTTTATACGTCTTGTTAAAATAAACACTTTTCATTGGTAAGTTAGAAGTTATTATTTCAATCACCACCCCAGCAATATTACAACGAATGGTTCACTAAGAATTATTATCATTAGTTATTTGAAACCATACATTGTGTGAAAAGTATTTGTATTAGATAAGAATACTTGATATCACCGTGTACAGAAAAAAAACCTCTTAAGAAACAGCACAAAAATGTCAATATGAACGTCCTATAAGAATAAGATAGGTTCTTATGATACGTTAGAAGGCTCAGAGTAACCTTCCAACGTAGGTGAACACACATATATTATATATATATATATATGAAGTGGACAAACAATCTGTTTGAGATGGCCTGACAGGTAGGGTTCGAATCACGCACAAAGCACTGCCCTGTCTATAACTCTGTTGATGAGGCCTAATAGGCTGAAATGTACATACATAGATTGACTTTTTCTCGGTTTGTTTACGCCTTACATTTAAACCGATATGCACGCCTAATTCATTTAATTATAGCTAATTAATTTACAAATTAGGTATGACTTCAATTAAGCACATAATCTCCCATATATATATATATATATATATATATATATATATATATATAATTTATATATGTGTGTGTGTGTGTGTGTTGTGTGTGTGTGTGTGTGTGTGTGTGTGTGTGTGTGTGTGTGAATTAAATACGACATAACAAAATACTTACGGTCGCAAACGCATGTATGTAATAGAGTTTTTTCGCTTTGATTTCTTCTTGGTTAATTGGCATTCTGTGATTAAAAAAAATGAATGAAATTACAAAATTCAACAATCATCGTAATTTATTTCCTTCCGTGAAAAACTATTTATCAAATGAGAGTAACGGGACCGGGTTAGCTCAGTCGGTAGAGCGTTCGGCTAGAATCCACAAGGTTCTTAGTTCGATACTGGCCCTCGCCAACTCAGCGTATGAGTAGCACAAGGATCTGTGCGGTAAAGTAAGGATCTGATGGTAGTTGTGGCGCCCCACCTCAGATGTAAAAACAATCTCCTTGGTCTAGCGCTAGTGAAAAGGGGATAGACTCCCTCGCTGATTGACTGATACCGACTTTAGGCCACCCCGACGACTTTACTTATTTCTCTTGGTATTGAACCAGGGACTTGTACTGCTTTGTCCTCTTGGCTTTTTTCTTAATAGATCACTAATTAGGGTGATTCAATAAATAGGGAGAATTTATCAATCTATGAGGGGGATTCAATAAATGAGAAGAAACGTAACTAGTCTGCCTTCATCTATGTTCCTTTACTCCCCCACAACTCTTTTTAGACTCATCCTCTGTCCGTCCACACACCTCTCCCCTCTAAAGAACTATCCCTGTCCATCAAGGTCACAGACCCCTAAGACTCATAAGTCAAAACTTTCCTCGCAACAAAAGACGATTCTTAAGTCACCTGACATCCACGACATCGAATTGGCGGTCTCTTCAAGACTTTGTATTACCTTCGAATTCATTGCACGGCCCAGACGTGTATTCGCGACTCTTGAAAAAAATATTCCCATAATCTTTTTTTTACCTTGAGGCTATCGGAGAACATTAAAAATTAAAATTAGTGAAATAGACCGCTAATTAGGACTGAGACTATTCTAGTAAAAACCACCCCAAGCGAAGTTTAACAGGTTTGAATTCAGAATCTTCCTTCTCCTAGACTGGTTGCCAAACCAAGGTTTGATATGTACTCAATGCATGAACTGTCAATAGTAGTGAAATAGATCACTAATTTGGACTGAGCCTATTCTAGTAGTGACCAAGGGCTCTTTAGCCCAGTGAAATAGATCACTAATTTGGACTGAGCCTATTCTAGTAGTGACCAAGAGCTCTTTAGCCCAGTGAAATAGATCACTAATTTGGACTGAGCCTATTCTAGTAGTGACCAAGGGCTCTTTAGCCCAGTGAAATAGATCACTAATTTGGGCTGAGCCTATTCTAGTAGTGACCAAGTGGAATAGATCACTAATTTGGACTGAGCCTATTCTAGTAGTGACCAAGGGCTCTTAGCCCAGTGAAATAGATCACTAATTTGGGCTGAGCCTATTCTAGTAGTGACCAAGTGGAATAGATCACTAATTTGGACTGAGCCTATTCTAGTAGTGACCAAGGGCTCTTTAGCCCAGTGAAATAGATCACTAATTTTGAGCCCCAGTGAAATAGATCACTAATTTGGACTGAGCCAATTCTAGTAGTGACCAAGAGCTCTTTAGCCCAGTGAAATAGATCACTAATTTGACTGAGCCAATTCTAGTAGTTCTTAGCCCATGACTAAGACTGACCAAGGGCTCTTTAGCCCAGTGAAATAGATCACTAATTGGACTGAACCTATCTAGTAGTGACCAAGGCTTTTTAGCCAGTGAAATAGATCACTAATTTGGACTGAGCCAATTCTAGTAGTGACCATTTACCCGGACTAGCCATTCTAGTAGTGACCAAGGGCTCTTTACCCCAGTGAAATAGATCACTAATTTGGACTGAGCCTATTCTAGTAGTGACCAAGAGCTCTTTAGCCCAGTGAATAGATCACTAATTTGGACTGAGCCTATTCTAGTAGTGACCAAGGGCTCTTAGCCCAGTGAAATAATCATAATTTACCTATTCTAGTAGTGACCATCCTAATTTGGACTGAGCCAATTCTAGTAGTGACCAGGGCTCTTTAGCCCAGTGAAATAGATCACTAATTTGGACTGACCAATTCTCAAGTAGTGACCAAGATCTTTAGCCCAGTGAAATAGATCACTAATTTGGACTGAGCCAATTCTAGTAGTGACCAAGGGCTCTTTAGCCCAGTGAATAGATCACTAATTGGACTGAGCCTATTCTAGTAGTGACCAAGAGTAGCCCAGAAATAGATCACTAATTGGACTGAGCCAATTCTAGTAGTGACCAGGCTCTTTAGCCCAGTGAAATAGATCACCTAATTTGGACTGAGCCTATTCTAGTAGTGACCAAGGCTCTTTAGCCCAGTAAATAGATCACTAATTTGGACTGAGCCTATTCTAGTATGCCAAAGAGCCTTTAGCCCAGTGAAATAGATCACTAATTGGACTGAGCCTAATTCTTTCCTCTCTTGNTTTATACGTATATATATCTAATCTTGTCTGGTTAACTTATATATATATATGGTTTAGACCTCAGAAATCAATATTGAGCTAAAATAATCCAGGAACCCTTCACTTACACTATCCCACTGCCCTTTCCATCAAATATATTTAAAAACACTCAGTGGGGTCAAAGGAGTCTCACCATTCCAGTTTCATCAAGAATTGGTTCATTAGTAAGGAAGTCTGTAGCATAGAATGAATCCCTTCATGTATTTCTTTTTTCCAAAGGTTCGTTGGATGGCATTTTTTATTTGATTTCCTGTATGAATACTGATCCATATTTCAGTTAATAATATTCCGGGCACCTTCAGGATCGGGATAGAGGGCTCTTAACGCCCCCACCCGTCAGATAGTGCAGGGAGATTTTTGCCGAGGTGGAGCGGCCAACACTTACCGTCAGGGCTCGCGCCACTTTACCGCTTCAGATCAATTAAACCTATATCTGTGCTACTCATAGGCTAGTTGGGCGGAGAACTAGGATCTTAACTCAGAACCTTTGCGATTTCAAAAGGGGTGATCTACAACATGAGCTAACCCGTGTGGTATGTGCGAAAAAGTGATGAATA
Source organism: Doryteuthis pealeii (assembly GCA_023376005.1). Lineage (NCBI taxonomy): Eukaryota > Metazoa > Mollusca > Cephalopoda > Myopsida > Loliginidae > Doryteuthis > Doryteuthis pealeii. Next base: position 90,102,964 of record CM042141.1, read on the forward strand.
AAGTGAAAAATAAGAATTGATATTTGAAAATAAACCTGTCGATGTTAAAAGGTTTCGATTGTTATATAATTTTATATAAAATATTTAATGAAAATATAAAATATATTAAATATTTATATTTTTATAAAATATATTCATAGATATATTTTATATATAAAAATATTTTAATATTTTATAATATAAATATTTTTATATAAAATATTTTATATTAAAATATATATCTATTGAAAAACATTCAGCCAAGTCACCCACCCACTTTAATTTTTTTGGTATTTTGTCAAGTGGATTTCTGATTTTTTCAACTAAGGGCAAGATCAACATTCCAAATGTGGCACTGCATTTATGAACAATTTAAAAAAAATTATTATTCGCATCTACTGAACATCATTTGTACAAAGAGATAGTTTAGTTTTGCTCAGAAAAGAAATCGAAAAAAATTGGAGGGGGGTGGGGGGTGAAAATGTTACTTTTTTCTTGATGATTTGACATGGAATTACGCCATATATGAATCTGTATCTCTCGGTGGCAAGGTATTTGTGTTTTTAGGTTTTAAAAGGTGGGCTGTAGTTTATTCCTTGGTGTGTTGTTGTGTTTAGGGTTTGCTTTTAATCCCATCTTTATTTGGTGGTCGGCACTGAAAGGAAGGAAAGCGAAAAGGAATGAAAGGAAAGAGACAAAGAAAAAGGTGGGTTTATGACATTAGGCTTTATTCAGCGCGTCATAGCCAACCGTACGTGTCCAAGGGAATATCTCCCTGGTTAGTAGAAGTGGTCCTAGACACAGTTAAAGCCCTACATCAGAACGGCCGCGGAGATTCTCTTTTGGGGGTCCTTTTCCCCGCACATGCACGGAGGTCTTCCGGTGAAGGCTGCAATTGGGAGTTTGTTATTTTGTTATTTATTTGTTAATTTTAATTTCATTTTAATCGCCCAATCTGCCATCATTTTCTAGGTACGATGAAATTTCCTCTTTTGGAGTTGATATTTATATTCAATACATTGTCAATTCTTGTTTCTGTTGTAGTTTGAAAGCATTTAAAAAATGCGGCTACAATGTGCATTGAGGTCTATGGTGTGATACTGGCCATTAATCGCTGTAATTCATTTCTTCCTGCTTACAAGAGTACTTGTGGAAAGCAAAAAGGTAGCGTTATTCATATCACCTTTTAAACTTTTCAACGCTACTTTAAACCGCGATCAAGCGGTTCTACTAATCAGGAACCATTTATACGGCATATCTTGACCCAAGCAAGAACAAAGATGATGGTGCCAGTTCAAATTATAGTTGAGGCTGAAATGCTCAGATTTACAATAATAATAGAACTTTGAATAGAATGAGTTCTGAGTTGAATAGATAATGAATTTTTGAAAAATTATCCGCAATCATAAAGGTGTAAGAAATAAGATGGGTGGTTCTTATAATAGCGTAGAAGACTCATAGTGTCTTAGAAACGAATTACAGGATTAGGTTACAAAGTAGAAGTTAGACGGCTTTAAGTTGGGACCCATAACTTTTGCAGGGGACTCATTCAAAGCAATATGTGCGTCCCAAGACGCACTAAAATCAAAAATTATCAGCATCCTGGAAGGGGATAACTGATGTTTTAAAAAGACGTGTTAAAAATTCTGACATAAGTAAGAAATGGAAATAAATCAAATGAGAGTAAAATAAGTATAAAATTTTCATATGAGTGAGTTACAGGGTGCGTAATCAAAACAGCGTAGTAAAAATAAGCAACACATACAAAGACACGCGCTGAAAAAATAGTTGTATGAATGTTATTTCAAAAGTGAAAATCCGGATATTTTGAAAAGTAAAAGGGGAAAAAGCTCCATTTGTAATGTAATGAGCTAGAAACTAAGTCTTCCTTTATGTGCAAAAAATCTCGGAAGATGTCGGCGCAATTGCGCATTTTTAATCATAGATTTTTAAGATACAATTAAATAGATCTTTATTAATGATAAAATATTGTGTACAACATACCTTATGACGTTTAAAATCTCACTTTTAGATTTTAAAATTTTGAATAAGAATAGAGCGCAGTTGATTAAGAGAACCTTTTTTGAATTAATTCAAGACAAATTATTGTTTTTAAAAAACTACGAAAAAAGAAAACATGGCAACAAAAATTATTTTTTTGATTTTTAAGAAAAAATAACATTTACATTTTCAAATAAAATTTTCGAAGTGTTGAAATCATTCCTATTTTTTTTTTTTATTTATTTATTTTTGTTTTATCTGTCTTCCTGGAAATGTAAAAAATAGGAAGATTTCAAATGAAATATTTTATTTGAAAAATGTAAATGTATTTTCTTAAAAATCAAAAATAATTTTTGTGCATGTTTTCTTTTTTCGTAGTTTTAAAACAATAATTGTCTTTGAATTAAATCAAAAAAGGTTTTTCTCTTATTCAACTGGTCTATTCTTATTCATTTTAAAATCTAAAAGTGAATTTTAAACGTCTATAAGGTGGTATGTTGTACACAATATTTTTATCATTAATAAAGATCTATTTAATTTATCTAAAATCTATGATTAAAAATGCGCAATTTTTGCGCGACATCTTCCGAGATTTTTGTACATTTAAAAGGAAGATAGTCTAGTCTTAATTACAAATGAGTTTTCCCCTTTTTACTTCAAAATATCCGGATTTCACTTTGAAAACATCATCAACTATTTTTTCAGCGCGTGTCTTTGTATGTGTTGCTATTTTTTACTTACGCTGTTTGATTACGCACTGTAACTCACTCATATGAAATTTTATACTTATTTACTCTCATTGATTTTTTCCATTTCTTACTGATGTCAGAATTTTTAAACGTCTTTAAAACATCAGTTATCCCCTTTCAGTGATGCTGATGATTTTTGTTTAGTGCGTCTTGGGACGCACATATTTGCTTTGAATGAGTCCCCTGGAAAAGTTATGGGTCCCAACTAAAGCCGTCTAACTTCTACTTTGTAACCTATCCTGTGTAATTCGTTTCTAAGACACTATGAGTCTTCTAACGTATTATAAGAACCACCCATCTTATTCTTAACACCTTTATGATGGATAATTCAAAATTCATTATCTATTCAACTCAGAACTCATTCTATTCAAAGTTCTATTATTATTGTAATCTGAGCATTTCAGCTCAACTATAATGAACTGACCATCAGTCTTTGTTCTTTGCTTGGGTATGATATGCGTAGAAATGGTTTCTGATAGTAGAACCGCTGTGATGCGTTTAAAGTAGGTGAAAAGTTAAAAGTAATATGAATATACGTACCTTTTGTTTCCACAAGTACTCTTGTAAGCAGGAAGAAATGAATTACAGCGATAATGGCAGTATCACACCATAGACTCAAGCACATTGTAGCGATTTTTAAAATGCTTCAAACTACAACAGAAACAAGAATTGACAATGTATGAATATAATATCAACATCAAAAGAGGAAATTTCAATCGTCCTGAAAATGATTGGAGATATGTGGGGATTAAAATGAAATTAAAATAACAAATATAATAACAAAAATAACAAACTCCCATGAGCCTTCACGGCAAAGACCCTCCGTGCATGTGCGGGAAAAGGACCCCAAGAGAATCTCCCGGCCGTTCTGATGTAGGGCTTAACTGTGTCTAGACACTTCTACTAACCAGGGAGATATTCCCTTGACACGTGGTGGCTATGACCGGTGAATAAAACCTAAGTCATAAACCCACCTTTTATCTTTGTCTCTTCCTTTTCATTCCTTTTCGTTCCTTCCTTTTCAGGCGACCACCAAATAAGATGGGATTAAAAGCAAACCCTAAACACACACACACACCAAGAATAACTACAGCCACCTTTTAAACCTAAAACACAAATACCTTGCCACCCGAGAGATACAGATTTCATATATGGGTAATTCCATGTCAAATCATCAAGAAAAAGTAACATTTTCACCCCCCACCCCCTTCATTTTTTCTGATTTTCTTTCTGAGCAAAAACAAACTATCTCTTTTGTACAAATGATGTTCAGTAGATGCGAAATAATAATTTTTTTTAAATTGTCATAAATGCAGTGCCAATTGGAATGTTGATCTTGCTATGAAAAAATCAGAAATCACTTGACAAATTACCAAAAAAATTAAAGTGGGTGGGTGACTTGGCCTGAATGTTTTCATATAATATATATTTATATAAAATATTTATATAAAATATTTATATAAAATATAAAATATTTTTTATATAAATTTATCTATGAATATATTTATAAAATATAAAATATTTAATATATTTTATATTTCATAAATATTTTATATAAAATAATAACAATCGAAACCTTTTAACATCGACAGTTTATTTTTCAAATATCAATTTCTTATTTTTCACTTTTATTCATCACTTTTTCGCACATACACACCGGGTTAGCTCTGTTGGTAGATCACTCGCCTTGAAATCCAAGGTTCTGAGTTCGATCCTAGTCTCCGCCAACTTAGCCTATGAGTAGCACAGATTGGTTAATCTGATCTGAGCGGTAAAGTGGGGAGCTGAGGTAAGTGTGGCGCTCCACCTCGGCAAAAAATCTCCCTGCACTATCTGACGGTGGGGGCGTAAGAGCCCTCTATCCCGATCCTGAAGGTCCCGGAATATTTTAACTGAAAATGGATCAGTAATTCATACAGAAATCAAATAAAAAATGCCATCCAACCGAACCTTTAGGAAAAGAAATACATAGAAGGGATTCATTCTATGCTACAGACTCCTTTACTAATGAACCAATCTTGATGAAACTGGATGGTGAGACTCCTTTGACCCACTGAGTGTTTTAAATATATTTGATGGAAAGGGCGGTGGGAATAGGGTAAGTTGAAGGGTTCCTGGATTATTTTACTCAATATTGATCTGGAGGTCTAACCATATATATATATAAGTTAACAGACAAGATTAGATATATATACGTATAAAAATTCAAACCAATTCTCAACAGATATTACAAAGGTAAGAGACAAATTTTTATCTTCTCTAATAACTTATAGAATAATTATATTAACTTGATGCTTCAAAGAAGTCTATAATAGATGAGAAAAAACTTTCTATCAGGGACCCCACTCTCAAAAAGTGTTTTAATACTTTTGAGAGAGGGTCCCTTGAAAGGATTTTTCATTTATCCTCCTCATTTCATTCATTTTTATTTCATCCATTCATTCATTTTACCATCAATTTTTAACTATATATATATATATATATATATATATATAAAAGTAAAAAAGTAAAGTCGTCGGGGCGGCCTAATGTCGGTATTAGCCAATCAGCGAGGGAGTCTATCCCCTTTTCACTATATATATATATATTATATATATATATATATATATATACCTTGTTTTGGATATAATTTATTTTGACATATTGTCTCTCAGTCCTCACACCCGGTCTTGTGTGGAAATAAATTTATATCCAAAACAAGGTATATATCCATTTATTTATTTATTTATATTTATATATATCTCCGTATGGAGGTGTGTGATGTAATGGTTAGAGATGTGGGAAATGGATTCGTCGATCCGAGTTCAAATCCTGGACGAGACTGTTTTCATTTCACATAGCATAATACCCTTGGGAAAGGTATTGTAAGATTCAAAGGTTATGACAAAGTCATAACGTTGAACGCAAACCAAACTCCGACAAGGTTGAAGGAACAAACACTTATATATACAGCACAAGAATAAACAGGGTACAAAATACATACATACATAAGTAATATAAAGTTACATGTAAAAAGATAAACATAAAAGCAACAGCATGAGACTAAGATAGTCCATGCTGTATAAATCACTTACAGAAATGTAAGGGGTGCCAAAGCCCCAACAAGAAAGGGGTAGTCATAAGACTACCTCATGGTGTCTCGTAGGTCGAGCTGCAGGCAAAAGAGGAAGAGAAGTTCAAATCAGCCGCTTAAATACACCAGGCCTCTAGTGGAAACCAGTGACATTAAACGGGCAGACAACTCCCCAGGCATATAGAAAATAACCCCACAGTATGAATCCATATATTCTCCCTCCAGCTATGTGTAAATAGTAGAGCAGACTGGTCTTTTTACCTTGAATAGGTAACCAGTCTAAGAGAAGGCAAACTCTGAATTCAAACCTGTTAAACTCGCTTAAAAATTGACCTTGTGTCGCATCCTGCTCGTGTGGAGGGAGTGGTAAATATATATAATACTCCATAAATGTAAAATATATATATATGCAAATCTTTAAGTGTACGTTTGATTCACAATTTTAGTTGAATCTTATCAAGAAACACTTGATATCATCCACCTATATATATATATATATATATATATATATATTCGGGAGAAATTTGACATTTTCATAAGGAAAAAGAAAAAGTGTTGGTAACTACAAAAATTCATGGATTGTAAAGAAATTCACAGTACGGAAATTACACTACTGTCAACAAGTTTTCACTCAAAATAACCGCCATTAACGTCGATCACAGTCTCAATCCTGCTCCGGAACCTGGAGCAAGCTGATGTTACAGTTTCCCTGGGAAGGGTCTCAAAACTACCTTAATTCTGTCGATTAACTGGGCTTTTGTAGTACTGGCACGGTGATTAGTGTCTTTATCAACAGCGCCACATCCATGGGGTTAAGATCTGGGGAGTTCGGAGGCCAAACGTTGGGACTGGTGTAGTGGTAAAAATTTGCCGACAAACATTTTTTGACTTTTCAGAGTGGCGGGGGGGGGAATCCTGCTGCCATACATATGGCACCATTGGCTACCTTTGTTATCCATGGCTTGACTACAGTGTTTACAACTCCATTAGGCAGCTGAATTCAACTGATACCTTTCTGCAGATTTTCGAGGAATTTTCTGTACGAACGCAATCAGATTGTCTGTTATGTTGCTTTCTTCTAGCCACAGCTTCGTAGTCTCCAGTTGATGCCTGATTGTTTTTACAGTGTTCAGGAGCATTGGGCAGCAACCATAATCTCCTTATTTTGATGCCGGTGCAGATCATCACGATACAAGTTATTCTCTTCCATGATTCAGGTGGGTTCCAGTCATCATTCTATCTGTCATCACGATATGAATGAAGAAGGGTCAAAGCTTTTAAATGATGCGTAGTATGCGTCAATACCTCCAAACTACGGAGAAAATAACTAAATATAAATATGTCAAATTTGTCCCGAACACCCCGTACATATATATATATATATATATATATATATAATATCCCTCATACAAGGTTTATCTTAAGTATTTATTTTATTCAGGTGATCTTTGAAGTTAATACAATAATGGAAAGGATTATTTTCTTTAAAGAACGTCAAAAAATCTCATGTGTCTAATACTTTTGTGTGTCACGGTGTGTCACTGTGTTTATGTATATGTACTTACCGGGCAGACGCCAACGGTTTCATTTGACATTACTCGACATTGATCCCAAATAGGATATAACTGTCCTGTGGGTATCTGGGGTACCAGTGGCAGTTTAATAGGAGTTAAAAGGCAGTTTCTGAAAGGAGAAGAGAGAGAAAAAAAAGAAAGAAAGAAACTGAAGTGTTGTTGGGTGAATGCTAGTTGGTTTAATATATTGTTTCCTCGATCTGTAAAAATGCAAGAACAATTCACGACTAAAGTGATAACAAGGATGTTATATTGCCTAAACAAACTTAATAGAGAGAAATACAGAAAATGTCATGATAAAAAGAAGCTTATAAATATTGGTATAAGTCGAAATGTCTTAATAGGCAAATAGTTTTCTTTATAGATAAAGTATTGAGGCTTTTGATAATAGAGTAAAGTATTATATTTACTGGTTTGAGCATGTTCTCGTCCATGCACACGGAATCATGGGGAGCAAAGTCTCCTTGTTTTGTAGGAGATGCAACAGTGCGTATTACCTCTGTGAAGGCTGAAGGCTCTAAGATTATTTAACTTTGCTACTGTTTTATTAGGATACTCGCAATCCACCTGCGCCAAACGGAAGAACCGTGGCAATTACAGTGTGATCAGATTATTGAAAAAGTTTCAATTAAAAGTGATAATAACACAATTTGAAAACTGTTGTATAAATCCATTTGATAACACTGGGGACCATTTTTGACATAATTTCTGTTGACTTTGATTTTTCATTTGATTTAGATTAATATTGACATGCTGATTTCAAAACTGCAGTCAGTTTTCTTCTATCACGTCAAGTTTTTTCTTTACAGCTTACTCCCAAAATAAGCAAAATTGTATTGTTTGTCTGTAAGTAATAGTGTTCAACTGATTGCGTTGATTATTTTATTGAAAAGGAAGGAGAATTATTCAGATCCGGTGCTGGGTGGATTCCCAATCAAAGAACAAATATCAGCACATTTGTAAACCTAGTCTATTTTGCATATCTTAAATTAAAACTTATCGATTAATACAAGTCTTTGGCCTCACCAGATGTGTAAGCAGAGCGTTAAAAGTTTACGGATGTGATCAAGGGAACACATGATAAGTTGGCATTTGGTAAACCTATGATTAGGTGAGAGCCAAAATATCATTGTCAAGAACTTTTTTGAAAAATGTATGAGCAATGATAGTCACAAAATGCGTGATTGTGACATGAGCATAAAGATCCATTTTCTGCACAGCCATCTTGCTAACTTCTTGGAAAACTTGATGTGTTCAGCTATGAGCAAGATGAATGATTCCACTAAGATCTGAAATTCATGGAGGAATTATATCAAAGTATATGGGATGTAAATATGATGGCTGACTATGGAGCATAAAAGGAAATTGTCCACATATTGAACACACTAGAGAAAAAAATGTGTAAATTTTTACTTAATACTTGCACGCAATAATAATACATTAATAATATTCTTTGTAGGAACAAGATGAATTTGTACAACATTACAGCAAGCATTATTTTAAATTATTTTCCATTGTAAATTTTTAAAACATTCTATAAAATAAGCTCAAATCTGTCACATGCAGTATTTTAATAGTTTTTGAGACAAGCGAGGGTATCCTGCTACTTAAAAAGTTTATGTAATAGAGAAAGATGGGGTCATTTTTGGATTCAGAGTCTGTGAAGGCTGGAGAGTCTAAGATTATTTTGACTTTGGTGCTCCTGGTTTAATTAGGCTACTCGCAATGCTACCTAGCGCCAAACGGAAGAACCGTTCAAGTAAGAATGGAGCAAAGGAGATGCACACGTCTATTACCTCTGTGAAGCTGGAGGGTCTAAGACTATTTTGACTTGGTGCTCTGGCTTTATTAGCGACTTGCAATGCACTAGCCAAACGGAAGAACCGTGGCAAGTAAGGAATGTAATCCCTACAATGTGATCAGATTAATGAAAAATATCAATTAAAAGTGGTAATAACACAATTTGAAAACTGTTGTACAAATCCATTTGATAATTAAAATGAATAATTGTTGACATTTCAAATGAACAGTCAGCACTTTTAGATAAAGCTCAGCTTTCCAAAATATGGACAGTGAACAGTTTTGTTATTCGATTTATACAAAACTGGTTATAGTCCAAGAACTAATAGGAAATTTGACCCCCTTTTGATCTATTTCGCTGAATGTTTGAGATGAGGCTTGATTATTAGTATTATCTGCGGTTATTCGATATTGTCCTCATCTTTATTGTTATTTGTACAACATTTCGGCCGATATACCCACCAGTCTTCTTCATGTATTTCTTGTGACTCGGGAACTTCATGGACTCGGAACCTTCTTTTCGAACTCGGGAACTTTCTTGTCGTAGTCGTGAGCCATCACGGAACTTCGAACTAACCCTTTATTCAGTCCACGGGGTATCCTGTTCTCATTCCGCTAACCATAGCTGGGGTAGGTGTTGTGTTAATTATTTTTCTATGTTACTGCCTCTACTCAGGATTGAGACACATGGCCTAGTGTCTCTTTAAGCGACGTTCTCTTGTGGGAGCCAACACATGGATATGCTAGTGTGGGCCCCCGCCGGGACCCACATCGACCACTCTGTGCAGATACTGGATACTGCGCAGAGAACCTCCGCGAAAATGAATGATTGAGGTTAGAGAGAGATTGTCATAGATATCCGTGCTAATTGCGCGACATGATGATGTTATTTAAAAGGAGTCGGTTTAGCTCAGTTCGTAGAGCATCGCCCAGGAATCGCAAGGTTCTAGGTTCGATAAGGTCCTCGCAACTATGCGCTAAGTAGCACAGCTTGGGTTAACTAATCTGTGCAGTAAAGCATCTGGAAGTTGACGGTAGGTGTGACGCTCCACCTTACTGAATATTTAGTGTTAGGATGCCTGTGGATGCCCTAATGCATAATAAGGATTCAGTGTTGTTTTGAGATCAATAACACCAAGTAATTATTTATTAACACTGGTTCTATTAAAACGGTATGCAAATTATTCAGCCCTTTGTTATTATATATTTGATATAGAACACACAATCATGATTTTAAACACATTAATAGCATGGATTGTTTTGGGGAGATTCTATCTCAGATAGACTTTAATAGAAACATTAGATTAATAAATAAGATGCAATTAAGATTAAACAATGATTATTCAATAGTCATGGAGAATATAACATAAATAACTAAGGCAATTGTGATGTTGGCGGTGATGTAGTTTAGGTTACAGACAGACACATCATTATTTTGCTTATATATCCATCGAGGATATGTTCATATTTGAAATATAAGCAAAATAATTCACGATGAATATACTAAGAACAAAATATCTTATTATAATGGAGATTATGTGTCTGCCTGTAACGAAACTACGTCACCACCAACGCCACCATTCATTTAGTTATTTACGTTATATTCTCAATGGTTATTAGATAATCATTATATAATCTTGATTATGCATCTTATTTATTAACAATGTCTCTGTCAAAGTTCGTTGGTAACGTGACAATTCAGCCCCTTGGGCTTTCTTCGTGTATCTTCTTTTTAATATATTGCCAGGTCAACGAGTTGAAGCCAATTCATTCGCATGACCGCTACACTTGTAAATATTAATCAAGAAATTGTTTAAGCGAGAACAAGTAAGATTTTAGAATATATTGCTTACAGAATCACTTTCCTGTTGTATACTGGATCATACAGTATTCAGTATACTAGTCTATTCAAATACATTTATTTAACCTCATACCCCACTTGTATGGGTTGGAACAAGGTCCGTTTTTATGTGGGACCACCCAACAAGACTTATGAGGGTGTGTGACACAAGAATATTTTTATGTGGGCCCACCACAAGCCGAAGCTCATGGTGGTAGGCACAAAAAAATGTGTCGATCCCGTCGGTATTCCCCCTCGAGGCGGATGCCTCAGGCGCTAGGCAATAAATCCAGCACCTGCCCTTTAAACAAAGGGGGCAGGTATTGCCTGGGGGAATAGCCCCCTGGGATTGACGCTGTTAATTCTATTGCTAAGCCATCCAGAGGCCGAAGTGCTTTGGAGCAGGCCCCAAAAGGGCCTTTAGACGGCTCTGCAATCACTCATTCTCAGACAGCGTGTATAAATAGTCCTATTCCAGCACATTCAGTCTCTACACAAGGTAACTAGGCTAGTCACAACATTTCCCGAGGAGTTTCTGTTTAGCATTAGAAAAAATATAAAGGAATTAAAATTGAAGAACAAAAAGAAAAGATTGAGAAACAAAAAAGCTGCAACTTACGGTTTTAAGGTTTTTACATAATTCGTAATGTAATTAATGCTGCAGCTGAAAAATCTGTAATGGTTCGACGTTTTGCTGGATTGTCGTTTTAATCATGTATGTTGCTCCATGGCAAAACCGTCACTTTTCGGACAATGTTACTCGCCATCATGGTTACAGCCGAGACTTGTTAAATACGAGAACAAAAGGAAAAATAAGAAAAAAAACATCAGTTTTTGGTTACAGAATGGTTATTAAATAATCATTATTTAATCTTAATTAGCATATTATTTACTATTTCTCTGAATGTTTGAGATGAGGCTTTGATGATTAGTATTATTCTGCGTTATTCGGACTAACATGGGAGATGAACAGAAGCTGGTGATAGTGACTGGACTGAATGAATGCGGACGATTAACGACCAAAGAGAACAGGACAGAGAGATGCAGTAATAAAGTGCAATAGCTCCCGGTCTGCCGAAGGTGTTTACACACATCAGCGTTAGCTGATTGTATTCACGTCTCTTGTATAACAAGTCTCCTTAGGTCTCCGGGACTCTTCTGAGTATTCTAGCGCGATTGCAGCATGCAGTAGTCTGGGTGGTCTCAATTTTTCCTCTGATTTCCAGATCCTCAGTCTTTTTTTCTATGTTTATTGGGACCGTTCCAAGTGCACCAACTACAATTGGTATCATTTTCACTCTCATATTCCACAGCTTTTTCAATTCTCTGGCAAGGTCAGGTATTTATCATCTTTTCATTTCCTTCAGCTTCACCCTGTGATCTGCTGGACAGCAAAGTTCAACAGTTGACATGTTCTCTTTTTTATTTATTTATTTTTTGTTAATCAACACTAGGTCTGGTTCCTGGCTTGAGATAGAGTGATCGTCTTATCTCAAAGTCCCTGAGAATTTATGCATTTCATTCAGAACAGATGCTGGTTTATGCATATACCATTTTGTTGTTGGTTGAAATTTAATTTTTTGCATAATTCCAGTGGATCACCTTCCCAACCACTCGTACCTAACTTTGTATTCCCGTTATGCTAATTGCTACATTCACTTAATACACGGTTTACAGTCTCATCTTTATCACCGCATAGTCTACATTCACTGTTTCGTTGCGTCTTATCAATTTTTGCTTTGATAAATTTGTTCTAAGGCATTATTTTGTGCAAATTATTAGTGATTCAGTTTCTCTCTGGAGGTTTCCTTTTCTTAACCATGCACAAGTTTTTTTTATGTGCAACCTCTCCAATTTGTCGTTTGAAGTGTTCATATAATTGTTTTTTCTTCCCAGCTTTGTTTACTAGTTTTCGTTTTTTTTTTTTTTGTTTGTTTGTCCCTATATTACATCTGATATTGTTGGCTGGCCATAAGTATTCTTTCTTTGTTCTTTTTTGTGTATTTTTCGAGTCTTTGATTATGGCCTCTACATAGTCATCTATGTTCGCAAGACCTCTTCACCTTCTTTCTTGTATATATAGCCTATTCTTTATCATCTCTAGGGTGTGGACCTTGTGCATCGTCATTAATTTACTAGTTCTTGTGGTCATATCTGTCTGAGTTCTTCTTTTGTCCATTTTAAGAATGGTCCCGAGTATCTTATAATGGGGACGGCCCAGGTGTTTATTCCTTTGATAAGATTTATGCTGTTGAGCTTGGTTTCTAAGAGCTTTCTTGTTCTTCTGATGTATTCTTTTTAAACTTTTTCTTTCATCTCTGCTTGATTTGTCTGCTTCTAAAATTCCTAAGTATTTGTAACTTTCTTTTTCTTCAGGTGATTTTATAATGTTCTGATTTGGTAGTTACCCGTCCATTAATTTTCTTTCCCCTTTTTTATTACTAGCATAGCACATCTTTCGATTCCGAATTCCATCCCTATATCTTGGCTATATATTCTGATGGTTTGTACATGGTTTTAGTTCTTTTTCATTTTTTGCAAATTTTTGAATGTCATCCATGTAAATAAGGTTGTTTATTTTTTCCTGAGAGTTAGTGAATTTATATTCCCTGTGCATTCTCTGAGTATATGATTTAGTGACATCAATGCTATTATTTATTATTTACTCCTTTTGAGTTTTCACATCAGAATTAGCTGATGGTCTTTTCACTGGAGTCTGAGTAACAGCAGTCTCCTCAGGTCTCCAGGACTCTTCTGAGTATTCTAGCAGATTGCAGCAGTGAAGTGTTATGAATAGTTTCAATCCTTCCTCTGATTTCAAACTTTCCAAACCTTTTCCAATCCTTTTGGGACCGTTCCAAGTGCACCAACTACAATTGTATAACTTTCACTTTCATATTCCATAACTTTTCAGTTCTCTGCAAGGTCCAGATATTTGTCCATTTTTTCATTTTCCTTTAGCTTCACCCTGTGACTGCTGGAACTGCAAAATCCACAGTTGACAAGTTCTTTCTTTTTTATCATACTGGTCTGGTCTTCTTGTTTGGGATAAGGTGATCCGTTTTTATTTCAAAGTCCAGAGAATTTTATGTGTTTCGTTCTCAAGAACAGATTCTGGTTTATGCATATACCGTTTTGTTGTATGGTCAAATTAATTTTTTTCCATAATTCCCAGTGGATACCTTCCCATCCCAATCGTGTCTAGTTTTGTACTCCCGTTGTGCTAGTTTGCTACATGCAGAGTAGCAGGTTTACAGTCTCGCTCAAAGTCTTACATTTACTATTTTGTTGGTCTTATCAATTTTCGCTTTGATATAGTTTGTCCTTATGGCATTATTTTGTGGCAGCAATTATTAGTGATTCAGTTTCTCTTTGAAGTTTCCTTTTCTTAACCATGTCCAAGTCTTTTCATTGCAACCTCTTCGATTTATCGTTTGAAGTGTTCATATAATTGTTTTTTCTTCCATTTTTGTTTTCTAGTCTTTGTTGTTTTTCTGTTTGTCATCTGTCGCTTCTACTATTGTGGTCCGCCATAAGTAATTTGTCTTTACTCTTTCTTGTGTAATTCAAGTTGTTGGATTGTGGTTTCTACGCAGTCCTCTATGTTGGCAAGACCTTTCCCCCTTATTTCTTGACACATATAAGCTACCTCTATCGTCTCTAGGGTGGAAAGCTTGTGGCAGGGTCATTAACTTTCTCGTCCTTTGGTCAATCTGTCTGAGTTCTTCTTTTGTCCATTTTAAGAATGGTCCCGAGTATCTATAATGGGGACGGCCCAGGTATTTATTCCTTTGATTAGATTTCCTACTGTTAAGTTTGGTTTCTAAGAGTTTTCTAGTTCTCCTGTAGATATTCTTTTTTAACTTTTCCTTTCATTTCTGCTTGCATGATATTGCTGCTTCTAAAAATTCCTAAGTAATTTGTAGCTTTCATTTTCATCAAGTGATTTTATAGTGTCCTGATTTGGCAGTTGTATTCATTCATTAATTTTCTTTCACCCCGTTTTATTACAAGCATAGCACATTTTTCAATTCCAAAATCCATCCCCTAATATCCTGGCTATATATTTAATAGTTTGTATAGGCTCTCCAATTCTTTTCATTTTTTGCACAAAATTTGTATGTCATCCATTGTACATAAGGCTGGTTTATCTTTTCTTGTGAGTTTAGTGGAATTTGTATCCCGCCTGTTACATTTTTTTAAGTATATGATTGAAGCGGCATCATTGCTATAATAAACAGTAGTGGTGATAATGAGTCTCCTTGGAAGATACCTCTTTGGATTTTTTACTTCTGCCAGGGATTGTTTCCAGCTTTTAATTGAACTCGCCAGTTTTTCCATTGCTTTTTATGAAAGTTTATTATTTTGTTGGAAATTTGTACATTTTTTAGCATTCTAAATCCAGGTTATGTGGGACCATGTCATAGGCTTTTCTGTAATCAATGCAGGCCATTGCAATATTTTTCCGTCTATTTTTACTTCTTTTAAGAATGTATTGGTCTATATATAAAGTAAATCATGGGTTCCTCTTTTTCCCTTTGAATCCTTTCTGTTCTTCTGGAGAAGTTTCCGCCAATTGAGTGAAAAGTATATTTCTTCTTTTATAACAGTCAGTGCAGAATTTTCCACATCATGAGTAGACAAGTTATTGGTCTATAATTGCTCTCCATTTTGTGGGTCTTTCTGGATTAGTGGTAGTTATCCCTTTTGTCATACATTCGGTACTTGCGCGTTTCTTGTAGGCATCTGTTCAGTTGCTGGGCCTTCTTGTGTGGATAGACGTAAATTTTTTGAAACGCAGAAAATCCATGTTATGCCATCATGGCCTGGTGTTTTCCATTTGCTATCTTTCTTGAGTACGCGATTTGAGCGTAATTATATGAACACTTGCTACAGGCCTTCCTCAATTTCCATCAGTTCATTCTTAATATCACTTATCCATTTTAACTGCTTATTATGTTCTTTCCGCATCCATATATCACTCCAAAACTTTTTCTGCTTCTGTTGCATTGGGTGTTCAATTATTATTATTATTATTATTTATATTATTATTATTATTATTTTATTATTATTATATTATTTCTTGAATTACCTGTGTCCAATTTCATGGGCGAGAGTGTATATTTCTTGGAAATGTCCCTGATTTCTTTACTAAGGACACGCTGTTATGCTCGACAATTACATTCGTCAAGGCATAACCTGGTTAAAACAAAATAAGAATTATGTAAAGAATATTTATCACTACACGTCATCCCTACACGAAGACTATTCATCGCTAATTGAATGACTGTATGGCGAGTCGTGCATGGATATCAAAAACTCCGTAAGTGGTGTAAAAAAGTTTGCAATAACGACGAGGTTCAACGCTTCCTCAACGACATGGTGGCGAGTTGGTTTGACATATACATAATAAAACAGCACAGCACTAAAATGGGGGGGGGTAAGAAAAATCGATACATGTTCAATTTTGAAAATGATGTAAACATCATTGACATAACATAAATGTTTTTTGTGTTTCTAAACATTTTGGTTACCTATATTTGGGATTACACTCGTATTTACACATTCTCGTACAAAGATCAGACATAGACCATTTCATTTCATGTAATGAAATAAAAATACTTACCATAACTCCGCTATTGGGGTCCAAATTGAATCTGCAAAGAAATATACAAAGTAATATTTAGAATTTACATTATAAATATAAATAACTTGGAATTCAATAAAGATCACTGCAGCTACTAAGTTGATAAGTTTGTCAAACTGATCAAAAGTTCCAGGTTTGACTTAAAGTGTGAGTTTATTGCACTTCTTTAACATTTTTTCGAAGCCAGGAAAATTACACCAGTTTTATATGAAATGTTAATGGCCAAATGAAAGTGCTCAAAGTTATTTTGTTGATACTCCTCTCAAATCTGACCAATAAGAGATGTTTAAGTCTACAATTTTCTTTAAGAAAATATAATCTCCAAATCTGTTTATTCACAGAGTCGGGAGATTCAGAGAAGAGGATAATACGAATCCTAACAGAAGAAATCTTTGTCTTGAACATTATAGAAAACCTTATCGCTATGAGAAAAACTCCGACGAAAGAAGTGATCGCAGTCAGGCGTCCTTTGCCGCTGAAAAAAACTCAATGCTAATTAGCATAAACAAAACGCCAAGTAAATTCGGCTAAACTTGCAAATCGGTCGAAAAATTAGGGTGACCCAGAAAAAACAGAACCACAAATTTTGTAATAAAACTGTTAATGTTTAACTAGGGGGTTAGGGTTAGGGTTAGGGTTGGGGTTAGGTTAGTTTTAAATGGGAAAATAAATAATAAATTGGGTTCTGTTTTTTCTGGGTCACCCTGTAATATGTTTTAATTTTCCGACCGATTTTGCAAGTTTAGCCATGTCTTTTTTCTCCTACGGTGCGAAACAGTATTCTTTCTGTTATATGATTAACATAATCATATAAACAATAGCAACTTGTTTATTGTTAACGGAGAGTTGTCTTGGTTCTTTGAGTTACCAACTCCTGCGGCAACTTATTTCCATTAACTTCCTAGCCCGTTAACAAAGTACTCAGAATAAGTACGTCGATCCTCATTCTATGGATCTAAAAACACTATGTGAGTGCAGAAAGCATTGACGAAGCAATACATCGAAAACGTGTGACAGGCACACATAGAATAATTATTAGTTAGAATGTTACTACATGTGGTGAGGTTGATATTCCCTGAATATTCCCACACTAGAAAAGAGTTCTTGTGCCATTCTATGCAAGAAGAAACGGTAAGATGATAAGAAATGAATGGGTGTTTTTCCTATTTCCTGTTAGGTTTAATAACAAAGAGAGATCGACTAAAAATAACGACTTACTTTGAAAATAAGGTAATATGATCACACGGATGAGTTTTTTTTTAACTCCGTAAGGGCCTTCATAGTTTTAAGTATAATCCACATATCCAGTCTCGGTTATTCGGATCTGGAAAAACGTAAATAGGCGTATCATGCTGAAAAAGAAAGAAATAATACGTTGAACACGTGGAAATTGCACAGTTTAAGTTAGGATGCAAAAAATAATAAAAGTAATCCACAGACACGTATATCTGTCTATCGTCATGACATAAAAAGTTAGAGTTTCATCCGTGTTTGCTGTTTTTTGTGAATGCAAATGAGATTTTGTGTTTTGAATGCAAAATTTAAAACTTTTCATATTGGATATAAGTATTTTTAAACCAGCCAATGAAGGCATATTTTAGTCAGCTTGAGTTTCATTAGGAATAAAAAAGTACTACATTTTTAGTAGTAGTAAATCTACAGGTGAAAATGCTTCTCTAAGAAGTTAAAATAATTGTTATTGTTAGGAAATAATAGTTTTCTCTTTTTTATTTTTTATGACTATTTTTCTTTTTTTTATTAATATAATTGTTAAATTATATACATATAGCAAATAGATTGTGGTGTAATGGTTAATGATATTCAGATAATATATTATAATATTATATATATTTATATGTGTGTGTGTGTGTGTGTGTGTATAAGTCTAGGAATACTTGAGTAAGAAAGGCTCATCATTTCAAAAATATTGAATGAAATAAATTAAACTTAACTACATAACATCGAACGGAGTTTCTCCATTTATTTCACACCCATGCTTCACACAAAGACAAACTGAACAAGAACTCATTTATTTCGAAAAAAACGAGAATCCTTTCATAAATGGCAACGTAATACACTAGCTTTTAGCAAACGAAATTGAAAAAATAATAACAAAAAAGAAACATTACCGGTTCTACAATGAATCCTATTAAATTCACTCCGAAACTGATGTCCTTTCAGGAATTATGTTGTTATATATTTTATTGACCTGTGAGTCATACGAGAAAGAAAGAAAAATCAGATCGCATACGAATTAAACATTCAAGTAAACAAGTTCCAACCCTTGCTTAGAATACACCTAAGTGTATTCCCTACAGAGGGATAAGACCTTCCCCAAAGGATATTGATTATGAACTAAACTGTGTCTGATGGTGAGGGCTCCAGTTCTGAGCTCTGGGGAGTGTGGAGTAGCCTTTTATTGATACTACTCTCAGATCTCACTCTAACCATAGTTAGATGGGGAAACAGAACTGATTGAAAATGATAGTATTAGATAGAAACTTTATGCCATTTAAATTATTTGTATGAAAGAACAGTTACTTGAAGCTGTAATTGTGTTTTAGAGAAAAGATGATAACCCTCTTTGAAATAAACATTGACAGTGTTGGTCTGAATGTGCATTCGTTCTAGTGAGACTAGCTGATAATATACTACTGTTAACAACATTTTTATACGTTCTGTTAAAATAAAACACTTTACATTGGTAAGTTAGAGAAAGTTATTATTTCAATCACCACCCCAGCAATATTACAACAAATGTTCACTAAGAATTATTATCATAGTTTTTGAAACAAATACATTGTGTGAAAGTATTTGTATTAGATAGAATACTTGATATCACCGTGTACGAAAAAAACTCTTAAGAAACAGCACAAAATGTCAATATGAACGTCCTATAAGAATAGAGATAGGTTTTATGATACGTTAGAAGGCTCAGAGTAACCTTCAACGTAGGGAACACACACACAAACATACACAATATATATATATATATATATATTATGTATATAATAATATAATATAAGCTCACTTGTTGGTAACCCTCGCGGTGAGAAAAAAAGCAGCAAATATGTTTGATTGTAAAATATACTACCAACATTACCCGGGAAGAAAAATTTTTGGAAAAAAGAAAGCAAAAGATAATCTTAAGCGCAAAAGGATAAGTGCTATGGTACGCCGATATTTGGGCCAAAAGAGAAAATTATATAATAATATATATATAGTATAATAGTAAATATATATTATATATATTATATATAAGATAGATATATTCAGTGACAAGACCGCCAGGAAATAAGCTAATAAGTAAACGTAAGTGCTCAATACCTAAGTAGAGCAAAGAATCGGATTTAGGCCCCTGAAGAGCACTATAGCGATAACTTATTAGTAGGTTTATCGAATATAACTAAAATACTTCGGTCGCAAACACATGTTGTAATAGACAGTTTCTTCGCTTTGAGATTTCTTCTTGTTAATTGGCTATTCTGTAATAAATAAATAGAATGAAATTACAAAACATTCAAGCAATACGTTATTTATTCTCGCTCGACAAAAATATTTATTAATTTTGGAGTATTTCTCTTGCTGTATTGAACCAGGATTGGTATTGCCTTGTGTCTTGGAATTGTTTTTTTCTTAATAGAGCCATTAATTCATAAATTAGGGGGAATTTATCAATCTATAAGGGGATTTAATAGATGAAAAGAAAGGTACTAGTCTGCCTAACACTATGGTTTCCTACTCCCCATTCAAACCAATTCTCAACAGATATTACAAAGGTAAGAGACAAATTTTATCTTCTCTAATAACTTATAGAATAATTATATTAACTTGATGCTTCAAAGAAGTCTAATAATAGATGAGAAAAACTTTCTATCAGGGACCCCACTCTCAAAAAGTGTTTTAATACTTTTGAGAGGGGTCCCTTAGAAAGGATTTTTCATTTATCCTCCTCATTTCATTCATTTTTATTTCATCCATTCATTCATTTTACCATCAATTTTTAACTATATATATATATATATATATATATATATAAAAGTAAAAAAGTAAAGTCGTCGGGGCGGCCTAATGTCGGTATTAGCCAATCAGCGAGGGAGTCTATCCCCTTTTCACTATATATATATATATATATATATATATTATATATATATATACCTTGTTTTGGATATAAATTTATTTTGACATATTGTCTCTTCAGTCCTCACACCCGGTCTTGTGTGGAAATAAATTTATATCCAAAACAAGGTATATATCCATTTATTTATTTATTTATTTATTATATATAATACTCCGTATGGAGGTGTGTGATGTAATGGTTAGAGATGTGGGAAATGGATTCGTCGATCCGAGTTCAAATCCTGGACGAGACTGTTTTCATTTCACATAGCACTAATACCCTTTGGGAAAGGTATTGTAAGATTCAAAGGTTATGACAAAGTCATAACCAGTTGCAACGCAAACCAAACTCCGACACAGGTTGAAGGAACAAACACTTTATATAACAGCACAAGAATAAACAGGGTACAAAATACATACATACATAAGTAATATAAAGTTACATGTAAAAATGATAAACATAAAAGCAACAGGCATGAGACTAAGAATAGTCCATGCTGTATAAATCACTTACAGAAATGTAAGGGGTGCCAAAGCCCCAACAAGAAAGGGGTAGTCATAAGACTACCTCATGGTGTCTCGTAGGTCGAGCTGCAGGCAAAAGAGGAAGAGAAGTTCAAATCAGCCGCTTAAATACACCAGGCCTCTAGTGGAAACCAGTGACATTAAACGGGCAGACAACTCCCCAGGCATATACGAAAATAACCCCACAGTATGAATCCATATATTCTCCCTCCAGCTATGTGTAAATAGTAGAGCAGACTGGTCTTTTTAACCTTGAATAGGTAACCAGTCTAAGAGAAGGCAAACTCTGAATTCAAACCTGTTAAACTTCGCTTATTAAATTGACCTTGTGTCGCATCCTGCTCGTGTGGAGGGAGTGGTAAATATATATAATACTCCATAAATGTAAAATATATATATATGCAAATCTTTAAGTGTACGTTTGACTTCACAATTTTAGTTGAATCTTATCAAGAAACACTTGATATCATCCACCTATATATATATATATATATATATATATATATTCGGGAGAAATTTGACATTTTCATAAGGAAAAAGAAAAAGTGCTTGGTAACTACAAAAAGTTCATGGATTGTAAAGAAATTCAACAGATACGGAAATTACACTACTGTCAACAAGTTTCACTCAAAATAACCGCCATTAACGTCGATCACAGTCTCAATCCTGCTCCGGAACCTGGAGCAAGCTGATGTTACAGTTTCCCTGGGAAGGGTCTCAAAAACTACCTTAATTCTGTCGATTAACTGGGCTTTTGTAGTACTGGCACGGTGATTAGTGTCTTTATCAACAGCGCCACATCCATGGGGTTAAGATCTGGGGAGTTCGGAGGCCAAACGTTGGGACTGGTGTAGTGGTAAAAATTTGCCGACAAACATTTTTGACTTTTCCAGTGGCGGGGGGGGGCGAATCCTGCTGCCATACATATGGCCTACCATTGGCTACCTTTGTTATCCATGGCTTGACTACAGTGTTTAGCAACTCCATATAGGCAGCTGAATTCAACCTGATACCCTTTCTGCAGATTTTCGAGGAATTTTGCTGTACGAACGCAATCAGATTGTCTGTTATGTTGCTTTCTTCTAGCCACAGCTTCGTAGTCTCCAGTTGATGCCTGATTGTTTTTACAGTGTTCAGGGAGCATTGGGCAGCAACCATAATCTCCTTATTTTGATGGCCGGTGCAGATCATCACGATACAAGTTATTCTCTTCCATGATTCAGGTGGGTTCCAGTCATCCATTCTATCTGTCATCACGGATATGAATGAAGAAGGGTCAAAGCTTTTAAATGATGCGTAGTATGCGTCAATACCTCCAAACTACGGAGAAAAATAACTAAATATAAATATGTCAAATTTGTCCCGAACACCCTGTACATATATATATATATATATATATATATATATCCCTCATACAAGGTTTATCTTAAGTATTTATTTTATTCAGGTGATCTTTGAAGTTAATAGCAATAATGGAAAGGATTATTTTCTTTAAAGAACGTCAAAAAATCTCATGTGTCTAATACTTTTGTGTGTCACGGTGTGTCACTGTGTTTATGTATATGTACTTACCGGGCAGACGCCAACGGTTTCATTTGACATTACTCGACATTGATCCCAAATAGGATATAACTGTCCTGTGGGTATCTGGGGTACCAGTGGCAGTTTAATAGGAGTTAAAAGGCAGTTTCTGAAAGGAGAGAGAGAGAGAAAAAAAAAGAAGAAAGAAACTAAAGTGTTGTTGGGTGAATGCTAGTTGGTTTAATATATTGTTTCCTCGATCTGTAAAAATGCAAGAACAATTCACGACTAAAGTGATAACAAGGATGTTATATTGCCTAAACAAACTTAATAGAGAGAAATACAGAAAATGTCATGATACAAAGAAGCTTATAAATATTGGTATAAGTCGAAATGTCTTAATAGGCAAATAGTCTTTTATAGATAAAGTATTGAGGCTTTTGATAATAGAGTAAAGTATTATATTTACTGGTTTGAGCATGTTCTCACGTACCATGCACACGGAATGCATGGGGAGCAAAGTCTCCTTGTTTTGTAGGAGATGCAACACGTGCGTATTACCTCTGTGAAGGCTGAAGGCTCTAAGATTATTTTAACTTTGGTGCTTCTGGTTTTATTAGGATACTCGCAATTCCACCTTGCGCCAAACGGAAGAACCGTGGCAATTACAGTGTGATCAGATTATTGAAAAAAGTTTCAATTAAAAGTGATAATAACACAATTTGAAAACTGTTGTATAAATCCATTTGATAACACTGGGGACATTTTTGGACATAATTTCTGTTGACTTTGATTTTTCATTTGATTTAGATTAATATTGACATGCTGATTTCAAAACTGCAGTCAGTTTTCTTCTATCACGTCAAGTTTTTTCTTTACAGCTTACTCCCAAAATAAGCAAAATTGTATTGTTTGTCTGTAAGTAATAGAACTGTTCAACTGATTGCGTTGATTATTTTATTGAAAAGGAAGGAGAATTATTCAGATCCGGTGACTGCGTGGATTCCCAATCAAAGAACAAATATCAGCACATTTGTAAACCTAGTCTATTTTGCATATCTTAAATTAAAACTTATCGATTAATTCAAGTCTTTGGCCCCTCACCAGATGTGTAAGCAGAGCGTTAAAAGTTTACGGATGTGGATCAAGGGAACACATGATAAGTTGGCATTTGGTAAACCTATGATTAGGTGAGAGCCAAAATATCATTGTCAAGAACTTTTTTGGAAATGTATGAGCAATGATAGTCACAAAATGCGTGATTGTGACATGAGCATCAAGATCCATTTTCTGCACAGCCATCTTGCTAACTTCTTGGAAAATCTTGATGTGTTCAGCTATGAGCAAGATGAATGATTCCACTAAGATCTGAAATTCATGGAGGAATTATATCAAAGTATATGGGATGTAAATATGATGGCTGACTATGGAGCATAAAAGGAAATTGTCCACATATTGAACACACTAGAGAAAAAAATGTGTAAATTTTTACCTTAACTACTTGCACGCAATAATAATTAATAATATTCTTTGTAGGAACAAGATGAATTTGTACAAACATTACAGTCAAGCATTATTTTAAATTATTTTCCATTGTAAATTTTTAAAACATTCTATAAAATAAGCTCAAATCTGTCACATGCAGTATTTTAATAGTTTTTGAGACCAAGCGAGGGTATCCTGCTACTTAAAAAGTTTATGTAATAGAGAAAAGATGGGGTCATTTTTGGATTCAGAGTCTGTGAAGGCTGGAGAGTCTAAGATTATTTTGACTTTGGTGCTCCTGGCTTTATTAGGCTACTCGCAATGCTACCTAGCGCCAAACGGAAGAACAAGTAAGGAATGGGAGCAAAGGAGATGCAACACGTGCGTATTACCTCTGTGAAGGCTGGAGGGTCTAAGACTATTTTGACTTTGGTGCTCCTGGCTTTATTAGGCGACTTGCAATGCCACCTAGCGCCAAACGGAAGAACCGTGGCAAGTAAGGAATGTAATCCCTACAATGTGATCAGATTAATGAAAAATATCAATTAAAAGTGGTAATAACACAATTTGAAAACTGTTGTACAAATCCATTTGATAATTAAAATGAATAATTGTTGACATTTCAAATGAACAGTCAGCACTTTTAGATAAAGCTCAGCTTTCCAAAATATGGACAGTGAACAGTTTTGTTATTCGATTTATACAAAACTGGTTATAGTCCAAGAACTAATAGGAAATTTAGACCCCCTTTTGATCTATTTCGCTGAATGTTTGAGATGAGGCTTGATTATTAGTATTATCTGCGTTATTCGGAATATTGTCCTCATCTTTATTGTTATTTGTACAACATTTCGGCCGATATACCCACCAGTCTTCTTCATGTATTTCTTGTCGGACTCGGGAACCTTCATGGACTCGGGAACCTTCTTTTCGAACTCGGGAACTTTCTTGTCGTAGTCGTGAGCCATCACGGAACTTCGAACCTAACCCTTTATTCAGTCCACGGGGGTATCCTGTTCTCATTCCGCTAACCATAGCTGGGGTAGGTGTTGTGTTAATTATTTTTCTATGTTACTGCCTCTACTCAGGATTGAGACACATGGCCTAGTGATCTCTTTAAGCGACGTTCTCTTGTGGGAGCCAACACATGGATATGCTAGTGTGGGCCACCCGCCGGGGACCCACATCGACCAACTCTGTGCAGATACTGGATACTGCGCAGAGAACCTCCCGCGAACAATGAATGATTGAGAAGGTTAGAGAGAGATTGTCATAGATATCCGTGCTAATTGCGCGACATGATGTTATTTAAAAGGAGTCGGTTTAGCTCAGTTCGTAGAGCATCCGCCCAGGAATCGCAAGGTTCTAGGTTCGATACAGGTCCTCGCCAACTATGCGCTAAGTAGCACAGCTTGGGTTAACTAATCTGTGCAGTAAAGCATCTGGAAGTTGACGGTAGGTGTGACGCTCCACCTTACTGAATATTTAGTGTTAGGATGCCTGTGGATGCCCTAATGCATAATAAGGATTCAGTGTTGGTTTGAGATCAATAACACCAAGTAATTATTTATTAAACCTGGTTCTATTAAAACCGGTATGCAAATTATTCACGCCTTATGTTATATATCTTGATATAGAACACACAATTCATGATTTTAAACACATTAATAGCATGGATTGTTTTGGGAGATTCTATCTCAGATAGACTTTAATAGAAACATTGTTAATAAATAAGATGCTAATTAAGATTAAACAATGATTATTCAATAGTCATGGAGAATATAACATAAATAACTAAGGCAATTGTGATGTTGGCGGTGATGTAGTTTAGGTTACAGACAGACACATCATTATTTTGCTTATATATCCAATCGAGGATATGTTCATATTTGAAATATAAGCAAAATAATTCACGATGAATTAACTAGAACAAAATATCTTATTATAATGGAGATTATGTGTCTGCCTGTAACCGAAACTACGTCACCACCAACGCCACCATTCATTTAGTTATTTACGTTATATTCTCAATGGTTATTAGATAATCATTATATAATCTTGATTATCATCTTATTTATTAACAATGTCTCTGTCAAAGTTCGTTGGTAACGTGACAATTCAGCCCCTTGGGCTTTTCTCGTGTATCTTCTTTTTAATATATTGCCAGGTCAACGAGTTGAAGCCAATTCATTCGCATGACCGCTACACTTGTAAATATTAATCAAGAAATTGTTTAAGCGAGAACAAGTAAGATTTTAGAATATATTGCTTACAGAATCACTTTCCTGTTGTATACTGGATCATACAGTATTCAGTATACTAGTCTATTCAAATACATTTATTTACCTCATACCCCACTTGTATGGGTTGGACACAAGGTCTCGTTTTTATGTGGGACCACCCACAAGACTTATGAGGGTGTGACACAAGAATATTTTTATGTGGGCCCACCCACAAGCCGAAGCTCATGGGTGGTAGGCACAAAAAATGTGTCGATCCCGTCGGTATTCCCCCTCGAGGCGGATGCCTCAGGCGCTAGGCAATAAATCCAGCCCTGCCCCTTTAAACCAAGGGGGCAGGTATTGCCTGGGGGAATAGCCCCCTGGGATTGACGCTGTTAATTCTATTGCTAAGCCACTCCAGAGGCCGAAGTGCTTTGGAGCAGGCCCCCCGAAAGGGCCTTTAACGGCTCTGCAATCACCATTCTCAGACAGCCGTGTATAAATAGTCCTATTCCAGCACATTCAGTCTCTACACAAGGTACACTAGGCTAGTCCACAACATTTCCCGAGGAGTTTCTGTTTAGCATTAGAAAAAAATATAAAGGAATTAAAATTGAAGAAAAAAAAGAAAAGATTGAGAAAACAAAAAAGCTGCAACTTACGGTTTTAAGGTTTTTACATAATTCGTAATGTAATTAATGCTGCAGCTAGAAAATCTGTAATGGTTCGACGTTTGCTGGATTGTCGGTTTAATCATGTATGTTGCTCCCATGGCAAAACCGTCACTTTTCGGACAATTGTTACCTTCGCCATCATGGTTACAGCCGAGACTTGTTAAAATACGAGAACAAAAGGAAAATAAGAAAAAAAAACATCAGGTTTTTGGTTACAGAATGGTTATTAAATAATCATTATTTAATCTTAATTAGCATATTATTTACTATTTCTCTGAATGTTTGAGATGAGGCTTGATGATTAGTATTATCTGCGTTATTCGGACTAACATGGGAGATGAACAAGAAGCTGGTGATAGTGACTGGACTGAATGAATGCGGACGATTAACGACCAAAGAGAACAGGACAGAGAGATGCAGTAATAAAGTGCAATAGCTCCCGGTCTGCCGAAGGTGTTACACACATCAGCGTTAGCTGATTGTATTACACTCTCCTTGTATAACAAGTCTCCTTAGGTCTCCGGGACTCTTCTGAGTATTCTAGCCGATTGCAGCAGTGCAGTAGTCTGGGTGGTCTCAATTTTTCCTCTGATTTCCAGATCCTCCAGTCTTTTTTCTATGTTTATTGGGACCTTTCCAAGTGCACCAACTACAATTGGTATCATTTTCACTCTCATATTCCACAGCTTTTTCAATTCTCTGGCAAGGTTCAGGTATTTATCCATCTTTTCATTTTCCTTCAGCTTCACCCTGTGATCTGCTGGGACAGCAAAGTTCAACAGTTGACATGTTCTCTTTTTTATTTATTTATTTTTTTGTTAATCAACACTAGGTCTGGTTTCCTGGCTGAGATAGAGTGATCCGTCTTTATCTCAAAGTCCCTGAGAATTATATGCATTTCATTTTCAAGAACAGATGCTGGTTTATGCATATACCATTTTTGTATGGTTGAAATTTAATTTTTTGCATAATTCCCAGTGGATCACCTTCCCAACCCACTCGTACCTAACTTTGTATTCCCGTTATGCTAATTTGCTACATTCACTTAATACACGGTTTACAGTCTCATCTTTATCACCGCATAGTCTACATTCACTGTTTCGTTGCGTCTTATCAATTTTTGCTTTGATATAATTTGTTCTAAGGCAGTATTTTGTGCAAAATTATTAGTGATTCAGTTTCTCTCTGGAGGTTTCCTTTTCTTAACCATGCACAAGTTTTTTTATGTGCAACCTCTCCAATTTGTCGTTTGAAGTGTTCATAATTGTTTTTCTTCCCAGCTTTGTTTACTAGTTTTCGTTTTTTTTTTTTTTGTTTGTCCCTATATTACATCTGATATTGTTGGCTGCCATAAGTATTCTTTCTTTGTTCTTTTTTGTGTATTTTTCGAGTCCTTTGATTATGGCCTCTACATAGTCATCTATGTTCGCAAGACCTCTTACACCTTCTTTTCTTGGTATATATAGCCTATCTTTATCATCTCTAGGGTGTGGAGCCTTGTGCATCGTCATTAATTTACTAGTTCTTTGGTCAATCTGTCTGAGTTCTTCTTTTGTCCATTTTAAGAATGGTCCCGAGTATCTTATAATGGGGACGGCCCAGGTGTTTATTCCTTTGATAAGATTTATGCTGTTGAGCTTGGTTTCTAAGAGCTTTCTTGTTCTTCTGATGTATTCTTTTTAAACTTTTTCTTTCATCTCTGCTTGATATTGTCTGCTTCTAAAATTCCTAAGTATTTGTAACTTTCTTTTTCTTCAGGTGATTTTATAATGTTCTGATTTGGTAGTTACCCGTCCATTAATTTTCTTTCCCCCTTTTTTATTACTAGCATAGCACATCTTTCGATTCCGAATTCCATCCCTATATCTTGGCTATATATTCTGATGGTTTGTACCATGGTTTCTAGTTCTTTTTCATTTTTTGCAAATTTTTGAATGTCATCCATGTAAATAAGGTTGTTTATTTTTTCCTGAGAGTTAGTGAATTTATATTCCCCTGTGCATTCTCTGAGTATATGATTTAGTGACATCAATGCTATTATTATTATTTACTCCTTTTGAGTTTTCACATCAGAATTAGCTGATGGTCTTTCACTGGAGTCTGAGTAACAGCAAGTCTCCTCAGGTCTCCAGGACTCTTCTGAGTATTCTAGCAGATTGCAGCAGTGTAGTGTTATGAATAGTTTCAATCCTTCCTCTGATTTCCAAACTTTCCAAACCCTTTTCCAATCCTTTTGGGACCGTTCCAAGTGCACCAACTACAATTGGTATAACTTTCACTTTCATATTCCATAACTTTTTCAGTTCTCTGGCAAGGTCCAGATATTTGTCCATTTTTTCATTTTCCTTTAGCTTCACCCTGTGATCTGCTGGAACTGCAAAATCCACCAGTTGACAAGTTCTTTCTTTTTTATCATCACTAGGTCTGGTCTTCTTGTTGGGATAAGGTGATCCGTTTTTATTTCAAAGTCCCAGAGAATTTTATGTGTTTCGTTCTCAAGAACAGATTCTGGTTTATGCATATACCGTTTTGTTGTATGGTCAAAATTAATTTTTTTCCATAATTCCCAGTGGATCACCTTCCCATCCCAATCGTGTCTAGTTTTGTACTCCCGTTGTGCTAGTTTGCTACATTGGCAGAGTACATGGTTTACAGTCTCGCAAAGTCTACATTTACTATTTTGTTGGGTCTTATCAATTTTCGCTTTGATATAGTTTGTCCTTATGGCATTATTTTGTGCAGCAATTATTAGTGATTCAGTTTCTCTTTTGAAGTTTCCTTTTCTTAACCATGTCCAAGTCTTTTCATGTGCAACCTCTTCGATTTATCGTTTGAAGTGTTCATATAATTGTTTTTCTTCCCATTTTTGTTTTCTAGTCTTTGTTGTTTTTCTGTTTGTCCATCTGTCGCTTCTACTATTGGTGGCCGCCATAAGTAATTTGTCTTTACTCTTTCTTGTGTAATCTTCAAGTTGTTGGATTGTGGTTTCTACGCAGTCCTCTATGTTGGCAAGACCTTTCCCCCTTATTTCTTGACACATATAAGCTACCTCTATCGTCTCTAGGGTGGAGAGCTTTGTGCAGGGTCATTAACTTTCTCGTCCTTTGGTCAATCTGTCTGAGTTCTTCTTTTGTCCATTTTAAGAATGGTCCCGAGTATCTTATAATGGGGACGGCCCAGGTATTTATTCCTTTGATTAGATTTCTACTGTTAAGTTTGGTTTCTAGAAGTTTTCTAGTTCTCCTGTGATATTCTTTTTTAACTTTTCCTTTCATTTCTGCTTGCATGATATTGTCTGCTTCTAAAATTCCTAAGTATTTGTAGCTTTCATTTTCATCAAGTGATTTTATAGTGTCCTGATTTGGCAGTTGTATTCCATTCATTAATTTTCTTTCACCCGTTTTATTACAAGCATAGCACATTTTTCAATTCCAAATTCCATCCCTATATCCTGGCTATATATTCTAATAGTTTGTATTAGGCTCTCCAATTCTTTTTCATTTTTTGCAAAAATTTTTATGTCATCCATGTACATAAGGTGGTTTATCTTTTCTTGTGAGTTAGTGAATTTGTATCCCCCTGTACATTTTTTAAGTATATGATTGAGCGGCATCATTGCTATAATAAACAGTAGTGGTGATAATGAGTCTCCTTGGAAGATACCTCTTTGGATTTTTACTTCTGCCAGGGATTGTTTTCCAGCTTTTAATTGAACTCGCCAGTTTTCCATGCTTTTTTAATGAAGTTTATTATTTTGTTGGAAATTTTGTACATTTTTAGACATTCTAAAATCCAGGTATGTGGGACCATGTCATAGGCTTTTCTGTAATCAATGCAGGCCATTGCAATATTTTTCCGTCTATTTTTTACTTCTTTAAGAATGTATTGGTCTATATAAAGTAAATCATGGGTTCCTCTTTTTCCCTTGTGACATCCTTTCTGTTCTTCTGGGAGAAGTTTCCGCCAATTGAGTGAAAAGTATATTTCTTCTTTTATAACAGCAGTCAGAATTTTCCACATCATGAGTAGACAAGTTATTGGTCTATAATTGCTCTTCCATTTTGTGGGTCTTTCTGGATTAGTGTAGTTATCCCTTTTGTCATCCATTCGGGTACTTCCGTTTCTTGTAGGCATCTGTTCAGTTGCTGGGCCATTCTTGTGTGGATAGACGTAAATTTTTTGAACCAGAATCCATGTATGCCATCATGGCCTGGTGTTTTCCAATTTGCTACTTTCTTGAGTACCGATTTGAGCGTAATTATATGAACACTTGCTACAGGCCCTTCCTCAATTTCCATCAGTTCATTCTTAATATCACTTATCCATTTTAACTGCTTATTATGTTCTTTCCGCATCCATATATCACTCCAAAACTTTTCTGCTTCTGTTGCATTTGGGTGTTCAATTATTATTATTATTATTATTATTATTATTATTATTATTATTATTATTATTATTATTATCTTGAATTACCTGTGTCCAATTTCATGGGCGAGAGTGTATATTTCTTGGAAATGTCCCTGATTTCTTACTAAGGACACGCTGTTATGCTCACACATTACATTCGTCAAGGCATAACCTGGTTAAAACAAAAATAAGATTATGTAAAAGAAATATTTATCATACACGTCATCCCCTACACGAAGACTATTCATCGCTAATTGACATGACTGTATGGCGAGTCGTGCATGGATATCAAAAACTCCCGTAAGTGGTGTAAAAAGTTTGCAATAACGACGAGGTTCAACGCTTCCTCAACGACATGGTGGCGAGTTGGTTTGACATATACATATAAAAACAGACACAGCACTAAAATGGGGGGGGGTAGAAAAATCGATACATGTTCAATTTTGAAAATGATGTAAACATCATTGACAATAAACAATAAATGTTTTTTGTGATTTCTAAACATTTTGGTTACCTTACATTTGGGATTACACTCGTATTTACACATTCTCGTACAAATCAGACATAGACCATTTCATTTCATGTAATGAAATAAAATACTTACCCATAACTCCGCTATTGGGGTCCAAATTGAATCTGCAAAGAAATATCAAAGGTAATATTTAGAATTTACATTATAAATATAAATAACTTGGAATTCAATCAAAGATCACTGCAGCTACTAAGTTGATAAGTTTGTACAAACTGACAAAAGTTCCAGGTTTGACTTAAAGTGTGAGTTTATTGCACTTCTTTAACATTTTTCTGAAGCCGGAAAATTACACCAGTTTATATCGAAATGTTAATGGCCAAATGAAAGTGCTCAAAGTTATTTTGTTGATACTCCTCTCAAATCTGACCAATAAGAGATGTTTAAGTCTACAATTTTCTTTAAAAATATAATCTCCAAATCTGTTATTCACAGAGTCGGAGATTCAGCATGAAGAGGATAATACGAATCGCTAACAGAAGAAATCTTTGTCTTGAACATTATAGAAAACCTTATCGCTAGAGAAAAACTCCGACGAAAGAAGTGATGCAGTCAAGGCGTCCTTTGCCGCTGAAAAAAACTCAATGCTAATTAGCATGAAGCAAAAACGCCAAGTAAATTCGGCTAAACTTGCAAATCGGTCGGAAAATTAGGGTGACCCAGAAAAAACAGAACCCACAAATTTTGTAATAAAACTGTTAATTTTAACTAGGGGGTTAGGGTTAGGGTTAGGGTTGGGGTTTAAGGTTAGTTTAATGGGAAAATAAATAAATAAATTGGGTTCTGTTTTTTCTGGGTCACCCTGTAATATGTTTTAATTTTCCGACCGATTTGCAAGTTTAGCCATGTCTTTTTTCTCCTACGGTGCGAAACATATTCTTTTCTGTTATATATGATTACATAATCATATAACAATAGCAACTTGTTATTGTTAACGGAGAGTTGTCTTGTTCTTTGAGTTACCAACTCCTGCGGCAACTTATTTCCATTAACTTCCAGACCCGTTACAAAGATACTCAGAATAAGTACCGTCGATCCTCATTCTATGGATCTAAAAACACTATGTGAGTGCAGAAAGCATTGACGAAGCAATACATCGGAAAACGTGTGACAGGACCACACATAGAATAATTATTAGTTAGAATGTTACTACTGTGGTGAGGTTGATATTCCCTGAATATCCCACACTAGAAAAGAGTTCTTGTGCCATTCTATGCAAGAAGAAAACGGTAAGATGATAAGAAATGAATGGCGTGTTTTCGTATTTCCTGTTAGGTTTAATAACAAAGAGAGATCGACTAAAAATAACGACTTACTTTGAAAATAAGGTAATATGATCACACGGATGAGTTTTTTTTAACTCCGTAAGGGCCTTCATAGTTTTAGTATAATCCACATATCCAGTCCGGTTATTCGGATCTGGAAAAACGTAAATAGGCGTATCATGCTGAAAAAGAAAGAAATAATACGTTGAACACGTGGAAATTGCACAGTTTAGTTAGGATGCAAAAATAATAATAAGTAATCCACAGACACGTATATTCTTCTATCGTCATGACATAAAAAGTTACAGTTTCATCCGTGTTTGCTGTTTTTTGTGATCAATGACGATTTGTGTTTTGAATGCAAATTTACAAAAACTTTTCACTATTGGATACTAAAGTATTTTTAACCAGCCAATAGAACGGCATATTTTAGTCACTTGAGTTTTCATTAGGAAAAAAAAAGTACTACATTTTTAGTAGTAGTAAATCTACAGGTGAAAATGCTTCTCTAAGAGTTAAATATATTGTTATTGTTAGGAAATAAATAGTTTTCTTTTGTTATTTTTTATGACTATTTTTCTTTTTTTTATTAATATAATTGTTAATTATATACATATACAAATAGATGTGTGTATGTATGATAATTCATATATATATATATATATATATATATATGTGTGTGTGTGTGTGTGTGTGTGTATAAGTCTAGGAATACTTGAGTAAGAAGGCTCATCATTTCAAAATATTGAATGAAATAAAATTAAACTTAACTCATAACATCGAACGGAGTTTCTCATTTATTTCACACCCATGCTTCACACAAAGACAAACTGAACAAGAACTCATTTATTTCGAAAAAAATCGAGAATCCTTTCATAAAATGGCAACGTAATACACTAGCTTTTAGCAAATGAATTGAAAAAAATAATAACAAAAAAAAAAACATTACCGGTTCTACAATGAATCCTATTAAATTCACTCCGAAACTGATGTCCTTCAGGATTATGTTGTTATATATTTTATTGACCTGTGAGTATACGAGAAAGAAAGAAAAATCAGATCCATACGAATTAAACATTCAAAGTAACAAGTTCCACCTTGCTTAGAATACACTAAGTGTATTCCCTACAGAGGGATAAGACCTTCCCCCAAAGGGATATTCTGATTATGACACTAAACTGTGTCTGATGGTGAGGCTCCAGTTCTGGAGCTCTGGGGAGTGTGGAGTAGCATTTTATTGATACTACTCTCAGATCCCACTCTAACCCATAGTTAGATGGGGAAACAGAACTGATTGAAAAATGATAAGTATTAGATAGAATACTTTATGCCATTTAAATTATTTGTATGAAGAACAGTTACTTGAAGCTGTAATTGTGTTTTAGAGAAAAGATGATAACCCCTCTTTGAAAATAAACATTGACAGTGTTGGTCTGAATGGCATCTCGTTCTAGTGAGACTAGCTGATAATATACTACTGTTAACACATTTTTATACGTCTTGTTAAAATAAACACTTTACATTGGTAAGTTAGAAGTTATTATTTCAATAACCACCCCAGCAATATTACAACAAATGTTCACTAAGAATTATTATCATTAGTTATTTGAAACAATACATTGTGTGAAAAGTATTTGTATTAGATAAGAATACTTGATATCACCGTGTACAGAAAAAAAACCTCTTAAGAAACAGCACAAAAATGTCAATATGAACGTCCTATAAGAATAAGATAGGTTTTATGATACGTTAGAAGGCTCAGAGTAACCTTCCAGCGTAGGAGAACACACACACACACACACACACATATATATATATATATATATATATATATATATATATATATATATCAAACTTGTTGGTAAACCCTCGCGGTGAGAAAAAAAACAGCAAATAGTTTGATTGTAAAAATATACTACCAAACATTACCCGGGAAGAAAAAAATTTTTGGAAAAAAAGAAAAGACCAAGATAATCTTACCAACCAAAAATAATCTATTGGTACAATATTTGGCCAAAAGAAAAAAAAATATATATATATATATATATATATATATATATATATATATATATATATATATATATATAGATATATTCATACAAAACCGCCAGGAAACTAAAGCTAATAAGTAAAAAGTGCTCAATACCTAAGTAGAGCAAAGAATCGGATCTTAGCCCTGAAGAGCACTTAGCGAAACTTTAGTAGGTTTATACGATATAACAAAATACTTACGGTCGCAAACACATGTATGTAATAGAGTTTCCTCGCTTTGATTTCTTCTTGGTTAATTGGCATTCTGTAATAAAATAAATAAATGAAATTACAAAATTCAACAATCATCGTTATTTATTTCCTCCGACGAAAACTATTTATTAAATTTGAGTATTTCTCTTGGTATTGAACCAGGGACTTGTATTGCCTTGTCCTCTTGGCTTTTTTTTTTAATAGACCACTAATTCAATAAATAGGGGGAATTTATCAATCTATAAGGGGGATTTAATAGATGAAAAGAAAGGTAACTAGTCTGCCTACATCTATGGTTCCTACTCCCCCCCACAACTCTTTAGACTCATCCTCTGTCCGTCCACACACCTCTCCTCTAAAGAACTATCCCTGTCCACAAGGTCACAGACCCCTAAGACTCATAAGTCAAAACTTTCCTCGCAACAAAAGACGATTCTTAAGTCACCTGACATCCACGACATCGAATTGGCGGTTTCTTCAAGACTTTGTATTACCTTCGAATTCATTGCACGGCCCAGACGTGTATTCGCGACTCTTGAAAAAGATATTCTCATAATCTTTTTTTTTTTACCTTGAGGCTATCAGAGAACATTAAAAATTAAAATTAGTGAAATAGACCGCTAATTAGAACTGAGACTATTCTAGCAAAGACCACCCCAAGCGAAGTTTAACAGGTTTGAATTCAGAATCTTCCTTCTCCTAGACTGGTTGCCTAACTAAGGTTAAAGAGCCCAGTCTGTCCTACTATTTACCCATAGCTGGAGGGAGAGTAGCTGGATTCATACCTTTCACAAGGGTATTAGCGCTATATGAACTGTAGTTTCGTCCAGGATTTGAACTCGGGTCGACGAGTCCATTTCATACGACTCTAACCATTACACCACACACTACCAACCTTAGTTGGCGACCAATGTTAATAGTGGTTATTTCTACTGTAAATTCAATGTCCTTCCTCTTATATATGCGAGGGTAACCCAAAGTTAAGGTCTACGAAATATTTAGAAATCAAAGAAACGTTTATTGTTTATTGTCGATGATGCTCACATCATTTTAAAGTTTGAACATTTAATTTTTTCTACATAATCACCATTTCAGTCGATGCATTTTTGTAGGAGCTATGACAGTTTTTGTATGCTTGTGTCATACCAACTCGCTGTGATGTCGTTAGGAAGCGTTAAACCTGGTCGTCGTTGCAAACTCCATACCTCACTTGCGGACGAGCTACAAGGTCGAAAGAATTCATCTCCGACAGGATTGATAATAGATGATACCAGATATTCTTGTTTCCCTCTCTATCAGACTGGCAGGTCTCTCAAATTTGACTCTATATATAGCAAGGATATTTATATTGTTAGTAATTGTTTTGTTATATGATAAACTTTTAGAATTTAACTAAGTTTTCATTTATTTATTTCTTGTTGCCAACCTTAAAATAACAGCGAGACTAACACGATCACTGCATATTTACTCATTTAATTTCACCACACTATATTGACTTTAGGAAGTATTTACCCAACCAATTTGTCAATGGGTAGGATCTGACACAAAGTCGCAAGTATGAAGCATCCAGCAGGGATCGAACACGCTATTCAGTAGTATTTGATCTACGAGACCTGTTTGCTAAACATTTTACAACAATGGGACGCCCTAACACATCACTCAATAAGTCCCGGGCCTAGCTAATAAAACAACAACTTTTAGGCAAAATTCGACTTGTTCATCAACATAGTCTCTTTCTTGGATGATACACTGATTCCAACGCTTCTCTAACAATTCGATGCCTTTTTTGTAGAACGAATTGTCTTTGGCTTCAAAATACGCCTCAGTTTCCGATATCACTTCTTCATTGGAGCCAATTCTCTTTCCCTGGGGCATTCTTTTGAAGTCTGCAAACAGCCAGTAGTCACTGGGGCCATATCTGGAGAATAGGGTGGGTGCGGAAGCAATTGGAAGTGAAATTCTATGTAGTTTTGCCATCGTTGCGATTGACTTGCCACACGGTGCATTGTCTTTGTGAAAGAGCACTTTTTGTATTCTTCATTTGTGGCCGTTTTTTGGCGATTTCTTCCTCCAAATGCACCAATAATGCGATATAATATTCGCTATGGTTCTTCATTTCTCAAGGTAATCGATGAACAAAAGACCTTGCGCATCCCAAAATATGGAGACCAAAAACTTACCTGCTGATGTTTGCGTCTTTGGTCGCTTTAGACGGCTTTCACCTGCTGCTGTCTACTCAGCTGGCTGCCGATTTGACTCCGGAGTAAAGTGGTGGATTCATGTTTCACCCATTGTCAAACTCCTTCTTGTTGTGTTGAAATAGTTGCAAACAACGCTCTGAATCGTCGACGTGTTGTTGGTTTTGATCGACTGTGAGCAAACGTGGCACCCACTTTGAACACAGCTTTCTCATTGACAAATGTTTATGCAAAATGATGAATACACTGCCTTCTGATATCTTCAACTCCTCTGCTATCTCACACAACTTCAATTTAAAATCGCCAAAAACGAGTTTGTAGAGTTTTTTGGTGTTTTCCTGACGAATTTAGGCGACTTGAGTGTTCAGTATTATTTGTGACTGTACGACTGCGTTTAAAGTCAACATACCACCTCTTAACCGTTGGTTCCGACGGAGCAGTGTTCGAATAACACTTATCAAGCCATTACTTTGCTTAAACATTATTTTCCCATCAGAAAGCAATGCTTTATCAATACACGAAATTCAGATTTTTCCATTGTTTTAAAAATTTGCAACAGTAGCTTCACTTAAATAACTGCAATTTGTAAACTAATAATCCGATTGGGATCAAATTTTGACACGTGCCATTTGAAGGTTAGTACTTTATGAAAATCATATGGATTTTTTTTAGCGGCACCATTTATATGTCAGGCCCGGTACTTATATGTGATATTTACTGTAGTATACAATTATCTATTAAGTTGTCTAAGTTTCTGGAATAAACCTAATTCTATATAAATTTTTAACTAGTTTATCTTTTTATTGTTGCTGTGAATCGCAACACACATATTGTATCCAAATCATACGGGATGCGTGTACAAATCTAATCGGTAGCTATAGGGGTTTTTTTTTCTGACACAATAAAATATACAGCTCAATAATAAAGTAAAGTCGGTGTAGTGGCCAGTTGTCGGTATCAGCCTGACAGTGAGGGAGTCTATCCCCTTTTTACTGGCACTAAATAAAGGAGATTGTCTTGCGCCAGAAATTGAATGCCACACCTACCTTCAGCTCCCTCACTCTACTGCATAGATCAGATTACCCAAACTGTGCTAATAATATGCTGAATAGTCAAAGACTGGTATGGAAGCCAGCCCTATGAAGAGATAATTCAGACATAATTACAATCTCCCTGGTCTCGCACTAGTGAAAATATTGAAAAAGTTAAATATTAATTATCTGCCCTTGGTACCAGGTGGCGAATCAGTCAATACCATGGATTGGCGTCCAAATTGATTCTATGCCTAATCCACTTGTAGTGTTGAGTACACGGCAGCCAGACGTCTAAATCCAGTCTCTCCCAGAACTTAAAGGAACTTAGTAGATAAGTCTGGCAGCAAACGCTATTAAGTTTGCAAATTGTAATTTTATGAATATATGTTTTTATTCTTCATCCGAATTTAATGTGAAAATTCCTCGAAGTTAATGTGAGAAAATATACGATGCCCAGCAAAAAAAAAAAAAAACATAAAAAGGGAATAGACTTCCTCGCGGTTTGGCTGACACCAACAACTGACTATACCACCGACTTTGTTTTCTTTGCTTACATATTAATATTTTGAATAAAATAAATTGTGGCTGATAAATGCAATGATCTAAAGAAGATTAATGAAGATTTAATTCATTTCTTTTCCCAAATTAACTTCGAAGTCATAATTAATGAAATGAGAAAACAATACAAAAACAACAAATCCCCCCCCCACCAAAAAAAAAACAACTAAAACAAAACAAAGCAAAATAAAAAATAGTCGAAGAAAGAAACTTACCTGTGAGTGAATACCGTCATGACTTCAATAGTGTTTTTTATTTTATTCCTTTTAGGTCTCTCATTCCCACTGTTTATATGACTGTTTATTGTGCTATTAAAATGCGGATGGTCTGTTGAGAAAAGCAAGTAATTATTGCAGTTTTAAGAATCTATTCATTAGTGAATCTATGGATACATTAACACTAAACATTCGGTAAGGAAAGACAAATAATTAACTAGCATGAACAATGCACTTATGAATGTTCAATATACATAAATGTCAAAATAACACAATACATATATCCAAAACATTAATTATTGTTCCACGAAGAAACAAGTGTAATGAAGAGAGGTACCAACAATTGGTTAGAAAAGACTTGTATCTTTATGGTTTTCAATGCGACGTGTAATAAATGGTGAAAAGATTGGACACTAATTGTCTTTATTCTGCTCTACGAGTAGAAAATAATAATAAGAAAATTTAATAATTGTGCTATGAGAATTATGATATCAGCTTTTACTTACCGTGACCTTTGACACCGCAACTTTGATGCTCCGAATATATTTTGAATATTTGGTGCCTTTCAGCAAATTTTTCCTGTGAATTTTGATCCATGTGTATCACGAACCGCTTAAAATTCTTTTTTTGGGTTCGATCACGTGTCTGTGTCCATCAAGATCGAAGAAGCCAGACTAAAATTTAAAAAAAAAAAAATTAATTTACTAAGTTAAAACATAATAAAGCTCCAAGATTTTTCCACATATTTTTCTCCAAGAAAAACGAAATAATCAATATATTGAGTAACAGGACTGGCTAAAATGTAGAGCTTAGCGTAATGGTTATCGTCGTAGGAAATGGAATCGGCGATTCGAGTTCAAGTCCTGGGCGAGGCTGTTTGCGTTTCATTTTGTATTGATTCCCTTGGGAAATGCATAAATTTATTTGCCCCCCCCTCCCCGCTACTTGTAAATAGTAGGACAGTCTGGGTTCTTTGGCTTTGGTTAGGCAACTAACATAGGAGAAGGAAATCTCAAACCAGTTTATCAGGCTTAAAAATTGACGTACCGTATCCTATCCGTGGCGGGTTGGTTAAATACATACAATGCCGAGCTTGGTATTGTAAGAATCTATTGGGGCAAGGAGAATGACTTGACGGCACCCATCGCCTCTCCAAGAAATATTGAACATGTAGTACCAGGTCACAAGGATTATTGATTCCATGCCTTAAGAGATCAGCTTTACACCCCTAAAAAATTTACTTTGTTCATATCCTGCCCATG
The DNA here is from genome assembly GCA_023376005.1 of Doryteuthis pealeii. Lineage (NCBI taxonomy): Eukaryota > Metazoa > Mollusca > Cephalopoda > Myopsida > Loliginidae > Doryteuthis > Doryteuthis pealeii. The sequence goes on from CM042141.1 coordinate 90,143,885, forward strand.
GCGGAGGGGTTGGGTAAATATTAATACCCTTGGGAATAGGTTCACTCGGTTTAGTCTTAGATTGATTGCTTAACCAAGACCAAAAAACCCAGTCTGTCTCACAATTTACCCATAGATGATGGGGGAGGGGGTTGAACCTACACAACAAAAGAAAAAATCCGTGTGAAAATGAAGACCCTAAACTAGACCTTATCGTAGTTCAAACCCCTGAGAGGATAGTCAGTGCCAGTGCTAGGGTCTCACCCTAGTGAAACCCAGCACTAGCACTTTATGATACACACCCCACCCCACCCCAATATATGATAGTAGCGCTCCACTCTACTACTTGTCAATTTTCATAGAGTAGTATTCCTAGAAAATATATGAAATCCACATTTAGGGCCCCTAAACAGCACCCCCAGTCGGGGTAGAACGCACCAGCCCTGGGGGTATTTACCATTAAAATAGTTTATACCCAGGCGTCCCTTTTACTGTTAGGGAGTCCTGTTGTAGTGTAATGGTTAACAAGCTAGTCTCCATTACTACTGAATAGCGAGTACAATCCTCGCTGGATGCCCCATACTTGCGACCTTGGCAAACGAGTTAGGCAAATACGCGGTCATTCCATTGTGGTGTAATGGCTAGCAAGCTAGTCTCGCAGATCCATTACTACTAATAGTGATGCGCCATACTCGCGACCTTGTGTCAGATCCTACCCTTATGACGGGTGTCACATCCTACCCGTTGTGAACGGGTTGGGTAAATATCTCCTTACCATTAATTTTGTGTTACAGGCATTGTGAGAGCTGGATAAGGGTCGTTTTCTTCGCAATGTAACGTTACTGAGGCCTCGTAACTTGGATCTTCGTAGAACACTGCGTTCTGTAAGGAATTCAAAGAAAAGATTTACATTATAATAAACACATAAAACACATAAACAAAAAAGTGAATGCGAACACAGACACGTTTGTACCTAAATATAAATTATTACATTTTTTCTTTTTTTTTTTTTTTTTTATAACGTTCATCACCTTTTTATGCTTTTTATCATAATGTAGTAAGGCAAAAATAATTATCTTGCCTTGAATTGTGTCACGTGTCAAATGGTCACATGACAATTCAGCCCCTTAAAACTTTCTTTATTGTCCCCGATCTTCGAAGGGATAAGACCTATCTGTTTCAATCCTCGCTCGTGGAGCGTAAATGACATATTTTCCAATTCTGTTCGTAGAGCAGAATAGAGACAATTAGTTTCCAGCCTTCTCACCATTTTATTACACCTCGCCATTAAAACCATGGAAAGATAGAATAAATGTTTTCTAAATAATTTTTGGTACATTTTCTTTATTTGTTCAGATAACATATTGTGCAATGAACCTTTTGAGACATATGTATTGTGTTATTTTGTTGTTACATGTCATGTTTATTAAACATTCATATGGAACATTGGTCATACGAGTTAGTTGTTTGTCTTTTCTTAGCAAATATTTAGTGTTAGTGTATCTATGGACGCACTCATGCATTATAAGGACTTAGTGTTAGTTATAAATTAATACCTACTATTCTTATAATAATATCTCTCAGTTGCTAAATTAAACTGTAGACAATTTGTTCAGATAACATATTGTACAATTAAGGTTATTTTATTTTTATTACATATTGCTTTAAAAAAAACAATAAAAAAACCAAGTTACTATACATTTAATGTTGAAAAATATTTTTTTAAACCAAGTTTAATTGAAATTATACATTGCAATACTAACACAAACAACTGAGACTAATGTGTCTACCGTTGGGTTCAATAATTAATTTCAATGGTTAATTAAATGTATAGTAATTTGGGATTTTTTAAGCAATACGTAATTAAAAACAACCTTAATCCCCAAACCCCTAAACTGTAACCCAATTCGCAAAAAGTTAATTCATAGACTGTAGTTAAACTGTCATGGGGGACCTCCAACACACTTTCCATTTTAATTTTCCGACCGTTGTCCAAGTTCAGCCATTTATTTAGTTTTTTTTTCATATTCATTTTGCTTACTTAAATCATTTGAATCATTTTCCATTCAACGTATAATTCCAATTTTTTACCAGCTTTATTTTTTCTTTTCTTTTGCGAGATTTGCCAATTACTGTCCCATTTTTTTAATCGATCTCCTAATTTAGTAAATTTTATAATAATTTCAGGAATATATTCATTATTGATTTTATCTTTCTTCTCACATTTTATTATCATTTAGAAAATGAGAACTCATCATCATCATCATTATCATCATCATCATGTCGCGCAATTAGCATAGATATCCATGAAAATCTCTCGCCAACCTTCCCTATCATTCATTGCCCCTGGGAGTTCTGCGCAGCAACCAGCGTCCTTACATAATTGGTCAATGTAGGTCCTTGGTGGGCGGCCCACATTAGTATGTCCATGTGTTGGCTTCCACAGAAGAAACGTCCCTTATGAGCTATCTCTCTCTNGTAAGGGGGTCTCTTCCAATCTGTGATCTTGAAGGTTTGTGATATACTATTGATCTCACTATTCATGAATGTTGATTTTACTAGGAAGAAGAAAACGGATAGGGTTAGGGTGCTCTTCCATTCTGTGGATCTACCACGTTTTGATCTATATTAGTCTACTACATGATCTGGATTACTAGGAGAAAGAAACAGGTTTAGGGTTGGGGTGTGCTTATCCATGTTTGAAGGTTGTGATTCTATATTGATCTACTATTCGATGACATGTGATCTATAGGAAGAAAGAAAACAGGGTTAGGGTTAGGGGGTGTCTCCAATTATGTGATCTACAGAAGGTTTGTGATCTCATTGATCTAATCTGACAATGTGCTAAATATAGGAGAAGAAAACAGGGGTTAGGGTAGGGGGTGTCTTCGAATTGTATCACTAGAGTTTGTGATCTGACTATTGATCTACTATTCATGACATGTGATCTACTTTAGAGAAAGAAGACAGGTTTGGGTTGGGGGTGCTTTCCATTCTGTGATTACGAAGTTTGTGATTACTATTGATTATATTCATGAATGTGACTACTTAGGAAGAAAAGAAGGATTACGTGGGGTGTCTTCCAATCTGTGATCTACCAAGGTTTGTGATTACTTGATCTACTATTCATGACATGCTGATCTATAGGAAGAAGAAAAGGTCGGTTAGGGGTGGTCTTCACATTTGTGACTCTACAGAAGTTTGTGATCTATATGTCTACTTTCATGACATGTGTACTTAGGAAGAAGAACGGATTACTGGGGGGTTAGGGGTGCTCTTCCAATATATGTGATCCTACGAGGTTTGTGATCTACTATGATCTACTATTCATGACATGTGACTACTGGAAGAAAACAGGGTTAGGGTTAGGGGTGTTTCAATTGTGATCTCACAGAAAGTTTGTCGATCTCTATTATCTCTATTCTGAATGTTGATCACCTGGAAGAAGAAGAACGGAGTTAGGTTAGGGGGTGCTCTCCAATTTTGATCTACCAGAGTTTGTGATCTTACTTGTCTACATATGATGTGATCTATCTAGGAAGAAGAGACAGGATTAGGGTTAGGGGGTGCTTCCAATCTGTGATCTACGAAGGTTTGTGATCTACTATTGATCTACTATTATGACATGTTTCTACTGGAAGAGAAGACGGGGTTAGGGTTAGGGGTGGCTTATCTGTACTGAATGTTTGTGATTACTATTGATCTACCTATTCATGAGCAATGTGATCTAACTTAGGAAGAAGAATAAGGGTAGGTTAGGGTGTGCTCTTCCAATCTGTGATCTACAAGAGTTTGTGATCTACTATTGATCTACTGTTTATATGTGAGCTACTAGGAAGAATGAAAACAGGGTTAGGGTTAGGGGGTGCTCTTCAATCTGTGATCTACAACGTTGTGTGATTACTATTTGATTATATTCATGACATGTAGTCTATAGGAAGAAAGAACAGGTTAGGTATGGGGTGTCTTCCACTTTGTATCTCCGAGGTTTGTGATTCACTAATTGATCACTATTCATGTCGACCTGTTTTCTTTCTTCCTAGTAGATCACATGTCATGAATAGTAGATCAATAGTAGATCACAAACTTCGGTTAGATCACAGATTGAAAGAGCACCCCTACCCTAATCCGTTCTTCTTTCTCCTAGTAGATTACATGTCATGAATAGTAGATAATAGTAGATCACAAACGTTCGTTAGATCACAGATTGGAAGAGCACCCCCTAACCTAACCCTGTTTTCTTTCTTTCCTGTATCATGTCATGAATAGTTAGATCAATAGTAGATCACAAACCTTCGGTAGATCACAGATTGGAAGAGCACCCCTAACCCTAACCCTGTTTTCTTTCTTCCTAGTAGATCACATGTCATGAATAGTAGATCAATAGTAGATCAAAACATCGGTAGATCACCCCTAACCCTACCCTGTCTTCTTTCCTAGTAGACAACATGTCATGAATAGTAGATCAATAGTAGATCACAAACCTTCGGTAGATCACAGATTGGAAGAGCACCCCTAACCTAATCCTGTCTTCTTTCTTCCTAGTAGATCACATGTCATGAATAGTAGATCAATAGTAGATCACAAACCTTCGTAGATACACAGATTGGAAGAGCACCCCCTAACCTAATCCTGTCTTCTTTCTTCCTAGTAGATCACATGTCATGAATAGTAGATCAATAGTAGATCACAAACTTCTGTAGATCACAGATTGGAGAGCACCCCCTAACCCTAACCCTGTTTCTTTCTTCCTAGTAGATCACATGTCATGAATAGTAGATCAATAGTAGATCACAAACCTTCGTAGATCACAGATTGGAAGAGCACCCCTAAACCTAACCTGTTTCTTTCTTCCTAGTAGATCACATGTCAAATAGTAGATCAATAGTAGATCACAAACCTTCTGTAGATCACAGATTGGAAGAGCACCCCCTAACCCCCTGATTTTCTTTCTTCCTAGTAGATCACATGTCATGAATAGTAGATCAATAGTAGATCACAAACCTTCGGTAGATCACAGATTGGAAGAGCACCCCTAAACCTAATCCTGTCTTCTTTCTTCCTAGTAGATCACATGTCATGAATAGTAGATCAATAGTAGATCACAATTCTGTAGATCACAGATTGGAAGAGCACCCCTAACCCTACCCTGTTTCTTTCCTAGTAGATCACATGTCAGAATAGTAGATCAATAGTAGATCACAAACTTCTGTAGATCACAGATTGAAGAGCCCCCCTAACCCTAAACTGTTTTTTCTTTCTTCCTAGTAGATCATCATGTCATGAATAGTAGATCAATAGTAGATACAAACTTCGGTAGATCACAGATTGGAAGAGCACCCCTAACCCTAACCCTTGTTTCTTTTTCCTAGTAGATCACATGTCATGAATAGTAGACAATAGTAGATCACAAACTTCGGATTAGAATCACCCCCTAACCCTAACCTGTTTCTTTTTCTAGTAGATCACATGCTATGAATAGTAGGATCAATAGTAGATCACAACCTTCGGTAGATCACAGATTGGAAGAGCAACTCAACCTAACCTGTTTTCTTTCTTCTAGTAGATCACATGTATGAATAGTAGATCAATAGTAGATCACAACCTTCGTAGATACAGATTGGAAGAGCACCCCCTACCCTATCCCGTCTTCTTTCTTCTAGTAGATACATGTCATGAATAGTAGATCAATAGTAGAATCACAAACTTCGCAAACCTTCGTTAGATCACATATTGGAAGAGCCCCCCCAACCCTGTTTCTTTCTTCCTAGTAGATCACATGTCATGAATAGTAGATCAATAGTAGATCACAAACATTCGGTAGATCACCCCCTAGCCCTAACCCTGTCTTCTTTTTCCTAGTAGATCCAAATGCTATGAATAGTAGATCAATAGTAGATCACAAACCTTCGGTAGATCACAGATTGGAAGAGCACCCCTCTAACCCTGTTTTCTTTCTTCCTAGTAGATCACATGTCATGAATAGTAGATCAATAGTAGATCACAAACCTTCGGTAGATCACAGATTGGAAGAGCACCCCCTAACCCTAACCCTGTCTTCTTTCTTCCTAGTAGATCACGTCATGAATAGTAGATCACAAACCTTCGGTTGATCACCCCTAACACTAACCCTGTCTTCTTTCGTCTAGTAGATCACATGCATGAATAGTAGATCAATAGTAGATCACAAACTTTGGTAGATCACCCCTAGCCCTAACCCTGTCTTTTTTTTCCTAGTAGATCCAAATGCTATGAATAGTAGATCAATAGTAGATCACAAACCTTCGGTAGATCACAGATTGGAAGAGCACCCCCTAACCCTAACCCTGTCTTCTTTCTTCCTAGTAGATCACATGTCATGAATAGTAGATCACAAACGTTCCGTAGATCACCCCCTAACCCTAACCCTGTCTTCTTTCGTCCTAGTAGATCACATGTCATGAATAGTAGATCAATAGTAGATCACAAACCTTCGGTAGATCACAGATTGGAAGAGCACCCCCTAACCCTAACCCTGTCTTCTTTCGTCCTAGTAGATCACATGTCATGAATAGTAGATCAATAGTAGATCACAAACCTTCGGTAGATCACAGATTGGAAGAGCACCCCCTAACCTGTTTTTTCTTCCTAGTAGATCACATGTCATGAATAGTAGATCAATAGTAGATCACAAACGTTCGGTAGATCACAGATTGGAAGAGACCCCCTTACCCTAACCCTGTTTTCTTTCTTCCTAGTAGATTACATGTCATGAATAGTAGATCAATAGTAGATCACAAACGTTCGGTAGATCACAGATTGGAAGAGCACCCCCTAACCCTAACCCTGTTTTTCTTTCTTCCTAGTAGATCACATGTCATGAATAGTAGATCAATAGTAGATCACAAACCTTCGGTAAATCACAGATTGGAAGAGCACCCCCTAACCCGAACCCTGTTTTCTTTCTTCCTAGTAGATCACATGTCATGAATAGTAGATCAATAGTAGATCACAAACGTTCTGTAGATCACAGATTGGAAGAGCACCCCCTAACCCTAACCCTGTCTTCTTTTTTCCTAGTAGATCCAAATGCTATGAATAGTAGATCAATAGTAGATCACAAACCTTCGTTAGATCACATATTGGAAGAGCCCCCCCAACCCTGTTTCTTTTTCCTAGTAGATCACATGTCATGAATAGTAGATCAATAGTAGATCACAAACATTCGTAGATCACCCCTAGCCCTAACCCTGTCTTCTTTTTTCCTAGTAGATCAAATGCTATGAATAGTAGATCAATAGTAGATCACAAACCTTCGGTAGATCACAGATTGGAAGAGCACCCTCTAACCCTGTTTTCTTTCTTCCTAGTAGATCACATGTCATGAATAGTAGATCAATAGTAGATCACAAACCTTCGGTAGATCACAGATTGGAAGAGCACCCCCTAACCCTAACCCTGTCTTCTTTCTTCCAAGTAGATCACGTCATGAATAGTAGATCACAAACCTTCGGTTGATCACCCCCTAACACTAACCCTGTCTTCTTTCGTCCTAATAGATCACATGTCATGAATAGTAGATCAATAGTAGATCACAAACTTTCGGTAGATCACAGATTGGAAGACTACCCCCTAACCCTAACCCTGTTTTCTTTCTTCTTAGTAGATCACATGCCATGAATAGTAGATCAATAGTAGATCACAAACATTCGGTAGATCACCCCCTAACCCTAACCCCGTCTTCTTTCTTCCTAGTAGATAACATGTCATGAATAGTAGATCAATAGTAGATCACAAACCTTCGGTAGATCACAGATTGGAAGAGCACCCCTAACCGTAATCCTGTCTTCTTTCTTCCTAGTAGATCACATGTCATGAATAGTAGATCAATAGTAGATCACAAACCTTCGGTAGATCACAAATTGGAAGAGCACCCCCTAACCGTAACCCTGTCTTCTTTCTTCCTAGTAGATCACATGTCATGAATAGTAGATCAATAGTAGATCACAAACGTTCTGTAGATCACATTGGAAGAGCACCCCTAACCCTAACCCTGTTTCTTTCTTCCTAGTAGATCACATGTCATGAACAGTAGATCAATAGTAGATCACAAACGTTCTGTAGATCACAGATTGGAAGAGCACCCCCTAACCCTAACCCTGTTTTCTTTCTTCCTAGTAGATCACATGTCATGAATAGTAGATCAATAGTAGATCACAAACCTTCGTAGATCACAGATTGGAAGAGCACCCCCTAACCCTAACCCTGTTTTCTTTCTTCCTAGTAGATCACATGTCATGAATAGTAGATCAATAGTAGATCACAAACGTTCTGTAGATCACAGATTGGAAGAGCACCCCCTAACCCTAACCCTGTTTTCTTTCTTCCTAGTAGATCACATGTCATGAATAGTAGATCAATAGTAGATCACAAACGTTCTGTAGATCACAGATTGGAAGAGCACCCCTAACCCTAACCCTGTTTTCTTTCTTCCTAGTAGATCACATGTCATGAATAGTAGATCAATAGTAGATCACAAACGTTCTGTAGATCACAGATTGGAAGAGCACCCCCTAACCCTAACCCTGTTTCTTTCTTCCTAGTAGATCACATGTCATGAATAGTAGATCAATAGTAGATCACAAACTTCTGTAGATCACAGATTGGAAGAGCACCCCTAACCCTAACCCTGTTTTCTTTCTTCCTAGTAGATCACATGTCATGAATAGTAGATCAATAGTAGATCACAAACTTCTGTAGATCACAGATTGAAGAGCACCCCTAACCCTAACCCTGTTTCTTTTCTCCTAGATCACATGTCATGAATAGTAGATCAATAGTAGATCACAAACCTTCGTAGATCACAGATTGGAAGAGACCCCTAACCCTGTTTCTTTCTCCTAGTAGATCACATGTCATGAATAGTAGATCAATAGTAGATCACAAACCTTCGGTAGATCACAATTGGAAGAGCACCCCCTAACCCTAACCTGTCTTCTTTCTTCCTAGTAGATCACATGTCATGAATAGTAGATCAATAGTAGATCACAAACGTTCTGTAGATCACAGATTGGAAGAGCACCCCCTAACCCTAACCCTGTTTCTTTCTTCCTAGTAGATCACATGTCATGAATAGTAGATCAATAGTAGATCACAAACGTTCGTAGATCACAGATTGGAAGAGCACCCCCTAACCCTAACCCTGTTTTCTTTCTTCCTAGTAGATCACATGTCATGAATAGTAGATCAATAGTAGATCACAAACCTTCGGTAGATCACAGATTGGAAAGCACCCCCCTAACCCTAACCCTGTTTTCTTTTCCTAGTAGATCACATGTCATGAATAGTAGATCAATAGTAGATCACAAACGTTCGGTAGATCACAGATTGGAAGAGCACCCCCTAACCCTAATCCTGTTTCCTTTCTTCCTAGTAGATCACATGCCATGAATAGTAGATCAATAGTAGATCACAAACCTTTGGTAGATCACAGATTGGAAGAACATCCAATATTTGATAAAATGATAATGATAAAAAAAAAGCAAAACTTACGGACAATGTGGGAAGTTGAAATTTCGATGCAGATGAAAAAAATCCAAGCGACCAGCTTCATTGTAGAAAAGGAAGACATCACCTCGTTGCTATGATACACCCATATAAGGTAAAAGGATTGTCGTGTATTGAATATTTTCTTTTTATCAATTTTTCAAGACTTAGATAATGAAAGTGAAAGTAATTTACTAAATGCGAATGAGAGACGCAAAGTAAATATGACAATGTTATATATCAGTCTGTCTTTCTTTCTATGTATCGGTTTTCTTGTTTTTTTCTTTCCTCCTTTTTTTCTTCTTCCGAAAACGAATCTGTCAAAGAAATGAAAATATGAAAACCTTTTTTCTCGTATCATTTGAATATGACATAGATTTAGCACAAGTTACAAATATTAATAACTTATAAAATATACATGTATCTACTTATACAGAAAACTACATACGAGGGTTATTCAATAAATAAGGTGAATTTTACCTAAGGAGTTGCTTATATATGACATATAGATAATACTACATTCAAGGGTCATTCAACAAATGTGAATTTTACGCATGAAGTTGGCATATATATATATATCTTATATATAAAATACTACATACGAGGGTCATTAATAAATATAGTGAAATTGACCTAAGCACTGTTTACAGTTGCACCTTTTTCAAGGAAATTTATAGGGGTGTGTCCTTTCATGTCCCAGAAGACTGTCAGCATGACCTTTTTGACTGACCACTGCGACCAGAACTGTCTCTTTACCGGAGAGTCAATGTGTTTCCACTTCCTGAATTGTCTTTTCAATCCTCCAAGTTCGTAGTGGTGAATCCATGTTTAGCCAATTTGTAAATAGTTCTTTTACTAAAACATGTTTCTCCGTACACATCACGCATTCCTTTGTAAATTTTACATGTTTTGCACTTCTCAGCCACCAATAATTTGTTCAAGTCTGGAGCATTCTATTTGGCTTGCCGCCATTTTAAAAGACCCCAACACAAATATTTTTGTGAGATTAGAATTATTTTTTGCAATAAACCAAGTCCAAAAAATGGGAAAAGATTTTGAAAAAAAAATTATTTTGCTTTTTTCAAAAGTATTTCCCCTATTTATTGAATGACCCGGTGTTGCTCAGGTGAAGAGACACGTGACATGAAGGGGTCATTTCAAGAACAAGGAGAAAGTAACGGTCGTTTATTTGAAAATGAGCGAAAGTCATTGTGGTATATTGGTTAATAAGAAACGGAAGCACCGTTTCGGCCATCTCTGGAGTTGTAATAATAAAAAGGTGGAAGTGATTACTTCTCGCAGTTAACGTCAGCTGGACTACTTGTTGTGTTCTTTATTTCGATAAGCAAGCTGCAATATTCATCTCACTATGTGGTGACATCTTGCGGCTGGTTCACGTACTAGGTCTATCTGTAACAGTATCATAGTAAGTACTTCTCTACGCACACTGATACGCGTAAATGTATTAAAGTAGTAATACCATTTTTGTTATTCATCTCTACTTTCACAAACTTTCTTCTCATCTTAATCTCTTTGTTTTGTTTTTTGTTTTTTTGGGGGAGGTCCTCTGCGTAGCATCCAGTATCCGCGCAGAGTTGGTCTATGTACGTCTTTGCTGGACGGCCTACTTTGGCGTGTCCATGCGATGGCTTCCACAGAAGAACGCCACTTATGAGTTCATCCTTGCTTCTCATGCTATCCCCAGCGTGTCTTGTTCGCCTCACACGGATGGTTTGTGTGATATGGGGCAGGTGGCCGTACAGCTGTTTTCTCGTGGGGGGTTGTTTCCACATCTTGTTTAAGATTGCACGCAGCATTCTTGTGCAAGCACTGCCATCTTGTTTTGAAAAGAGAACTTTTTTATTTCCAAAAAAATTTTTTTCAGAATTAATACAGTCTCCACAAACGATACTTCCCCAGGATTTCTCGGAAGTATTTAATTTGTATACTTTTCGTATTCGCTTCGATCAAATTACTCGAGTAACAGACGTCATTTCTTTTCGTCCGACCATGTAGCGCAATCTTTTGGAAAGAAAACCTCTTCATAACGGCGAAAATACACCGCAAAAGTTACCTCCCCCTTAGGACTGTACTTTAATTCGCTGAGTGAATTTATAACCGAGTCCTACGAAAAAGAATTTGCGTTGCCTTGCTCTTTTTCTTTTTTTCAACATTAACAGTTCAAACATTTTTTTCAAACCACTTGTTTTGTTTTTCAGAGAATTTCTTTGTCCAATCGTCGCTGTTCTTCCAACTTCGTTTTGTTTTATTTGGATTTTCATGAAATCTACCATTTCTTCTTTTAAATCCTCCATGTTTCTTTGTAGAAACAGAATTCAACTGACTCAACAATTTCCTTTTTTTTTTAATTAACTTATTTTTATCTGGTTTTTTTGTTGTTTTTTTTTTTGTTTTGTTTTTGTTTTTTGTTGTTTTGTTTTTTTCTCAGATAACAAGAATTACTGAACAATCAAATTCTTATTTGTTTATAACATATCAACCTGTTATGCAGACTTGGAATTAATCTGAGTTTGAATAGTCCCAAGCGTTGGTATTTCGCAGAAAGTTTTGTAACATTTTAAGTTAGATGTTGATATTTCGTAGAAAAGCTTGTAACATTTGAAGCTACGAGGGAGAGTCAAAAAGTAATGTCATTTTGTTTAGGACAGGTATAATTACCAACACAATAACATGTATCATACATCAAAATGAAGTTGGTCCTCTGTGGATCACATCCGTACTTCTCCACATAGCCACCGTTTCTCTCAATAGCAATGTTTCACCTTCAAATGAGAGCATATATTCCTGCCCCGTAAAATTCTATTGACTGTTCTTTGAGCCACTTTTCACAATATATTTCCCTCCCTCGTCACGGGAATAATGACTATCATCTCTTCGACACCATGAAAGAGGGTTTGAGAGACAAACATTATTCCAGTGATGAGGTAGTGAAATCTGTAGTGAAGAAGTGGCCCAAAGTCGTGAATTGCTCTCCCAGCACAGAGAGCTCGCCACTAATTAGTTCTCAGACTAGTTCATATTTGTAGGTCGTCTATATATTCTACAACAATTTTTGTTATATATATATATATATATATATATATATATATATATATATATGTGTGTGTTGTGTGTGTGTGTGTGTGTGTGTGTTAGGGAACAATTTATTCATTTCACATCCTTTTATTATGACGTTGCTGAGCGACGTAACGACGTTCGTAACTGATATTTAGTCCAGAAAAGTGACGTAAAGGCAAATTTGACGTCGGCCAAAATGACGTGAAGTGAGGTATTGCTGTACAGTGATCGAACATTTTTTTTTCTTTTGCCATTCCTGTCAAGAAATCTTTGAGGAAAAAGAATACGTCGGACGTAATTGGTGCTAAAACATTGAATCAAACAGTCAGCATAGTTCTCCTTGTTAGTTACCCTATTTACCAGAATAAAAGAACATAACCTTTAACTTAAAATTAAATAAGAAGAAACGTAACTAGTCTACCTTTATCTATAGTTCCTATACTACCCCACAACTCTTTTTAGACTCATCCTCTGTCCGTCCACACACCTCTCCCCTCTAAAGAACTATCCCTGTCCACCAAGGTCACAGACCCCTAAGACTCATAAGTCAAAACTTTCCTCGCAACAAAAGACGATTCTTAAGTCACCTGACCTCCACGACATCGAATTGGCGGTTTCTTCAAGACTTTGTATTACCTTCGAATTCATTGCACGGCCCAGACGTATATTCGCGACTCTTGAAAAAGATATTCTCATAATCTTTTTTTTTACCTTGAGGCTATCGGAGAACATTAAAAATTAAAATTAGTGAAATAGACCGCTAATTAGAACTGAGACTATTCTAGTAAAGACCACCCCAAGCGAAGTTTAACTGGTTTGAATTCAGAATCTTCCTTCTCCTAGACTGATTGCCTAACCAAGGTTAAAGTGCCCAGTCTGTCCTACTATTTACCCATAGCTGGAGGGAGAGTAATTGGATTCATACTTTTCCCAAGGGTATTAGCGCCATGTGAACTGTAGCTTCATCCAGGATTTGAACTCGGGTCGACGAGTCCATTTCCTACGACTCTAACCATTACACCACGCATTGGTAAAGTAAAAGTTGTCGGGTGGCCAAATGTCGGTATTAGCCAAACAGTTAGGAAGTCTGTCCCCTTTTCACTAATGCTAGACCAAGGAGATTGTTTTTGCGTCTGAGGTGGGGCGCCATACCTACCATCAGTCCCTCACTTCCCCACACAGATCCCTGTATTATTCATACGCTGACTTGGCGAGGCCAGGTATCGAACCAGGAACCTTGTCGATTCCTAGTCAAGTGCTCTACCGACTGAACTAAACTGCCCGGTAAATATGTTTTAATGATTACCTTCTTGTTTTTTGTTTTTTGTTGTTTTTTTTTTTTTTTTTTGTTATTTTGTTTGTTTGTTTTTGTTTTTTGTTGTTGTTTTTTTTTGTGAAATAGATCTTTAATTATTCAAGTAATGACAGGTTTGAATTCAGATTTTTTCTTCTCCTAGACTGGTTGCCTAACCAAGGTTAAAGAGCCTAGTCTGCCATACTATTTACCCGTAGCTGGAGGGAGAGTAGTTGGATTCATACCTTTCCCAAGGGTATTAGAGTTATGTGAACTGTAGCTTCATCCAGGATTTGAACTCGGGTCGATGAGTCGATAAACTCCAACTACTCTTAACCATTAGATCACGCCCCCCCCCTTTATATTTACTCAGATATAAAAATGATGTCATCGATTTCTTGTCATGTGATTTAATCTTAGTTTTCTTTGGAGATGAGTTTTCATTTTGTTTTATAAATAGAAAGCTTAAATCAAATATTGAATATGTCGAACCATCCAGTTTTGACTAATCTTTTTTATTGATTCAAGTGCATTATTTTTCTCACACCAAAAATTACTCAAGGGAGATAAGCGTGGTACTCACTCTACGAGTTTCTCAGTAGGCGTAAGATAGGTATAGCCAATTTTTCGTCTGCTTTTCATTTTAAAAACGAACTAAAATTAGTTAAATCCATTATTTAGGGTCAAACTTTTGTTTAAGTCGAAAAGTACTAACATAATGAGCATCAGTAAAAAAAAAAAAATAAAAAAATAAAAAAAAGGCAAAATAATATTACACATGTAATCTATTTTTAATACATTTAAAAAAAATTTTTCGAACAATTTTGCTCAAATATGGCCGTAAACGTTATCTAGAGATGGGTTAAAACCCGTGTTTACAAAATAAATTAAACCACCCGATTGAAAAAAAAATACCAAAAATCAGGGAATTATCCGATATTAATGAAATCTTCAGTGTTGATTTATCAATGAATGAATTTTATGATTATAAAATCGGATAATTCCCTGATTTTTGGTTACAAAATTTTTCAAACGGAGGGGGGGTACATTTGTTTTGTAAAAACATGGATTTTTCGACAAATTGGATATACCCAGCGTATGATATGCTTTTTCCTAAAAAACCAAAATAACAACATCGGTTGTTTACGTAAGTGTCCTATATATGATTGTGTCTATCGTTGAAACATCTGGGGCATACGATGGTATTCTGATGAGGAGGAGGATGAGGATGATGATAGTGATCTCTCTCTCTCTCTCTCTCTCTCTCTCTCTCTCTCCTCTCTCTCTCTCTCTCTCTCTCTCTCACACACACACACACACACACACCACACACACACACACATGATTAAAGGGATATATTTGACAAAAGTCAGAAACCGTAATTCAGAACAGCGTCATGTTTCGGCTGTTTGCACACACATCCACAAACACCACGTGACATAGCGGAATTGTTAGTAGGTCGGCTGCGGAAAATAAGTGTTTCTTTACGTTACTCATTTTTGTTTTGAAATAAGTCGAACCAACCGAGCTAAACAGATAATATATATATATATATATATATATATATATATATATATATATAATATATATTAACTTGCTGTTCATCGTATCCGATGATGACACCACGCGAATCCTTTCCGCCAATTTATTCGATCTCTGGTTGCGTATTGCCAGTTGCTTATGGGGATGTTAAAGTCCTTCAAGTTTCTTTTGATGTTGTCTTTGTACCTGAGCTTTGGTCTACCGATTCCACATGATCCCTCTCTCAGTTGAGAGTATAGAATTTGCTTTAGCAATCTGTCATCCCCAAGTCTGTTTAATTGTCCAGCCCATCTCAGAGGGTTACTTTTATACAGACAGATATTCAAGGGGAGGTAATTAAGTTGGATTTATTAGTACACAGGCAATGCCGAGTAGCCGCTTCTAGTGATTAATAGTTGACACAATACAATTTCGTTCAGAAGGAATTCGTCTGACAGTCTGTTTGCACCCCAAAAAACTTAAATTTGAATTCATCAGTATTAAAGTCCTTGTGTTGTTTAACACTCAAGTCGGAGTTGTTTTGTTCAATTTATTATAACTTTGAACATTACAACATTTTAACGGTTTAGAGAACAATTCGATGTGACCCATCCTTTTGTTCAGTAGTGTGTATATATATATATATATATATATATATATATACAAATTATAATATATATAATAATATATAATATATACAAATCGTAAAATCTAAGAATTCCGTTTGGTGTAGGGGTTATGGTATCGGCCTGTCAGCTTGCAGTCCGGTTTCAAATCACGCACAGGCGTCTTCCGATCTATAGCTCTGCTGATGAGGCCTAATAGGCCGAAATGTACATACAGAGATTGATTTTTCTCGATTTGTTAGCCATACATTAAAATAGGTATTCCCGCCTAATTTAATTATTAATTAATTTCAAAATTAGGTACGACTCCAATTAAGCACTTATATATATATATATATATATATATATATATATATATATTCATAAGTGAAAAACTGACAGTCTCCAAGCACCATTGACTCTCTCTCTCTCTCTCTCTCTCTCTCTCTATATAATATATATATATATATATATATATATATATATACTTAAATTTGGATTCATCAGTCTACGTAACCTTTTCCAATTTTCTAAAATCCAATCCCTGTGCCAAAGTATCCATGATAGTCGTTTCAACTTCTTTTTTTTTTTTTTAATGGAGGTTTCTTAACTGACACGCGGCCTAGCAGAAAGATGTCTTCTCTTAACAGCCATAACAGATGTAGCAGCACCCCCGATCTATCTTCTGGTAGAAATTCAACAAAACTCGACAGATGCAAAAGAACCATATATTTTGATTGTAACTCTTTTACAAATCCTTTAGCTTGTTTACAGACTCTTTTACAAAACTTTTACAATTCCTTTATAGCATGAAAAACTGTGCATTTTACCAGTTCAAGGGTCTCCTAAGACAAAATTCAGCTCGGACGATTTTTCCCTCCACAAACTTTGAAACTACTTCTGATCTGGGTGGAAGTCGCGTTGCATATTGGGAGATTTATAGAACTCAAATTATGGGATGTCAACCTACCAATCTTGCATAGTTATTTCCTTAGACTGTCTATATAAAGGGGGTGGGGTATATGTCCAACTGACTGTCGCATTCTAAGTGACAGTTACAACAGATATTGGATGTTGACGAGTATAATTAAATTCAGCACCCCCGATCTCTCTCTCTTTTGTCCCTAAACCATTTCGTTTACAGGAACATGTAAGAAAGGGAAAAAAATGTACAGTTCCATTTATCTTGTCTGGTCATTTAGCATGACTTCCTAGAACTAATAGCCCCCTTCCCCATCCCGGTCCTACCTACTCACGTAGAAATAGGAAAATAATTTTGTCAATATAAAAATGTAGACGCTGAGAGACCATTTTATCTGAACTCGACTCTTAAGCTAAGTAACTTATTTTTATTTTAAATGTTAAATATTGTATTAATACTATTGGGCAAATGGCATTTAAATTTTGCCCCTAAACCATTTCGTTTTAATAGAAAACGGAACCTATGGACTTATACTAAGTTAAAACTTAGATTTTTCCGGTGTGGTGGACCCGTAGATCTCGTCAGATCATCTACCTGCGTTCCCCAAAGTCTCCCAGTCATCTTGCCTCGGCTTGTCACTGATACTTGACTTTGGGGAAGGAGAGCATGCGGTGCGTGTCGCACAAGCGCACATCATGTAAAACAAAACATGTGCAGATATTTCTACAAGTCCCAGAGTGATTGAGGAATGATGAGTTGTGCAGGCCTGACGTACTGGAAGCATGCAGATGTGAATCTACATACGGCGTGACTCGTGACCTACTTAGCATCACCACATTGCTGATTGAACAGCAACATGCCTCTGCGAGGTTGTGGGGAATGAGCAGCCCCTGGTTAATACTGTTCACCCAGCCATTTGGGAAGTGTCCAGAAAAGGTGACCTAAACAAATGCCGGTTCACCTATCAAGCTGGCCAGAAACCAGTATTTCGACGGATGTCCACATTAGCTGGACTGAAAAAGCTGGGCTGAAAACAAGAAAATACTACGACACAAAACAAGACAAAGAATGGCCACCTGGAAGGTCTGGACACTTCCCAATCATGAGAGATAGGGAAACACCTAACTACGTACTGGTATCATGATAGGGAGCATCTCTATATGGGACCGACATCGATGCCCTTGCAGAAGTCCGTTCAGCGATAAGGACCAATTGATAGAAGAGAGTGGGCTGGATACACATCATCATGGAAAGACTGGCCGATGGTAGCTGTAAGAAGTTTGAGGTAAGGTGACTCGAGCCCTCCACCCTGAAGAAACACATGGCACACCATGGAAACATTTCCCACATTGAAGTCTGACCTGTATGGCAGGGCCTGTATGCCGAGGGTTTCATATGTGTGACAGGGTACATAAAAACAAGCTGGAACCGTGGGCCATCTGCGTGCTCACAACTACTCAAAACTACTCACACTGAAATACTTGTAAAAATGGCCTTATTCTGTGAAGAAGCGGCAATCACCATATATATATATATATATATATATTATATATATATATATATATTTGAAGGAGCTTCAAAACCTCGCTACATAAAGTTGTCCTAATAATGCTTATTATAACAATATTCATAAAAACCGAAACGCCCGAACATAGGTTGAACTATTTATTCCTTTAGAAATAAATTCCTCCTCTGAATATTTTTTCATATTTCTTTCCACGGTTCTCCTTTTTGACGTTAGGAGACGTGGGAGGTAATTATTTCACGTGTCTGTTGGTAGGTGCTATGTGGTGTAGCGATTAGTAGTATAAAAGTGGAAGCACCAAAGACAAAGGACCCTTTTACCTTCTATCCCTAAGATTACACTCCAGTTGCGTCTCCTGTCTAAGGATAGGGGGATTTGAGCACACGAAAATATTACCAAGATTTAAGTGTTTATAATTTTCTCTTTTATCAGCAGCCTCAAGAATTTTATCTACTAAAAGACTATTTTCCTATTAGGACATTTCTCTTATACAACTATGAATAAGCTCTTCCAAAAGACTCAAGACTTTCTCTACTAAAAGACTATTTTCCTATTAGGACATTTCTCTTATACAACTATAAATAAGCTCTTCCAAAAGACTCAAGGCTTTATCTACTAAAAGACTATTTTCCTATTAGGACATTTCTCTTATACAACTATAAATGAGCTCTTCCAAAAGACTCAAGGCTTTATCTACTAAAAGACTATTTTCCTATTAGGACATTTCTCTTATACAACTATAAATAAGCTCTTCCAAAAGACTCAAGACTTTCTCTACTAAAAGACTATTTTCCTATTAGGACATTTCTCTTATACAACTATGGATAAGCTCTTCCAAAAGACTCAAGGCTTTATCTACTAAAAGACTATTTTCCTATTAGGACATTTCTCTTATACAACTATAAATGAGCTCTTCCAAAAGACTCAAGACTTTCTCTACTAAAAGACTATTTTCCTATTAGGACATTTCTCTTATACAACTATAAATGAGCTCTTCCAAAAGACTCAGACTTTCTCTACTAAAAGACTATTTCCTATTAGGACATTTCTCTTATACAACTATGAATAAGCTCTTCCAAAAGACTCAAGACTTTCTCTACTAAAAGACTATTTTCCTATTAGGACATTTCTCAAACAAATGGACCCGAGACAACTTACGAATTATTTTAATATGCAAGATATTTTAACATCCATGAATTATGAAATGTTTTTGAAATTATTGAGTCTTTTTTTTAAAATTGCATGAATAACAATTATTTTAATTTTGATTTTTTTGTACCAAATTTACTCAGGCAATAAAATGTTCTTCTCGCTTCGTCGTCAATTATTTTTTTTATATTTATACCGTAAAACGAAAAATACAGAGGAAACGATATACTCAACCAATCGTTCTTCAACAATGCTTATAATTATATGAAAGATTTTTTTCAACAATAACGAATTATGAAATGTGTTCGAAATTATTGAGTCCTTTAATAAATGTGCATGAATTACAATTAAATCAATTTTGATATTTATCTTACCTCCAAAATAAGAAGAGAATCTTTATCCACTCGAGAATGACTATTCTTTTTTAGAAATCTTGACTTCTCGATGGCATCAACCAATGGCCAATAAAAATGACGCGTTGCCGCATTTCATCAACTCTAGAATAAAATAACAAAAACGTTTTTCATATCAAAACACATTTTCTTTTTTTTAAGAATCAAGATTTTTTATACGAGGTGTGTCCAAAAAGAAATCTAATTTTAAAGAATTAATTATGGTATAATTAGATAATTAAGGTACTAATGCAGAATAGCGCGCAAGAGATAATATCATTTGTTGGGAAAAAAGTAAAAATAAATAAAACAAAATTAAATAAAATAAAATAAATAAAAAAGACACAAAAATAACAATCTCCCAGATGACTTATGACAGGAAGAGCCCTCCGGGCATGCGCAGGAAAAAACCCAAGTTCTTGGCGTCGAAAAAGTCTCGAAGACGCTTGGACTGAGAGACTTTGGAGAGGTAACACCAATTGAATTGTTCGGGAGATATATCCCCTCAACGAAATAGTGTGAACCCGATAATAAAGGTCTTATTTTATAGTCATCCCTGTCTCTGTTCCTTTCCTTCTCTTCTTTAAATTCTATTTCAGCTCACCAGCCCACACGAAGTAAGTAATATTTTTATTGGGATACAAGATGAATGAACCAAGACTATTTCCCATACATTAAAATCGCATTTTAGGTATAAATAGCCTAACCCTAACCCTAACCCTAACTCTAACACTAACACTTACCCTAACCCTAACCCTATCATCTCAAAGGTTTCAGGTATTTCCGTGAATTGTAATGAAATGTAATGCTTTTTATACGTAATCTAATGATATACTATTCTGTATTACTACCTTAATGGTTTAATTAATACAATTATTTATTAATCATTTATTTGATTAATTTTTAGCAAAAATTAAAATTAAATCTTTTTAACTTGGGGAGCCACGCATAAACCGAAGTTTATTCGATGACCAGTGCAAAAAATTCTGCTAGTCTAGCTCGCAACCTAGCGTGAGACATTCTTATCAAATACTGTTATAGCACTAATTTTCCTTTGTAAATTGGTTCAAATGCATAATAGCGCGCAAGAGATAATATCATTAGAATCGCATTTTACGTATAGATAGTATTAGATAATGGAAACTCCCGAAGTAGACTAACCCTAACACTAACCCTAACCCTGACCCTTACCCTAACTCTAATCCTAGTGTCTCAAAGGTTTCGAGTATTACCGTGAAATGTAATTCATTTTTTTCGAATTTGTTTTTGATAAAACAGTTACATCGGGGATGGACTGAGCAGTCAGTTTTTTTTTTCAAGTCATTTTTTCAAAATAAATATTTTGGTTTACTTTGAGTAAATTAAACTTTCTCGTTAGTACCTAAAAACGTAAGTTTCTTTTTCATGTTTCGATGAAAATACGAGGAATACTAATAAACGTTCAACTGGGGGTGTAACTAATAAAAAAACCGGATTTTGAATGTTAATTGCCAAATTCAACAGTCTTTCCTGTATTTGACTTTATCTCCGATCAATTCAAATTTCTTTAATATCTAAAAAATGACCCGTTAAAAATGACCCCAAAATTTTAAGCAAATATTTAAGCTACCTACCATTACCGAAATTCTGGTCGAAAATGCATATTATTAACAAAATCCGTTACGTTTCTAAGAGAATGTCATATCTCATATGACGTCATTTGGTGATTTTAAAACTAATGACGAAAAAGAAAGTTACTTAATAAGTAAGTGAAACGAGCGGACTGTAGAATTCTTTTCGATCCATCAGCAAAACCGACAAGAAGTTCAACTCCATGATTGTTTTGTTATGTTTGTTTTTGATTTGTTATGTATTTGTTTTGGGGTCATCAGAAGAGAATGTGACCTAATTTAGTAACTATTTATATCATTATTCATTTTATGTCGATATGTAATGGTTTGCAAGTTAGTCTCTCAGATCCATGAAAAATCTTACCCATGGGAAACGGGTTGGGTAAATAATTTCATTTTTTTACCTCCTAAAAGGCCGGATTGACATAAAGTCTTTTTAAACTGAAGAGTCACACACGAAGTGATGCTCATACGCGACCAGTGCAAAACATGCGTGGTGCCCGCGGCATTTCCCTTCCGGAGAGACTCAGCGACAGGTAATAAACCCGGCCCTCGCCCCTTTTAGGCCAGAGGGAAGATGCTGTCTGGAGGGAAGTCCGTCCCCATGGAACCAGTTGATGAATTTTTACACAACCTACCCGCACAGGTAAGTAACTATACAAACATTCAATAAACAGGTATTTAATTGTCTCCCTATATTGTAACTCGATTATCGGAGTTAACGATAAATAACAGAAAGAAACACAACGAATTTTAAGGATAGTTAAAAGGTTTACTAAGCAAAGATACAAGGTGAATAGAGTAATTAGTTATTGCTAGGTTGAATTAGCAAGTCCTCTGAGATCTTGTTTTTCTCTTCCGAGGTTTTGTCAGACATTGTTTATAGGAAAACAGACGATTCCATTCCCATCATTTAGGTACTATATGCTACACTACGGGAGACAGAAGAGACATAGGTCTCTTTTTAAGGTGATAACACACACACATGTTCTTTTTGTTACCTTCTTACACGAAGATATTTTAGACGGAGAAAAAGTTAAATAGGAGCTGCACAAGGATGTTGCACTGAGCTAAACCGGCCCATATATATATATATATATATATATATATATATATATATCTGTGTGTGTGTGTGTGTGTGTGTGTTGTGTTGTTGTTGTTGTTGTTGTTGTTGTTGTTGTCTTTATGATTCGAACGGTGAAAAAAATTCGATTTGTAAATAAAAAAAATATTACAAACAGATGCCTGGGGAAAAAATGCAAAAAAGAAGACATCCGTAGAGTTTAAAAAAAACACCTGTACCAAAACGAGCTGGAAAGAAAGCACCGAAAAAGTCGACTAAGCTAATATATAAAATGTGCTCAATACATTAAGTAGAGCAAAATGTAGAAAACCTAAATTGTATCAGATACTACTATGTAATATGACTGTTGTAAATAAATTAGGCAAGGACTTTTTGTTTTTTTTTAATAAGAAGTAAAATAAAGTTGTCGGGGTGGCTTAAAGTCGGTAACAGCTAGACAACGACGGAGACTATCCCCTTTTTACTAGCGCTAAACCAAGGAGATTGTTTTGGCGTCTGAGGTGGAGCTCCACATCAACCACCAGCTCCTCACTTTACTGCACAGATCTCTGTGCTACTCATACGCTGAGTTGGCGAGGGCCGGATCGAACCCAGAACCACTAAGCCCAGAGCTCCGGAACTGTAACCTCACTACCGGATACTGTTTAGTCTCATACATAGGATACCGATTTCATAAGATAATCCTCTCGCCAGATTAAATCCCTCGTGAGCATATATGGGAGCATATTGCAAATCTCACTATATTCCCTGTTGAGAATTTCCAATATATAAGGTGTGTGCTAGATCATCGCCTATACTTATAGACTAGGCCAGATCATGTGATCTCTTCCTTGGCCAATCACTGGCAGTACTCTGAGGTTGATACAATACTTAAACCGACCTTACTGGTCATAATTACACTGACATTCTTTGACGATGGACATAGGATTAAATCACTGGACCTTTACCAATACGCAGGATAGGACTTTTACCAAAGGATTCCATAACATAGGACTTTCTTTAAGCCTTTTTCAACTGGCCAAGGATGGCATTTAAAAACTTTACATTCCCGGTAGCCACATTTCTAGCACGTCGTTTGGTTGGTTTCTTTGTTCAATGGCACATCAACCTTCGTGGATTATTTAATGCCAAAGTGATCCTTGTAGAATAACAGTAGTGGTAGTATTCATCCCATAGCTGGGGAATGAGGCGGTTCATACCTTTCCCCAAAGTTATTCGTCCGAAAGTGGACGTGGTAGCACGACTGGTGTTCGAACTCGCTTACTACAATGTCGCAGCCCAGTACGTTATCCACTATGACACGTGGACTCCGAGGACGTCGTAAAGTCAATGCCACACCACCTGATCGTCAATGTTCAGGCGAAATGATTTGGTTTGTTTGTTTTTTTTGTTTTACGGCATATCAACCTCAGTGGGTCATTTAATGCCGATAAAGTTTTGAAATGAATCAATTCTTAATGGATAATACAATTTTGTTTATCAACTCATGTTTTTCTATTTAACCCATAAATTGGATCCTAACAGGTACTACCACTCCGGGGCAGAGTGGACCAGGGAGCAATGGTGATGAAGGGGTGCTCCATATTCCCCAAACCTCCAAAACTGGAACCTCGCCATCAGATAAAGTTTAACGTCATTCCCAGGACATGTAGACCCTCAGTCACCGCCTTCTAGCACCCATATGATAAAAAGGGGGTGAGGCTTGCCATAAGGGCAATAGGGTTGGGAAAATCATATAGGTGCTAGGGCTTGACGTGACCAGCCGATTGATCGGAAGGGGCCTCTCCGGCCGCCCGTCTAGCCCAAGATAGGGCCAAAGTGGAGTATTGCAAGTCATGAACTGCTCATCCACCTGGGCTCTATCCTTAAGCATCACGGGTCGCCACCCACACGGCCAACAGGTGGCCCCATTGGGAGAGTCTTACCCCTCTGCAGGCGAAATGAGAAGTTATAGTTAATTAGGGGGATTTTTAGGGGGATTTTTTCAAATCTTTTGGCACTACACGTACTGTATGTATTTGAATATATTTTATATCGGATTTTTTTTTTTTTTTTTTTTTACTTTGAACAATACAAAAGGGGCAAAGGTTCTTGAGGTTTGTATACACTAGACAACGCTATTTTGTAATTCAATTCGTTCTCTGTTTCAATACCCAGATGTAAAAATCGGGTGACTGTTCGAATTTTTATTTCATTTATATATATATATATATATATATATATATATATATATATATATATATATATTCTGTGGTGTAGCGTAATGCTTCTCGGCATGGATAATGAAAATGGCGAACCGAATTCAAAATCCGACGAGGTTATTTATCATTATCATTGATAATTATAATAGTGGACTCGTCGACCCGAGTTCAATTCCTGGACAATGCTTTTTGCATTTCACGTGGCGCTAATACCGTTGGGAAAAGTATGAATCCAATTCTCCCTCCAGCTATGGGTAAATAGCAGGACAGACTGGGCTCTTTAACAATGGCTAGGTAACCAGTCTAGAGAAGGAAAAGTTAAAACCTGTTAAACCTATTAAACCCCGCTAAAGAAATTAACCTAGTGTGCATCCTGCTCGTGCGGAGGTGTTGGTATATATATATATATATATATATATATATATATATTATATATATATATATAATAGTTATTAATAGTATTATAAATGTTATCATTATAGAGGCGCACGTTGGGTAATGGTTATCGTCGTACAACATTCTGGACGAGCCTGTTTACATTTCGCTATAGCGCAAATACCCTTGGGAAATGTATGAATCCAACTATTCTCCTTCCGGTTATGGAAAAATATTAGAACATGTTGGCCTCTCTAGTTTTGGTAAAGGCAATCGGCTACGTAGAAGAAAAGACTTTGAATTTAAAACAACATCTATGACAGTCCAATATCGTGTTCAGCATAGTTCTGGTAACGTTTGTGACAGCACTAATGCCAAATTGTATCGCACCTTTCCCTTTCTCTTGGAGAACATCGGTGTTGTGAAGAAGGAAGACCTTCAGCATGCGGAACTATCGGTCTTCTAAACAATCTTGCCGAGCCATGTGCTTAGGTACAGATTTAGTCTCGCAAGATTTATTATTATTATTATCTCTTTTTGAGTTTTCACATCAGTGTTAGCTGATGGTCTTTCACTGGAGTTTGAGTGATATTATTATTATTATTATTATTATTATTATTATTATGGAATTTTTTCACACTAGTGTTAGCTGATGGACTTTCACTGAAGTCTGAGTGACAACAAGTCTCCTTATGTCTCCAGGACTCTTCTGAGTATTCTAGCGGATTGTAGCAGTGCAGTAGTCTGGATGGTCTCAATTCTTCCTCTGATTCCCAGTTCCTCCAGTCTTTTTTCCAAGCTTTTTGGGACCGTTTCAAGTGCACCAACTACAATTGGTATCACTTTGACCCTCATATTCCACAGCTTTTTAATTCTCTAGCAAGGTCCAGGTATTTGTCTATCTTTTCGTTTTCTTCATCTTCACCCTGTGATCTGCTGGAACGTTATTATTATTATCATTATTATTATTATTATTCACTCCTTTTGAGTTTTCACATCAGCGTTAGCTGATGGTCTTTCACTAGAGTCTGAGTGACAGCAGAATACTCAGAAGAGTCCTGGAGACCTGAGGAGGTCTCCAGGACTCTTCTGGGTATTCTGGTAGATTGCAGCAGTGCAGTATTCTGGATGGTCTCAATCTTTCCTCTGATGTCCAGATTTTCCAATCCCTTTTCCAATCCTTTTGGACCGTTCCAAGTGCACCAACTACAATTGGTATCACTTTCACTTTTATATTCCATAACTTTTTCAGTTCTCCGACAAGGTCCATGTATTTGTCCATTTTTTTCATTTTCCTTCAGTTTCACCCTATTATCTGCTGGAACTGCAAAATCCACCATTTGACAAGTTCTTTCTTTTTTGTTAATCAGCACTAAGTCTGGTCTTCTGGCTGGGATAAGGTGATCCGTTTTTATTTCAAAGTCCCAGAGAATTTTATGCTTTCGTTCTCAAGAACAGATTATTATTATTATTATTATTATTTATTATTATTATTATTATTATTACAACTGCTAGCCTTCCATACAATATTATTATTAATTATAATCGTTATTAATAGTATTCTTAATACTCTTTCCAAGTATTGATAGCTATGGCTAAGACATTAGGACTGACTGGGCTCTCCTGCCTTTCAGGACAAATTCTCATGTAAAAGGAAAGATTCTGAATTTGAAACCAGCAACACGGGTCACGAAGGCAGTTCAACGTTGTGTTCAGCCTCGTTTTGGCAAATTTGTGACGACACTAATGCCAAGTTGTTTAGCCCCTTGTCCTTCCCTTTAACAACATTAATAGATATGCTGCATGGGCAACAGCCAGTCGTCCATATAATATTTCCCAGACTTTTGCCAGGTACAGGGATTCTTGCATGACTGATAAATGCCATTATATTTCATATTAATTTACTAACCAGAGTTCAATGCCAGGAGCGTTACAATTATTAAGCGTTCCATTTTCAACTGGGACCATACAATTCACAAATGACATGAAATTTGAAACGGTTATCGTTGTAGGAAATGGACTCGTCAAATCCTTGGCGAAGCTGTTTTCGTTTCATTTCGTGCTAATGCCCTTGGGAAATGCATGAACCTACATTTTCTTCCAGCAATGAATAAAGTAGTAGGACAGACTGGGTAAAATAAGGAGCTGATGGTAGGTGTGGCGCTCCACCTGAGACGCCAAAACAATCTCCTTGGTCTAGCGCTAGTGAAAAGGGGATAGACTCCCTCGCTGTCTGGCTGATACCGACTTTAGGCCACCCCGACGACTTTACTTACTTACAACTCATTTAGATCAACTTGAGCCATCAGATCAACTTGAGCCATCAAAAAACAGTCTTTGCACAATGAGGTTATATATATATATATATATATATATATATATATATATATATATATATATATATATGATAAACGAACAAATTCTGATGAAACAAACATATACGTAACATTTATTTTGTAGAAATATACAAGATGCAAATGTTTAAAAACAGTTCATATTTTCTTAATGAAGCGAAATATGAACTGTCCCATATGATGACAAGTGTATCATTGGAAATAATATAAACCAAATCACGATGAACTTGAACGGTTATTGTTCAATAGAAATGTACTTTGACCAACACTAAAATATCATTCTTTTATTTCTCATAAATATTTGAACAAGCGCATACTCTGTTTATAGTGCCAAAGTTTTTATAGTTCATTAAGGATTTTGAATATAGAGAGTCCAAATTAACTTACCAACACACACGAATGCAGGCAGGCTCACACACACACACACACACACACACACACACACAGTCACAGACACTTCTCTTTGTCTTAACCCTCTAGACAATATTAGCGAGGGGTAAAAATTTTAGCAGATATTTAAGAGAGAGTCGGGAGAGTTTTTGACTTAATTGCAAATTACGACTAATTAGAACCAATTAAAATGGATTTTTTCAAACATTTAGTAAGCCTAAAACTAAGGAATAAATTAGTATAAATTTCGTGTCATTAAACTAATTAGGAAAAAAGCCTTTAGAGATTAAAAGGTGAAAATCTCAGCTTTAGCATGATAATAATAATAATAATAATAATAATAATAATAATATATATATATTATGACACTACGCGTGCTGCATGATGCAATTGTGTGCACGTATGTGAGCAGAGATGTGTCTGTGTATGAATATATAGTTGATTATATAGATAAGTAGATATGTGGGTATGAGGATTAAGACAAACCACATATAGGTATATATGTATGTGTGTGTGTGTGTGTGTAGACCAGAGACGGTGGCTATTTGTGAATACATGTATATCTGTGTGTATGCATATTATATATATATATATGTGTGTGTGTGTGTGTGTGTGTGTGTGTGTGTGTGAGTGTGTATATATATGTATATGGTCTTTGACGATCATAGGGGCTTGATGTGAGCGCCCAGTCAAAAGTGTTTTTTCGGAGAGTAATAAAGATAGATAGGCGACGTCTGGTCTGTTTTTGAATACAATTCAGATAGGGATCAGCTGTGGGTGGTCTTCAAAAAGAGATTTTCAAATCTCGCGGGGTTGGCGAGATCTCGGAAAATGAGAGTTGGGACGAGATTTTAAAAATAGGGGAAGACAGGGAATTGGAAAACCAGTTAGTTTTAAATTGAGATCCGGGCAGTCAAGTTATACTTTCAACAGGAGACCAGTTGAGTTGATATCCCCCCTTTCGGCTCAACATACTCTTTATCTACCACGTACTCCACGTGTATGGGTTAGGCACAAGGCCCTATTGATGTAGGACCACCCACAAACCTAAGCTCATGGGTGGCGGGTGAAAAAAAATGCGTTGATCCCGTCAGCATTCCCCCTCAAGGCGATTGCCTCAGGCACTGGGCAATAAACCCAGCCCCAACCCTTTAGATCAAGGGAGTAGGTGTTGCCTGGGGGAGTGGCCCCCTGGCATCAACGATGTTAACTTGTAAGGTCCAGGGCCGAAACCACTGGACCCCCACCCCGAGGAGACTCATAGCAGCAGGAGAATAGAAGATAGGAGATAGAAATGACTGAAGCATGGAGTCGTCTCTGTCTCTCTCTCTCTCTCTCTCTCTCTCTCTCTCTCTCTCTCTCTCTCTCTCTCTCTCTCTCTCTCTCTTTGTTTTTTTTTAATGTTCCCTTTCAGCGTTTTGGCCCCCGGAGGCAGCTCGACTGCAGACACAACAGGTGGAAGTCCAGTTTAGCATGCAGACGACACGACGGTCAGCAAGATGAGCAGAGAAGAGCAGAATGTGCAGCAGAGAACGTCATATTCTTATTATATATATATATATAGAGAGAGAGACAGACAGACAGACAGACAGAGACAGAGAGAGACAGACAGACAGACAGAGACAGAGAGAGAGAGAGATGAACAAAAATTATATGACAAATAAGAATATCTATTTTCTGTTATTCATTTTTTTATATTTTATTCTCAACTAGTTTCGACCTTAGGTCATCGTCAGGAGAAAAGTTTTGTTTTTTTTTTTTGTGAAGAAAAGTACTTTTTAAAAAGTTTTTTAAAAGAGTTGATATGCTATAAGTGAAGTGACGAAAAATGAACTGAAGATATATTTTTTTATTATTTTTGTGTATACAACTGACCTTTATATGATATCTACTATCGTTGACACTTGGCATTGAGCTCTCCATTTTGGATGTATAAGTTAAGCATGTGTGTTGTGAGGCACGCGGTGTAATGGTCACCGTAGTAGGAAATGGACACGTCGAGACGAGTTCTAATCCTCGACGAGGTTTTTTGCATTTCCCAAAACGCTAATATCCTTAAGAAAGTATTAATTCAACTATTCTCCCTCCAGCTATGGGTAAATAGTTGGACACCTGCGTAGAAGGAACACTCTGAATTCAAATCTGTTAAATTACGCTTAAGAAATTAATCTTGTGTAACATCCTACTCACGTGGATGGATTGTTAAATTGGGTTGGTTGGTTTGGTTTTACGGCATATCAACCCTTTTCAGGTCATTTAATGCCGAATCAAGACATTTTGATATTTGGTTTCTTACAGTATCTGCTATTACTTAAATGGTCACCCATCTAAGTATTGAACAGGCTCATCGCTGCTTAACTTCGGTGATCTAGCGGAAACCAGTGCTTTCAACGTGACTTAACCGTAAGCTGTTAAAGTGTGTGGGGGGGGGGGTATGTAAAGTAACTCGGTTCTACAAATATAACATTTTTTTCATAGAGTTACTATGTCCTTTTTTGATTAAAAAGATTAATTTTGATATGCCATTAACACAAAACTGCCCTTAAAATAGAAGTTTCGTGTTAAGGAATAAAATGAGTTTTAAAAATTTGGAGTGAGTGCACGAGTGTGCTCACTTCAAATATTGCCCTTAACATAGCAGTTTTTTCTTTTGCTTCAACTCGATATTGAATATCTTTGTGTGTAAAATGTCTTCCTTTTTCTATGCTATCATGTAACGTGATAGTAATATTTATAACTCCAATGTATTTGTATATAAATCAATATAATCAGCAGATGCTTATGATTTATATTAGTACAAATATTTCAAGCGCAGAACAAAAGGAAAAAAGAATATTTGTTTGTCGAATTAGTTAGCAATGTTGAACCTTTTGATCTGAGGAACTGAATATGCGCATTCAGAGATTGACTTTTTCTCGATTTGTTTAGCCTTACATTTGAACATATATGCCCGCCTAATTCATTAATTATCAACTAATTAAAATTTCAAAAATTAGGTATGACTTCAATTAAGCACATATTCTCCCCAAAATGGCGAAAAGTAACAAATTTCACACAAGGAAATATGGACGAAATACGAGTAATCAATAAAAACGTTCCTTAAGTGATTTTTTTTTTATTGAAAACTGAAGACAAGATAATTTATACGAATTAGTTAGGCACGAAAATAAAATAGAATCTGGAATTTTAATGGGTTATAAAATCTTCTTTTTTTTTTTTCATATTTATTTTAGTAACATAGTACGGAAAAGATTCTTAGATTATTTAAGTTTTTTGATCTTTCAAATTTTGAGAGGCTAAACAGATTTTATTGTAGGCAAAAATCAAAGGGAGATCAGTGTTCTATTCAAAGGAGCTGATGGATAAAAAAAAATGCAAAAATGAAGATTAAAATTTTATGGCTCTGAGATCCTCTTTTTTTTGCACAATGCCACATTGTTTTACAATGAAAATCAATATAATATATATATATATATATATATATTATATATATATATATTATATGAAGTGGACAAACAATGTGTTTGAAATGGCGAAGGCCGACAATTTTTTGGAAGATTATGTGCTTAATTAAAGTCATACCTAATTTGTTAATTAATTAATTATAATTAAATGAATTAGGCGTGCATATCAGTTTAAATGTAAAGCGTAAACAAATCGAGAAAAAGTCGATCTCTGTATTAACAATAGGAACTTTTAATATAAAATTCTTTTAAAAATAATCTAACAATTTAAAAAAAAAAAGATACATATTTTTTCTTATTTACGAGATTTAAGTTTCAATGTTTAAGATGCCCTATTTCCATATCTTTGTACTGGGGATCAATGCGCGAAACAAAAACTAACGAAAAAAATTCTTAGTCTTTTCAATTTAGTAAACATTTATTTACAATAAAAGGTCGTCTTTTATTACTTCATATTCCGAAAGTTTTATTAAAATCGGATAGTTAGTTTATTTTATATGATTTTTAGAAGAATTTCCTTTGATCACCCATTTTTAGAGCCAGAGATAATTTGCACATCCCTATATATATATATATATTATATATATATATATATATATATATATATATATATATATATATATAAGCAATAAATTTTATTTATAAGAAATAAATTTTATTTTTTTTGAATAAAATTTATTTTATTTTTAACAATAAATACGTTTTTTTTTTTTTTTTTTTTTAATTCCGGTACTGATCGAGAGTGTTCTGTGCCTCGTAATTGATGATGTATTCATTTCGTTTTTCCGCTTGCAGTGATGCTTTGATAAAGACATATTCATAATGTCGAAACAGATTTCTGTCAGCAAAAACTTTTAACATCTTGTTTTTTCTATAAACTTTCTTACATATTGTCGGATTCAATATCCATTTTTTACCTTTCATATATATATATATATATATATATATATATATATATATATATATATATATATATATATTGAGGGTGCGTGTATGCGTTAGACTAAAGAACATAAAGTCTCATTTTCAATAATAAAAAAATACGCAGGTGTAGTGAGGTTCGATTACAAACATCAAACAATAGAAAACATTGACAGAAATAAACACCACTAAGAATTACATAATACAGAGAATGATAGGAAAGTTCCACCTTATTCATAACCAAGTCGAATTATTTGTCGTTTGATGTTCTGATTGATTTGGTGAACAAACCAAATACTTTAGTCCGCCTACGCCTCGTCTGTGAGATTCTAACTCTGGTGCTCTGGGAAGTGTGGAGTACCCCTTCATTACTATTACGCCTCGGTCCACTCTGACCCTGAGTTGCAGTATCTGTAAGGGTCCCATCTATGAGTTTAAACAGATATGATTTCACCTGCACGAATAACAACCCTATTCAACAAAACGAATAAAACAAAAACGTCTTCGGCATAAAATAACCCAAGTATTGACGTGCCGTAACATCCAACCAACTGCATTACAACAACAATCTCTCTCTCTCTCTCTCTCTCTCTCTCTTCTCTCTCTCTCATCACATAGTCTACACTTGTTATTCTCTTAGGTCCAATCAGTTCTATCTTTTGCCAAGTTCTTTCGTACGCTCTCGCCTCCTCCCACAACAGGGAAACACACTTGATTAAAATAAAAGAAATATTGAATATATGCCGCCCTGTCGAATGCACCGACTGCACCTCTGTAGAGGGGTAAGACTCCCCAATGGGGCCACCTGTTGGCCGTGGGTGGCGACCCGTGATGCTTAAGGATAGAACCCGGGTGGATGAGCAGTTCATGACTTGCAATACTCCACTTTGGCCCTATCTTGGGCTAGACGGGCGGTCGAAGAGGCCCCCTCCGATCAATCGGCTGGTCACGTCAAGCCCTAGCACCTATATGATTTTCCCAACCCTATTGCCCTTATGGCAAGCCCCAACCCCTTTGTATTATATGGGTGCTAGAAGGCGGTTGCTGAGGGTCTACATGTCCTGGGAATGACGTTAAACTCTATCTGATGGTGAGGTTCCAGTTTTGGAGGTTTGGGGAATGTGGAGCACCCCATTCATCACCATTGCTCCCTGGTCCACTCTGACCCGGAGTGGTATTACCTGTTAGGGTCCCATCTATGGGTTAAATAGAAAAATGTATTTATGAAAAAAATGTATTATCCATTAAGAATTGATTTATTTCAAAACGTTGTCGGCATTAAATGACCCACTGAGGTTGATATACCGTAAAATAAAACAAAACCAAACCAAATTGAATATATACGACGTATATATAGATAGATAGAAAAGGGAGAGAGAGAGAGAGAGAGAGAGAGAGAGAGAGAGAGAGAGAGAGAGATCTGTTTTTATTTTACTTATGATTAAAGTATACATTCATGTATATTTTTACTTCCACACTTTGCTGCATCTAAAAATGTCTGCAATTATGTTTGAATTTTGTTTTGGTGTAATGGTTACCGTCGTAGGAAATGGACACGGCGAGACGAGTTCAAATCCTGAACGAGGCTGTTTGCATTTCACATGGCGATAATACCTTTGGGAAATTTATGAATCCAACAATTTTCCCTCCAGCTATGAGTAAATAGTAAGGCAGACTAGACTCTTTAACCTTGCTTAGGAAACCAGTCTCAAAGAAGGAAAACTCTAAATTTGGATAATCATTTTCGAACCTTCAATAACAGAGGACAGTATCACAGACCGAACTGAAGAATCCAAGAATTCTATGGGCGTTACCAGAAAAAGACAGAACCTTTACAAAAAAAATAAGTTCGTATCTTTCCCCAAATTAACGCTATTTACAAAAATTAAAAATAAACATTGAACTGCCTTCAACGCATATTTCAAGTTAAAAAAATTCTTGAACCAATAACAGAGGAGAGTATCCGCTGGAAACAATTGCCTGATATTCATGTAATACTACAGTTTGATAAGTTGTTGTTTTTTTTTTTGTTTTTTGTTTTTTATTAGTGGGTGTAAACTTTGAACCTGAACAATCTTTTGTATCAGTAACTAGGAAAATACTTATCAACTCATTTTCTAATCTTTGTATCAAAACAACAAATACCCAGAATCAATTATGCCAATAACCTTTCGTCAAAATATTTAAAAAGTGAAATTATTCAATAATTCCAAACTCATTATTATCACTAGCGACAGAAAACACCCTCCGGGCGTCGTAAAATTTAATTTTTGAAAGACATTGCCTGAGAGGGTGGGAGTTAAAAATTCAGAGGGTTTGTATCATAAATAAGCAAAATTCTCATATTTATTAAAGGGGTAAAAATAATTTTTTTTTTAACAATTTGAAATGAAAACTGAGCCCCGTCCCTCTCAAATAAAATGTTGCGTGCATGTAATAATCAAACAATTATTTTGAATATTTTCCACATCAATTTACACAAAATCGTAGGTATTTATTTATTTGTAAACTTTTTAGTTAAAAAAAAGGACGAGAGTAAAAAACAATTTTTGAAATTGCTTACTCAAATGTTGGGTGTATATAGCATAAGAATATTGTGACGTAAGCTGTGACGTAGAGCTATGACGTAGTTTTTGTTACAGAAAGAAACACAGACAATCTTCATTATTAATAGATTAATTTGATCTGGTATTTTCATTTCGTCCTTTAAATTTCTAATTGCTTTTATCGAATTAGTGTGGCAGTTATTCTCAGGTTAACAACAACAAATAAATGAATTAAAGTTTAGTTCAATTCTAAAGGTTTATTATGCAACAAAATAATAACTAACAATATAAATGTACTTGTCATGTATAGAGTCAAGTTTGAGAGATCTACCAGTCTGAAGGAGAAGGAAATTAAGGATATCTGGTATCGTTTTATGAGTTAATCCTCTCGGAGATAAATTCCGGTTGACTTGTTGTGGAACTGATCTGTAGGTGTCTGTTGAATATGGGTGCCAAAATTACTGGACGCGTCAAGTGATTTCTATGCCTGTCACGGAAAGGTTAATTAATTCCATATACAGACGTATACAGATGTATACATATTATAGTAACTCAACACTTTTATTATTGTTGCATATTCATTTTATTTTATTTCATTTGATTTATTTTTTGTTTTTATTTTTATTTTTCTATTTCATTTTATTTATTTATTGTTTTGTTTTTTGTTTGTTTTATTTTTGTTTTTTTGTTTTTTTTGGGGGGGTTTTTGGGGGGGGTTGTAACATACTTGACTTATTTTGTGATCTGGGCTTTTGTAAAAAGCTTGTTCTCGAAGCTTAGTTGAATAAGCAGTCAATTTGATTTACCAAGCTTTTCTGAGGCATATATATAATATATATATATATATATATGTGTGTTGTGTGTTGTGTGTGTGTGTGTGTGTGTGTGTGTGTGTGTGTGCCTACTAAGATAGATTATTGCCTTTGAGCAAAATGACATATTTGCACAATCTGACATACAAACTTCCGGTTGCCTACTGTCGGTACAATTTCTAAGTGTCCACCAATCCCATAATCACCTGCACAGTCCAATCGCTGCTTAAACTCGATGATCTGACGAAACCCGTTGCTTTAAGCGTCACTTGACCATAAGTCGGGTAAAGTGATATACTTCCCGGTGCGATTATAACAGGCAAGTCTCGCAGATCCATTAATACTGAATGGTGAGTTCGATCCTCGCTGGATGCCCTACACTTGCAACTTTGTGTCAGATCCTATCAGTGGCGAACGAGTTGGGTAAATACTTACCTTCTTTGTCAGGCCGAGAACTTATTAATTTTGCAAAACAAATACAAGGCAAAATTATTTTATTAACAGATTTATGGAATGAACTACCATCATCAATAGTGAATGCCCCATCTCTGAACTCCTTTAAGACAAGGTTGGATAATTTGTGGAAAGAATATAAATATTCTGTGGAAATAAGATGAATGTCTTGAATATAAGGAATAGCTGACAGGTTTCAGACCTAATATACTAGCTGAAAAAGATATTATTATTTTTGTTTTTCACACCTGTCGTAGCTGGTGATTCACTGGAGGCTGAGTGACAGCAAGTCTCATCAGGTTCCAGGACTCTTCTGAGTATTCTAACCGATCCCAACAGTGTCCTAGTTTGGATGGTCTCGGTTCTTCCTCTGATTTCTAGTTCACCCAAATTCTTTTCCAGGGCTTTGGGGATCGTTCCAAAGGCACCAATTACAATCGGTACGACCTACACCTTCATGTTCCATGGCTTCTTCAGTTCTCTGGCAAGGTCCAAGTTATTATTATTATTATTATTATTATTATTATTATTATTATTATTATTATTATTAAACTGTTAATGCAAACTGACATTTCATTTGGTCCTGCTTGGTGGATGGGCTTGTTTCGTATTTCCTATAATGATGATTATTGAATTGCAAGTAAAAAAAACAGGATTTAAAATTTTCATCAAAATCGAAGAGTTATCTCCCCTATTTGACATTGTATCGGAATAAGTTAAGTTTTATACATCATGGAAATTTATTTACGGACGCATGTGCAAATGGTCAAATAGGCCAATCACGGTCCTCCTAGAAGTCACGTGAAGCCAGTTATAAAAGCAAAGATCGCTTGAAGGATCGATATCTTTGCCCCTCTTTGTCTCTTTGCCACTTGCTAACACGGGCCTCTATGCTACTCCAGTGGTAGCAGCTAGATACAGTACGGGACGGTGAGACATCGCTTCGTGATACAGCCTTGTGCGGTGAGATAAAAGCCGTGTCTTCTTCCACCACCAAAAGGGCTGAGAGCCGACAACCTAAAGCGGCTACTACAATTCAATCGGGCCACCATCACCAATCATCGTTACCAGGACTTTAAGAAAAAAACAGCTAAGTTCAGCAGGCATATTCTCTGCAACCCCAACCTAACCCAACCTAAACCTTGAACGGTGATCTCTTTGAACCACCATTCTAGTTTTATACATTGGTTGTACCCCCGTTGTATATCCTAGTGTTTTTTGTACATTAAATTCTTTTCGTTAGATCACAAGGCTGTTTGTTTCCTTTCTTCAAAAGCTTCGCCCATTTTTCTCTGTGCAATACTTGTACTTGTGCCCCTACAAAAAAAGAGGTATAATTTGTATTTATTTTCTTCAAGATATTTTAAAGGGGTCTGTCAAAAATAATCTAAAAATATCAGGCAATTTTACCGACAGTAAAAGAACGATAGTTGGTTGAATATATCGTTTCCTCGTACGGAATAACTGTAAGAACAATTCACGACAAAAGTGATAATAAGGATATTTTATTGCCTGAGCAAATTTAATAGAAGAGAATACAGACACGACAGGGGATACAAGAAAGCTTATACAAAGTTGTATAAGATAAATGTCCTAATAGAAAACTAGTCTTTTAGTAGATAGAGTCTTGAGGCTGTTAGTAGAAAAAAAAGGAAATTTTCCTAATTCCCCACTGGATTGACACTAGGAATTTTTAACATGGGGAGCTACGCACAAACCGAAGTTCATGCAGTGATCAGTACAAAAAGTGCATGATCCCTTCGGCATTCCCTTTTGGCGTTCCTCGGGTACCGGTAAATAGACCCAACTCTGTCCCTTTTAAACGAAGGTGCAAGTATTGTTTGGGGTCTGGTCCCCTGGGATCACGCGATGTATTTAATCTTACTAGTCCAGAAGCCGAAGCTACTGAACACGGGACACTCTGATAAAAAAAGGAAAGTATAAACATTTACATGATAAGCATGTTCTCGTGCACCACGTGACATGAAAGGCTGGGGGAGCAAACCCCCCCCCCCATTGTCCTGTAGACAGGATACGCAACTGGTGTATGTTCTTCTTTCGAGGATAGAAGGTAAAAGCCTTGCCGTTTCCACCTTGATAATACTGCTCGCTTCGCCACCAAGCGCCTACTGACAGACACAGAAAATCATTACCTCTCGTGTCCCCTATTAACTGAGAGATTCAATCAAAAACACTACCATAAACAAAACCATGGTCCGAAAAGAATATTTTAATAGAATTCTAGGTGTTTCGTGTTGGAATTTACAAACTTAATTCGACATAAAAAGAGACACACCTCTTTATCTCCGGTAAGCGCATGGACTCATCTTGGCATATTCCACGCGGGATACCTTAAACTCAATTAACAAGGCAACACATCAGGAATGCTTATCATTACACACTAGGGGTGTATTTTTATTTACAGAGACTGACTGAAAAAGGATTAAGGGCAAGTAACTCACCCATGTACAAAAAAAAAGGATCCGGGCAGGTAACTCTGACCCGACTATTATTACAGTCCGTTAGTTTTA
Source organism: Doryteuthis pealeii (assembly GCA_023376005.1). NCBI lineage: Eukaryota > Metazoa > Mollusca > Cephalopoda > Myopsida > Loliginidae > Doryteuthis > Doryteuthis pealeii. The sequence goes on from CM042141.1 coordinate 90,182,616, forward strand.
ACAAGCACTGACGAAAGTGAATTTCAACATTCCGAAGAGAATATATTCTTGCTTCATAATGCAATTGTGTTATTGTAAGACGCAAAGGTCATATTACAGGTTAGTAAGTACACATGAGTTCGTTGAATTGGAACTTAATTGTCTGCCTACGCGGGCGAGGTGAAAGGAGGACATTTTATGGTGAAGACTCATACACGTTTTCCTTCTTTTTTTACTCGCCTCCACTGCACATTTCAGTAATTGTCCAACTTATTTCAGGTAGACCAGAAAGGAACAGGTGAGAAATAACAAATCTAAAATTGTCGAGCATCCTAGAAAACAATGAGACACCCAACCAAATGCAAATGGGGTGGGGGGTTCACTACTTATTTAAAATTAGAATTTTAAAAAGTTTTTAAATAAAACTATGGGGATTTTCTTTTTTTTACTACTGCTGATTTTTTTGTCTGCTTACAGTTTAAAAATGCACTTGAAATAGATATGTTCATAGAGAAAGTGGTGTATTGTGGTTATTGATAAGGTTAGAACTGATAAATGAATTATTTTGCCGAAAGGAAATACCATCACAATGGGAAGGAGACTAACTTAAGTAAGAGTTGCCAGATTGACTTTTCTGACACTAAATTCTAGAAATCTGGCTTTTTGAAAATTTGGTTAGCATCAGAAAATTCATTTACCCTTTTTCTGTTTTGTTTTGTTGTTGTTTCTTTTTTTTTTGGGGGGGGGGTTCTTTTTGTAATTTTTTTTTTTTTTTTGGGGGGGGGTATATGCTAAAATTATTTGCAACAAAATTTCATATTATCCTTTTTCTAAAACCGTTAGGGACGAGTGGTGAGAGAGGCATGGAAATATGTGCTGTCAACACGACTTGATGATGATGATGATGATGATGATGATTTGGTTACAGAGTTCAATGATGTAGAATTTGTTTTAGACGAATAAGACATGCTGGTCAATGATGAGAAATTAAGGATCAAATCATAAGAGACGTTTTCCTGTGGATTCCTACACATGGACAGATCAGTTTTGGCCAAACAGCAAAAACTTACATTCATTAGTTCTATACAGACACCGAATGATCGTGTTCGTGTTGAGGGCCTGCCAGAAGCGATGACCGATGGGAACGGACGGTGTGAGATAGAGAGAGGGCAGAGAGAGAGAGAGAGAGAGTCAGAGGCATGCGCGCTGTAAGCAGGACTTGATGATTGCTAGTGAATAATATCAAAACCCAGGTATCTTTTAATTTAGAAAAAATTGACTTTTTTTAATTAACTTTTTTCAAATGTTAGGCGAGTACTTATTCATGGACGATAGTGTACTTATTTATTTTCGTTCTTCGTAAACAAATTAAACGTTAGTCACATTTAAAAGGAGTTTATACTATCTTCAAAAATACGACATTACTTTTTGAACAATCTATATATTAATTGTTGTAGAGTAGCTAACATCCCTTCAGCACTCTACCAGATGGATTGGCCCATAGCCATAAAATAGCCTACGATTAAAGTGGATTAAAATTTAAAAAATAAAATAAAAAATAAAATTCAGACTGACTTTGCAGCGTTGGCTATACCGAACTGACCCTCCTCTATTTAGTGTAAGTTTTGTCTTGTTAATTGTTTGTACTTATTTGTTCTGTGTTTTTTTTTTTATGTATCCGCTTTGCACCGGATGCTGGTGCTTAATAAATGTATTATGTCGTCACCTCAGATAGATAATGGTCCATTCAGTTTTGATGTGGAAGAAAGGAAATAAAAAGGGAGAGAGAAGGGAGAGAAATAAATGGAAGAAAATTATATATACTAGCAAAATAAAAAACACCCTCCGGGCGATGTAAAAAATAATTTTTTGAAAGATATTGCTTGAGGGGTGGAAGTTAAAAATTAAATGTCGGAGAGTTTGAACCATAAATCATGAAATCATCAAATTTATTAAAGGAGTAAAAAAAAAAACAATTTGAAATCGAAACTAAGTTCTATTAACTTTGAATATCTATTAAAATAAAACAAACTATATATAAATATATGATACTGGGGATGTATTTATTAAAACTTGTTTTAAAAAACAATGAGGACTGTCTAATGTTGCATGTTCAAATTTTGAGTGTATTTATTCTGTTATGACGATTTCAGGTATAGTGACGTAAGCAGTGACGTAGTTTTTGTTACAGACAAAAACCGGAAGTGAATCTCCATTATTAATAAGAAGATATGTATATATATAGAGAGAGAGACAGACAGACAGACAGACAGACAGAGATTTAAATAATTACGTAACAATTGAATAGTTTAAATGTTACGTCCTGTCATCCCTAAGATAAATAATGGAGCATTCCTTTTTTATTGTGAAGAAAATATAAGAAGAAAGAAAGAAAGAAAGAAAGAATGAAAAGAAGAAGAAGAAAATATGTTACACATCAGAAAGAAGAAGAAAGAAAGAAAGAAAGAAAGAAAGAAAGAAGAAAGAAAGAAAGAAAGAAAGAAAGAAAGAAAGAAAGAGAAGAGAGAAGAAAGAAAATGCTACACATCAGAAAGAAAAAGAAAGAAAGAAAGAAAGAAAGTAAAAGACAGAGAAAGGGAGATAGAGATCACAAGCAATAATCAGACACGTATTGCGTATCGTCTGTTTCGATGGAATGGAAATAAGGGGGAAAAAAAGAAAAGAAGAGATATATACATAAGAGAGAGAGAGAGAGAGAGAGAGAGAGAGAGAGAGAGAGAGAGTAGCTATTCTTTGAAACGTTTATACGAGACTTTCTCTGTGGTACCAAAATTCCACTACAGTTAAATAAAGATTATTATACTTTTTACATATTGAACTATTTCGTAATAGCTTTTAAGTATACATGCCAAACGTAATAGTTAAATCATCATAACATGGTATATCCATGGTCCCACTAGTTTAGTATAGTGATCACTGCTCAACCCTTAACACTTTAAAGTAGGGGTCACCAAACTTGTTTAATTTAAGAGCCACAAATGATACAACTCAGATATTAGAGAGCCGTGAGACATGAAAAAAAATTTACACATACATTTTTATTGTTAGATACACATTTTGTTACAAAAATGTAATATAATTTTTAAGAAATGTATATTAAATAATATTCATTCATGCATACAGTTTTAAAACTGTTCATTTGTTTGGTTTGGTTTGGTTTGTTTTGTTTTATGGCATATCAACCTCGGTGGGTCATTTAATGCCGACAAAGTTGTGAAATAAATTCATTCTTAATGCATAATACAATTTTGTTTATAAACTTATGTTTTTCTATTCAACCCATAGATGGAGCCCTAACAGGTTCTACCACTCCGGGTCAGAGTGGACCAGGGAGCAATGGTGATGAAGGGGTGTTCCACATTCCCCAAACCTCCAAAACTGGAACCTCACCATCAGATAGAGTTTAACGTCATTCCCAGGACATGTAGACCCTCAGCCACTGCCTTCTAGCACACATATGATAAGAAGGATTGGGGGTTGCCATAAGGGCAATAGGGTTGGGGCAATCATATAGGTGCTAGGGCTTGACGTGGCCAGCCGATTGATCGGAGGGGGCCTCTCCGACCGCCCGTCTAGCCCAAGAAAAGCCTAAAGTGGAATATTGCAAGCCATGGACTGCTCAGCCACCTGGGTTCTATCCTTAAGCATCACAGGTCGCCACCCACGGCCAACAGGTGGCCCCATTGGGGGAGTATTATCCCTCTGCAGAGGTGCAGTCGAGCATTCTAACGCCCCAGACGACAGGGCGGTGATCATTTGTACTGGTTTCAGTAACCATAAAGGCACTAATATATAAAAAGAAAAAGAAAAAGAAAGAAAAAAGTAAACCAAAAAATTGAGGTATTTTAATCAAATTTCCGCCTTACAAAATTAGTTTTATTATTTGATTATTTAATAACTTCAGACTTTTCCTGCAAACTGATTCTTTTTCAGCACATCCTTCTCCTACTAAAACAGCAGGTCAAACAGGTCGACCACTGAAACCTAAAAAAAACAAAAAAACACCCAAAATGTTTTACTACTAACACTGGACTTATGTATATGAATAATTGTATAAATGTTAAGTTTGAAATAAAGGGTATGTATAGATTTAAATAGAGATGTTGTAAGAGCGTGACACGTGACGAGATTTATCACGAGACTTCGCACGACGTCACGGTAAAGTAAAGACGAGTAGTAAAAGACAGATGTGGTTTCACGAGGTTTCATTACAACAAACCGCATGTTTCTTATTTTGGATTCGGGGCGAAATTTCTAGAATATTTGAATTCTCTAGAATTTTCCACGGGTCTCATATTAAAGGCCAGGCATTAGCCGCGGTTTGGCTGCACCTTATTTAGAGTTAAGCCAATACTGAAATATCTACGTTTGAAAGTGTTTGGACAGTAGAAATTTATCCAACCCTTTCGCCACGGGTAGGATGTGACGCAAGATCGGAAGTATTCGGCATCCAGCGAGAATCAAACTCGCTATTCAGTAGTAATGGATCAGCGAGACTACCTCAATAACCATTACTCCGCGATGGGACGCCTTGATATTTGGACTGTATTTTTTTTCATTTCCTGGTAGGGGAACCTCACTCCTCTGCAGGGAATGCAGTTTGTGCACTCTAAGCCTCATTCCTTGAACTTGAAACTTACTGTCAAGGCAGATCTAAAAAAAAATAAATGTATTACTGTTGCACCGCGTAATAAAGACTATAAGTAAGTTGTTTTTATATTTATACCATTCGAGAAAAACCAACCGTCATTCCTACCCAACACATAAGACAGAAATGGAAGGTGGTTCGAAAAAGCAGAGGAAAGGTTCAAAATGCGTCATTTCAATTTCCATTAGACCCCAGTCCAAAAGCAGACCTGATCAGAAACAGGACCGGTGGGTCAGTTGGTATGAGCTTTTTGGTTATAAGGGAGACTATCCCCACTGGTAGAGTGTATACCTGTTTGTATGATCATCAGTCGTACATTTCCCATTTGCTATAGGTCTATTATCGACTGAACTTGCACAAAGGTGTCAAAATTAAGGTAACCCAGAAAAAAAACAGAACCCAAATTATTTATTTATTTTCCCATTAAACTAACCTTAACCAACACCAACCCTAACCCTAACCCTTATCCCTAAGCCTAAGCCTAACCCCTAACCCTAAATCCCCCCAGTTAAAATTAACAATTTTATTATAAAATTTGTGGGTTCTGTTTTTTCTGGGTATACAGGGTGACCCAGAAAAAAAGATGTGAGAGAGAGAGAGAGAGAGATGAGAGAGAGAGAGAGAGAGAGAGAGGCCCTTAATATAATCTCATAATAGCAAACTTCACTCTTTGTTAGCCGAATTCACTTATCTCCTAATTCCTGGCAGTCCAAAAAGGCTCTGTCTGTCCTGGCAACCTTTGGGGGTCATAACCATTCCCTATCTCTCTGGCCTGGCTACTCTAACAGTCAAAACCTTTGTGTCTTCTTCCTAAAAAAAGGGTCTTATTTATTTATCTTTGTTAAACAAATTTCAATCTAGAATCTTCCTGTTTGTGATTTTGCCCTGCCCCCTTCAATGGTGATCGTGTTGATTTATTGGCAATCCTTAATTATTCAAAGTGATTTAATAGATGTCTTTTAACCCCCCCCCCCCGGATCAAAAGGTGGTTATCAACCAGATTACAAACCATCACCCGTACTTGCTAATGGCCGAAACAAACACTCTCCTAAAACAAAAACTTGAAAGGGCAATTAAACACAACACCAGACTCCACTTCTTTTCCTTATTGTCAGAAGACCCATTCTGTAACAATGTTATTGTGTGCCATGTGACCCAAGGTTACTAGGGCGCAAAGCTCCCTGTCCAATTGGTGGACAGAGAAATGTTCGTTAATGTGCGCCTTGCATGTCGAAGTTGAAAGTGCTAAGAGGGGGTTTGATTTTGTTGCTTCTTCTTTTATTATGCTGCTTGTCACACCACCTAGTGTCTATTGGAAGACACGTTTGGAAATTTTAAAAGAAAAAGGAAAGGTTTTAACTTGGAGTTATTTTCCTTAGAGAAATTTGGGCTGCTCTTGATAGTCTTGTCTTGTTGATCTGAATTTGGTAAATTCAAAGGGCTCCTACTGATAGTTTTCGCGGTGGTCTGCGATTGGTCAGTTCCAGGACATTGCTGCTGATCCCAGGAGGGAGGCAGGGGTTTATAACCCTCTGAATGCGAATTTTTCGCCAGTTTAGGGTTAATTAGCCAGAGGCGGTTACCAAACTCCGTAATAAATTTATCTTGTTATTAGGGAGTTACCCAACCCCAAACGTCAAATAAGGGAACTGTGGCAAGTAAAGGGTGTAATCGCTACAAATGAGTGTATATTGTCTTCTCTTCTGTTGTGTTCAATGTTAGTAACCACGGATATAATAAAGCTAATATTGGCCTTTGGAGAGTGGGAAGTTGATTACACTATCTCTCATATCACCAAACATTCCAATAATGCTAACTTCGTCATACAGTTGTATCTTTTTATTTACAGATGTGTGTGTCTGTGTCTGTGTCTGTGTCTGTGTGTTAGAGAAAGAATGTGAGGAGATTTATTTTATAAATTAAATTATTAAAAATCACTTAAAAGTCAAAGAACAAAGCTTGAAAGGAACTTTACAATTTTTACCATCTTTTCCTATTTAATGTCGTGATGTTAAATCCAGTATTTATTTCCATTTGTAAACATGTTTTAATTCTTTTCATATACCTGTTTTGCTTTTTGTTTTTTGTTTGTTTTTTCTAACTTCTTGTGACTTGTGACAATAAGTCACATGATCAAACACGCTTCTTACATATAAATAAAGAAAGTTGGGGGTGGGTGAGAAATTCTAGTTCGTCAGCATCACAAGAAGAAATGTATTTTCCTTCTTTTTTTTTCATTCTCAAAATATTCGTATTTAAAGGAAATATTTTTGATAGGTCTAATGTAAAAAAATATTATTAAAATATAATAGAAGGTTCTATATTTATATTTAGATATATTTTAAAAAATTAAAGAATATTTTTTTAAGCCAGTTAGGTGCTGTCCCGCTATGGCCTGCCTGTTCCACTGGGTGTATGGAGCTTAGAAATTGTCTCAACAGGAGACCAAAAGGCCTACACCAAACAATACGAAACGCAAAACACTTCCAGTAATTCGGCTCGCAAGTTGGAATGTCAGGCCATACGTCCTGGATTAAAAATCTACAGTTGATGATGCCTGCAAGACGACCATCATTGACAAGGAACCCTCCCGGCTCAACATTGACGTGGCGTGCCTTCAGGAGACACACCTGACTAAAAATGGCCAAATCAAGGAGGCAAACTTCTCTTTCTTCTGGAAGGGAAAACCCTCAAGTGAAACCCGACAGCATGGCGTCGGTTTCGCTTTAAAAAATAGTATCATCCCTTGCATCGAACCCCCGTCAACTGGTAGCGAGAGAATCCTCACCCTCCGGATGGGAACGCCTGCAGGACCAGCAAATATCATCAGTGCATACGCCCCAACCCTCTACGCTACTCCTGAGGAAAAAGACGAGTTCTTTGAGAACCCGAGTGCGGTGATAACCGGGATCCCGTCTATGGAGGACCTTTACCTGCTCGGGGACTTTAACGCAAGAGTGGGAGCTGACCACAAGGCTTGGCCTACTTGTCTTGGCGTTCATGAGCGGGGCAAAATAAATGAGAACGACCAGAGATTGTTAGAGTTGTGCTGCTACCAAAGCCTATGCGTGACAAACACCTACTTTAGGTGCAAGTACATCCACCAGGTGTCATGGAGACACCCGGGCTCTTCCCTCTGGCACCAGCTAGACCGTGTCATCACCAGGCGTGCGAATCGTGCAAACATCCTTCTCACCCGCACATACCATAGTGCAAACTGCGACTCGAATCACTCCCTGGTTGCCAGCAGAGTGCGAATGACACAAGGCAGCGCCTAGCCAAAACACACTTGAGACCTGGAGGAGCGCCAGAAACAAAGCCAAGAAAGAGTGTTGACCGACACTGCGCCAATACCTACTGGCTGAACCTGTGCCACGGCATAGAGACAGCTGCCAACGCGGGAGATGCAAGGGGCATATACGAGGGCATCAAAAGAGCTACAGGCCTACACATAACAAAGACTGTACCACTAAAAAACGGGAGGAGTCATCACTGACCAAGGGAAGCAGCTGCAACCTGGAACTGTATACAACCCAAAATGAAGTGACAGAAAACACCTAAGAGCCATCTCTGATCTGCCGGCAATGGACAAGCTAGATACACTACCAATGGTGGAAAAGCTCAGCAAAGGGAAGGCAGCGCTGCTCCAACCACTACCCGAACTACTCTGCATCGTCACCTTATACAAGAACAAAGGAGATCGGAGCATCTGCAACAATTACCGGGGCATTTCCCTCCTCGGCATAGTTGGAAAAGTCTTTGCTCGTGTTACACAGGCGCGTCTGCAGACCCTTGTATCTCGCATCTATCCAGAGTCACAGTGCGGCTTCCGAACAAACCGGTCAACTGTGGACATGATCTTCTCACTACGCCAGCTGCAGGAAAAGTGTCAGGAGAAGCAGACGCCACTCTACACTTCATTCATAGACTTAACAAAGGCATTCGACCTAGTCAGCCAAAGCGGACTTTTTAAATTGCTACAGAAGATAGGCTGTCCGCCCAGACTCCTTGGAATCATCATCTCCTTCCACGAAAACATGCACAGCACAGTTTGTTTTAATGGTGCAACATCCAAGGTATTTCCAGTCAGCAGGGGAGTGAAGCAGGGCTATGACCTTGCACCTACGCTGTTCGGGATATTTTTCTCCTTGCTTCTCCAGTACGCCTTCAAGGACTGCAGCGAGGGGGTTCTACATACACACCAGAACTGATGGCAAGTTGTTCAACATCGCACGCCTTCGAGCTAAGACTAAAGTCACGAAGGTTCATATTCGGGAAATGCTATTCGCCGATGACGCAGCCTTAACATTACACACTGAGTACGGCCTGCAACAGCTTGTCAACCGACTCACACATGTTTGTAATGAGTTCGGACTTACCATAAGTCTAAATAAGACAAAAGTCATGGCACAAAGTATAGACACCCCTCCGAACATTGTCATCAACGGGTACAGCCTGGAAGCCGTGGAGAGCTTCAAGTACCTTGGGTCCACCATTGCCAATTCAGTATCCACTGACAGTGAAGTCAACAGCAGAATCGCGAGAGCGGCGGCAGTTATGGCCAAATTGAGCCAGAGAGTCTGGGACAATGCCAGCCTTACTAAGAGAACCAAACTGCGCGTCTACAAAGCGTGCGTTCTCAGTAATCTCCTATATAGTAGCGAAGCCTGGATCACATCCTCATGCCACGAGAGGAAACTCGACAATTTCCACCTACGCTGCAATCTACGCCTACGCTGGCAGGACAAAGTGCCCAACACAAACGTGCAGGAACTAGCAAACATGAACAGCATGTCCGCCATCATCTGAGAGAGACGTCTGCGCTAGTTTGGTCACGCCAGAAGATGGACAAAGTCCGCATCCCCAAAAACATACTGTATTGCGAATTAGTAGAAGACACCCGACCGGTAGGGATACCACGCCTGCACTTTAAAGATGTCTGCAAGAGGGATATGAAGACATGCTACATCAACACCAACACATGGGAGGCTTGTGCAGAAGATCATGCGACCTGGCGCCTCCTCGTCAAACAAGGAACGAAAAGGAGTGAAAAAGAGAGGAAAAAAGCGCCACAGAAAAGAGAGCCAGAAGGCAGAAGAGACAATAGCAACCCCAGTAAACATCACTGTTTGTATGCAGTCACTGCACCAGAGATTGCTATTCAAAAATTGGTCTGTTCAGCCACTCACGCAGTTGCAGATATATAAAAAAAAAAAAAGGGTAGATACTACGCCATCGTCTTTAGTAGAGGGACGGATGCCAACAACAATAGAAAGTTCTAAACAATTCTCGTTCAATGACGTAACAAAAATACCCGTAAATGTGAAAAAAATCAACATGAAATCTTGAAAAATTTGAATTAATTGATTCAAAACTGTCATAAAGATTTTATCGCAACCATATAGAATCACAAAATGATTATTTGATATTAATCACTACAAAAGATTTTATGTTTAAATCTAAGTTTTATAAACTCCTTTAAGGCAATGTTAGATAATCTGTGGAAAGATTATAAATATTCTGTGGAATTAAGATGAAGGTTTATAAGGAACAGCTGACAGGTCTCAGACTTAATATACTAGCTGAAAAGATATTATTATTGATATTCACTCTTTTGAGTTTTCACATCAGTGTTAGCTGATGGTATTTCACTGGAGTCTGAGTGACAGCAAGTCTCCTCAGGTCTCCAGGACTCTTCTGAGTATTCTGGCAGATTACAGCAGTGCAGTGTTCTGGATGGTATCAATTCTTCCTCTGATAAGTTTTCGCTGTTGTTTTTTTTATTATTCTGTTGTCGGGTTAAATTTTTTGAGTTTTTTTTTTAATTATTTATTGTTTAACTTCCTTCGTTCCATTTTTTCCTGATCGGTTTCAGTAAAATTATAAATAAATAGAGACCGTTTCTAAAACAGACCTTAAACCATTACGATCATATTCATATTATTTATTTATTCGTTGCTAAAAGAATTGTTCTACGAACCTAATTTGTTTATTTATTCAAGTGTTTGTTTATTGTCTGTTCCATACGCTTACGGATTAGATTTCTGTCCATAATTAACCAGTTGTGGATCAATCCATTATTTCAGTTTACTGTTTATTAACAGGTCGTACAACGATCATTCATTTTTGTAAATATTTAACTTAAAGGAAACAATTTGTTTTCTAGTTGTTCTAAACAAGAACAGCAACATTTTTTTAAGGGTGAACTAAAGATTCACATTCGCCGCCAGTAATTGACCAATCAAAAGCCATGTTATATTTCAAGCGGTGACCTTTGAACCCTCATCTCTTCCTCCTCACTATAAAACTTCTCTTCATAAATACCTCACAGGCTTGTTTTCATGTATACATTACAACGAAGGAAAGTATCACAAGACAGGCTATAAACCCTGAAAAAAAAGGATTCGTGTTTTTGGTTTTATTGCAACCGCAGCTTAAATAATTCTCAACATGTAAGTACTATTTGATAATTTTTTTTAGTATAATGGTAAAAAAAGAACGGTAGTAAGTAACTACTGTAAGTTATAGTGTTGTTCGTTTGTTTTTTAACTTGTAGGACTAGAAATGATTCAGGGTTTTGCTATTTGTTGGGATTTTTTTATGTAAAAATTTCTCTTATTCGTCTCTATGTTCGATGCTTATTTATTTGCCTAATAACTATAACATCTGAATTGATTATAATTATGCTAATGTCTCAATATAACTTGAAACATGGTTGTTATCAAATAATCTTTGTTGTCCTTTGTCCTTAAAATACTGGACACGATTGTTTTGTTATTAACTTATTGTTTATTTTTTGCGAATAGACTTAGTTTAGGACATGTCAAAAACTGGTATCGTTCTTCTCTTGGTTCTAAATTTTAATTTTGGATCGTAACTTCTTTTTTTTTCTCTCTTGTTTACTTTTAAAATTTGAATTTACAAATCTATCAAGTCAATTCCTCAATTGTCTTTCACGCAATTTATATCCTGTCTTCTGATTTTGGTTTCTATTTATTTAAATTATCCATGTGTTTGTTACTTGAAAAATAATACTTGTAAACATGCAGGGATATAGTCAGAAAACTCTTCACATTTTCAACCTTTTGTGTATGTATATTTATGAATGTATGTGTAACACATTGTGTATGTTTAAGAGAGACAAATATCAACTAGCCCCGAAAAAAATGTTTTAGTCTTTTAATTTTTATAATGAAAGATATATGTAACGTTTTACTTATTAATAAAATTCTGGTTAAAAGTGGTACTGGTGTATATATTCTTGATCTTTACAAAAATCTCTATTTTTAAAACTTATTTTTCAAAGTTCTTTTGTATAACGTCTCGAAATTGTATCATTTATTTGAGAATAATCGTTAGAATTTATTTAAGTCCTTTTTTCTCTACTTAAAATAAATTTTTATTTTATTTGTCTAAAGAAATTCATATTCCAATACCTTAAATTTTTTTTTTCTTGTCTTTCAAACTGTTATATCTGAAAAATTTATAGGAAAAGTCGTTTGTTTTTTAACATTTTGTTTTTGTTTTTATTTTGTTGTTGTTAATTAATTTATTTTTCATATGCATTCGTTTTATCTTGTTTCTCTTTCTCTCTTATCTATTCAACCCGTAAATGAAATTCAATCGTTAGATTGTGTACTACTTTAATAAGCTAAATTAACATATCTTTTCTATTGTTTTATTTATTTTATCATCGCTTATTAACATCGTTAAAGCACGGACTCTAATTAGGATACACACAGTTAACGGTGGTTAATTTAATCAATGGGTTGAATACTAGTTTTAATTTATATACAATAAACAAGACAAAATGATTTATTTCCCCCACCACAAAGCCTCCATGGTGTTCTTGGACAATAATTTGTTAATGTCTCTATGAATAATAATTCATTCATGTATTATTTTGTATTGTAAAGGTTTTCTCCTACTACTCTGCATGGTGTTTCTTGTTTTGTCAAGGCAGTAAATAAACATTGCCTCGGCTTAATTATTTAGCATTAAGTATTAAATGATTTCATTAAAAAATCTTGTTACTGTAAAAAAAAAAAGAAAAAGCCTTTTTATGTCGTCAATTTTACATAAATTGATTTTATTTTAATAAAACTTTTTGTCAGTGGATTTCCTTTTAAACATCCTTCCGTAAAAATGAGTGATGGAATTTTTTTGTGTGTGTGTTTTCCGCTGACGATAGTGGAATTCCTCTTCTAAAAATAAACGTATTTCATTTGTAACTTTCAGACTTGGTCATTCAATATTTATTAAAAATAATTTAATTCTTGTTTGGTAAAATATAAGGTCAGAAAAACGAGCATTAAGTAAAGTCGAGGTGCCAGCAGTGATTTTAGTTTTTATGAAATTAAGTTGTTTTTTTTTTTTTTTTTTTGTTTTTTTTTTTTTTTTTAACTTTAATTTAACGTTCCATATAGATAGAAATTCTCGTTTTACTAAAAAAAATTAAAGTCCTAAAAACTGAACAATTTCCCCAGCTATTATGTACATCTGCTCATGGGTCTATTTTTGTTTAGGCCTATTTTTTTGTACAACATACCAAAATCAATGTTTTGCATTTTCTTTTTCATAATTTTTTATTCGACATTTTATTTTACATATCTATAAAATTGTATAAATACTTTATCTAATTGTAACCGAATTTATCTTTAATTTCTTGCTAAAATTGACGCAAATAATTTTAATGAACAGCGATGATCACTCTCCTCAGTTGTATTTTTTGTTTTGTTTTTAGACTTGTGTGCTAATTTCTTTCTTTGGTATAAAGCACTAGTTGTGTTTATTGTGGTGATATATTCTGTCATATTGACTGGGCTTGTTTTTAAACTGGCGTACACTAGCACTGACTGTACTTTATGCATTGTCTGGCATTGCTGTGTATATAATATAATATATATAGTATTTGGGTTGTGGCTAGACTGGTGTCCCTTGTGTTCGACTAGACTAGTGCACACAAAAAAAAGAACAACCCCGACTTCAATTTTCTCCTGGGTTTGAGTTTTTAGAAGAAAAAAAGATTAGGTGCTTGTTTCTGACTGTAGATCTAAATTTCACAAAGTTCTTTATTTTTATTTAATTTTTTTTTATTTTTTTTTTTTTATTTTTTTTATTTTTTATTCATTAATAAATTGTGATTTATGCGAAGTGGTAGTTCTGTTTCTTTTCGTCCATTGTGGTAAAAGTCCTGTTAACAGAAATTGTATTGTTAGAAATGAAAACTTATCAACAAGTGAAATAGCATACGATAGGATTTTGAATATTACTTTAATTTTTTTTTTTTTTTTTTTTTTTAATATAATTTGTTTTATTTCTACCTTGATAGCTGTGTCGGAGACTTGGAGCCCTAAGCTTCGAGAGTCTCCTATTAATAGTCAACATAAAAAAAAAATAAGTGCATTTTCAAATGTAAATGCAGTGAACTGATTACATCTATTTCTGATTTGGTGGGCTTGATCTCTATCAGGTTACTCTGGAAACAATACTTATGACGGCAAATCTTATTGCCTAGTTTAAAGTTAAACTAGTTGTTTAGTTAATCATTACAACATAGCCTGTAGGTAGTTTTTATTGTAACGTTTTAACTTTTTTTTTTTCTTTTTTAATTCTAATTTTCTGTAGTTTGTCATGTATTTTCGACAGTACACAAACACTGAATCAAGTGACATTATTCTATTACATAAGTTAGCAAATAGGGAAACCATCATGTACAGCGTGACATTCCTGGGTAGTAGAGTGAGAAATTGTGAACTAACTTTTCACAGCGTCTCATAAAATTGTAATCTGCAACCAGAAATTGAAATTATGATACCCTCTCTTGAATTTTGGGCTTCTCGGTACAACAGTATGATATTGTTTTGTAAATCAACTAATTCTTCCTGATTTACATTTGTTTCTTCAGTACTTGACTATTAAAAAAAGTCCATCCCAGTCTGAAATGCAGATTGTGAAGCCCAATTCTATAGCTTGTTTTATGCCTAATTCCGTCACTTAAAATTGTCATGGGATAGGGAAATTCAAGATCACATGATGGGTGACAAAAAAATGTTTAAAATTCTATATTCTGATGTGCGTGAAGAATTGAGTTTATTGATAAGCGATTTATTCTTGTGTGGAGATATTTAGCAAGTAGTTCCCAATTCTTGGTACGTGACTTCACTGCTCATAAGTTGTGTAGATTTGGTGAGTAGTAGTTGACTTATACTTACAACAAAAATTGAAGTCGTAAGGTCTTAATTGTAAGAAAATCTTATAAATACAAATTTCAGTGTCACTTTTTTTCTCAACTTTACTCTTATAGGCCGTAGCCCAACATATACGATTGAGAAATCAGGCCGAATCCGTGAGCAAATTAAAAACATTCCCGGATTAATCCGGACCCGCAACTTGAAATTTTGGATTCCAAAATTTTTATTTATTTTATTTTTTTAACAATTTTTGTAACTTGAAAATAGATTTGTGAATAATCAAAATAATTAAGAGCCCTCCACCGAAGTTAGTTTAATTGCCGCCCTATACGGCGGCTTTTAAGCTAGTATATTGATAAGTGGCTGACTGAATGACGCATACAGTTTGTGATCGCAACTGCTTGTTAAATATTTGTAGGTCTAATAAAAGTACTTTTGAAACTGTTATGCCCGATTACCTCTCTTAATCCAAAATAATTAACTGAACTTTGGTTATTCCTTCAAAGTTTTCCAACAACTTTCTTCTCCACACCTAAAAAAACTTTTCGCTCCGATCATCCATGGAAATTTAATTTTCATCTGGGTGTGTTAGTTTCCTGACCACTCACTCCTGATCGACCAATGAACAACTACAGGATCTTTCTTTTATCCGGCTTCCCACGTGGCCAAAATGTTACCTAACATCGGTTTTATTGTAGGTACTATTCTAATTACTACCAATTTGTGCGCTCATTTTCATTTTAAAAACAAATTAAAATCATTTAAATCGATTTTTTTTTTTTTTTTTTTTTTTTTTTTAAGGTCAAATTTTTGTTTTAGTCGAAGAGTTGTAACATATATTGCATAGGGAGTGCCAAAGATGACGTAAAACTTTTTTTTTTTTTTTTTTTTTTTTTTACAAAATAAATTTACATCCCCCCCCCCCCCCGATTGAAAAAAGATTACCAAAAATCGGGGAATTATCCGATTTTAATGGTATTTTCAGTGTTGATTTATCAATGAATTAATTTTATAATGCTATGTCTATTCTGTGTGAATAGCAGTTGCAAGGTGGTCAAAGTGTCTGAGTTCACACACAACAGCCGCTATAGCCACTTTCCTTCCTCTTTCTTTCTTTCTTTCTTCCTTCTTCAAACAGAACGCCGTGTCACAAAAGCACGCAAAAATCGCTACACCCTCTCTGCCCAAAATGGGCCACTTTTATAGTGAAAACAGGAGTTGCAATGCACCATGGGCCATTACCCATAGTGCCTTTCAATACCAATAGTAAAATCTGATAATTCCCTGATTTTTGCTAAAATTTTTAATCGGGGGTTAGGGAGTATTTATCTTGTAAAATACGGATTTTACATCATCTTTGGCGGCTATGTTTAGGATATATTTGAGCAAAATGCAGCCATTCTATCCTCCTGACATGCCCAATCCAGCGAAGGTACCTCTTGCAGAGGATGGAGAACATGCTCTTCATGTTGGCGCAATCCAGCACATCTGTGTTGTCATTTTATCCTGCCAGTGGATGTGCAAAATGCGTCATAGACATTTTAGGTGGAAATTGTTGAGTTTCCTTTCATGGCTTGTATATGTTGTCCACGCTTCGCTACTGTAGAGGAGTGTATGGATAATGCAGGCTTTGTAGACGAGCAGTTTGGTTTTCTTAGTGAGACTGGCATTATTCCAGACTCTCTGGCTCAGTTTGGCCATAACTGCTGCTGCTTTTGCTATTCTGCTGTTGACTTCAGAATCAATGGAGACTGAGTTTGAGATGGTGGACCCAAGGTACTTGAAATCTCCACGGCTTCAAGGTTGCACCCATCAGTATTGATGTTTAGAGGAATGTCTACGTTTTGTGACATGACTTTAGTCTTACTTAGACTAATGAAAAGTCCAAACTCCTTGCAAGCATGTGTGAGGCGACTGACAAGTTGTTGCAGGCGTTCTTCAGTGTGTGACGTCAAGGCTGCATCATCAGCAAACAGCATTTCATGAATGAGGACCTTTTTGTAACTTTTCTCTTGGTATGAAGATGAGCAATGTTGAATAACTTGCATCAGCTTGGTGTGAATGTAAATTCCTTCACTGCACTCCCTTGAATGCATACTGGAGAAGCATGGAGAAAAAAATCCCGAACAGTGTAGGCACAAGGACACAGCCCTGCTTCACTTTGCTGTTGACTGGAAATGCCTTGTGGCGGACCGGAAGTTCTTACTTCAACAAACAAAAATCAAATGACAAAAATGAATAGTTTGCGCATGGGATTGCGCACCCTAGTAAAAGAGAAAAATAAAATAAAAATCTGTACAATTTCAACCAATCGGAGACGTTCGCACCTAAAAGGAAATCTATCAAATAGACCCCTTTTTTGGAGCCTACTGAAATACTATATATAGCCAACTTTTTCATATTCCAAGCAGAAAGAAATCATTATCTAAGCAAATCCACGCTATTTTAAAGTAAGACCAAACTCATGCAATTTTAAGAAGGTAGGAACTAATATCTATCTGTCTATCTCTTTTCATCAACTTTTACGAGATCTGCAGTACATCGTGCTACTGACTGCCATGTGACTTTGAACTCTTACCCTTTCTTTCTCACCTCATACTTATAACATTTTCTTAAGTGTTATAAAGAACTAAAAAAAGAAAAATACAAAATTACCTTTTTGTATACAAGATAACCTAAGGAACTTTGCTTGGTATTATGCATTACCTTTTGTAAAATCGTTACTCAATACAAGTTGTTTTATTTAATATTGGGTTTTTGTTATTTATGCCATGTGCTTGATTGTTTTATGATGTTTTTAAATGTTTGAATATTTTATTGGTTATCGACTTCAAACTGGTGACCTTTATACAAAGACTTCAAACAGCCCTTACATACATCCACCATAGCCTCAGATGTTTTACAATTAACAGACTGTGCTGTGAAGGAAGTGATGATTTCTAGTAGTCTGTGTGGTCAGCCAATCTTCAGCAATAGTCTAAAGAGACCACTTCGGCTGACCGTGTCGAACGCCTTAGTTAGATCTATGAACACGATGTAAAGTGGCATCTGCTGCTCCTGTCACTTTTCCTGCAGCTGGTGTAGAGAGAAGATCATGTCCACTGTTGATTGGTGAGAACGGAAATCACACTCAGACTCCAGGTAGATGCAAGAGTCTGTAGGCGTGCCAGTGAAATGCAAGCAAAAAATTTTCCAATGATGCTAAGGAGGGAGATGCCTTGATAATTATTGCTGTCGTTCTGGTCTCCTTTATACTTGTATTGTGACAATGATAGTCCCGCATGTCCCTAGGGATGTGTCCTTTTTCGCAGCAGCTGCAAAGTAGATCATGTAATGGTTGAAGCAACGCTGCTTTCTCGCTCTTCAATACTTCTGATGGTATGCCATCGCTCCCAGTTGCCTTCCTATTAGCAAGGTGGTCGATGGCTTTACTGAGTTCTTCCATGGTTGGTGGTATGTCTAGTTCCTCCATGACTGGTAGATCTGAGATGGCATTTAGGGCTTAATGGACGTAAAGGTAAAAACAAAAATATATATATCCAATTCAGATAAGACCAATTTTCAGTCATTTGCTTGATTTCATTTTTTATGAACAGTTAAGTCTCAAAATTACGTCTTCAATTAGCTACAATCTGGCTATGTTTCTTTAGTCTTTCCTTCCACTAGGTGTCGATATGTTACCAGTGAGTTATGGCCAGTTTGTAATTTTGAGACTTAACTGTCCAATAAAATCTGAAGCAAATTACTGAAAATTAGTCTTATCTGGGTTTAAATTGTTTTTGTTTTGCTTTGATTTTTAGTACTTTAATTATTGTGTAGGAATGAAAATCAAATTAATCTGTTCACTATGAAATTTTAATCTTTACTTTTGGTGTAACAAATTCACTTGTTTGTTGCATCAGCCCATATTTTTTTTATCAACCTCAAATTTCTACTTCATTTGAATGGAATAAGAGATAAACCTTTTTTAAATTTAAAATTTTTTTTTTTACATTCAATTTTTTTCAATGGATACCAACATTGATGCTGATAGGTTTTTGATTTAGTGCATCATGGGATGCCCATATTTGCTTTGAATGAGTTCCTGGGAAAATTTATGGGTCCCAACTAAAGTTTCTTAATAGATTATAGGATTTTTATTTATGATCTAGGAAAACAACTAAAGCCACCTAACTCCTACCTTGTAACCTATCCTGTGTAATTAATTTCTAAGAAACTCTTGAAATGGTGGGGGAAGGAAAAGAAAAAACACTGGGTCGCATGGATACAATTTTGCAGCGTCCTTTTAGATTTTTATGCGTCAGGGATGCAGCATCTCTATACAAGTCACAGATTATTAGAGTTAAGTTTGTACTTGGGTCTTGGAAATTATTTTCAGAATCATTTGAATTCAATGATTAAAAGTAGGCTATTTGCTGCTCAAGTGACATTAGAATAAAATCTTAATGAGCTAGAAAAATAACTGGATTCTCATAAGCTGTAGAAACTAATCGTTGAAAAACTATTTCTTGAACTTCTAAAAAATAAAAAAAATTTTAAAATAAAAAAACTCAAAACTATTTTGACACACATAAACTTCACGTAACACTGAATTATCAGCACAAAAATAGACCTAAAATGAAACTCCCACTTGCATTCGTCTTAACAAAATTCACCACAAGACATTTAATATTGACCTGAAAACAGGAAACCAATTAAAAAGTAATAAGCTTCATTAATTGTACTAGGAATTATACACCATCTAGTTTGTTTACTATTCTTATCAAAATTTATAATTTTATGTTTAACCCCTTAATTAATGTGTGTGATATGTGTATGCAAAATGCACGCCCCCCCCTCCTCCCTCTGCAACCAAATTTACAGGCTGAAAACCATATTTTACATGGTTTACATCCCAGAACATGAGAAACCAAATACTTCAAATTATGAATACTACAATGTTAGTTTCATTAAAAACAGTTACAGCAGACTTCTTTATCACTAGTTTTTCAGACAGAATCATCAAATCCTGCTGATTCTATCTATCTATCTATCTATCTATCTCTATATCTCGTACCAGTGTGACTATTTCAATAAAAGGTTGTTGATTGTTTTTGTTTTACAGTATATCAACCCTTTTCAGGTCATTCAATGCCAAATCAATTCATTTTGGATAAACAAAGGACTGTTTGCTTACACTACTTGTTGTTGCTTAAGGGGTCACCCAAATAAGTACTGACCAGGCTCATTGCTGCTTAACTTTGGTGATCTAGTGGGAACCGGTGCTTTCAGCATGACTTGACTGTAATTACAAGAAAAGGCAATTGTGCTGATATTATGGGGTTTTATCAGTTTTATAAAAATTGCAAATATGTTTTGCCATAATTACAAAAGACAACATGGTTGGCCGAGAGAACAGGAGAAAGTGATATTCCTGAAGCTGCTTTTAACTTGACTTTTTAGCTAGTACCTTGTCACAAGCAGATTTTAAATTTGCCCAGACACTTAACTTATGGAATCTGGTTGTTTATCACAAGCAGTAAAAAAGAAAAACTGGTATTAATATCACTATTGTAACTTTAACACAAACCCGTGCAGAAAATCGAGCGGCCTGGTGCCTCAATGTTAAACAAGGCAAAAAGAACCAGAAAGGAGAGAAAATAACAGCCCCAGCAAGAATCACTGTGTGCAATCGGTGCACCAAAGACTGTCACTCAAGGGTTGGCCTGATCAGCCACTTGCTACAAGTAGAGAAACTATGAAGTGAACTCTTGATTCAGTACTCCCTAAAGTATCTGATGTGGAGTACTGTCAGGATATTTTTCCAGTGTGCCATGGACTGGTACCCAGTTGGTAGAGCATCCGTCTAGGAACTGCAAGGTTCCAGGTTCAACACTGGCCCTTGCCAACTTAGCTCATGAGGAGCTTGGATCTGTGCAGTAAAATGAGGAGCTGATGGTAGATGTGGCGCCTCACATCAGATACAAAAACAATCTCCTTGGTCGAGTGCTAGTGGAAAGGGGATAGACTCCCTTGCTGTCTGGTTGATACTAACTTTAGGCCACCCCAATGACTTTACTTGCTTATGATTCTAGAAAATATTGTTTGAATATCCATAGTGACATAAATCTATACTGTGAAAATATAAAAGTTAACACAATTTTTTTTTTAAATTTATATAACACCTCACTCAATAAGTCCCAGGCCTGATATATAGATGGTGCTACTAATAAAAAAATCCACATGACTTTTATAAAGTACTAACCTTCAAATGGCACGTGTCAAAATTTGAACCCAATCGGATTATTAGTTTACAAATTACTGTTATTTAAGTGAAGCTACTGTTGCAAATTTTCAAAACAATGTAAAAATCTGAATTTCGTGTGTTGATAAAGCATTGCTTTCTGATGGGGAAAATACTGTTCAAGCAAAGCAATGGCTTGACAAGTGTTATTCGAACACTGCTCCAACGGTTAAGAGGTTGTATGATGACTTTAAATGTGATCATACAGACACAAATAATGCTGAACGCTCAGGTCACCCGAATTCAGCAGTTGTCCCGGAAAACACCAAAAAAATCCACAAACTCCTTTTGGCTGTTGAAGTTGTGTGAGATAGCAGAGGAGTTGAAGATATCAGAAGGTAGTGTATTCACCATTTTGCATGAACATTTCTCAATGAGAAAGCTGTGTTCAAAGTAGGTGCCACGTTTGCTCACAGTCGATCAAAAACATGTTGACGATTCAGTGTTTGCAACTGTTTCAATGCAACAAAAAGGAGTTTTTGCATAAATATGACAATGGATGAAACATAGATCCACCACTTCACTCCAGAGTCAAATCAGCAGTCAGCTGAGTGGACAGCAGCAGGTGAAAGCCATCCAAAGTGACCAGACACAAACACCAGCAGGCAAGGTTTTGGTCTCCGTATTTGGGATGTTCATCAATTACCTTGAGAAAGGAAGAACCATCAATAGCGAATATTATATAGCTTTATTGGTGCATTTGAAGGAAGAAATCACAACAAAAAAACGGCCACAAATGTAAAAGAAGTCTTCTTTCACTAAGACAATACACTGTCACAAGTCGATCACAACAATGGCAAAACTACATGAATTTCACTTCCAATTGATTCCATACCTACCCTATTCTCTAGATCTAGCCCCCAGCAACTACTGGCTGTTTGCAGACCTCAAAAGAATGCTCCAAGGAAAGAGATTTGGCTCCAATGAAGAAGTGATATCGAAAACTGGGGTGTATTTTGAGGTCAGACAAATCCTTCTACAAAAAGGCATCGAATTGTTAGATCACCCAAGGAGACTGATGAATAAAGTCAAATTTTGCCTAAAAGTTGTGTTATTAGTTAGGCCTGGGACTTATTGAGTGATTTGTTATACATGCATACACACATTTTGTAAACGAATATTTTAATGTGAAACTGGAAACTTGCATACCAACATTTTTGAGTAGTACTGCTCGAGTAGCCAAGGTTGCAACTTTAGTACAAGATTTTTTTTTTTTTTTTTTTTTTCATTATCTACATCTGTTTGTATACTATCGAAGATACTTTTATTAGTCAGTCGGCTGAACTCTTACAAAGGTGTCAAAATTAGGGTGACACAGAAAAAACTGAACCCACAAATTTTGTAATAAAACTATTTTCAACTAGGGGGGGAGGGTTGGGGTTTAAGGTTAGTTTAATGGGAAAATTAAATAATTTGGGTTCTGTTTTTTTTCTGGGTCAATCTAATTTGGACACCTTTGTGCAAGTTCAGCCAGTCAGTCTTATAAATGTACAATAATCCTACTAATTTTGAGTCACGGTCAAATGATCCTGACGTGTGTGTATATTTAGTGTGGTATTCTTATGTAAATTGTTTCCACTTGAATGCTGTTCTGTTGAATTAATAGTTGACTAATAATAAAATACTTTTAGGGTTTTTCCCCCCATCTGTTACCAAGGAGGAGTCCCATAGCATCATGGCTAACCTGCTGGACTGCAAAATCATCGTAATCTAGTTTACTCCAGTCGCTCTACTACATTCATTTTCTGACATACCCTTGAGAAAGGTATAAAACTCCTCATCCCCTCCCTCGGCTATGGATTAAATAGAAGAACAGTAGTACCACTACTGTTCTTCTACAAGGATGGCTTTGGCATTAAATAACCCACAAAGGGCCTTTCGGGACTGGTGTTTGTTAATGGGAATTAACAGCGTTGATCCCAGGGGGCTATCACCACAAGCAACACCTGCCCCCTCGATTTAAAGGAGCAGGCCTGGGTTTATTGCCCATCGCCTGAGGTGCCCCCCTTGAGGGGGGAATGCCGACGGGATCAACACATTTTTTTTGTGCCTACCATCCATGAGCTTCAGCTTGTGGGTGGGCCCACATAAAAATGTCCTTGTGTCACGCCCTCATAAGTGGGATGAGGCAAATACCTTAAATAACCCACAAAGGTTGTTAAGCCATTAAACAAACTAAAGCTTCTGTTACCCAGCCCAGTCAGCTGGTGCTGTAGAATACGCAGATGGCAGCTTTGCAATGGAGTCAACTGTTGGCCATGGGTAGCAACCCATAATGCTTAAGGATGGAATCCTGGTGGCTAAACAGTCCATGACATGCAACACTCCACCTTGGCCCTTACTTGGGCTAGATGGCCGGCCAGCAGGAAAGGCCCTGATGATTAATCTGCTGAACATATCAAGCCTTAGCACCTATATGATTTCCCCAACTCTATTGCCCTTACGGGAAAACCCCCTCCAACCCATTTTATCATATATAAGCTAGAAAACTGTGACTGAGGGTTTTAGTGTCTTGGGTATGACTGTATCTAGTGGTGAGGTTCTAATTCTGGAGCTCTGGGGAGTGTGGAGTAGTACCCTTTCATTGCCATTATTCTAGAATTCAATTCTCTAAACTTTAAGCATAAAATAAACCTAGATAGGTTGACATGCTGTTAAAATGAGGCAGATGATATAGATTTAACGTCTATCTATGGGTTAAATAGATAAAGTGTTTATGAAAAAAAATGAGTTTAAAAAAAAAACTTGAATACCTAATAAGAATGAATAAAACAAAAACGTCTTCAGCATAAAATAACCCATGGATTGACGTGCTGTAAAATCCAACCAACCATCTGTTAAGGCACCCCCCCCCTACAAGTCTCCTCTCTAAAGGATGTACTAAACTTATCTTTATATATGGCTTTCTTCTTGAACTGGAACAAATTTTGTACTTTGAATATCCCTGACAATTATGTAATTCACTATTTTATCAATTATATAAAAATTCTAACTTTTTTTTTTTTTTTTTTTTTTTTTTTCTGAGAAGTCAATCATCCAGGTAGAATTTCAAACTTTAGAGGATTGAGTCATTACATTGCGAACACCTGCTAACAATAATGTGACCTGCTTATTAATCTGGAGGAAGATAAAACTAGTGGATTCTTTTTGTTTTTAAAAGGCTGAGTCATCTTTTAGAAATGACAAATAGACTAGTATATAAAATTTAGGAGGCCTTTGTGGTGTAATGGTTATTGTCTTAGGAAATGGACCTGAAGACCCGAGTTCAAACCCTGGACTAAGCTGTTAGCAATTTATATAGCAATGATACCCTTGGGAAAGGTATGAATCCAACTATTCTCCCTCCAGCTATGGGTAAAATAGTAGGGCAGACTGGTCTCTTTAACCTTGTTATGGTAACTGGTCTAGAAGGAAAACTCTGAATTCAAACCGGTTAAACTCCACTTAAAAAAATTGATATTATGTCACATCCTAATTGTGATGAAGGGGTTGGATACATACATATATAAGATGCAATATAGCTGTGTGTGTGTGTGTGATTTCTTTTTTTTTAAATTCATAAACACTGTTGGGTGACTACTAGGATACGATCATCAGTGATGAACCCGGGGTCAACGGATGATTCAATTCCCAGTTAGCAATCTAGTGGCACTTGCCCAAGCTGTTATTTCAGTTATGGCTTTCCTACACTGCTGGCCCCTAATGCCAAGAATCTTAGATAAATTCAGAAGTGACCTACTAGCAAAGCCATGGCATTCAACCTCGACTGGCTCATATATAATATATATACTGAGACAACGTCGTCTCCGATGGTTGGATCATGTACGTCGGATGGATGACGGACAAATCCCGAAAGACATCCTCTATGGAGAGCTTACGTCTGGTAAAAGACAGATTGGTCGCCCCCAGCTGCGATTCAAGGATGCCTGCAAGAATGATCTCAGGTGCTTTGGCATTGCCCCTTCCAGCTGGGAAAATTTGGTTCAGGACCGCCCTCGGTGGCGGCAGAATCTCCGTAGAGGACTGTTCATGTCAGCAGTCACCCTGACACAACACTATGAAGCTAAGAGGTCCAGAAGAAAACGGCGGCATCGGAGAGGCTTCAAATGCAAAATCTGTGGTCGAGAATGTTTTTCAAACATCGGACTTCAGTCACAGGAGGCACTGCAACTTCAGGGGCACATAAAAACTTTATCATAGTCTTCCGAGACTGAAATGCATATATATATATATATATATATTTATTACACGCACAATATGCAATTCATGTCAACCTGATTAGTGTGTTTTTTGCAATTCTCCCACCTCCCCCAAAACTTTCTTTTGTATTGATGATCTATTATAACAGATAGTAAAAATTGATATGTATGTTAAACTTGATAAATAAAACTCAATCAATGGTAAACATGGTATGTCCCAATGATATAATAGAAATAGAATTTAGTGAATGGTATATCTATACTCTAATTTTATAACTTTAGAATATAGATATACTGGGGGTGGGGGGGGCATTTAAACCTACAAATTTCAGTTGTTTCTACACCTGCTTTTAATATTTAAAATTATTTGAACAAGAATTGGTAAAATCATGAAATAATATCAATTTTTTTTTAAACACCCTATATTTATAAGTACAATGCAAAGCAGAACCTGTGGATATACCACAGTATGATAATCTAATTATTACGTTTGATATCTTTAAGAGCTATTGCAATATAATGATATGTATAATAATCTTGGGGTTTTTTTTTGCGGGGGGGGTTTAACTCTCTCCCATTTTTTTCTTTCTTTTTTATTATCGATTAAGACAGATTAACGTTATTTTTTTTGCGTTCTCACCCCCCCCCTCTGTTTCTCCTTTCTTTCTTATATTTTTTGTGACATGTCCTTTATTTCTTTCTGATAAAAACGGAATGGTCTATTATTTAGCTGAGGTGATGACACTCATAAGAAACAAGGACTTGGTGGATAAGCGACACCAAATAATTAGTATTTACATTTTTGCATTTCATCTTGGACAGTTTGGACAGTCTCATTTTTAACCAGTGTGTGTTGCAAGATGATAACTGTCTGAAGATTAAGGAACAAGAGCTATCAATATATAGATTGCAGTCAATTTTGATGATATGAGTAATCTTAAAATTATTTTTTTTTTAATGCAATCTTTTAGTTTTTGTTTTTGTTTTTCTGTTTTGTTTTTTGTTTTTTTTTTTGTTTTTTGGGGTGTTTTTTGTTTTTGTGTGTGTGTGTGTGTGTGTGTGTGTGTTGCATGTCTGTTTAACACTTTATGAGTTTTTGTTTAATCTTTTCAGGTCTAAATCCATCAATAATCAAGCTATTGCTGATTTGAATGCAGAAGTCAATGAAGTTACTCGTTTACTCAAAACAAATGTTGAGAAGATTGTCGACAGAGGTGAAAGGATTGATAACCTCCATGAACGTTCTGGTAAGCAACTTTGTTGACTTGGGGGTCAAGTAAATTACCAACTTTCTTCAAACATTATCCCAAATCTTTGGGGGTCAAAAGACAACCAGGACATTGCAAATGTGATTTTCTTTTACAGTAAAGTGTGTGTGGGGGGGGGGGGTGATAGTTGTCAGAATTGTCCTCTACTTCTTGTGGAGGTGTTTGTGATGTAATGGTTATCATTATAGGAAATGGACTCCTCAACCAGAGTTCAAATTCTGAACAAGGCTGTTTGCATTTCACATAGCGCTAATATATTTGGGAAAGGTATGAATCCACCTGTTCTCTCTCCAGCTATGGGTAAATAGCGAAACTGGACTCTTAATCTTGATTAGGCAACCAGTCTAGGAAAAGGAAAACTCTGAAATTCAAAACTGTTAAACTCCACTTAAGAAATTGACACATCCAACTTGTGCAAAGGGATTTGTTCATTTGTGTGTGTATGTATGTATGTATGTATGTGTATATATATATATATATATATATATATATACACACACATGCACAAATGAATAAATCTCTTTGCACAAGGAAGCGAGTGGTGTAATGGTTAAAGTCATGGGAAATGGACTCGTCGCCCCGAGTTCAAATCCTGGCCGTAATAATTGCATTTCACTTAGCGCTAATACCCTTGGGAAAGGTATGAATCCTACTCTCCCTCTAGCTATGGGTAAATAGTAGGGCAGACTGGCCCCTTCAACCTTGGTTAGGCAACCGGTCTAGGAGAAGGAAAACTCTGAATTCAAACCTGTCGAACTCTGCTTAAGAAATTGACCCTGTGTCACATCCTGCTCGTGCGGAGGGGTTGGTACATATATACACACACTTAAGCTGTGGTCACCTCATATGGTGTAATGGTTAACAAGATAGATTTGTAAACCATTGTTAGTGTGTTTGATTCTCACTGAATGTCTCTTATTTTTGGCCTTGTACCACATCTAAGCTTAGTAAATAATCCTACTTTTAAGCTGTTGTTTACTTCAAAATATCACTGAATTAAAAAAATAAAAAATAAAAAAGCACTTTAGATTTAAGGTTTACTTGAATTTCATTTAATATTTTTTCTCTTTTAAACCCTAAAGTAAATGTAACTAATGGAAAGGGCGGGGTTAGTGTAGGACCAACCTCACATTTTTGGATGAACTTATGTGCAACCCGCTAGCTCAAGTCCTAACCCATGTCATGGCGAAAGTCCCATTTCCAGTCCTAGCTCCCACAATGCATCTGTCACAGGAAGCAATTGTCCCCTACTAATCAAGGGGTGTAACTTTAGAATTTAATTAGGATGGTTCCTAATAAAAACTGTTTTATAATCTATGTGTGCACTGTATAACGTTACAGACTAAACTAGGGCCATATAAAGTGTAAATTGGGGCGCCCAGTAAGGACCTACATTGACCAGCTATGTGAAGATGCTGGTTGCTCCGCAGAGGAGCTCCCAGGTGCAATGAATGAATGATAGGGAAGGTTGGCGAAAGATTGTCATGGATACCCGTGCTGCATGCGCGACATGATGACAACTCCAGTGATCACGTAGTTGCTTCCACATTCCTGATAAGTATATTTTCCTAGCCTCTCACCAGTCTGGATTAACATGAAGCCACACACAAACCAAAGCTGATGCAATAGCCAGTACATTCCTCATTTAGGGCACCTTGGGCACTGCCCCTTTTAAATGAGTGGGCAGGTGCTGCCTGGGGGACAGCCCCTTGGGACCACGCAATTTATTTTTACGTCACTCACCAAATTGGAAGCCAAGGCTCAATCAATAGGTTTTGTGTTTGTGTTGTTTTTATTTGGGTTTTTTTTATTTATTATAAATCTTGTCTTCTGCTGACCAACCAGAAGTTTTGGAATGAATTACTTTAATTAGGGAAGATACCAATCATTCAGTATTAATTTGATAACAAGGGAAATTGTCTATCACAATCATTAGACATTTAACCAGTCAGCAAACAATTGAAACTGACAACTACTCTACCTATCAATTCAAAGATTATATATATATATATATATATATATATATATATATATATATATATATATATACTAGCAAATATATGCACCCTCCGGGTGCAAGTGTATACGTTTTAATATAATATGATATTATATTAAATTAGAAAGGCTAATGAAACTAAATAAGAATGAAGATAAAAAGATTTGAAACAGATGGGAGTATAATTGAAAAATCGAACAACTGAAACTTACTCTTCCATCACTCCCGTTTTTCATTGCTAAATTTTCCTAATTTAACTATTTAGTTAAAATAGGAAGTAAAGAATAAAATTACAGTTATTTGTTCTTATTAATCGATTTCTTTTATGATCTATCCCCGAAACTTTTGCTCATATTTATTAAAATAAAACCAAACAATTACCAATCAATAATACTAAGCACCTATTTATTAAAATCAAATTTTTAATATCAATATGCAAATTAGCCTTCCCGTTCACACAATAAACCTCCATTTTGTTGTATATATAAATACAATTGTATATTATTATGACTAGCAAATATATGCACCCTCCGGGTGCAAGTATTTAAGTTTTGATATAATAAAATACCATATTAAATTAGAAAGGCTAATGAAACTGACTAAGAATGCAGATAAAAAGATCTGCAACAGAGGGGGTATAATCGAAAAATAGAACAGCTTTGAAACTACCTATTCCATCATTTTCCGTTACTCCCCTCTTTCATTGGTAAATTTTCCTAATTTAACTATTTAGTTAAAATAGGAAGTAAAGGATGATATTACAGTTATTTCTTCTTGTAAATAAATTTCTTTTAAGATTTATCCACGAGATTTTTGTTTATATTTTTTTAAGATAAAACCAAACAATTAGAAATCAATAATACCAAGCACATATTTATTAAAATAAAATTTTAAATATCAATATGCAAATTAGCCTTCTCGTTCAAACTGTAAACCGCTATTTTGTTGTATGTATAAATACAATTGCATGTTTATTAGTACGTAGATATGGTCAACTGTATTAATAATGTGAAACAATTTTTATTAATAACTGAAGGTTTAAAAGAATGAAATCATGGAGAATTTGACGTAAATAATTAAGGGAATTGTGACTTGAGTAGTAATATAGTTTCGGTTACAGACAGAAAAACACACAATCTCCATTATAATAAGATATATATGTGTGTGTGTGTGTGTGTGTGTGTATGTGTATATATATGTATGTATATGTATATATGTTTGTTTGTTTTTTTACAACAACTGAGCACACATCCTTTCATAATGGAAATTGGTGACTCAGCAAAGGCCAAAATCTGAAAAGGGTTTTAAAAAAACAACTTTTTACCCGTCATTTTCCATAAGATAAACTAAATAAAAAATATAAGGGTATAAATCAGATAGATTAAATCAGTTTTAAAAAATAAAACCTAACATAAAGCAAATAAGAGACAAAGAAAAAGAAAAAAGAAAACAAATAAAAATTTTTTTTTTATTAACCTATATGGATATGGATAAGATTTTAACTTTTTTAAATCCCAAGCAACACCAGGTAGCTCTGCTTGTATGAAATGATCAAATGAGCAGAAGAAAGCATCTCTTCTGCAATATACTAAGGTGAGTCAAAAGTTTTGCAATATTTTGGGAATGTGAGGCAAAATTTGGCAATTTCAAATGCTTTTACTAAGGTTTATAAAATTTGGTTAGAGCCGGTTTAGCTCAGTCAGTAGAGCGTTTGACTAGGAACCATAAAGTTCTGGGTTTGATACCAGCCCTCACCAACTCTGTGTGGTAAAATGAGGAGCTGATGGTAGGTGTGGCACTCCACCTTGGACACCAAGACAATCTCCTTGGTCTAGCGCTAGTGAAAAGTGTATTGACTCCCTCGTTGTCTGGCTGATACCGACTTGAGGCTACCCCGACAACTCTTTTTTTATAAAGGTAACTAACCCCCCTGGAGTGTGATAAGCTGAGCATGCCTGATACTCTCCAAGTGCTACTTGCCCAATTTGTCTCTATGGCTTGAAGCACAGCCTCAGAATCCAGTTTTAAGCCTCCCTGACTTTTTCATTAACTGTACATTCATCGTTCACACAACGAATGTTTTTGGTTGCTTCTGTGGCATTATGGCCCATTTCCAACTTGTAAAATATAAGTTCCTGAATTGAATTACATTGCACATTCATTTGTGCCTATCAAACCACACACAAGCAATGCACAACATGTCATCACACCAACCACCATTATACTACCAACCACAGCAAGTATCTCTCGCAGCTTGAACTGCTTCAGTCATATATATATTTTACTAACCCCTCCACACAAGTAGGATGTGACACAAGGTCAATTTCTTAAGCAGTTTTAACAGGTTTGAATTATATTTTTGTTCTAGACTGATTGCCTAACCAAGGTTAAAGAGCCCAGTCTGCCTTACTATTTACCCATAGCTGGAGGGAGAATAGTTAGATTCATATTTTCCCAAGGATGTTAGCACTTTGTGAAATGCAAACAGCCTCAGCCAGAATTTGAACTTGTCCATTTCTTATGACAGTAATTATTACACCACATGCCTCAGTCAAATTATATACATGCTGCTGATTAGCAGCCACCAAAATATTGCATAAACTTTTGAATCTGTTCTATTTACCATATTTGTTTATTGAATTCATTTCTCTTGGCCAGTAACTGCAGCCAAAGTGTAAAGTTTTTAAATGCCATCGTTGGCCAGTTGAAAAGGGCTTAAAGAAAGTCCTGTGTTATGGAATCCTTTGGTGAGCGAATAAGTCCTATCCTACGTATTGATAAAGGTCCAGTGATTTAATCCTATGTCTGTCGTCCATGAATATCACAGTAATTATCACCAGTAGGGTCGGGGTTAAGTATTGTATCGGCCTCAGAGTACTGCCAGTGATTGGCCAAGAGTTAGATCATATGATTCCGGCCTAGTCTATAAGCAGGAGTAGGGATCCATCACACCTTTATATCCTAGAAATTCTCAACACAAAGTGTAATACATACAACTGACAAGATAATTATTGCCCCCCCCCTCCGATCAATTGGCTGGTCATGTCAAGCCCTAGCACCTATATAATTGCCCCTTTTTATCATATGGGTGCTAGAAGGCGGTAGATGAGGGTCTTCATGTCCTGGGTATGATGTTAAACTCTATCTGATGGTGAGGTTCCAGATCTGGGGAATGTGGAACACCCCTTCATGAATTTATTTAAAAACTTAGACAACATTAAATGCCCCACTGAGGTTGATATGCCATAAAACAAACCAAGATAATTATCCCCACATAGTCAAGACAATAAATCATTAAATTGAGGAAATATCATTCACTGTACTCTGACAAGCATCCTCATCTTGATTGTTGTTATATTTTGGTTGTTGTCCTCTCTTACCTTTTTCTTAGGTAGTAAATGAACTGGTCCAAGACTGCTTTTGTACTGCTGTTTAGAGCAGTCATCAGAAGCTTACAGAGATCTTTTGGTTTAGTAGCTACATCCTCTAGACAGACTAATTGTATGATCCCATTCCCAGGGGGCCATCCCTCTAGGCCGCACCTGCCCCCTCGTCTAAAAGATTCAGGGCTGGATTTATTACCTGGTAGGGGGTAAAATCCCTCTAATCAGGCCACCTGTTGGCCATGGGGTGGCGACCTGTGATGTTTAAGAATAGAATCCTGGTGGCTAGCAGTCCATGACCTGCAACACTCCACTTTAGCCCTTACTGAGGCTAGACGAGAGATCCCCCTTCAATTACTTACTGGCACCTACTGTTTTTTTTTTTCTCTCTATTAAAGATCTATTTATGTGCTATTTAATGATATAAGTTAGCATAGTGGCCTAGTGTCCGTATCAGCCAGCAGTGAGGAATTCTATCCCCTTCTCACTAGACCAGGGAGATTGTTTTGCTGAGGTGGAGCGTCACACCTACCCTCAGCTCCCCACTTTACCACACAGATCAGATTACCCAATCTCTGCTACTCATACACTGAGTTGGCGGGGACCAGTCTCAAACCCAGTACCTTAAAAATCCTAGACAGGTGCTCTACCAACTGAGTTTTGGCTACAAACTTATTTGGATTTTACTATAAGGAGTACTGCATGCCTAAAAACTGTTTCCAATGTTTTTGGCCGTGAATGTGCATTGCGAGTTAAAGCAAAACCTAATACTCTCAGAGAATAAAAACATTTCAATCCAATCTGCTACTTAATGATATTGTTCATCCCAAGAATTAGAACTTATCAAGGGAGATAACTATTAAGTGCTAAAGTACTTTTTTTTTTTTTTTTTTTTTTTTTTTCCTTAGAAATTCTATAAAGATAAAGGCTACCCTTTTGGCAGTCGTTAAAGTAATTTTAAAGATTTCATTATAATCGATAATGCAGTTATATAAACAAATATCTGACAAGATGTATGTATATTCATTTTTCTTTTTCTGAATTTCAGCCAATTTGGATACCAATGCAATCCGTTTCCAAAAAAGTGCTGTAGAAGTAAGAAAGAAAGCTCGTTGCAAGAACATAAAGTTGAACATTTTCCTCATCATTGCCGTCTGTATGTTCATTGGAATTGTGGCTGGAATTCTTGTGGGTAAGTAAAATGAAATTTTTCTATATATATCAGTACAGTAATACCTTGACTTAAAACTAATTTAATTCGTTTCACTTGTAACTCAAATCAATGTTTCCCTATTTGAAATAAACTGAAATACCATTAACCAATTTCAGTCCTACCCTCAAAATATATCCTAACTTTGACGGTTTTTTTTTTTTTTTTGTTTTGTTGTTTTTAAATAAAAATATCCATGTGTTGTATGAGAATATAATAAAATAGAATGTAATGAATCCAATGCTGTAATATTATTTTAATATTTTGTTTTTGTTTTTTTTTTTTTTTTTTTTGTTTTTTATACAAATATTTTTCTTTGGCATAGTAATAAATTTGCAAACTTTAAATGTTTTTAGTGAACTTATCAACATAAGTGTATCTGAAAATCAGTCATTACTTAAATTCTATCTCTCAACACAAAGCAAAACATCAACAGTGACATCTCATAAGTTGGGGGCAGTCATATAACGATATCACTTTAAGATCAGCCCTGTTGGCTGCGGCTTTAGAATACACTGACTGTACATCTGCAGAGGGGTAAGCCTCCCCCCCCCCAATGGGGGCTACCTGTTGGCCTTGGTTGGCGACCCGTGATGCTTAAGGATGGAATACTGGTGGATGAATAATCCATGACATGCAACACTCCACTCAGGTCCTTACCTAAGCTAAACGGGCAGTCTGAGAGGCCCCCTCTGATCATTTGGCTGTCCATGTCAAGCCCTAGTACCTATATGATTGTCCCAACCCTATTGCCCTTATGGCAAGCCCCAATCCTTTTTATCATAGGGGTGCTAGAAGGCGGTGGCTGATGGTTAAATAGTAAAATATGTTCATAAAAACTATCAAATATCCATTAAGAATGAATTTATTTCAAAACTTTGTTGGCAGTAAATGATCCACCAAGGTTGATATGCCATAAAATAAAACGAACCTTTATTTAAGATCTTTCACTACTTTTTGTTTGTTTTTTTCTCCAAGTGTTACTAAAATACTAGAAAAAGAATCTTTATTAAAAAATGTAACTTTATTTTAATTCTTTGTCTTTTCTTTCTTTTTCAGCTATTTTTCACAAAGATACACCAGTTCCTGTACAGCCAACACCTGGAGTTCCATCTTCCACACCTAAATCACTGCTTCTACAATTACTTCATTCTTCATAAAGATTGATTCAAACATGTATTTGAGACCAACTTTCAAAGAAATCAAAATTCTATTTCCACAAAAAACAAAAAGACTGGTCCTTATGGAAATGGCAGATGGAGCCGTAATAACTGGCTCTTGTGTAAAATATGGCCTCACCATCTGCTTTTTTCTCAATACTTGAAATTGATTTTGATTCTTGAAATGGGTGGGATGTCATCTTGTACAAAATATTGGGTTTACAAATAGTGCATATGTTTCATCTTTTGTCTTAACTTGTAAATCTTGGGTTCAAGAAACTTCATAAATTGCTGAATATACAAGTTTGAAGATTTTACTTATTTGTATAGCAACATAAAAACTTGTGTGAAGTTTTCCAAAAAAGACAAACTTCCTCCTTTTTATACAACTATAGATATAATTCTATTTCAGTTTTTTTTTGTCTTGACTCTCTTATCAAATGCTTTCTTGATATTTACTGCTGAGAAAGTTTATTCTATCAAAAATTGTTTTTTTTGTTTTTTTGTTTTTTTTTCTGATCATTCCATGACACAAATCTTTATATATAAAACAAAACAAAAAATTTCTAATTTTGATTTGAGATTTTACTGCCATGACCATTCGTTCAACTTTTTAACAAAAGTTTTTTTTTATTTATGATGCATGTATCCAGTTTTTTGTTTTGATTTTTTTTTTTTTTTTTTTTTTTTTTTTTTTTTTTTTCCCCATTTTGTGAGGAGGGATATGAAAAGTTCTTTATTTTGATTATATATTTATTGTTTCCTGCTGAGGAGAACTCTTAATATTTTATTTTTCTTTTAAACTTCAATTTTATATTAAAAAGAATTAAAAGATGGCTGAATAATTTCTGGTAACTGTACTTAATTAGTTTTGCTTTTCTTGTGCAATAACTTTTTATTTTAATGTGTTCATTTTTAGAAAAAAAAGTGGGGAGCAAATGTCAATTGGAGGGTGAATTTAAAAAAAAAAAAAAAAAATCTCTCCATCAATTTTCTGGTTACCAAATTTCCCAGCCTAATAAGACGTGATCTCTAAGTGTATTATGATGGGAAGTGCACTTTAGCCCAATAAATGTCTATTTAGAGCTTTGATCAAATCACTTAGACATAATACCAACTTAAATAGATCCAGTGTAATATTTGCATTTATCTGTGTAATTTTATCTACCAGCAATTACAGTAAATGCAGTTTTTCCTTTTGAACAAAATATGTACCGGTTGCTATTAATTGGGGGGGGGGTGATTAAAAATTAAAAGCTTCTATTTGTATCTGATTATGTGTACTAAGCCAGTCCAAAGTAGAGAACAAATTTTTGTATTTATTAGTGCAATGTAAAAAAAAAATCCAAACTGCCTACTTTTTCTTTCAACAGGATTCTTGAAATGGTTGGGATATTATCTTGTATAAAGCATTGGGGTTTACAAACAGTGCATACGTTTCATCCTTTGTCTCAACTTGGGTTCAAGTCTACATTAATTGCTGAATACGCAAATTTGAAGATGCCACTTATTTGTGTAGCAACATAAACTGAATATATGAAAGCAAGTTTGTATCTTTTTAAATACCAAGACCCAGCATGACTACAACAGAATTATAGAATATTTATTTTTGGTTCCTACCAGCTTAAGATCCCAATCTGTTACTTTTTTTTTTTTTTTTTTTCAGTAAAATCCAGTGCATATGTTATTTTAGCAGACCACTGCCCATGCAACTCTTACCAGTTTTCATTGTTCTGTTTATCAAGGTGCAAACTGACATACTGGGGGTTTTCCCCTCATATCCTAACCAGACTACTTTCACTTTCACACGGGTTGTGAAAGAACCAAAACAGATTGGGACCTATTTTTTTTTTTTAATGGCAGCTGTATATAATTATTGAAGTTTTAGAAAAAACTGCTTTGCTTCATTTTTGTGTCACAAAAGATAAGTCTAGCAATTTGTGTATTTTATATAAATTTTACTGCTGTGGATTCATTCTTCCTATACCACTACACTCATAACCGGACCAATTTTAAAACCTCTAATATGGAGTGGTAGTACCTGTTAGGGTCCCATCTATGGGTTAAATAGAAAAATGTGTTTATAAAAAAATATTGTATCTATTAAGAATGAATTTATTTGAAAACTGTCGGCATTAAATGACTCACTGAAGTTGATATGGCGTAAACCAATTTTTAAAACAGAATGACCATCAATTTGCTAAAGCTTTTTTTTTCGTTTTGAGCCATTTTGTTACTCAAACACTCACTGTTCTGATTACATTTTTATGTATACATTAGGGAAGGTTTTTTGTGTGTGTGTGCTGAAGATATTCTAAGAAATAGAAAGCTTGTAGCCAACTTGTAATTTAAAAAAAAAAAAAAAAAACTTTGAACAATGCCAATTGACCTTCCATGACAGTTGCATAATTCCTGTCAATGGTTTGTTTAAAGTCAGAATTTTCAATGTTTTTAATAAAGATAAGCTCATCCTAAGAAAATTAAGGGACCAGTTTTGCTCAGTTGGTATAGTATCTGCCAAGGAATCACAAGGTTCCAGGTTTAATATGGGTCTTCACCAGCTCAGCAAATGAGGGTAGTCTGATTTGGGTAGTAAAGCATCTCAAAGCTGAAGATAGGTGTGGAACTCCACCTCGGCAAAAACAACCTCCCTGATCTAACTCTAGTGAAAGATTCTTCTGCTGTTCAGTTGATACCGATAAAAAGGGCCACTCTGCTGACTTTACATAATAAAAACATTTTTTTTTAAATAAAAAATGGGTTCATTACAATGTTCATCCTTTTTACTTAAAATAAACATGTAATAAACTTTTTAATCCAGATAAAAAAAGCTAAATTTTCCTGTAAGCATTTCAGCTTTTAAAAATCCAAACACGGGAAGTAAAAATGTGGAATAAATTCTGAAATGTTTTGATTTTAACTTCTATCCTCACACTCAAACACCACCGTTGTGGTGCCTTTTTTAAGAAAAAAAGAATTTTTGCCATTTTAAAAAAAAAAATATTTGTAAAACAATATTTTCGAAAGAGAAATATGAACGACTGTAAAATAGAATAAACAGTCAGTTAAAATTCAACTCTTTCAGGGAATTTTTTTTTTTTTTTTTTTTTTAATATAATAATGACCTCGGTGATTTGATATATTGGGAGAGTAAAACTTTATTTATTGAGTCTTGATAATTATTTAAAATGGTAAGACCTCTTTCTTTTTAGAAAATGAGGCACCACACCTACCTTGCAACTTTCTAAGGCCTAAATTTTAGCCTGATATTAGGGTGTCACACCGTAATTTTAATTAGAGATTTTACTGGCATGACCCTTCATTCAGCTTTTTATCAAAAGTTTTTTTTTTTTTTTTTTGTCGGAGGGATGTGAAAAGTTCTTTATTTTGGTTATATATTTATTATTTCCTGTTTAGATACAAACTAGGCCTAGCTTTTGCTATTTACCCCCTCAAAGATTGTACCTTTCCTATGATGCAACCCTCCTAATAAATAGACTAAAATTTTAAGTCACACACTACTTTCTTGGCCATGTGAGAAACCTTTGCAAATTCCAACATTTCATCTGATGAGAATAAAACATTTTTTTCAAAACTTTTTGTATATTTTTCATAGAATACTGAGGATTGACTTTCTCAGATTTGTACATTTATTTGCTGACTTGTTTTCTTTTTCTCTCTGTATAAAAAAAAATTACAATTTAAACCTTTAATTTTTTTCTCTTATAAAAGCAAAATTGGTCACATAACTCTACCCAATTTTGTAGGGTAAAATGGAAAACTTTTTTGTTTGTTTTTTTTTTTTTTTTTTTTTTTTTTTAATCTCTTGTTTCATTGTTTTGACAGAAAATATTTTTTAAATACTGAATTTTTTTTTTTTTTTTTTTTTTTTTTTAAATTGGGTTGAATTTTTGTTCGCTGTCCTATAATGACAATCTAAGATCGTTGTCATACAAGCGGACTTAACTAGTGTTTCTCATGAGAAATTGTCAGCCATTATTTTTTTACTCTTTTAATGCCAACTTACACAAACCTTTTGTAACATGGTATTGGAGTAAATCTTTCATTATACTACACTATGTACTTGTAAAATCAAGGAAACCCTTTTACATTCTGGTTCTGTGTGATTACAGCTGCATCTCAGTCGGTAGAGTGTTCGCCTGGGATCCCGGCATGAGTAGCATAGAGATCTGTGCGATAAAGGAGCTGATGGTAGGTGTGGTGCTCTGCCTCAGATGCTAAAAAAAAATCTCCTTGGTCTAGTGCTATTGAAAAGAGGATAGACTCCCTCGCTGTCTGATACCAATTTTAGGCCATCCCGATGACTTTTTTAAATCATTAGCTTTTTTGTAATTTTCTTCGTTACACAATCGGCAACAATACTGTTGGAATTAGTAATATTTTTACACATGCAGTTTTCAAATTCAAATTACATCGAATCTCAAATGAATTATATCTGCATGATTAGTTTTGGTTTTGATCTCCTGTTTTTTAGGAATCACATCTTAAAACTGAAGATATTTTTAATGACTTTAACTGAATGCTGATTTCTGTTCAAATAAACTGGCATTTTCAGTCAAAAAGAACTTTTGGCCCAAAAAGTTGAATTCAGTGGCTTCCAAAAAAAAAAAAATCTCTTAAATTAGGGTAAATTCCTTGTTAAATCATCCAGACAATGTCAACCACCCCATTCAATTTTTCTGAAATTTTGTCCAAGTGTGGATTATGATAAAGTTAGATAATCCCCAAAATTTGAGGTTCCAGTTCCAAAAATTGGCAGTTTGTCTTGGGGGGGGGGGGGGCACTTTTTGTAACCCTTTTTTTTGTCTGTAAAATGAGTCCTAGAGCTTCCCTAGTTCTAAAAAATTTAGTTTATAAAAGCATTTTTGCCCAAGGAATCCAAAAAGTTTTAAAGTCAACCAATTTTAAGTTATTGATGATTTCTGATTTTTTTTACAAACCAATTTTTAGTAGTAGGGAAGCTCTAGAACTCATTTTACAGACAAACAGATTACAAAAAGTCGTTTTTTCTTTCTTTTGCCAACCCCCACCAGATTTGGAGAGCTAAAAATCGACATAACTCCGCCAATTTTTGGAATTGGAAACTTAAATTTTGGGGACCGTCTAATGTTAACAGTCCACACCTGCAAAAACTTGGGAGTGGGTGATAATTTTACTTCTTTTTTTTTTTTTTTTCTGGATGATTTGACATGGAATTACCCATTAGTCTCTTTATAAGAGAATGAATAGCTTCTTCCTGTTATTAAAACGAACCAAACCTAAAATGACAAGACTGGGGAAATATCCTATATTTCTATAAATTCTAATTCCATAGTTTTGTCATCATCACTCCTGGGTGTATAGTATTTGTTTTCTAAACCATCACTGTTCATTTCCATACATGTCTATCAAAGGATTCAGTGATGGGAATAAAACCCGCCCTTTATAGTGACAGTATTGAGTCCCTTCATCATTCTGTGTTAGGATAAGTGGATTATGTAACTGGAAGAGTCTTATAAGGTCTTGAAAACTAATCCCACTACGCTGCTACATACTACAGTTTTGGGTAAAAGTGGAAATCTGTTAATAAGCAACAAAATATATATATAGGATTATTATACATTGAACTCTTTTTAGGGATTTATAAAAATCCTTGTATGAATATATGTTTGCACTGACAAGATCATACAGTATGGTTGTACAGTGAGATTTTGATGATCCCAAATAGAATCATCCCTTACCAGTCATTTGGATTACCTTACATATATATATATAAAACCAATCATGTTAGAATCAAGCTTTTAATTTATTGAATCGCTAACAATTTCCCTGTCTGTTGGGTAGATGACAATGTCATAAACTACAAGCTGCTACCACCACAAACTAAACTTTTGGTAGATTTTTTTTTTTTTTTTTAATCTTTATTTCTACTGAACTGCTGTATGTAACAATGCTTCCATTTTAAAAAAAAAAAATTTATATTTTTATAAATTGTCATTGGTTCTCTTTTTTTTTTTCTTGTGATGTGAGTGCATTAAGATCTTATTGCTGATCTTATGCATCTAATAAATGTGCAATTGTTGCATAATTGAAAAAAAACAAACCTTGTTATTTGGCCTTTTAATATATTTGTGGACTCATTTATGTATATTTATGGTGTACTATTAGCCACTTATCCTAAAGACAAAAAGCACTTTGTCTTGAGGATAAGTGACTAATGTGCTGCTTTGAAACCAATGGTAACACTGTACTTATAATTTTATAGTACACTATAAATAAATATAGCTCTTACACCTGTAATCAAGAATCTTTATTTTCCTTTCACCAATACTAAATACATACCTACCTATATAAAATTTCTTTATTACTCACACTGGTTTACAGAAATGTGTATGAATTTGTTATAAAGCAGGTAAGTCCTCTTTCACATGGCATATTGGGTAACACTGGACTGCGACATGGTAGTGAGATCAAACCGTGATGTTAAATTAACTTTAAGGCATACCCTTGGTAGAAGTATGAACACCCCCACCCCCAGATATGGGTTAAATAGTACCACTACTGTTCTTCTACAAGAATTGTTTTGGTATTGAATAATCCATAAATGTTTATGCCTTTTTTTTAAAAAATCACTTCTTTTTTTTTTCCTAAAATTTTTCTATAATTAACCTAATTGAACTGATAACTCTTTTCTTTTCTTTTTCTTAAACCCCAGACTGGATACAGACTTTAAAATCAGCACAAATTTAACCCCACAATACAACTGAAGAAAGTTAATCCCTACCTACGCACTGTATGGATTGCTCTGCTATCCAAGAATAGATAACAAATGACCTAAAAAAAGAAATCGGAACTTAATTATTAAGGGTGGAGGGGGGGGTAAAATAGATTATTGTTAGATAAATCTCATGGGTGATAGGCAAATTAATATTTTCACTAATTTAACTTGTACAACATTGTTTCAAGTGAACAATTATTTACAATGAAATGCCACAGACGCAAGTCATTTTAATAGACAGTTATCTCCCTTAGACTGCAAGAATTATGGCCGGATTTGAATAAGAGTTACTTGGTTCAAATTTACAAAAGTTTTTTTTGCCAGGAGAGAGAATTTATATTTATAGGCCACATAGAATTTTAAATTTTTAGTTAATAACTTAATATATATTAATTAAATTTAAACTACTTTAGAATCTGATATCCTGATTACGGTCAAGTCATGCTGAAAGCACCTGCTAGATCACCAAGGTTAAGTAGTGATGAGTCTGTTCAATACTTGATTGGGTGACCACTTAGGTTGGTGCAGTTGATGGAGTCCTTTGTTTATCTAAATGACTTAAAAAGGGTTGATATGCCATAAAACAACCAACCAAATATCCCAAAGTCATTAAAAAGGTTAGTTTTTAAGTAGAGGTAGATAATTTACAATGGTCTTTATACAAGGTCATAAAAGACCGGGTAATTTTCACCTTTAGTTAAAAATTCCTAGCATAAAATTGTGCGTGCGCATTATCTGAAATGAACTTAATTGTTATTAAGAACACATTTTATATTTTTGTGTTAAAGCATGCAGTTGTATTGTTTTCGAAAAAGTTTCTAAGATTTGTTTATTTCGCACAGAGACTTTCAAAATAGCTACTGGCTTGTTCAAAGTGAAAGTCAAGGGAGGTTACTCTAATTGCCTTATTTGCTAGGAATTTTGACAATTGAATTTGAAAATTACCAAAGACCGCACTCACCATTAAAGCCACAGGTTCCCACCTTTTGGTTTTTGTATGGAAGATTCTCAAAGGAATAGAAGTCTATATACTTGGAAGTCCCAAACTACTGCTGAAATGTTACCTTTTTTTTTTTTTTTTTTCACTCCTACCCCTTCTAGATGAGTGTAGGAGGTGTTCATGTCAATAAGGCATTTATAAATGTTCAACATCTATGAAATATTTAATTACAAATGAAAGGATTTTTACAGAAATCAAAGCATTGATTGAATAGAAACACTTACACATGGTGTATTTTGAATAATGAAAATACATTTTTTTTGTCTACCATGCATTCAGTGAACAGTTAAAATGATTTATAGTGAAAATGACGGATTTTTTTTTTTTTTTTTTCGTTTGTGATCCACTATAAAGAAAATATCAATGTTCATGTTAACTTTATGTGAGGGATGTAGAATGGTAATCCACATTTAATCCAGGTGATTAATGATAAATGGACGGAAATAATTTCCTTATCGATGAAGACGTCTCAGTCTACACATCAGGTACATAGCACCTACCATGAACAGAATCTGAAAGAAGAAAAAAGAAATATCCATATTATATTTTGATGTGATATATATATATATACCCACAGAGAGAAAAGATGAACGTCCTAATTGCTAGAATGACATTTCTTAAAGAAAAGAAAAAATATATAATCTAGATTCTGATGTGATTTTTTTTTTCTTACATGTTATAGTGTCTTGTTGTGATAATTAAAAATTCACCACCAAGTTCTAGACTGCAGAAGGTTATGTGTGATATATTTATATATATATATATATATATATATATAGAGAGAGAGAGAGAAATAAATATTTTTTCATGTCCTGAAGAAGGTCTGGAAGATCAAAACATTATAGCGTCAACAATATCACCAAAAAATAAACATGCATCCATTGTAACATCCTGTGTTTGTCTACATTTCTCCACATACTGTCAGATTGATTTCCTCATATATATATATATATATATATATAGCGTGGGATTGTCACTGTTTCAGCTTTTACTGGAACGGTGTGCCAAAGTGCAGTATTATTGGAGAGTGCTCAATATAAAAAACAGAGCTATTATATAATATAATAAAATAAATATATAAAGGTTTTACATATCTATTTATTTGATGACAAAGGAACAGTCACAACCATTTGGTTTCATACATGTGTAACCGCAAACATTCGTCAGGTGATGTTTTGAAACAAAAATGTGGCATTTGAAACATCACCTGACGAATGTTTGCGGTTACGCATGCATGAAACCAAATGGTTGTGACTGTTCTTTTGTCATCAAATAAATAGATATGTAAAACCTTTATATATTTATTATATTATATTTTATATATAATTTATAAAACAAAACAGCTCTACTCTGCTGAAGAGAGAAATAAGTTACCATATCAAGCTTGCATGTTTTATTGTTTGCCTGTCTGGTTATGGACAGCAATGTCCGCCACCACTTAGATGGCCTATCGAGTGTGGTGACCTGGATAAACAGGTGATCACTACAACTCATCAAAGGTTCATGTATAGTACATAGATTAAGTTACTAATGTCAGGAAAATGAACCACGTAGAGTCATAATGTGTGTGTGTGGAAGGGGATATCAGGTATAGTGTTGTCGAATTACAAGAAACATGGAGGTTTTGAAAGATGCTGTGTTTCGGCAGCCAAAAACTGATGCAGAGGCAGCTTGTTCCATGCCAGAGCAACTTTGAGCATAAAAAAATGTTTCTGAAAGTCATGTGAGCTGTGCTGTTTTCTGACTTTGTAGGCACATGTTAGACACACAGAAATCAAAAAGGTGCTCAAGGTTGCTGTTGGCAAGATGGTTAATAACCTAATGAGTGTTTACCAAGTCAGTTGCCAGACATCAGAGTTTCA
The DNA here is from genome assembly GCA_023376005.1 of Doryteuthis pealeii. Lineage (NCBI taxonomy): Eukaryota > Metazoa > Mollusca > Cephalopoda > Myopsida > Loliginidae > Doryteuthis > Doryteuthis pealeii. The sequence goes on from CM042141.1 coordinate 90,226,596, forward strand.
ACATATCCATGCCCAGGGTAACATGACTTTCAGAATATGGTAGATGCCTGATGGAGGGCATTCACTTGGTTGCATGTCTCTGTACAGTTTCCAGGAGGTTAATGTTCTGAGCAAGGTAGGGGTTCCAGACTGGTGATGCAAATTCTAAGTATTGTTGCACCATCACTATATACGACTTTAAATATATAGCCGGGAAGTGACTAACAAAGGTTTTGCTGAGTGATGGTAGGACACCCTCAGCCTTGACAATTTTAGAGATGTGCTTAATCTGACAGAAATGTTCAGGTCACATTTGCAAAAAGACTTCTTGATATTAGTGTTGTGGAAAAAGTATGGTCAAAGATGTTACACGTTGGACTGCACTTAAAAGTATATACTTCAGCTTGCGATAGAAAATGACTTACCTGTGTCACAGCCAGGGTGAGAGCAATCACACCAAGGATATGTAGCTTCTTCATAAACCAGTAACCCACTTCGGCTAAACAACCCTTTTTTCCAGAAGATAAAAAAAATGGATAAAACAAATGATTAACATAGTAAATATCTAAACAAGGGAAAACTGTTTATGACAACAGAAGAGAAAGGGTTAAGATGAACACTTTTGCTTATTGGACTACTATTGACAGGTTAACAACCATATGGACATCTGATAAAATAAAATGGGTATTTTTCCAAGCTGTAGCCATGTCAGTACTGCTGTATGTTTGCACCACTTGGACTTTAACGAAATGCCTGGAGAAAGAGCTAGATGGGTGTTGAGATTTTTTTTATATAAGGTGTGTGTTAAAAGCCTACTTCTATTTATACACTCGCCGAGAACCATGTGATCAAACTCTTGGCCAATTGCTGGCAGTACTCTGCTGCTGATACAATACTTAAACCGGAGCATACTGACTACTTTGACTTTCATTGACGACGGACATAGGACTAAATCACTGGACCTTTAACAATACACAGGATAAGATTTATTTACTTACAAAAGGATTCCATACCTCAGGACTTACTTACTTTAAGCCCTTTTCAACTGGCCAAGGATGGCATTTAAAAACTTAACACACATGGATGCTGTGTGCTGTTTTGAACAAATCTTGGAAGCAGCACCCAACAACAAAATAAGTTGTATGGCCACTGACCTTCCATTTCACAAAACATCCAAGTAAGACATGCTAGAAGGGACTGCTGGAGAAGTAAGTAAGAACTCATAAGCAATGTTTCTATATGGAGACACCAGTGTCGGCCAACCAGAAAAACTTTACATTCATCACCTGTTGAAGGACACTTGTTGTCTAGCCAAGAGAAACTCCAAGAGGCATTAGCCTCTATGTGAACGCAGATAAAATGGAGTTTGTGTGCTTTAAACAAGACAGAAATATCTCCACACTGGATGGCAAGTCTCTGAATTAGTAGATTAGTTCACATACCTAGGTAGGAATATCTCATCTGTAGAAAACAATAATATATGCATAGAAAAGGCATGGACTGCTATAGACAGATTATTGATCATATGGAAATCTGATCTCTCTATGACAAAGTGAGAATTCTTCCAAGCTGTAGCCACATCAGTGCTATTGTATGGCTGTACCACTTGGACTTTAATGAAAGACTTGAAGAAAAATCTCAATGAGAACTACACGGGGGGTGGGGCTGCATGCTGTTTTAAACAAATCCTGGAAGTATCACCCCCACAAAAAAGCAGCTGTATGGTTACTTACGTCCAAATAAGATGAACCAGATATATGCATACATACACATATATGGAAGCGTGTGGCATAATGGTTAGAGTCGTAGGAAATGGACTCGTCGACCTGAGTTCAAATCCTGGACAAGACTGTTTGAATTTCACATAGCGCTAATACCCTTGGCAAAAGGTACGAATACAATTACACTCCCTCCAGCTATGGGTAAATAGTAGGGCAGACTGGGCTTTTTAAACTTGGTTAGGCAAACAGTGTAGGAGAAGGAAAACTCTGAAATCAAACTCCACTTAAGAAATTGACTTTGTGTCACATCCTGCTCGTGCAGAGGGGTTGGTAAATATATATATGCATACACACACACTAAATGATGAAGTTACTAGAGAAATAAAATGCTATATGAATTTTCTTTCTCTTATACCTTAAAACTCTTAACATCCTATACCGCTTCATTCCACCCGGCCGGAAGTCATTTGTTTTCCTAATCCACTCCAAACAATAGCCTTCATTTAAATATAATATTAAACATATTTAGCAGTCTTTGATTTAAGGGAAATAACAGGTAACTTTAAATGAAAAAGCCATTTTTAGCCATTTTTTGATAAATCCTTATATGAATGGGGCTCTGGACTTAGAAAATTCTCAACAGGATGTTAAGAGTTAAATCAATATTTATCTTAAAAGAATTATAGTGAACTAGCAGAAGTACTTGACATTGCTTGAGATTTAAAAAGTTAGAAATCAATCTCATATCTATATTTATATATAGATTTCTGTCGTGCAGAAAGTCACCCAAAAATGTAGTATATATATATCAGTTTAAAAACAAATGAGAAATCTAGGAAAACCAACAAGTGTAATGGTTAGAATCCCCGCCTATCAGCCTGACAGTCAGGGTTTCGAATCACACACAGAGCAGTCTCCTGTCTATAACTCTGCTGATGAGGCATAATATGCCGAAATGTACATACAAGATCAACTTTTTCTCGATTTGTTTATGCCTTTACATTTGAACAGATATGCTCGCCTAATTTATTAATTATCAACTAATTAAATTTCAATTGGGTATGACTTCAATTAAGCACTTATTCTCCCAAATTGTCGGCTATCGCCATCTTAAACAGACTATAAAACCTGTTTGTTTACTTTTGTATAGATTAATAAAAATTATTTTTCTATATATTTGTTTTATCTTTTATTTCAACTGTTTATTTTATTATTTCTCTTCTTTGTATGTTTTTATTTAGTCTTTTAGATTTGACATTAAATAACCCACAAGTGTTGATATGGCATAAAACAATATAACCAACCAAAGATGGAATACTCTTAATAAACTATGCAACTTGACAGAAGATAAAAGTATAAGATATTTTGTTTGACTCACTCGTTTGTGCCAATAGAGGGGTTCTAACTGACCACATCCAGGTTTATAATTCTGACAACAAGAATCAGGAACCCGCCGTTTATTTGGCCAGGCATAAATGTTGTACCAATCTGAATAACTGTTCACTCCACAGCATTGCATCTGAAATTAAAGAAAATATACATATATTTATATATATATATATATTTATACATATTTATTAATAATGGAGATTCGCTTCCAGTTTTTGTCTGTAACAAAAACTATGTCACTGCTTACATCACACTACCTAAAATCATCATAACATAGAATAAATACAGTCAAAATTTTAACATGCAATATTAGACAGTCCTCATTGGTTTTTTTTAAACAAGTTTTTATAAATACATATCTGGTATTATCTATCTATATATAGTTTGTTTTATTTTAATATATATTTAAAGTTATCAGAACTAAGTTTCCATTTCAAATTTTTTATTTTTTACTCCTGTAATAAATTTGATGATTTTACTTTACTTATGATACAAACTCTCTGATATTAAATTTTCAACTCCCATCCCCTCAGGCAATATTTATTTTACGTCGCCCAGGGGGCGTTTTTTATTTTGCTAGTATAATATAAAGAACAATTCTTTAAGGGCTAAATATCACATTGCATCTTTAGGCCATGTTAAGGAATTTAAGCTAATGATAATAATAATTATACATATACATATATTGTGTATACAAGGTGGTTCAAAAGTCTTGTATATTGAGTGTATAGGGTAGTCCGAAAGTCTTATCACATTTTTTAAATATTTTTATAGGTAAAATAATTACATAATACAACCCAAAATTCTAAAAAATAATGTAATTTTTAAAGAGATTTTTTTTTCGAAGTAAAATAATTACATAACTTATATATTATATTATTAGAATAAAAATTAATGAAAGGTGTATGGGTGACAAGACTTTCGGACCACTGCCGTAGATGCTATTTTTACACTTTCTTCCTATGTTTCCACAAATGTTATTATAAAAAGGAAACAAGACTTTCAGACTACCCTGTACACTCAATATACAAGACTTTTGGACCATCTTATATACTCAATATACACAAATTTCAAAGAGTAAAAGAAAAGAGTTTTCCATTCTTCTACCAAAGAAAACAATGGATTTAGAAAAAATTAAATCATTTAGATCTAACATTCAATTATCTGGTGATATCGCACCTTCATCCAACCAATAATTACATGAGAGAAAGTTTACAAACCTCAATTTGAAGTTGGTCCCAAATTTTCACAAGTCCTTGTTCATCCGCCACTTGTCTTGGATCATAAGACTCTCGAATGCTGACAACCATTTGCTGTGTAACCGTTTCATGAACCTAATGAATTAAAAGTTTTTAAAAAACAAAAACAATTACAATTGAAATAATACTCAAAACAAACTGACTTTTTAAGAGAAAGTGTCACTAGCCCTGTTGAAAACATGTATGGAATAAGGAAAATTGTTATCCCAGAATTTCAGTAAATATATAAAAAGGAGAAAAAAAAACATCCAATGAAGATTGTTTATTTACTTACAATTTCCTTTTGTGTGCATCCAAGGACTGTGATGATTATTTCCAAAAGTAACATGAGAAACACAAATATGAAATACTACAAAAAAAAAAGAAAACAAAACAAAAGAAAATTATAAAATATCAAAATTATAAATATCAAAATAATTTATTAAAGAATAGAAATGTTCTCATAAAATATTAGAATTAAAAATAATAAAATTATAAAAATAATTAAAAAATAATAAAGTATTGTAATGAATTCAAAAATATTTTTGAATATAAAACAAAAGATATGAAAAAAATACAAAATACAAAAGAAAAAACTAAAAAAAAGCCAACAAAAAAAAAACAGAATATCAGACTAAGTACTCATAATTTCTACCCAGGTTTTAAAATTCTGATTGGGATGAACACACACACACACACACACACACACACACACACACAACTGAATTTTATATTCAAATTCTAAGCCGAATTAAAGGCCTTTGAATTCCTTGAAAGAAAATTTTCTCAACACATTTTCAAATGAAATACTTAGATTCAGTTAAATAAAATAATTAAAAAATTTTTTTTAAATAAATAAAAAAAGGCATAATTAAAAAATTAAAGAAATTAATTCTAAATGGCAAGAAAATACATTTTGGATGCTTCACATGGTGTAATGGTTAGTAAGCTAGGAAAACTGATTATTGTTAGTGAGCTTGGTTCTCACCGGGTGCCCCCATAATTCTGGCTGAAGTCAAGCTTAGTAAAGGAAAAGAAAATACCACATTTCATAGCATATATTTCCACAAAAAAAAAAAAGAAAGAAAAAAATGTTTATGCATGTTATCAATCAAAGTTGATGTGTCGCTTAGTGAGATCTCTTTAAGTTCTCCTGTTTCCAGTCCAGAAATACATACCACAATCAACATGCATTTGTTTTCCATGAGTGATCCAAAGGCACCAAAAAATCCAACCACAGTAATGATGGCCCCCATGATAATGATAAGAGTTGTTGGACTAAAAAGGCTGTATGTTGGTAAGAGAGATCCATATGGAGTCCAGAGATTCTGCAGCCAGACTCCAACAACTAATTGGCCTCCTCCAAGACACTAAAAAATTAAAAAAATAATTTTAACAATCTATTAAAAAATAAATAAAAATACAGTAAAATAAACATCATTGACAATAAATAAGTTTGTTGGTTGGTTGGATTTAAGGCATGTCAACTCCCTTGGGTTATTTTATGCCGAATACATTTTTGTTTTATTCATTTGTATTGGGTATGCAATCTTTTTTGTAAATTCCTTTTTATTTTTTAAACACATTCTATTTAAACTCATTTTTTTGATTTATTTAACCCACAGATGGGGACTGACAGGGACTAAAACTCTGAGTCAAAGTGAACCTGGGAGTGTGTGTGTGTGTGTGTGTGTGTGTGTGTGTGTGTGTGTGTACACAACTATATCCCAAACAATTAAGGACATAAATAATAAATGAGACAACGAAACTAAATCAATAAAGTGATTGATTTTAATGGCATGTCAACCCATCTAGTGTTATTTTATGCTTAGAGGTTAGGGAATTGTGTTCATTGTGCATTCATATTCACATTTTTTGTGTGGTTGTTTCTTCAGGATATTTTTTGGCACACAGTCCTATCAAATATGAATAATTTTTAAACAGATCTATTCGACCTATACATGGGATCCTAACAGATACTACCACATCGAGTCAGACTGGACTGGGGAGTAATGGTAATGAAGTGGTACTCCACACTCCCCAGAGCTCCAGAATTGGAGCCTCACCACTAGATGCAATTTAACATCATACCCAGGACACTAAGACACTACCTTCTAGCACATATATGATAAAAAGCATTGGGGTTTGCCATAAGACCAATACGGTCAGGAAAATCATATAGGTGCTAGGAGTTGACATGACCAGCAAAATGATGAACCTCTCTAACCCCCCATCTAGCCTAAATAAGGGCCAAAGTGGAGTGTTGTCAAGTCTATTTCCTATGACGATAACCATTACACTACACACCTACATTATAGTGTGAAAAATATATGGAATAAAAAATAGCTACATCTTTACAACTTTTGAACAGGCCTGTGGAATTAGAGTCAGTGTCAATTAATGGGTCACAGGAGTCAGAGTCGATAAAACTATACTGGCTTCGACTGCAGTTGAATTTATACTTTATACAGCCCTAGTTTAGCCTGTAAAGTTATACAGTGCACACTCTTTATAAATAGATTATAAAAAAATCAGGGTTTTATATTTATTATGAATTAATTACATAAAGAGAAGTCGAGGTTTTATGTTCCAATCCACAGCCCTGCTTTTGAAGACAATTTAAAAAAAGTATCAATGACTTTTCTTGGGAATTATTTTAATTTTTTGGACTGTTGTCCTCATATTTATTAAGATATATAAGAACACAACATTTCAGCTGTTGTACCCTCCAACCTTCTTCAGGTGTACTTTGTCTGTCCAAGCATAACTATGATTCAACCTAGGAAATCATTTTGAATAATTTGTCCGTTGAGCAAACAAGGCATTAAAGAATTTACAAAAATCTCATTCAATAATGACATGGGGTGTGAGGGGCATCCACAAACAATGACGTCATTATCAATGATGGATTGATGGATCAAAGAAGCGTCATGATATATAATATATAAATATATATATATATATATATATATATATATTAGTGTGTATGGTTGGCACTATTATACTAGAAAAAGCAGTAGTAATCCAATGTACAGTGTTATTAGAAGAGTGCTCAATATCTGTGATAGAGCATTGATAGATGAATGAATGAACAAATAAAAGGTTTAGCTTTTATTTATTTACATGGGAACAATATTTACAACCAATGGTTTCCTGCTAACACATTCGTCAGGTAAACAAAATATTTTTTTTTTTAAATGATAGAAATGGTTAAATGGTTAAAAAACGCACACATTTAACCATTTATACCATTTCTATCATTTTTTTTAAAAATTATTTCGTTTACCTGACGAATGCGTTAGCAGGAAATCATTGGTTGTAAATATTGTTCCCATATAAATAAATAAATGCTAAACCTTTTATTTGTTCATTTATTCATATATATATATATATATATATATATATATATATATATGTCATCCACAGACACCATGTTTCATGTTTCACGTCTCATCAGAGTGGCTAGACACAGCAACTACCTCCAACTGACTTTCACCAGGCCAGTTTTAATCTCTCAGATGATCATTGCTTTATGCTGGTGGTGAAAGTTAATTAAAATAGCTCCTAGGGAGCTCTACCAGGTTTTGGGAGCATATAATAATAACAATATATATACATATATATATATATATATCGGCAGCATTTTTTCCTGTTTGGCTGAACACGATGGACATTTCATTTCTGATGAGTTTCTTTCCAATCTTTTTCAGTTGTCTCACCAGTTTTGTATTCTTTTTATGTCAGGATGGAGTTGGTTAAATAGAAAAAAATTTTTTTTTAAATAAAATTCAGACAAACTCTTGATAAATTTTGTTAAATAATCAGTTATGTATACAATACCGAGACATTAGAAATGATGTCAACTTGTAATGGTGAACAAGTTAACAAGTCTGTCTGTCTATCAGTCTGTCTATCAGTCTATCTGTCTGTCTGTGTTGTTTGTGCAATGCTGTCTTCTAGTCCAGTCAATTACCACAAGATGAATATATCCACTTGAATAAACACAGTTCAGATTTCACTAGTTGTGACCCACAGAAAAAAGAACTCATAAATTATCTCTTCAAGTAGAAGTTACATAATGAGTCTCCCTACTCTAATAAGTTGCTTTGCTACAACTTATTCAGTTTTTAAGATGCTGGCTATGTTATTTTACAACAAAGAAAGAGTAGTATTGGACAGCCGTTGTATGTAATTTGCATACAAACAAATGGGATAAATATACAGTCATGTGACTAGGAGAAAAGGGAGGGGATACAAAAACGCCTCGTGCCAAATTTGGATGTATATTTTTTTACAGGATATACAAAAAAAGAGGACATTGAATTACAGACAGGCACTTCACATGGTGTAATGGTTAGCAGGATAAATTAGCAGACCATTGTTAATGAGTTTGATTCTCACAGTGTGCCCCATAATTCTGGCCTTGTGCTACAACTAAGTTAAGCAATTAACTAGACTTAGGCACCTCGTATAGTGCAATGGTTAGAAAGCTAGTTTAGCAAACTAGCGGTTCCAGGTTTTTGGCCCATTTATCAAAACTTTTCTCATTCCCCAATGATACCTGCATTAGAAAAATAAGGTCTAAAAAAGTTTGGCTTTGGGTTACCCTTACTTTGCTTTTAATCTGGACTGCTAGTCTTGCTTTTTAGGCTGCATACTTATTGTGTCTTCAAAATGTGAATCTATTTTCAATTATTCTAAATCATCTAATGTTACCATAAGTGCTATTAGTTATTTTTTTATAATGCATTAAACTTTAAAAAAAAAAATCTTTATAAAGTGTTGAGAGCATTTGCAATTAGTTGAAATATTTTTCATTTGGCTCTAAACAATTTTTATTTCATATTCACTGATTATTTACTATTTGGACTAAATGCTTTCAAATAAGAGATATATAAGTTCAAAACTGGATTTACCAATAAACATTGTAGGCTATTGGCCTAGGGCCCACATGTATTTGGGACCCACTGAAACTAATGTTGGGCAGCATTCCAGATTATTACCTTGTTTCAAGTGTACACTGAGTATTTCATTATATGATATATATTGGCCTATTTACCAAAACTTTTCTTATTCCCCAATGATACCTGCATTAGAAAAATAAGGTCTAAAAAGTTTGGCTTTGGGTTACTCTTACCATGCTTTTAATCAGGACCAATAGTATTATCACTTTCTCTCTCTCCCTTTCTTTTTTTTTCTTATTATAACCAAAATATCAGGTTTTCAGTTTATAGTAAGTAGTAAAATTAAAGGCACCAGATTGTCCTATTGTTGGTATAAGCCGAACAGCAAAGGAGTCTATCCCCTTTTTGATAGTGCTAGACCAGGGAGATTGTTTTTGCTGAGGTGCAGTGCCATACCTACCATCAGCTCCCAGATGCTTTACCACACAGATCAGATTACCTGAGCTGTGCTACTGATGGGCTGAGTTGGCAAGGACCAGTAGCAAACCCTGAACCTATTTCTAGGCAAATGCTCTGCCAACTGAGCTAACTACTCGCCCTGTCGGCTGGGGCGTTAGAATGCACCGACTGCACCTCTGCAGAGGGGTAAGACTCCCCCAATGGGTGGCAACCTGTGATGCTTAAGGATAGAACCCAGGTGGATGAGCAGTTCATGACTTGCAATACTCCACTTTGGCCCTATCTTGGGCTAGACAGGCGGTCGGAGAGGCCCCCTCAGATCAATCGGCTGGTCACGTCAAGCCCTAGCACCTATATGATTTTCCCAACCCTACTGCCCTTATGGCAAGCCTCAACCCCTTTTTATCATATGGGTGCTAGAAGGCGGTGACTGAGGGTCTACATGTACTGGGAATGACGTTAAACTATCTGATGGTGAGGTTCCAGTTCTGGAGGTTTGGGGAATGTGGAGCACCCCTTCATCACCATTGCTTCCTGGTCCATTATGAACCAGAGTGGTAGTACCTGTTAGGGTCCCATCTATGGGTTAAATAGAAAAAACATGAGTTGATAAACAAAATTGTATTATGCATTAAGAATGAATTTATTTCACAACTTTGTCGGCATTAAATGACCCACCGAGGTTGATATGCCGTAAAACAAAACAAAACAAACATAAGCTAACTACATAGTTAAAAAAAAAAAAAAAAGCATTCAGCACAAAATATAAAGTCCACTGTTTCAAAGCGTTAAAGTCAGTTCATCCAACAATTTTATGTTTAAATAAAAACAATTTATAAATCTTTCTACTTACTGTGACAATGAAGTTAAATATAAAAAAGGTAAATCTAATCCAATCATAATTTTCAATCTGCATTCCAGGCATTATGGGATGTTACAGAAAGAAGAATTCTTCAGGTGGGAAAGCACAAATATCTGAAACAAATAGAAAAAAATATATATAACTGACAAAACATATATGCATTTCATCAAATAAAAAGGAGTCATTGGTATTATTTAGATTTTTCAGACTGTTGTCCTAAACTTTATTGTTATATTTGAAACAGGTATATAAGATGGGACAACAGTCAAAAAAACCCAAATAATACAAATTATCAAGCCTCATCTAAAAAAAATTCAAACAAAAGGGAGTAAATATTAATTGAAAAATATTTTAAACATGGTTGTTAACTCTTTGCCTACCAAATTTCCCCACGGCTGTACCAAATTTTCTTGGTATTTTTTACCTGTATGATGAGGTATTTCAAAGTTCACTATCTATTCACCTCAGAACTCATATTCAAATAAAGTCATATTATTATTGTAACCAGAGTTCTTCTGCTCAATTATGATGAACTAACCATCAGCTTTTGTACTTTGCTTGGTGTGGTTGGAAGTGGTGGAAGAGCCACTGTGAGTGGTTTAAAGTAGACAAAGAGTTAAAAATTTAAATAAAAAGAACTACCAAAGCAATTGACCACTCAAGACTACTTTTGATATTATTAATTTATACTTAAAACAATTTTTTTTAAGTTGATGCAAGAGTTTTTAGCATTTAATTTTTTTTTTTTCTGTGTGCTGCTTACAATATGCCAACTGCATTTTTTGCAGTGGGCTAAGCCCCACCCCCTATCAAAAAGGGATGTCCTCAGTATTATACGAAATTGCGTCGGATTCAAGTTTTCATAAGAATAAAGTAAAACTTTCCCTTTTCCACAAACAATTCTTAAAGAGCATGCAAACAATAAAGAACCAAATAAAATTCAAAGACTTCTCTATGATTTTAATATTTTTAGAAAAATGGTGCCAGAATTTCACGGTTCCAGCAATCTATACACATATAAAGGGCAGTTGTATGTATGTGTATGTCCAGGGGAAACTACAAAAATAAAACAATTAACAACAAAGTAAATATATATATACATTAACTATCACCAGATCTTGCTTTTGATTGATATTCATCAAAATAATTACAAAATTAAATTTAAATAGTAACAGCATGGATTTTTTTTGCATTTAATATTTTAAATAGGTAACATTAATTTTTCTTTTCAAAGTGTCTGTGCACAATTTTTTCTGTCATCCCAATGAGCCAGATCAATGCTGGGTCTTTGTTACATAGGGATTTTAATGGAGCACCCTGCTAGGGTCTAACTTGCAATTCGGTAATAATGGATCTGTGAGACTAATTTTTTTGGCCTCTGCTTCTACCCAAGCAATGCTGGGTAGTCGCTTCTAGTATGTAATAAAGAATTCTCTTTAAATTGTATTTTCATTGTTTTTGATTCTCATGATAAATCCATTTTTCAGAATCTGTGTTTATCTTATTATTTACTAAGCTTTGCATAGTCTGATACATAGGCCTCAGGTTGCCTAACATGTGCATGAAGACAGTGGCTAAGAGTCTTAGTATCCTGGGTATGATGTTAAACTCCATCTGGTGGTGAGGTTCCAGTTCTGGAGCTGCCATTACTTTTAGGTCTACCCTGACCCAGAGTGGTAGTTCTTTTTAGAATCCCATCTAATAGATCAAAAAATGTTTTTAAAAATGATTTTAAATTTGAATACCCAACAAAATGAATAAATCAAGAATGTCTTCAGCATAAAATAACCCCACAAGGGTTGACATGCTGTAAAATCTAACCAACCAACCATCAGGTTTTTTAAAGTACCTGCTGTTACTAAGTGTTTACACACTAAAACACTGAACAGGTTCATCACTGATTAACTTCAGTGATTTGTCAGGATCAAATGTGACTTGACTATAAATCATGTGAGTGTCTATCTTATCCAAAAATGACCTTCAAGTTTCAAGCAAGAAAAGAAAGAAAAGTGTTTAAATATATATATATATATATATGTTGAAATATTTTATATTTTGCCAAAAATTTTCTTCAAAAAAAAATTTTCTCATAAACTGGTTTGGTTTCTTTGTTTAATAGCATATCAATCTTCATGGGTTATTTAATACCAAGGCCATCCTTGTAGAAGAACAGTAGTGGCACTATTCAACCCATAGCTGGGGGGATGAGAGTGTTCATATCAACAGTTCCCCACTTTAACACAAAGACCCAATCTGTGCTACTCGTGCACTTATTGTGGTTCTTAGGCAGATACTCTACCAACTGAGCCAAAAAGCATATATAGAGATCAATCTTCAAGGGTTATTTAATGCCAAAACCATCCTTGTAGAAAAACAGTAGTGGTACTATTTAACCCATAGCTGGGAGATAAGGGTTTTCATACCATTCCCAAGGGTATTAGTCCGAAAGGGAACAAAATAGGGAAACTGGATTTTGAATTCGCTTACTATGATGCCCCAGTCCAACATGTTAGCTATTACGGCACGGGGAATCCCCTTCTCATCAACTGAAATATTACATATTTGTATTAATAAAGATAAAAGAAAACAAAAAAGAAAGAACTCTACCCAGTTTCTTATTTGGAGGAGAAGGTTTTGCAATTTTCAATCTTCAGTTTGGAAAGGTAGCCTTGAAAAAGTTACAGAATCATAAAAAGCAAGCTTGTCTTGAAACTGTGCAATAAAACTAAATAAGTAAAATTAAATAAGTTATGAGAATATTTTAGTCAGAGAATGTCTAAAATTAGGACAGAAAATACATTCCATCTGTGGTTTGTCGCAGCACACACATGTAATCACTTTTAGTTCTAATTATTGGCAGAGAAAAATAATTTCTAGTTGACCAGGAGTTTCAGTTCAAAAGTTAAGAAAAATTCAGCATATGTACAAAAGAAAAAAAAAAAGAAATTAAAACACTTTTTTAATTTATTTATTTATTTAAGACTAGAATCAGCTACCCGGTGTCACCTAGGTAGAGGGGAGATAATAAAAAGTTAGTCTCACAGATCCATTGATTATTTTGGTCTTACATAAATGGTTTATGTTTTAATCAAACACAAACAATAACTTTCCCTTCTCTTACTATTCAAATCCTAATTTTTAAATATCTTTCCAGATATGAATAAAATCTTCATTATTTTTGTACAAAAAGCAAGCTCTGGTGATAGTGAATGTGTATATATATTCACTTTGTCATTAATTATTTTATTTTCATAGTTCCATCCAAACATACATACACACACACAATTATGTATGTATAGATAGATAAATTTGTAAAGAAAACCCAAAAGAAAATGCAAGAATAGATTTTTTTTTAATTAAAAAAACTCCATATTTCTAAAATTTCATTATGTCTGTGTGTGTAAGTATATATGAAAGTGTGTACTGGAGGTTTTGTTTCCATCTATTGAAAGAATTTATCATTTCAACTCTGGTTAAACACGATGCTACTCGGCCATGTTGTGAACTTGAAGGATGGTACTGACACTCATTGAAACAACGGTGCAATCACATGTAAATAAAACTTGTTCATATTTACTCACAGTTTTGCGTATTACGACCATTTATAAAGATATAAGTTCATTTCAGAAAAGAAAGATAAATCAAAAGTGAATGACAAAACAATCACAAGAACAAAAAATCACAACCTCTATTCAGGGAAGATGCAGCCAATGTGTAAGTATATATATATATATATGTTATCATATAGGTACACGGTAATAAACTACTCGAGTTTCACCATAAGGATCTTCAGGTTTAAATCCACTGGGTTAATCAAGATATTGATTAATTGCAGTCGATTTCACATGTATTTATCGCGATAAATACACACGTGAAATCAACTGCCTTTTATTCACATAAAAGGTCATAAGGTCACAAGTATGGGGTATCCAGTATGGAACAAAGTTGCTCTTCAGTAGTAATGGATCTGTGAGACTAGCTTGCTTAACCATTACACCACGATGGGGCACCTATTGTGGGTAGGGGTATAAGTGAAAGATAAGTTCATGTTAAAAGCTAAGTATGAAGTAGATGAATGACTCTTAATTTAATTATATTTCAATTTTTATTTTTATTTCATTTAACTTTTTACAATTGTTTCATTTATTTATCTATTTTTTTTTTTAATGGCTTGAGTCACTGTTGTTGAGTAGTTTTAAGACCAAATCAACCCATGTTAAGTTGCTCAGAATTGAGCCACTCCCAACCTTGCCATGTTGAGTTAACCCCCCCCCCCACTGCAAACTGTTATACACAATTTCATAGAATTTAATCACCCCCCATCCACACTGGGTTGTGTTTCATTTCTGTCTTATGATCATATTGTGATGAAGATTAGTTGTACTCTTGTTGACAGAACTTAGGCAGACTTTAAAAAAAATGTTTTTTTTTTCTTTTTAAAATAAAATTACATTTTCAAGGATCAGGAACTTGAATGGGTGTATTGTATACAAGAAGATAAGTGCTAAACTTAGAAATACATTATGTTCTATACGGCATAACAATTGTGGCTGAGGGTGACAATGTTTTATAAAGCATATTGCATTCATTAAAATTGTCATAAAGAAAATGACATTTAAAGATTGGAAGTGGCTTCCTCTGGTCTTATATAGTAAACTAACTTAAAAGACGCCCTATCGGCGGCAATTAATCTAACTCCTACGGAGAGGTCTTGATTGGATCTTTGGCCCAACAATGACACTTCATGCATTGAGCACATATTGATTTTTATTGTACAATAAAATTTGTTGCAAAAAAATCAAATAAAAAAAATCGCCAAAAACAATTGCAGTAATTAAAACTTGGGAATCCAAAAATTCATGATTGCGAATCTGAATTCGGTTCAGAATGTTTTTAATTTTCTCATAGAGTTGGTTTGCTTCCAGAATGGTATTACATGTTGGGCTACATCCTCTAGGAGTAAAGTTGAAAAAAATGTGACACACGGACGTTCGCGTTTATTATTAGAGATTAATAATCTCATAAGAAAATGACATTCAAAGAATGGAAGTTGTTTCCTCTGATCTCCATATTGAAAATGTAGTTCTTCAAAACTTTTCATTGTCAATTCTTGAGGTGAGGAGGGAAAAAATGACTAAAAAGCCTCTACAGTGGTGTCCCCAGAATCTGAATTTAATTTGTTCAAGGAAGCTCTTGAGATTGCATTAAGTTTGAATATGAATATAAGTGTATAATGACCTGATATGTGAAAGATTTACATTACATTCAAAAATCTCAAAAGTTGACCTTGTGTCACATCCTACTTGCTGGATGACCCATAGTAGTGATCATCTTACTCGTGGCAAAAAGTTGTGTAAATAATTAACCCTAACCACCATTAAAAAAATCTGATAATTTACAAAATGTAATAAGAACATTGTCTTAATATCAATAACTGTATTTGGTTGAGGAAGGAACTCCTTAAAATTCAAAATGGTGCATCAATGAAAAGAGAATATTACATTTAAGGGGTTTGTAGATATTATCTATTACAAGTAAAATAAAAAATAATTTAGGAGCCGTTTTGTCTCAGTCAGCAGAGCTTCTGCCAAGCAGCCACAAAGTTCCAGGTTCGATACCAGCCCTCACCAATTCAGCACATGAATAGTACTGCTTGGACCGAGTAGTATATTGGGGAGTTGATGGTAAGTGTGGTGCTGCACCACAGATGCTAAAACAATCTCCCTGGTCTAGGACAAGCAAAAAGGAGATAGACTCCCTCGCTGTTCAGCTGACACCAACAATAGGTCACTCTGCTAAAGACTTTTACAAGTAAAAGGTTTAGTTTGTATTATCTAGATTTTTAGACTGTTGTCCTCATCTTTATTGTTATATACACAACATCTCAACCAATGTTGCCTTCCGACCTTTTCCAGTTGGGACACATAGCGCAATGGATATATGGGTTGATTTAATGCAGTTCTAAGTGACTATTATCTGTAGGTTGCAGGTTCAATTCCTGATTATGGGCAAAAATAACATAGAATACTTTACATAGCTTGACACTTGCGTCTGATCATGGTTGAACGGAATAAGAAAATCTACCCCAATAGATTAAATAAAGGGTTCGGTTTGAGGTTCTATTAAAGTTCTCAATAATGACAAGAAGACTCCCAAGTTTGACAAGAAACACCTGAAGAAGGCTGGAGGGCAGATAAATTGAAACATATATGTATATATAACAATAAAGATGAGGACAACAGTCTGAAAAATCTAAATAATACAAACTAAACCTTTTACTTGTAAAAGTCATTAGCAGAGTGGCCTATTGTCGGTATCAGTGAGGGAGTCTATCCCCTTTTCACTTGTGCTAGACCAGGGAGATTATTTTTGCATCTGAGGTGGAGTGCCACATCTACCATCAGCTCCCCAATATACAAATTATCAAGCCTCATCTAAAAGATTCAGACAAATAAAAGGTTTTGTCTTAATAAAACAAAGAATCAACTTGTGTACACACATACACAACACATACACACACACACACATACACACATATATACACACACACACACGCACACAGTGTTAAGAAAAAAAACCTTTCAAGGAAACTATTACAAATACAACATAAAAACCATATCAACTTTTTTGCGTATTCAGTGAGTGGGTGGGGGGATTTATAGTTCTCAATATTAGTCACTTTACTATATAAGTGACTAAAAGATGTTGGTGGCATGCTACTTCAAGAAAGAAACAAACCACAAGAGGGTCAGTGACATTGGAAATAAGACATTTAAAACAAAGTTCACTTGACATTATATATATATATATATATATATATATATAAACTTTCAAAGAAAGAAAAACTTAACAAACCGTTCATCCCGTTATAATATTTATTTCGACCAGAGTTTCAAAATGAGTCTAGCTTCCTCAGACAGGTTTTACAAATATCTGATATTTAACAGGATGACGGTTTATTAAGTTTTTCTTTCTTTGAAAGTTGAATATTGCTCTGTATATAATTAATTTATTGATTATCATACATTGAGCTCTCTTAGGGATTTATATAAATCCTTGAATGAATATATATGTTTGCACCTACAAGAGCCTACATTATGGTTGTATAGTGAGATTTCAATGACCCCAAATAGAATCATCCCTTACTTACCAGTCATTTGGATTATCTTACTTATATATATATGGAAATACGGTGAGGAAATTAATCCGACAATATGTGAAGAAAATATTTTCAAAAATATAACAAACACAGGATGTTACGATCAGGGGAAACAATTTTATGTGTCTATACTTAAGTATTTCGGTATTAAACCATCATCAGGATACTGTTACAGAAATTTTTTTGTGAGGGAGAAAAATGAAAAATGTTAAGTGTATAGTGAATGTGTGAATATGATGTTATTAACCGTTAATTTTCATATGTGCGTTTGTTTACAAAAGCCGATGATGTGATCATTGCATGTGCAAAAATGGAAAGTGAAGATCATAGGATGACGCATGCAGAAACGTGAATAGGCGGAGAACGAAATGCTAACTAAGATATGACATATTTCATATGGATATTAATGTTTAGAAAATTAAAAAATTAATAGATAGAACGTTTAATATATATATAGAATAAAAACATTAATTTCTAAACATTCATATATATATATATATATGTTAGGGTAGCATAGACATAAAATCAACAACACTTAGTAACTGTCAGTTTCTTGGCTATGCAATTGGTATGAAAATGACACAAGTGAGAAACTGACAATTACCAAGCACCATTGACTTATGTTTTCGCTACCCTAACTTAGATATATATGTTCTATAAATGATATTAAAACACTCTTTATTTATAAATATAGCAAACTATATTATCATTATTATACATATATATATATATATATATATTTACAGAGATGTTCTGCGTCCCTGACACACAAAAATTTAAAAGGATGCAGTAAAATCATATCCATGCGTCCCAGTGTTTTTCTTTTTTCTTCCCTAAGCATTTAAAGCTAACTATAAATACATTTCAATAGTTTCTTAGAAATGAATTACACAGGATAGGTTACAAGATAGGAGTTAGATGGCTTTAGCTGGTACCCATCAATTTTCCCGGAGACTCATTCAAAGCAAATACGTGTGTCCCAGGACACACTAAATCAAAAAGCTATCAGCATTACTGTATATATATTTTTCAAAAGTCAAACGCCTCTGAAGACGAATAACACTGAAAAAGTGTTATTCAGAAACCAATGGTAGGACAGACTTTATAATTATAAATAAATAAATAAATAAATATATATATATATATATATATATATATATATATATAATATATATTACTAAACTCCTCATTAGGTTTGTGTGTGTACATCAATGGCTTATATTCCTTAGAAGCAAGATATATATTGCTTGCCTAATCATCTAAGGAAATGGATTTGGTGACCAGAGTATGACCTCACTTGTTGCCAGAACATAAGACCTGTGTCATTCCTTAACAGTCAGGGTGTAGTGGCAAAGTGGACTGCAACATCTTAGTAAGTGAGTTCAAACTCCAGTCACCCTATTATGTTTACTTTCAGACTAATACCCTTGGGAAAGGTATCACCCTCATTCCCCCAGCCATGGATTAAATAGTACGATTACTGTTCTTCTACAAGGATGGTTTTGGCATTAAATAACCCACAAAGGTTGATATACCATTAAACAAAGAAACCAAACCACACCATAAATAGTACCACTACTGTTCTTCTACAAGGATGGCTTTGGCATTAAATAAACCACAAAGGTTGATATGCCATTAAACAAAGAAACCAAACCATCAAGTGTCATGGGTAAGACAAACTTCATCTAATGGTGAGGTTCCAATTTTGGAGCTCTGGGGTGTGTGGAAAACCCCTTCATTGCCATTACTCCAATGTCCACTCTGACTAAGAATGGTAGTACCTGTTAGGGTCCCATCTATGGGTTAAATAGAAAAAATGAGTTTAAAAACATTGTGTTTAAAAAAATTGAGTTTAAATTAAAAAATTTTGATTACCCATCAAGAATGAATAAAACAAAATGTCTTTGACATAAAATAACCCAACAAGGGTTGACATGCTTTAAAATCCAACCAACTAACCAAACCATCAATGAATAAAGAATGAATGAAACAATGATTGAGGCTTACAGATATCTTTATATAGCACCTCAACTAAACTGGGGGGGGGGTCCCTGTTTTGTAGTGACTAATGTGTTTTACTGCGACATCTTAGTAAGTGAGTTCAAACCCCAATCACACTATTATGTTTATTCTTTGTCAAATACCCTTGGGAAATTATGAACACTTACATCTCCCCATCCATGGGTTGAATAGTACCACTACTGTTCTTCTACAAGGATGGTTTTGGTGCTGGATAACCTAAAAAGGTTGATAGGCCATTGAGACCAAAGAAACCAAACAAAATAATATATATAAACTTACACTTATTTTACTTTTTTCTGCATACTGTTGTACTCTCCCTCCCCCTCATATCATACCCCCCCTCCAAAAATATTACCTTTTCAGTATAAAAGTAGACTGTAAAAAACTTTTGTTCTTCACAATAAATTTTGACAAAGCTTTGCTAAATACCGAGGCGAAATATCAATTGAATTTAGTTGTTGTGTTGTTATATCCACTTTTTCTTCTATTTTCAACCACATTTTGTCAGATTTACTCAATCCTTCACTCCTCATACTGTTATGAGTAAAAATGTCCACAGCACAATTGAAGAAAGATGTAAACGGTTATTTTTTCCGTCTTTTCCTTTATATTTTGCTCTTGATGAAGACCGCTCTATTAAAAAGGTCGAAACAGATTCTGTCAGCAAACTATTAACATCTTTTGTTTTTTCTAAAAATGTTAAATTCATACTGTCGATTAACTTCCATTTACTTCATATTGTCTATTGAAAAAACAAAATATCTGGATTTTTACATCTCTGCAGGCTAATATGATCTACAACACTACGGATTTGTCAACAACTACAAATTCTTGAAACTTTACATCTTTCTTCAATTGGGCTGTGGATTTTTAACTTACTTTTTGTAGCTGGAATGCATTATGAACATTTTTGATACTTATTATACACTTTTTTTATATATATTTTTACATCAGACTCTTTTGAGTTTTTACTATGGATTATAATGCTTCTGTTTTTTTTAAATAAAATTTATTTTATTTTTAACACAGAATACGCATTTTTTTTTTTTAAATTCCAGCATCGAAAACCAGCATTCGTTTGTACCCCTCCTTCTAACGGTTATTTTTTCCATCTTTCCTTTATATTTTGCTCTTGATGAAAACTGTTCTATTAAAAAGGTCGAAACAGATTCTGTCAGCAAACTATTGAAGCTTTTTTTTTTCTAAAAATGTTAAATTCATATATATATATATATATATATATATATATATATATATATATATATATATATATATATGTTCTTATCTTTACTTTTTGTATTTTGTGTATTTGTAAATATATGTTTTGTCTTTTTATTTGTAAATATATGTTTGTTGTTTTATTTTTATGTATTTTGTATTTTGGTAAATATGTTTGTTGTCTTTGTATTTTGTGTATTTTGTATTGAACAAAATGTCCCTTGCACTTCATCCGCACAGTTATCTGACCAGCTTTGAAAAACAAGTTTAGTGATCTCTGCTCTAGGCTAATGTAGATAGCATATATACTAGTGTATAAGGTAAACAGATATATAAGACCACCCACAAATTTTCAAGTTAAAATGTACATTTTAGGATATACTCACTGTAGAAGATGACTCTCTCAAACCATGCCAAGTTTCAGTAGCGTTTTTGGTTAAATTTCTCAAGAAAATGATGGGTGAGATACTATCATTTAATTATCACAATATACAAGACCCCATGTGTGGGTGCTGCATTTTCAGTAGGCTTTGTGAGAAGAGCAGAGGGAGAGTTTCAACATATTAAACTAAATATATCATATCCTGAGTATGCTCTAGCAAAACGGTGTGAATGCAGCACACCTAGGGCTAACAGCTGTTGTTTATAGTACATCCGTTCAGCTTTTGCAAATGGAAACATTTATGAATTTCTATCTTAATAAATATGTTTTTTTTTCTTGTTGTCCTACAATCATACTACATCTATCTATACATATATAAAGGGTAGTTTATGTGTATGTATGTATGTATGTATGTATGTATGTCTGATGAAATTATGAAAATAAAACAATTAATGACAAAGTAAATATATATACACATTCACTATCACCAGAACTTGCTTTTTGAGCAAAAATGGCAATGATTTGATTTGTATTCATGAAGATAATTAAAAAATAAGATTTAAATGATAACAGTATTTTTTTTTCTGCATTTAATATTTTAAAAAGGAGACATTAATATTTCTTTTCAGAATGTCTTGATGAACGCAGGGTCTTTTTTATGTAGCGATTTTAATGGGACATCCTGCAATGATCTAACTCATGATTCAATAATATTGGATCTATGAAACTACCTTTTTTACTCCCCTCTCTACTCAAGTGACGCCAGGTAGCTACTTCTAGTACATATATAAAGGGCAGTTGGTTTGTATGTCTGTATGTTCAGATGAAATTATGAAAATAAAACAATTACTGACAAAGTAAATGTATATACACATTAAATATCACCAGTTCCTGCTTGTTTTGCAAAAATTATGATGATTCGATTTATATTTGAAGATATTTAAAAATTAAAATATACATAGAAATAGCATTGAAATTCTACTTTAAAAAGGCCAACATTTGTAAATCTCAATAGTAAACAAACCAATACACCAGGTTTTTTTCCCCTTCCTCTACCCAGATGCTGGGTAGCCACTTCTAGTATCATATAAAAGGTAGGAGTATTTTTATACAACTACACTTTGATTATTTCTTTATAATACAAATTAAGTTGTTTCAGTAGAAAATAGGGTAATCTTGAACTTCAAGTGATTAAATTCCTACCATAAAATTGTACTTGTGCATTATTTGAAATGAACTTAATTGTTACTAAAAACACATTTTATGATATTTTAGAGTTAATGAATGAATTTTATAATGCAGAGTTATTTTATTTCAAAATTTTCTTATTTTTTCAGGTCACTTGATAAATTGATGATAAATCAACACTGAAAATTTCATTAAAATCGGATAAATCCCTGATTTTTAGTAATTTTTTTTTCAATGGAGGGTGGGGGGTAAATTTATTTTGTAAAATACTGATTTTACAGCAACTTTGGCAATGCCTATATAAAATTAATTAACTGATGAAGAAATCAGAGTGAAATCCCTTTGTTCTTTTTCCGAGAAGAAGCATGTAAACAATGGCAACCATCTTTGATTCAACATAATTTTCACGGAGAAAACAACGCTTTTCAAATCCATTTTAGTGCATGTTTTCAACTCCAAAATATCATAAAATGTCTTTTTAATAACAATTAAGTTCATTTCAAATTATGTGTAAGTACAATTTTATAGTAGTAGTACAGTTTTACAGTTCAAGATTACTGAAAATATTATGTTTGTATTTACCAAGACAGGAGTTAGCCTACTGTAATCACAAATCTAAAAACTTGCCATGCACCCTAAGGTTTCAACAAGACTGTCTGTGTTATGCCCTTGAGAAAGATATGAATCCATCTCTTCTTCTTTTAGGTAAATAGGACAGACTGGGATCTTTTTAGCCTTGTCACAGTGTTGTAACTCAAGTATCAGAGTTAACACAGAAATAATAGGAAGAAACACAATGAGTGTTAAGGATAGGGAAAAAGGTTTAATAAGCAAAGATACAAGGTGAACAGAGTAATTAACAATTGCTAGGTTAAATTAACAAGTCCTGTGAGATCTCAATTTTTCTCTCTTTCAAAGTTTCAGTCTTAAATCCTAGATCCGTAAAGTTCATTACTCCAATACACTAAACTTCTCTCCTTCTTTTCCCCCTTTTAGTCTATCGTTCATTCTTATATTGCATTGTTCACAGATTTTAGATGGTAGATGTTCTTGTCCCCAATAACAAACAAACCAACCCCCTTTTCAGAACCAAACAATCTGTTGTAACTCAAGATGTCAGAGTTAACAGAGAAATAATAAGAAGGAACAGAATGAGTATTAAGGATAGGGGAAAAAGGTTTACTAAGCAAAGATCTTGTTTCTCTCTTCAGAGGTTTCATCAAACATTATTTATAGGAAAAACAGACAATTGTATTCTCATTATTCAGGTACTATATGACACACGGCAACCAGTCTAGGAAAAGGGTAACTCTGAATTCAAACCAGTCATACTCTGCTTAAAAATTGACCTTGCGTCGCATCCTGCTTGTGGCAAAGGAGTTGGGTAAATGTACACCCTAGGATTTTATGCTCAGAATATAAGATATTACCCCTAATTTTGAAGTGTGTCTTTTAAGTTTAGGTTTCTTTGTTTAATGGTATATCAACCTTTATGGAATATCTAATGCCAAAGACATTCTTGTAGAAGAACAGTAGTTGTTCTATTTAACATATAGTTGGTTTGGTTTTGGTTTGTTTTGTTTTACGGCATATCAACCTCAGTGGGTCATTTAATGCTGACAAAGTTTTGAAATAAATTCATTCTTAATGGATAACAAATTTTGTTTATCAATTCATGTTTTTCTATTTAACCTATAGATGGGACCCTAACAGGTACTACCACTCCACTTCAGAGTGGACCAGGGAGCAATGGTGATGAAGGGTGCTCCACATTCCCCAACCCTCCAAAACTGGAACCTCACCATCAGATAGAGTTTAACATCATTCCCAGGACATGTAGACCCTCAGTCACCGCCTTCTAGCACCCATATGATAAAAAGGGGTTGGGGCTTGCCATAAGGGCAATAGGGTTAGGAAAATCATATAGGTGCTAGGGCTTGATGTGACTAGCCGATTAATCGGAGGGGGCCTCTCCGACCGCCCGTCTAGCCCAAGATAGGGCCAAAGTGGAGTATTGCAAGTCATGAACTGCTCATCCACCTGGGTTCTATCCTTAAGCATCACGGGTCGCCACACCACAGGCAGCCCCATTGGGGGAGTCTTACCACTCTGCAGAGATGCAGTCGGTGCATTCTAACGCCCCAGCCAACAGGGCGGACATATAGTTGGGATAGATCTTTTATGGTTAAATACCAGTATGTATGGTACACAAGATAAGCAATAATTTTTGTGATAGGGGAAGGAGGTTAATATTTGCCATTTCATTAAGGTTGCAATTTTAGTAATGCAAATCTCAAAAATTAGGAGCTGGAAATTCTAAGAATATGGAATGTGAAGGTTTGTGTAGAACCAGATACACTTCTTGAATGAAGTGAAGAATGGTGCACCAACATGCCATAGATTTTCCAAACAGCACACAGTTTTACTATAAGAAAAAACGGTTTAGCTCAGTCGGTAGAGCGTCCGCCTAGGAACCACAAGGTTCCTGGTTCAATACCAGCCCTCGCCAACTTAGCATATGAGTAGCACAGAGATTTGTGCAGTAAAATAAGGAGCTGACGGTAGGTGTGGCGCTCCACTTCAGATGCAAAAATGATCTCCTTGATCTAGTGCTAGTGAAAAAGGGGATATACTCCCTCGCTGTCTGGCTGATACCGACTTTAGGCCACCCCAACAACTTTTTATTATAATCACACTGTTTTCAAGATTCAAGTGTGTCCCATTGTGGTGTAATGGTTAGCAAGTTAGTCTCACAAGTCCATAAACAAAAGTCCTTGCATTTATTCCCTATCACTGATAATCCATTTCATCCCGATTCTCCTAGGCCAGTACAATAAGTGATTAAACTTTTAGATTAAAATATGATTGAGCCAACCCTATTGCCCAACCCCCAACCCTTTTATCATATATGTCCTAGAAAGCGGTGGCTGAGAGTCCTGTGTATTACCTTAAACTGCATAAAGTAATGATGTTGCAGTTCTGAAGCTCTGGGTAGTGTAGAGTACCCCTTTATCGTCATTACTCCTAGGTCCCCTCTGACCCGGACTGTTAGGGTACAATGTACGGATTAAATAGAAAAAAGGTGTTTTAAAAATTGTGTTAAAAAAATTGAGTTTAAATAAAATAAAAAATTTGAAAACCCATCAAGAATGCATAAACAAAACGTCCTCAGCATAAAATAACCCAACCAGAGTTGACATGCCATAAAATACAATCAACCAACCAATCAATCAATCTAAATAATTGTGAACAACATTTTTCTTTTCATCATCGAAATAAACGCAATAAAAATATCAATAATAACACAACATCGCTTGAAGAGATATGAATATTTTAAATGTAATCTATTTTACATTGTTCGAAAAAAAAAAAAGATGAGGTTTATATACGTTGTGAAATAAAACATTAAAAATGTTACATTATAAAATTTTAAAACTTGCTCAAACAAATTTTAGATTTTAAAAAAAAAAAAAAAAAAAAAAAAAAAAAAGCTGCACAATTCAGTGCTTAATCTAAATCCATTTCCCACCTGCTCTCCCAACAAAAAATACTCTTAGCGGTGTGCATGCACAGATGTCTGGTTCTACTTACACAAAGGGATTATCTACAGCTTCTTTTATTCATTTATCAAACTCAGCTGATCTGCAAGAGCTGTTACATAATTCATAGGTAGCTAATGAATTATGTACATACTGTAGTTAGAATATTTTGAATCAGTGTTCATTAGATTAAAAATAATGGGGGTTTAGTGGAAAATTACCTTGACGGTTATTAGCAGGTAATGACATCCGCGTGAGACATTAGTTTAAGTTTTAGATCAGCTGCGACCAGGAACTAGCCAAAAGCAGACGCTGCCGTTGGCTCTCGGGGGTCGCTTCTCTCACCACATGGTTGAATCCTAGGCTGGGTTGTTGTTAATAAAAGCTTAACAGAAAAACAACAAAGTTTTCTTGATTTATTAAAACAAGAGATGACCAGCCCAACCAGAAGTAGAATCAACATGGAGAAACAACCCATAGAAACAGCCCTGAGAAGATGGCGACTAACGAATTACCAGCAGAAACCAGTAGACAGAGAAAGCAAGTAAGAACCCTCATATCCTCATCTCTCATCCCTGTCTCTCTCTCTCTCTCTCTCTCTCTCTCTCTCTCTCTCTCATTATATACCCAATGTTAAGGGGGTATATAACTGATCAACCTGCTAACTATTGATGATGGTGATTTACTGTATTCTGCCGCTAGTAGTTTGGAAAATCTTACATATCTTGGGCTAGACAGGTGGTCAGAGTGATCAATTGGCTGGTCACATCAAGCCCTAGCACCTATATGATTTTCCCAACCCTATTGCCCTTATGGTAAGCCCCAACCCCTTTTTATCCTATGGGTGCTAGAAGGCAGTGACTGAGGGTGTACATGTCCTGGGAATGATGTTAAACTCTATCTGATGGTGAGGTTCCAGTTTTGGAGGTTTGAGGAATGTGGAACACCCCTTCATCACCATTGCTCCCTGGTCCACTCTGACCCGGAGTGGTAGTACCTGTTAGGGTTCCATCTATGGGTTAAATAGAAAAATATATTTATAAAAAAAAATTGTGTATCTGTTAAGAATGAATTTATTTCAAAACTTTATTGGCATTAAATGACCCTCTGAGGTTGATATGCCGT
Source organism: Doryteuthis pealeii (assembly GCA_023376005.1). Taxonomy (NCBI): domain Eukaryota; kingdom Metazoa; phylum Mollusca; class Cephalopoda; order Myopsida; family Loliginidae; genus Doryteuthis; species Doryteuthis pealeii. The sequence goes on from CM042141.1 coordinate 90,253,781, forward strand.
AAAACCAAACCAAATCAAACCAAATCTTACAGTAGCATTCGGTCCTCCCTCCTTTGAAGCAACTCAGTATTTTCGTTTGCAATGGTCCTTAACTCTCTCAGTAGCTTGCCAGATCTTAGGATTCACAGTCCTGTATTTTAGAGGTGAGCCCACAGCTTACCAAACAAGTTTGTGCAATGGCTGCCCCTTCACGCCCAGTAGTTGTGTGACCCTATAACAGCTAATTGTGAGGCGTGTGGTCTTATGGTTAGAGTCATGGGAAATGGACTTGTCAACCTGAGTTCAATTCCTGGATGAAGCTGTTTGCATTTAACATAGCGCTTATATCCTTGGGAAAGGTTTTGAATCCAATTCTCCCTCCAGCTATGGGTAAATAGCAGGGTAGACTCGGCTCTTTAACTGATGTAATGAATATGTAAATACCTTGGTACCCACTCACTATAATCTGATTGGACAGTGTCATCTATAATTATTCGACACTGTGGTGGTACAAGCGCCTAAACCTACTAGTCTAAGCTTACTCGCCTACCAGACAGAATACCACCAGGAGTGCTCGGAAGACGTATTGCTATTCGACGCACCAGCTACTACTGCAATAATATACCAAATACCAACTTCATGATATATCATTAACCATGGCTAGGTAACTAGTCTAGGAGAAGGAAAACTCTGAATTCAAACCTGTTAAACTCTGCTTTAAAAAAAATTGACCTTGTATCACATCCTGCTCGTGCGGAGGGGTTGGTAAATATATATAACAGCTAATTGCAAGGATTTTTGTGCAGGTGCAGGTGTAGGTGCATGTGCTAACTATTGCTTCACAGTTAGACACTCAAATGTCCACAATTTCTGTCATCTATTTTATTACTTTTTATTTACTAATTCTAGTAAGTGGGTCATTTCCCCCACACATATGAAATTTATTGTCATTCTAAAAAAAAAAGTGGGGTTTATTTTGGCCTAATTCTTTTTAATTTGATTTAGGAAACATTTTTAGCAAAAGAATGTGATAGAGTACCCACCCATAGCTATATTGTAAATATTTATTAGGTTAAATTGATACAAACAATACCACATAAAGTTCTTATATTACTAAATTCTTTTCAACTATATATTTTTTTTTATTGTTTTTTTTTTCTTTTTGTACTTTCAAGAATTTTTGGGAGTATTTTTTTCTCTTCAAAATAAATAAGAAAATTATACAAGCGAAATGTGTTAAAAATGAATCTAAATAGAATAAGTAATAAATAAGTAAAAATATATAGCAATTATTTCTTGCTGTAAGCTGTAAATAGCATTTAATCTTCAAGAATATGGGGACTTAAATGAATCTAGCCACCAGACACAGCAGAAAGTAATCTGTGGAATTAAATGATCCACAGTTCCTTGGGGGAGAGGTAAGGGGGGTAAGTGTGGGCAGACTGGTTTATGCTAGATTCCCAAATTGGTCATTATAATCGTAGAACTTAAAGATGGTAAAAGGAAAATATCAAAACAAGAAAACAATTTTGGTTTTACAAAAGTTCTGAGATGAAGAATCTTGTAAAAATGGTACAAAGAATCATTTAACCTAAATATTCATCCAAAAAAGAAATTTTTTAGGTTCATAACATCACAATTTGCCATTTCTTGTTGGTTGGTTGGTTGGTTTTCTGGCATGTCAACCCTTGTTGGGTCATTTTATACCAAAGACGTTTGTTTTATTCATTCTTCATGGGTACACAATTTTTTTTAAAAACTCAATTTTTTTTTTAAACACATTTTTATAGAACTTGTTTTGTTCTATTTAACCCATAGATGGGACCTTAACAGGTACTACCACTCCGGGTCAGAGTGGACCTGGGAGCAATGGTGATGAAGAGGTACTCCACATTCCCCAGACCTCCATCATACCCAAGACATGAAGACCCCCAGCCACCACCTTCTAGCACCCATATGATAAAAAGGATTAGGGCTTGCCATTAGGGCAATAGGGTTGGGACAATCATATAGGTGCTAGGGCTTGACGTGACAAGCCGATTCATCAGAGAGGGCCTCTCTGACTGACCGTCTAGTCGAAGGAAGGACAATTTTTGTTGTTGTTGTTGTGTTATGATAGGGAAGCGTGGTGGTGTACTGATTAGAGTCGCAGGAAATGGACTCGTCAACCAGAGTTCAATTCCTGGACGAAGCCACAGTTAATATAGCACTAATACTCTTGGGAAAGGTATGAATCCAACTATTCTCCCTCCAGCTACAGGTAAATAGTAGAGCAGACTGGGCTCTTTAACCTTGTTTAGGCAACCAGTCTAGGAGAAAAAAAACTCTGAATCCAAACCTGGTCACTACTAGTATAGACTCAGGCCTACTTAGTGATCTATTTCAATTTTTTTTTTTTAATTTAATTTAATAACATAGATACAAAAATCAGAACATTCTAACAGTTTATTTCATTTGGATTGGGAGAGTTTAATAATGCAAACAGAAAAATTACAAATAAGACTGGATACCAAATTCTATGGCAGAAACTCCAAAAGGAAGAACACAAATTTAAAAACTCACCGAGCAGTCAGAACGCCAACGTAATTGTAAAGTTCTTCAATATATGAGATCTGAACTTATAGATACAGACAATTCTGAAATTGGTGAAAATAAAACCCAGTCCTAAAGTAAATGCTTATTTGTTTTGGCATCAGTTAATTTAATAAAAAAAAAGACCCAAATTGTGACATTGGTGACATTTTGAAACAAAAACAAATTACACTGACTCAACATGTAAACACAAATATTATCTTAAAAATGACAAAATGGAGCAGAGGCAAAATGCAAGTGATATATCCATTACAGCTAGAGGAGGCGTCCATGGTGCAATGGTTACCATCATAGGAAATGGGCATGGCGGGACAACTGCCCCCTGGAACAAATCGAATTCGGATTTTGGAAGCGCCAATGTATAATGGGAAAGATTAGGAGCAACCACCGACATGAAATACTAATTACAAAACTTAAGGATCGTGTAACTATAAATCAAGTATCAACTTATACACATGTATAAATTTAGAAGCGCGTGGTGTAATGGTTAAAGTCATGGGAAATAGACTCGTCGCCCCGAGTTCAAATCCTAGATACAGTAATTGCATTTCACTTAGCGCTAATACCCTTGAGAAAAGTATGAATCCTACTCTCCCTCCAGCTATGGGTAAATAGTAGGGCAGACTGGGCTCTTTAACTTTGGTTAGGCAACCGGTCTAGAAGAAGGAAAACTCTGAATTCAAACCTGTTGAACTCCGCTTAAGAAATTAACCTTGTGTCACATCTTGCTCGTGCAGAGGGATTTGTAAATATATATACACATGTATATACAGTATGTATGATACAGGAGGTGTGTGGTGTAATGGTTAGAGGCGTAGGAAATGGAATTGTTGACCCAAGGTCAAATCCTGATGTGGCTGTTTTGCATTTCACAAAGCGCTAATACCCTTGGGAAAGGTACAGATCCAACTATTCTCCCTCAAGCTATAGGTAAGGCAGACTGGGCTCTTTAACCTTGGTTAGGCAACTGGTCTTGTAGAAGGAAAACTCTGAATTCAAATCAAATGGGCTCTCTTCTCATCAGTCAAAACTACTTTGAGAGCTCCTCCTCCCCCTCCTCCTCAAACTAAAAATTAATATACCCCAAAACTATTTCTCTGAATGTTTGAGATGAGGCTTGATGATTACTATTATCTGCATCATTCGGACTATTGTCCTCATCTTCATTGTTATCTGTACAACATTTCGGCCGATGTGCCCTTCGGCCTTCTTCTGGTATTTCTTGTCAGACTCGGGAACCTTCTCGGACTAACAACAAAACTACTTTTAGAAGACAATAAATATGGTCTTTAAACATGAAATGGTTTCCTATTATTGTATTACATTCTTAAGAAAACATCAAGACCATTTTCCTTACATTTTGTTAATTCAAAGTTTATTTCATACACATATCTAAAGTCTATCTACAACTACAGTTATTATTTCACTCATTGTGGTTTTTTCACACCAGCTTTAGGTGTAGGTCTTTCACTGGAGTGAAGTGACAGCAAGTTCTGGGTCTCCAGAACTCTTCTGATTATTCTAGATGATTTCTTTTCATTTTCTTTGGTGAGCAACGAAAAGATTCAATTCTGGTGATATATTCTCTCTTTTCTTTTTTTAGATTCCCTGTATTTGTAATACAGTAATAGTCATTAGTAGGTTAGTCTTACAAGGCAATTTACAATCAAGTCACACTGAAAGCATTGGCTCCTACTAGATCACTGAAGTTAAACAGTGATGAGCCTGTTCAATATTTAATTGTGTGACCACTTAAGCCACAGTTGGTACTGTAAGCAACCTGAATCCTTTGTGTATCAAAATGATTTGATTCAGCAATAAATAGCCCAAAAAGAGTTTATATGCCATAAAACAAAACAACCAACCAATTTACAAACATTGTCAAGTCATTCAGAATAGAACGCATTGTCTTATTTATTTTTACCTTGACTTTTAAAAAGCTACGGTTAGCGGAATGAGAACAGGATACCCCCGTGGACTGAATAAAGGGTTAGGTTCAAAGTTCCATGATGGCTCCCGATTACAACAAGAAGGTTCCCAAGTTCAAAAAGAAACACCTGAAGAAGGCAGGAGGGCATATTGGCCGAAACATTGTACAGATAACAATAAAGATGAGGACAATAGTCCGAAATAACACAGATAATACCAATTTACAAGGCAATTCACAAGTTTGCTTTTCATTAAATGCTCTTTAGTTGTATCCTTGTGTCAGACTAGGCTAGTTAGTAATCTCAGTTGAATTCACCATTCATAAAATAGATAAACAACAAAATGTTAGGGTGACTCAGTACTTTCAGAGCAAATATTCACTTTCAGATGACACTGTGTGCCCATTCATGGTTCCTTTGCCCCTTCATTTTCAGACAAACATAAAGATTATATATATATATATGAGAAAAAGAGGGAAAGCATTAGGTCATATGTTATCTATATAGGAAGAAAGACAAGATTAGGCTAATCAAGAGAAATCAGGAAGACAGATTAATCAGTGAAGCTTTCAGATAAACAAATGAGCAGAAAAGCACGAGCTAAAAATAGGTTTATCCTGAAATTCTTAGAGTGTGTCCTGAGTATGATGCTAAACTTTGGTTGGTTGGTTGGTTGGTTGGATTTTACAGGATGGCAACCCTAGTGTTATTTTATGCCAAAGATGTTTTTGTTTTATTCATTACAGAATCGGCTACCTGGCTTTGCCTGGGTAGAGGGGGGATTTTTTTTTAAAGTTAGTCTCACAGATTCCTTATTACTAAATCGTAAATTGGATCCTCACAGGATACCCCATAAAAATCCCTTCGTAAAAAATACATTGCATTGATCAAGTCACTCTGAAAAGAAAAATTAATGTCCACAACTTAAAATATTGAATTCAAAAATAATTGAATGCTGTAATCATTTAAATTTTATTTTTTAGTTATCGTCACGAATATAAATCAAATCTTCATTATTTTTGGCATAAAATAACCTAACAAGGGTTTACATGCAATACAACCAACCAACCATCATCTTTTATAGTAAACATTAGGATATCAGATATAAGGGATGAGAATAACATAACAATGTTGATGAAAAAAATAAATTAAATAAAAATTTAAAAAATGGTGAAAGTGTCCAGTCTGCTCTATTATTTACCCATAGCTGGATGGAGAATAGTTGGATGCATACCTTTCCCAATAATATTAACACTATCTGAAATGCAAATAGTCTTATCTAGTCAGGTTGCCAAGCCCATTTCCAACAACGATAAACATTACACAACAAGCCTCTATAGCATTAAATAATATATATATATATTATATATATATATATATATATATATATATATATGTTGTGTTAAACTGTACAGACAATTCTTGTCAGACGAGTTTTTGTTCGATCCTTTCTAATTTTCGGGCCATCTTTTTGGTGTCAGGGTGAAACTTGTGTAACAGTCCACCAAAGGTTTCATTACGAGCGCACGTAATGAAACCTTTACCATACAGCTGTTCTTTCGGGGAGTGTTGCTTCCAGGAATTGTTCAAGACAGCATGCAGCATCCTTGTATAGTTCCCGTCTAACCTTTTCTCTAAGAGTTTCATTAGAGCCCAAGTGGTGCAGCCATACAGTAGCACTGATATGGCTACAGCTTGGAAGAATTCTCACTTTATCTTATCGGAGAGATCCAATTTCCATATGATCGATATGTGGTCTATAGCAGTCCATGCTTTTCCTATACGTATACTGACATCGCTTTCTGTAGATGAGATATTACTATTTAAATCTGTGAAATTAATTAAATTGGTCTACTAATTTGAGTAGCTTACCATCCAATGTGGAGATGCCTCCATTTTAAACCTTGTTTAAAACACATGAACTCAGTTTTAACATATAGGCCAATGCCTCTTACTACCTTTTATGGACTATGCAGCAGTGATTCGACTTGTGCTGATAGATTTGCAAGAAGTGCTAGATCATCTGCATAGTTTGCATCTGTAATTGTTTCTGCAGAATATCACCGGCTTCTTGCCTTTTTTAGCGTAAAGCCTTTTTCTTTTTTGAGATCTAATGACTTTTGTAGTATGTCGTCTAGACAGATTATAAATATATATGGTGCTAATGTATCTCCTTGTAGAATTCCAGTGACATTGTCAAAGAAATCTGTGTCACTATCAGGTGAATGGGTCATTTCGTTTGTGCCTTTGTACAGCACCATTTTAGCAGCAATGGTTTCTTTGGGGAGAACAAATGCTAGTAGTATTTGCTTCATCTTTCTTCTGTTTATGGAGTCAAATGCCTACGAGATATCTACAAACAGTTGTTGCCTTGAGAGTTTTGCTCAAACCCCTTCAACAATTGGATGAATAGTCAGGATCTCCAAAGTTGTGGATCAATTTCTATGAAATTCATTTTGGTTTTACTGTAAGGATTTTCTCTACTTCAGGTCGAATGTGATTAAGAAGAAGGGCATTATAAACCTTAGCAGTTATGGCAGTAAGAGTTATGCCTCTGTAAATCATAGTGATTCTGATGTCACCATTTTTGGGAATGAAGGATGCTTCTTTGATTATGCAATGCAATGTATAATTACTATAATCGCATTCTGTAGATGAGATATTACTACCTAATTCAGTGATATTACCAGAAGGCCAGTGGTTAGCTCAGTTAGTAAAGCATTTGCCAAGGAATTGCAATGTTCTGGGTTCAATACCAGCCCTTGCCAACTCGGTGCACGAGTAGCACAGCTTGGGTTCTGATTTGTATGGTAAAGCATCTGAGAGCTGAAGGTAGGTTTGGTGCTCCATTTCAGTAAAAACAATCTCCCTGGTCTAGCACTAATGAAAAGAGGATAGACTCCCTTCAGCTCATACTGACAATAGGCCACTCCACAGATTTCACAAGTTGATTTGATCTTAAATATACTGAAACAGATTTTCAGGGTGTTGTAATTTTATTTTCTATCAGCAGAGATGCTGATAAGTACACGTCCTGCATCCCTGATGCACAAAAATCTAAAAGGACACAGTAAAATCATAGCCATGCATCCCAGTGTTTTTCTTTTTTCTTCCCTCACCATTTTAAGCTAACTGTAAATACATTTCAATAGTTTCTGAGAAATGAATTACACACGATAGGTTACAAGGTAGGAGTTATATGGCTTTAGTTAATTCCCCAGATCATAAATAAAAACCCTACAATTTATTAAGAAACTTTAGTTGGGACCCATAAATTTTCCCGGGGACTCATTCAAAGCAAATATGTGCATCCCAGGACGTACTAAATCAAAAAGTTATCAGTGTCACTGTATTAGTATATTTCTTCTAACTGCAAGAAAAGTGTTTTCAAATGTTACTCACTCTTGAAAGGCAAAAAAAAATCTATAAATAATTAGTTTCTATTCCTTTTATCAATGAAATAATAGGAGAGAGAAAAAAGGGGGCAATGACACATTTAAATGAAAATAGTAAGAAATTTAAAATAAAATAAAAATAAAACCATAAGGCAGATACTTACAAAATTTGTGTCCAACACAGAGTTAAATACGGTAAAATTCAGATAAGATTGTGCAGCACCGAGTGGAGAGGGCTTGCTTGCCTTGGAAAATCAGCATTTGAAAGTCCTGGCTTTCATCTGGCCTTGAACACTGTCCGCTGGAATCAGAGAAGAAAAAGAAAAATACACAACAACTTCAGCAGGTTAAACCATAACAATATGTAAGGGAAGAGGACAGGAGGGAGTGAAAACTACAAACTTTATCTTTTCTTTATGACCTTGGGATTTTGCTAAACAAGTTGAAAAGGAAAAACAAAGAAAAAAGAAAAAAAAAAGATATTTGGAGCAGCAAACAATAGCCGCAGAAGGAAGTACAAACATATACACAGGAGAGGGAAGAAAAAAAAAAAAAAATATATATATATATATATACAGTTCAAAGAGAAAAAAAAAGAAGTGTCCCCAATTTAATGCTTACATTTACTTATTGCTATCAAAAATCTAAAAATAAAATTGTTTGCTTTTTATTTTTACAATTACACTATCGTTTGCCAGTAAATCTGTTTTATATTATCAATAAGGTCTCTGGGGAAAAGAAAAAAAATACGATTTCCAATTATTAATTTTCACTAGTTTTTCTTTTGAAAAGTTTTGAGGTGGATAATAAATGAACGGTGCTTTGTTTAATGACATATCAACCTTCATGGGTAATTTAATGCCAAAGCCATTCTTGTAGAAGAATAGTAATGGTACTATTTAATCCATAGCTGGGGGATGAGGGGATTTATAAATTTGCCAAGTTTGTATATAGTCTAGGCAGATTATGAATATATATGGTGCTAATGTATCTCCTTGTAGGACTCCAGTAACATTGTCAAAGAAATCTGTATTACATCAGATGAATGGACCATTGCTTTTGTGTTTTTGTACAGCATCATTGAAAGTGAACATAATATCGAGACTGAGTTTGAACTTGCTTACCATTTTTGTAGAAGAATCATAACTGTTATTATTTAATCCATATTTAACTCTTAACATCCTGTTGAGAATTTTCTAAGTCCAGAGCATTCCTATAAGGATGTATTTAAAAAAATGGCTAAAAATGACCTTTGCATCTAAAGTTACCTATTATTTCCCTTAAATCAAATACTTCTAAATATGTTTAATATTACATTTAAACAAAGGCTATCATTTGGGGTGGATTAGGAAAATGAATGAAACTTCCGGCTGGGTGGAATGAGGTGGTGTAGGACTTTAAGAGTTAAGTAAGGACCAAAGTAGGGTGTTGCATGTCATGGACTGCTCATCCACCAGGATTCCGTCCTTAAGCATTACAGGTCACCACCCATGGCTAACAGGTGGCTCATTTGGGGGAGGGGATTTTCCGTCTCTGCAGAGGTACAGTCAGTGTATTCTAAAACTCCAGCCAACAGGACCAAGGCAGATTATTTTATACTGAAGACATTTTTGTTTTATTCATTCTTTGAAGTTTTTTTTAAACTCATTTTTTTTATCTATTTTTTAAATCTATATTTTTTTAATCTATTTAACCCATCGTTAAAAAGTTAAAGTTAAAGTGTTTCCCTAAAAGAAGAAAAAAACCCATCAATACTGAATTTGCATTGCGATCTGTCCATTAAAAAGATTAATTTTATATTATTTATCTTCCAGCAACAAACATTTCTACCAAAACAAATAGAATCAGTAAGAGAAACTGGCAAATCATGTTTGATGCTTCAGAAAAGTATTTACCATTTGTTGGGAAAAAAAGAAAAAAAATAAAAAAAAAATTTTAAATCATTAACGTCATCACCAACATTGTTGTTATAATGATTAGTTTTTTTTATTCATTTCTTTTACTTGATGAACACTTTAGGCCTTTCAGCAGAAATTAGATTCCACAGAACGAAAAACTTATGAAAATATATGAAAACGTGTTTGTCGACCAGTAAGAGTTTGTGCCAGATTCCATTAAAATGGGAAAAGAAAAAGAAAAGAAAAGAAAATCGAGGTATGGAAATTCAACTATATAAACCGGAAAGGAGAGCAAATGGTGGGGCTGAGTTGATGGGGGGGGGGTAGGATGTAAAAACCAATGTTCTGAGTGAAAAACAGAACTGGAAAAAAAAAAAAAAAAAAAAAAAGGGAAAGAAAAAGGGCCAACAGAAATGAAATCCAGAGAGAAGAGGATGTGGAGGGCGCCGTGTAAGGGGAGGAGAGGGGTGATAGAGTAACAGAGAAAAAGAAATGGTGGGAGGATAAATCTCACACTGCTTATACACTCAATAGAAATTTTTAATGATTAACTGAGAGAGAAAGAGAGAGAGAGAGAGAGAGAGAGAGAGAGAGAGAGAAAGAGAGAAAGAGAAAGAGAGAAGAAAGAGAGAGAGAAAGAGAGAGAGAGAAAGAGAGAGAATTAAAACAGATCAGAAGGCATTCAACTGGTAAATTCTCAAATTGAAGTTCCATTTAATTAAGCATAGATTTTCTCAAATCACAAAGTCGGGCAGTTATCAAAATGTTAAATTGAAGGCTTTGTCATAATCAGGTCATGCGCACAGCACAGATACCGATGACTCTTTCTCACCACCCGTCACTATCAGACATCACCACTGCCAGGTCTTCCACACAGTATCCAGAATCCTACCAATTGCAATGAAGGGGTACTCCACACTCCCCAAAGTTCCAAAATTGGAACTTCACCATTAGATGCAGTTTAATGTCATAACCAGTCACTAAGACAGAGGGGGTTATATTGTTGACAGGTAATGACCTTTACTTGACCCCGCCCACAACTTCTGCCAATGGGAAGGTGTGAGAACAGCAATTAAGTTAGTCAGATTTTGGTTGTTAGTCAAAAGGAGCAGACGTAGGGGTCCTTTGCTCCCAATATGCCATCTTCTCAGAAAACACTTTTGGGCTGTGGGTTTTTAATAAAGGAATAAGAAAAACAAACCAAGTCTTGCTTATTTATAACAAACAAGAAATAAGCACAGACTACCAGCCCAAAAGAAGGAGCAGCCCAGAAAAAGAAAGATGGCCACCGACAAAGTAAGCACAAGAAGAACAACTAAGAGCCCATCTCCTCTCCTCTACTTACTCCCAATTATATACCTAGCCAGAGATACTGATAGGTACGCGTCCTGCGTCACTGACACATAAAAAAAACTAAAAGGACACATAAAAATCATATCCATGCGTCCCAGTGTTTTGTTTTTTCTTCTCCCACTATTTCCAGCTAAATGTAAATACATTTCAATATTTTTTTGGAAACGAATTACACGGTAGGGGTTACACGGCTTTAGTTGTTCATAGATAAAAACTCTACAATTTATTATGAAACTTTAGTTTCCTGAGGGCTCAATTAAATCAAATTTCCTGAGGGCTCAATTAAATCAAATACATGCATCCCAGGATGCACTAAATTAAAAAGCTATCAGCATCACCGCCAGCAGATAAACGGGTATATAACAAACCTTTTAAAAATGGCTAATTTTCTAACTAAAGTATCCTTCAAGATACAATAGACTATAATTTATATTCAAAAAAGAGGAAAAAACATGTCAAGAGTTTCAAAATCACCCTCCACCCACCTGTTTACTCACTATATATATATATACATATATATATTTACCAAACCCCTCCACATGAGCTGGACGCGACACAAGGTCAATTTCTTAAGCAGAGTTTAACAGGTTTGAATTCAGAGTTTTCCTTCTCCTTGACAAGTTACCTAGCCATGGTTAAAGAGTCCAGTCTGCCCTGCTATTTACCCATAGCTGGTGGGATAATAATTGGATGCATACCTTTCCCAAGGATATTAGCGCTATGAAATGCAAACAGCCTCGTCCAGGATTTGAAATCGCCTCGATAGTATCCATTTCCTATGACTCTAACCATTACACCACACGCCTCCACCTCCATTGACACACACACACACACACGCACATATATATGTGTGTGTATGTGTGTGTGTGTGTGTCAATGAAGTAGCTTAAACTCTCGAGATTTGTTTTTTTCCCCACCGTCTCTAAGATTCTAAGATTCTAAGATCTGTCTTTAACCAGAACAGCCAAGACGAAAAACTTCAAGTTGGCAAGCACAAGTATCCCTACCAAGACTATATGACTCCACACTTCCTGAGCAAAGACAAAATTGTTAACACTAAGTCATACACGGTTATGTAAACCGGAAACTTCAAATTACTTGCAAGACGGACAGGGGACTCATTGACATATGGCTACAGTTGGAGGAAGAAGCTGTCTCAAGGACTTTGAAGGTTTAGTTTAAATGAAAGAAAGAAAGAAACTATTGAAGTCAGTTAGTCTACTGTTGGTTTGAATAACAGCAACTAGCTAAGCCCAAGCAGTGTCCAAGACAGTTGGTATTTATAGAAATCAAGAATGATCCATTCATGCATTTGGGTGATTCCATTCCTTGAGTTCTGATTGGCTGCTTGGTTTCTATGATATTGTAGAGTTTTATAAATACCCTGTCATTATGCAGTAGAATTGCGACAAGACGGGTTTGTATTAAGTTACAACTGCTTGTTGCCGTGTCTTACCAATTCGACAGTAATTGGAACTTAGTTTGATTATTCTTCAGAAACATTTGAGGAAGAGAATGATGGATTGTAAGAAATGGATTCTCAAACATTTTGACGGTTTTATAATATACCGGTTTAGCTCAGTCAGTAGAGAGTCCACCTGGGAACCACAAGGTTCCTGGTTCGACACCGGTCCTCACCAATTCAGCATGTGAGTAGCACAGGGATCTGTGCAGTAAAGTGAGGAGTTGATGGTAGGTGTGGCACTACACCCCAGACGCTAAAAAACAATCTCCTTGGTCTAGTGTGAAAAGGGGATAAACTCCCTCACTGTCTGGCTGATACCAACATTAGGCCACTCCAACGATTTTTACTTACTTTTTTTCATAATATACCCAAGTTTGTTATATTTTATTTTTTTAATTCATAAACGTGGAATTAGTTAAGAGGTGTTGTATCTCTTGATATCTCATGATTCACAAAACGTCCATCTCAATGTTTTTAAAGGACTCTTATCTCATTATCTTCTACAAATATCATCTAGGTATAAAATAACTACAGACAGGTTGACATGCCATTAAAATCAATCAATCATCTAGTATTGATAGGATTGTGTGCAAAAAACCTCTTAAACAACAGCCAAATGTTAGTTGTTAAGGTCCAAGTTGAGAGCTCGATGTTCAATATTATTGAACAGAGCAATATAATTCATAAATAAAAAGCTTAAAAATTGGTCATTTTGTGGTTAAAGATCTATTTCTACCTCTACTTACACTGATACCTGTGGGTAGAAATAGATCTATAATCTCAAAATGACTGATTTTTAAGCTTTTTATTTACCAATATATATATATATATATATATATATATATATATATACACACAGTAATGCTGATACCTTTTTGATTTAGTGTTTCCTGGGACACACATATTTGCTTTGAATGAGTCTCCAGGAAAATTTATGGGTACCAACTAAAGCCAGCTAACTCCTAACTTGTAACCTATCCTGTGTAATTCATTTCTAAGAAAATATTGAAATGTATTTACAGTTAACTTGAAATGGTGAAGGAAGAAAAAGAAAAACACTGGGACGTATGGATATGATTTTACTGCATCCTTATAAATTTTGTGCATCAGGGATGCAGGACGCGTACCTATCAGCATCTCTGCATATCTTTTTCTCAGGTAAAAACTTTTTAGTATATTTAAGCATGTAATGTTTTAAACAAGCTAGCGGTATATTACAACCATTACAAAAGCACTTACTTTAGATAAAGCAGAAAAGATTATTCTATCTAAAAGACAAGCTAATAGTACAGATGAATATAAAACAAGAAATCACAATGATGAAAAGTTGTTGGTATGAGCCATACAGCGAGGGAGTCTGTCCCATTTTCACTAGCGCTAGACCAAGGAGATTATTTTAGCATCTGTGGTGGAGCGCCACACCAACCATCAGCTCCTCATTTTACCACAGAGATCCCTGTGCTACTCATATGTTGAGTTGATGAGGGCCGATATCGACCTAGGAACCTTATGATTTCTAGCCTAACGCTCTACCGACTGAGCTAACATTCTACATAATTACAGTAATGAAACATTGCAAGAGAATATAAAGCAGAAAACATTTTATAAAAATTCAAACTAGCACTACAGTTGAATAAAAGCCAAAAACCTCTATAATTTCCAGATGGTTATTGATAGGAGTGTGTTGAGGCATATTTAGGTATGGTAGACCAGCGGGTACCAACAAATATTGTTGGTTTTGTTTTGTTTTGTTTTACGGCATATCAACCTCAGTGGGTCATTTAATGCCGACAAAGTTTTGAAATAAATTCTTTCTTAATGGATAACAAATTTTGTTTATAAACTCATATTTTTCTATTTAACCCATAGATGGGACCCTAACAGGTACTACCACTCCGGGTCAGAGTGGACCAGGGAGCAATGGTGATGAAGGGGTGCTCCACATTCCCCAAACCTCCAAACTGGAACCTCACCATAAGATAGAGTTTAACGTCATTCCCAGGACATGTAGAACCTCAGCCACCGCCTTCTAGCACCCATATGATAAAAAGGGGTTGGGGCTTACCATAAGGGCAATAGGGTTGGGAAAATCATATAGGTGCGGGGCTTGACGTGACCAACCGATTGATCGGAGGGGGCCTCTCCGACCGCCCATCTAGCCTAAGTAAGGTTCTAAGTGGAGTGTTGCAGGTCATGGACTGCTCATCCACCTGGGTTCTATCCTTAAGCATCACAGGTCACCACCCACGGCCAACAGGTGGACCCATTTGGGGGAGTCTTATCCCTCTGCAGAGGTGCAGTCGTTGCTTTTTAACGCCCCAGCTGACAGGGCAGCAAATATTATTGGTACTTGGTTAGGATAATTCCTCTTACAGTACCGGTAATAATAATAATGTCATTTGAGTAAATAATATTATTATAGAGTTGGGCTAGGTAGAAGTGACTATCTGAAGTAAAATTATAGCCTATAGTAATGAGTATTAGGGATAGCCTACAGGAGGCCTCAACTTTGCATATAAGATACAGGATGTTTTTTTAGCCATTTTTTTTTCAAGAAAAGAGTGTGTCTTATATTCCATCAAATATGATATGTGTGTGCTTGTGTGTGAAAGTGGTTTAGCTCAGTCAGTAGAGCATCCGCCTAGGAATCACAAGGTTCCAGGTTCAAAACTGTCATATAGTACCTAAATAATGAAAATGGAATTGTCTGTTTTTCCTATAAATATCTGACAAAACCTCTGAAGAGAGAAACAACAAGATCTCCCAGGACTTGTTAATTCAATCTAGCAATTGCTAATTACTGTTTACCTTGTATTTTAGTAAACCTTTTTCCCTATCCTTGATACTCATTGTGTTTCTCCCTATTATTTCTCTTAACTCTGATACTCGACTTACAACAGATACTGGTTCCCACCAACTCAGCACATGAATAGTACAGTTTGGTAATCTGATCTATGTAGTAAAGCATCTGGGAGCTGACGATAAGTGTGATATTCCACCTTAGCAAAAACAATCTCTGGCGCTACCAGAAAGGGATAGACTCCCTCACTGTCTGACTGATACCAAAAATAGGCCACTCTCTGCTAGTGTATGTAACTAACACAAGAAAAACAGCACATCATAGCGAGATTTTTATTAGAGCACCAGATATAGGGAAATGAAAATTAGAATTCTTTAACTTAATAACACAAAGCAATTTCTAGTCCAATTTGCAATTATAATTTAGTGGGGTCTGCATTCATGCTGAAAGTTATTTTTAATTATCCAAATTTTCAATATAATGAAGTTAACTGAAAAATGCTCATTTGAATCCTTCACTCCTTCCTAAATAGAAGCATTAATATCATCATGGACAGCTCTTAACTATCAAAATCGAATTATAACCCTTCACTGCTTCCTCAATAGAAGGATCAATATGATCATGGACAGCTGTTAACTATTAAATGCTAACAAGAATCCTTCACTGCTTCCCGAATAGAAGAATCAATATCATCATGGACAGCTGCTGTGAAATGCAAATTAGAATCCTTCACTCTTTCCTAAATAGAAGCATCAATATCATCATAGATAGCTGTTAACTATTAGATGCTAACAAGAATTCTTCACTCCTTCCTGAATAGACGAATCAATATCATCATGGACAGCTATTAACTATTAAAGGCTACTTAAATCCTTCACTCTTTCCTAAATAGAAAAATCAATATCATGAGCAGCTGTTGATTTCACTTCTTCCTGAACAGAAGAATCAATATCATCATGGACCACTGTTACAACAGCTTCTTGATTCATCTAGTTTTACATAAAAGTTTGAGAGCTGGTATTTCAGAAAACCTTCAAGCAAAATTTGATAAGAGCACTCACTGTCAATGGCTTGGAGGCACTTAAATATAAAATGGATATAGGAGGGTTTTTTAAAGAATCATATAAACCTACATAAACACAGATATACACCAATATACACACTGTATATATTTATGTATAGATCAAATTTTCTATCAACCTCTACATCAGTGGTTCTTTCCCAAGGACCATTATAAGATTATTTTGAGGTCTAAGCAAGCTGTTGTAGGTGACTCACCTATGACCAGAACAATGGACTTACCCAAATGGTATATTTAGCAGAGCAAAGCTTCTCAAGTGAGAAGTAGCAAGTGCATGTCTTCGTGTACACTGTTACCAAGGAAACCCTCCTCATTTTGTACATTGATATATTGCTGAATACATCTGTTCTCTCCGTGTTGAGTATTTATTTATTGACCCTTAAAACAGGTCATAACACAAGCAAAAAATATTAATTATAAAAATACAATAGGATTTTTAAACATCAAACTCCCCCACAGTAAAATAGGGGTCCATAGGTAAAACAAACAAAAAAATGATTGAGAACCACTGCTCTACATGAAAAATAATTTTGTCAGGTTGAAATTCTAATACAGTGGTTCCCCCAGAATACAAATGCCCCATTTTCATATCATGGGAAATGGTTAGCAAGTTAGTTTTGCGAATCCGTTACTATGAAAAGCACGTTCAAACCTCACTAGATGCCCCATACTCATGACCTTGTATCAAATCTTACCTGTAGGATATATAATTTTTTTTTCTTTTTTGAATAAATTTTTAGAGAAAATGTTGCCCTAAAAAGAGCTGAACATATTTTTGAGAAAGTGAACACAATGTAACTTTCCTGTTTGTTTGCGTGCATCTCCTCCGTCTTTTTTGACCCACATCTTCACGTATTGTTCATTAAGTTTCTCATTGGAAATACTTTTGTGAAAGCATCTCTCATGTGTCAATTGATAGTTTACTTTGTGTTTTCATCTTGTTTTCAGCTGGGGTTTTTTTCTTTTTTTTTTTTAATTATCACCCTGGTGCATTCACAATGGCACCCAAGAAGAGCAATGAAGCAAATAAGAGTAAGAGAAAGTCCATGAGAACAATGGCTGGTTGGATTTTACGGCATGTCAACCCTTGTTGAGTTATTTTATACTGAAGACATTTTGCTTTATTCATTCTTGATGGGTATTAAAAAAATTCTATTTAAACTCAATTTTTGTTTAAACACAATTTTTTTTAAACTTGTTTTTTTATTTCTATTTGACCCATAGATGGGACCCTAACAGGTACTAGGAGTAATGGCAATGAAGGGGTACTCCACACTCCCCAGAGCTCCAGGATTGGAACTTTACCATTAGATGCAGTTTAACGTCATCACCAGGACACTAAGACTCTCAGTCACTGCCTTCTAACACAGATATGATAAAAAGGATTGTGTATTTGTCATAAGGGTAACAGGTTTGGGACAATCATATAGGTGCTAGGGATTGGCATGACCATGTCATTAAAACTATCAATCATAGATATAGATAGACTATCCATATCTTTAGACAGATATCTTTCAAGATATAAATCATATATCATATATATATATACATACCAATGCATAAGTCACACACTGGAGTTGCTCATAGCAGTTATTATCGTAGGAAATGGAATCATCAAAAGTTTAAATCCTGGATGAGGCTGTTTGTGTTTCACTTCATGCTAATGCCCTTGGGAAAGGTATGACCCCTCCCCCTAACTACTGCTATATAGTAGGGCTGATTGGGTTTTTTTAGTCTTGGTAGGTCAACCAGTCTAGGAAAAGGAAAACAGTGAATTAAAACCAGCTGTACCCCACTTTAAAAATTGACTTTGTGTTGCATCTAGCTCATAGCAGACAGGTTGGATAAACACACACATTAGCTCCCTACTTTACCTCACAGATCAGATTACCCAAGCTGTGTTACTCATGCACTGAGTTGGTGAGGGCCAGTATCAAACCTGGAACCTTGTGATTCCTAGCTAGATGTTCTACCAACTGAGCTAAACAGGCCCCCCTAAATATATATATATATATATATATATATATATATACACACACATTTGCTATCTACTTATCCAATGAATAAAACCCTCATTTCATTCCCCACAAACACTTTTTCTCTTTCCCTGGGATAAAATTATTAAAATCTCCAACATTATTATTATTATTATTATTATTACTATTATTATTTCCATTTTCCCACATCTGGTGCCATGTCTTGGTATCAAACCTTGAACCTTGTGATTTCCAGCCAGATGCTCTACCGACTGAGCTAGACAGCCCCCCCCCCAATATATACATATACACATTCGCTATCTACTCATCCAATAAATAGGACCCTTATTTCATTCCCCCACAAACACTTTTTCTCATTTCCTGGGATAAAAATTCAACCATTATTATTATTATTATTATTATTATTACTTCCATTTGCCCACATCTGGTGCCATGTCTTGGTTGGCTTTAGGCAAAAAAGAAAGAAAGAATGACAGGAAGTAGTCCAGTTTCTATTACAGTCAAGGGACTATTTAAGAAAGATGCCCATAAACCTATAATGAATGACACTACCACCGATCTAAAAAGGATTCAAGTACAATAAGTAAGAGTAAATTACTTGGAAATTATTCAAATATAAACCAACCAGCCAAGAAAGAAAAGCTTATGAAAGACTTCACTGCCAATCCTAAAATGTTTCACAAACAGAATTGCCTGAGTTAGCATTTTTATTTCAGGAAAATTAATCAAATAAATAAATAAATAAAATGATTCAAAAGCAAGCAAGATCCATCTGCTTATAATCTACACCAAAACTACAAAATGTTTTTTTAAAACAAGAAAAGAAAAAAAAAGAAGAAGAAAAGAACTCGAGCTATAAGAACATTTTAGATTTGTAATGGCTGACAGAAAAGATTTTGCAGAAAGGAAATGAATCACTTCTTGGAGATCATTGGGGAAAAAAAACAAATTGTGAGGATCTAAGAGATGAACCACTACCTGATACACCATTCTACGAGGGATACAGTCAAGATATTCTAAACCTCACCAACAGGACATGATATAAGCGGTGAAGCTGATAGCTTTTTGATTTAGTGCGTCCTGGGACACACATATTTTCTTTGAATGAGTCCCCAGGAAATTTGATGGCTCCAAACTAAAGTTTCTTAATAAATTGTAGAGTTTTTATCTATGAACAACTAAAGCTATTTAACTCCTACCTTGTACCACATACCATGTAATTTGTTTCCAAGAAAATATTGAAATGTTCAGTTAGCTTGAAATGGCTGGGAAGAAAAAAGAAAAACACTGGGATGCATGGAATCGATTTTACTGCACCCTTTTAGCTTTTTTTGCCTCAGGGACGCAGCATCTGTGTATAATATAGAAAAAAGAGTGAATTAAGGGTGTATGTAGAAAGATTATTTATAAAATGTATATGAAGTTTTTAAGAGGGTTTGGTTTGGTTTCTTTGTGTAATACCATATCAACATTTGTGGGTTATTTAATGTCAAAGGCATCCTTGTAGAAGAACAGTAGTGATACTATTTCATTTAACCTATAGCTGAGAGATATGGGGGTTCAAGAGCTCTAGAGAGTGTGGCGTACCCCTTCATTGGGTATTCAATTTTTTTTAAAGGGAAAGGGCCCTTGTATTTCATATCCCCCCCCCCATATTTCATTTTTGTAATAAAAGATCGTTTTATTTCTCAATCCCTCATTTTCGTATGATCTCCCAACATATATATGATTCCACTGCTTGTAATACTCTCTCTCTCTCTCTCTCTATATATATATATATATATATATATATATAATATATATATATATATATATAATATATATAACACTAGTAAAAGCATTTTTAATCAGTAAAAAAAAAAAACAGTGCTCAATGTACAAAAATGCAGAGCAACATCACAATATTTTCTTACTATGAAATAGAATAAAATCAATTTAAAAATTCACATTTGAGTTTGTAGCCAATCCTCAGGTGAGCCAGTATCGACATTTCTCTATACTGCCTCACCTGAGAATCAGCAATGCGAAATTCAAGAGTCGGAAGTTTTATCCTGTTTTTATTCTATCTTATAGATGAAAATATCATAATATAATATTATATATCTCATACACATATATATACACATTGACACACACCTAACATATGATCTTAAATGACTTGATGACAAAAAAAATTATAAAAATGTAATTATTCTGATATTCCCTCTTCATATACAAAATGCAATAAGGCAGTGAGGTCTCAAAAATGGGCTCATAAGTTAATAATTTGGAAGAAAGGAAGAGGGTTCTGGTCCAGAAAAATATGAAATCAGGGCCAGATTTATATGGGGAAAAAGGGTACAATTGCCCCACACACACCAGAGGGGCACCCAGACTTCCTTTATAAAACCTATCATCATCATCATCATCATGCTGCGCTATTAGCACATCCGTGATAATCTTTCTCCAACCGTCTCTATAACTCATTGTTCTCGGGAGGTCTTCTGTGCAGCATCCAGTATCCATGCAGAGCTGGTCAATGTACGTCTTTGCTGGACAGCCTACACTGGCGTGCCCATGTGCTGGCTTCCACAGGAGGATGTCACTTATGAGTTCATCCTTGCTTCTCCAGCAGTGTCCTGCATGTCTTGTTTGTCTTACTCGGATGGTTTGGGTGATATGGGGCAGGTGACTGTACAGCTGTTTTCTCGTGGAGTGATAAAATTTTATTATTGAAAAAATAATGTTGATTTGCTGCAAGTTGGAAAAAATTATATCATTTTTATCGTATCCTACAAACTGAAAAATATATTTGAGAAAAATAAAATCAAGCTTTTTCTGCGGAACTTAACTTATAAGTTTTTTTCTTTTTTACTTTACTTCAATTTTTTTTATTTTTTTTATTTCTCATGTACCTAATTTAATTTCTGTCTTGGGGGCAATTTGAGGGGACCCCTAACCAAAAGTGCCCTAGGACCCCCAAGGTCTAAATCCGGCTCAGTGTGAAACAGTGTGGAAAACATACTAAGAATTTTTTTAAGTAATATGGTGCCTTTAAGTTTAACAGTTTTGTAATTAATTTAATACATATGTCACTGTAATTAACTTTTTCCTCTCTTTGCAGATCTTAGTTAGCCAGAACTTGAATATCTGGGATCATTTTTTTTATTCTCAACTAATTAGACATGTCTAATTTAGTTTACATTTATAAATGCTAAAATAATTCTGTAAATTAAAAATCAGCATCAACTTGATTATATTTTGATGATTAAGATTAAAATTTTAAAAATAAAAAAAATGACCTTCACTCTTGATGAAAAAAAAAAAAGGTAGGGTAGAGAATTTCAGAAGTGTAAACAAATTCATGCATAATGCCAAGTTTTAAAAAAGATTTTATCACACATTTTGAACAAATAGAACTTGGTTTTCAACATGGAAGGAGAAGATATTATATATATATATATATATATATATATATATATATATACGGGAGAAATATGAGGAGATTATCCGATAGTATGTGGAGAAAGGAAGACAAACACGGGATGTTGTAGAAAAAAGGATGTTTATTGTAGGTAGTGATGTCGACGATGCAACGTTTCGGTCTGTTAGACCTTCTTCAGGACTTTAGGAATAGAGTTCTTGCTTCAGTGGTGATCATTTTCCTTCTAATGAATTGAGGAGGTCGTGAATAAGGGCCGGGGGGGGGCAGGTTGATGGTATCAGAAGAGGTTGGAGGTGGAACTCTCCCTCTCTCTAATAGGGAGTGTATCATGGTGGAATCCAATAGTGCCACAGGTGTTAGAGTCCACTATTATGTACACACACAAGGGGATGTGTTTTACCATTTCAATGGTCTTATTATTATTAAAGAATATATATTTTACAGATACACCCCCCCCCACACACACACATATATATATATATACATTTGTGAATAAAAAGGCCTTAAAATACCATGGGTATCGTGATTATGGACCATTTCCACTCGTGGGTATCTGGGGCCCATCGAGCTTCATCAGACCACATTTTTATTTATTCAGGCAGGCAAATGGACAAATTCAGTTTACATTTATACATTTTCCCGCCTCCTGGGGCGATATTTGTGTATTTTTTATATATATATATATATATATATATATATATATATATATATATATATATGGGGGGGGGTATCTGTAAAAATATATATGTAGAAATGTAAATAAGAAAAATATTTATTCCATAATCTATTACTAGAGTTATTACTTCCCATTTATCAATAAATTCATCATTTGGAATATTTTGTTTTTTATTCTGATTTATATTTCTAAATACCACTGGAGTCTTTCCTATATTTTTAGAGACAGAGAGAGATAATATAGTTTACTATATTTATAAGTAAAGAGTGCTCAAACACTTGCTTTGAAAATCACATAGGCGAGAAAACTGTTAGTTACAAGTGCTATTGACTTCATGTCTTTGCAACCCTAACTTTATATATATATATATATATATATATATATGAGAGAGAGAGAGGGGGGGTGAAATTGGTTCCTTATAATTAATTACCATAAATGTTCATTGCTTAAGTTACATGAGACTGCATTTAATTACACAGAGAGGAAGTGAAAGTTCACAAGTCATGTAAAACTCCAATTTTTTTCTTATATATGTGTCATATACTTAAATACAATACCATCCTTATTTTTACTAAATATTTATTAATTATATCATAGATTGTATTAATCATATAATTTATATATTACTAAAATTCTCATTATATATAATATATGCAATATTGGGCTGGTTAACTCAGTCAGTTGAGCATTCACCTAGGAATTGCAAGGTTCCAGGTTCAATACCAGTCTTCACCAACTCAGCAAATGAGTAGCACAGCTTGGGTAATCTGATTTGTGTAGTAAAACAATTGGGAGCTGACAGTAGATGTGGTGCTCCATCTCAGCAAAACAATCTTCCTGGTCCTTGTCTACTGAAGAAGCAAGAACAACTTGCACATGGACACATGAGTGTGGGTTGACCAGCAAAAACCTATATCAATCAGTTCTGCATGGATACTGGATGCTGTGCAGAGGACTTCCCAGGAGTGATGGCCAATAGTGACAGATGGCATTGGAGAGTCATAGAGATCTGTGATGAGGTCTATTTACTTGGAAATTATTCAAATAAAACGCAACCAGCCAAGAAAGAAAAGCTTATGAAAGACTTCACTGCCAACCTAAAATGTTTCACAAACAGAATTGCCTGAGTTAGCATTTTATTTTTAGGAAAATTAATCAAATAAATAAATAATAAATAAAATGATTCAAAGCAAGCAAGATCCATCTGCTTTATATCTACACCAAAACTACAAAATGTTTTTTTTAAAACAAGAAAAGAAAAAAAAGAAGAAGAAAAGACTCGAGCTATAAGAACATTTTAGATTTGTAATGGCTGACAGAAAAGATTTTGCAGAAAGGAAAGATCACTTCTTGGAGATCATTGGGGAAAAAAACAAATTGTGAGGATCTAAGAGATGAACCACTACCTGATACACCATTCTACGAGGGATACAGTCAAGATATTCTAAACCTCACCAACAGGACATGATATAAGCGGTGAAGCTGATAGCTTTTGATTTAGTGCGTCCTGGGACACACATATTTTCTTTGAATGAGTCCCCAGGAAATTTGATGGCTCCAAACTAAGTTTCTTAATAAATTGTAGAGTTTTTATCTATGAACACTAAAGCTATTTAACTCCTACCTTGTACCACATACCATGTAATTTGTTTCCAAGAAAATATTGAAAGTTTCAGTTAGCTTGAAATGGCTGGGAAGAAAAAAGAAAAACACTGGGATGCATGGAATCGATTTTACTGCACCTTTTAGCTTTTTTTGCCTCAGGGACGCAGCATCTGTGTATAATATAGAAAAAAGAGTGAATTAAGGGTGTATGTAGAAGATTATTTATAAAAGTGTATATGAAGTTTTTAAGAGGGTTTGGTTTGGTTTCTTTGTATAATACCATATCAACATTTGTGGGTTATTTAATGTCAAAGGCATCCTTGTAGAAGAACAGTAGTGATACTATTTCATTTAACCTATAGCTGAGAGATATGGGGGTTCAAGAGCTCTAGAGAGTGTGGCGTACCCCTTCATTGGGTATTCAATTTTTTTTAAAGGGAAAGGGCCCTTGTATTTCATATCCCCCCATATTTCATTTTTGTAATAAAAGATCGTTTTATTTCTCAATCCCTCATTTTCGTATGATCTCCCAACATATATATGATTCCACTGCTTGTAATACTCTCTTCTCTCTCTCTATATATATATATATATATATATATATATACATTATATATATATATATATATATATATATTAATTAACACTAGTAAAAGCATTTTTAATCAGTAAAAAAAAAAACAGTGCTCAATGTACAAAAATGCAGAGCAACATCACATATTTTCTTACTATGAAATAGAATAAAATCAATTTAAAAATTCACATTTGAGTTTGTAGCCAATCCTCAGGTGAGCCAGTATCGACATTTCTCTATACTGCCTCACCTGAGAATCAGCAATGCGAAATTCAAGAGTCGGAAGTTTTATCCTGTTTTTATTCTATCTTATAGATGAAAATATCATAATATATATTATATATCTCATACACATATATACACATTGACACACAACCTAACATATGATCTTAAATGACTTGATGACAAAAAAAATTATAAAAATGTAATTATTCTGATATTCCTCTTCATATACAAAATGCAATAAGGCAGTGAGGTCTCAAAATGGGCTCATAATAATATTTGGAAGAAAGGAAGAGGGTTCTGGTCCAGAAAAATATGAAATCAGGGCCAGATTTATATGGGGAAAAAGGGTACAATTGCCCACACACACCAGAGGGGGCACCCAGACTTCCTTTATAAAACCTATCATCATCATCATCATCATGCTGCGCTATTAGCACATCCGTGATAATCTTTCTCCACGTCTCTTATAACTCATTGTTCTCGGAGGTCTTCTGTGCAGCATCCAGTATCCATGCAGAGCTGGTCAATGTACGTCTTTGCTGGACAGCCTACACTGGCGTGCCCATGTGCTGGCTTCCACAGGAGGATGTCACTTATGAGTTCATCCTTGCTTCTCCAGCAGTGTCCTGGAAAACTGTATAGATCAATTTTCTATCAACCTCTACATCAGTGGTTCTTTCCCAAGGACCATTATAAGATTATTTTGAGGTCTAAGCAAGCTGTTGTAGGTGACTCACCTATGACCAGAACAATGGACTTACCCAAATGGTATATTTAGCAGAGCAAAGCTGCTCAAGTGAGAAGTAGCAAGTGCATGTCTTCGTGTACACTGTTACCAAGGAAACCCTCCTCATTTTGTACATTGATATATTGCTGAATACATCTGTTCTCTCCGTGTTGAGTATTTATTTATTGACCCTTAAAACAGGTCATAACACAAGCAAAAAATATTAATTATAAAAATACAATAGGATTTTTAAACATCAAACTCCCCCACAGTAAAATAGGGGTCCATAGGTAAAACAAACAAAAAAATGATTGAGAACCACTGCTCTACATGAAAAATAATTTTGTCAGGTTGAAATTCTAATACAGTGGTTCCCCCAGAATACAAATGCCCCATTTTCATATCATGGTGAAATGGTTAGCAAGTTAGTTTTGCGAATCCGTTACTATGAAAAGCACGTTCAAACCTCACTAGATGCCCCATACTCATGACCTTGTATCAAATCTTACCTGTAGGATATATAATTTTTTTTCTTTTTTGAATAAATTTTTAGAGAAAATGTTGCCTAAAAAGAGCTGAACATATTTTTGAGAAAGTGAACACAATGTAACTTTCCTGTTTTGTTTTGGTGCATCTCCTCCGTCTTTTTGACCCACATCTTCACGTATTGTTCATTAAGTTTTCTCATTGGAAATACTTTTGTGAAAGCATCTCTCATGTGTCAATTGATAGTTTACTTTGGTTTTCATCTTGTTTTCAGCTGGGGTTTTTTTCTTTTTTTTTTTAATTATCACCCTGGTGCATTCACAATGGCACCCAAGAAGAGCAATGAAGCAAATAAGAGTAAGAGAAAGTCCATGAGAACAATGGCTGGTTGGATTTTACGGCATGTCAACCCTTGTTGAGTTATTTTATACTGAAGACATTTTGCTTTATTCATTCTTGATGGGTATTAAAAAAAATTCTATTTAAACTCAATTTTTGTTTAAACACAATTTTTTTAAACTTGTTTTTTTATTTCTATTTGACCCATAGATGGGACCCTAACAGGTACTAGGAGTAATGGCAATGAAGGGGTACTCCACACTCCCAGAGCTCCAGGATTGGAACTTTACCATTAGATGCAGTTTAACGTCATCACCAGGACACTAAGACTCTCAGTCACTGCCTTCTAACACAGATATGATAAAAAGGATTGTGTATTTGTCATAAGGGTAACAGGTTTGGGACAATCATATAGGTGCTAGGATTGGCATGACCATGTCATTAAAACTATCAATCATAGATATAGATAGACTATCCATATCTTTAGACAGATATCTTTCAAGATATAAATCATATATCATATATATATATACATACCAATGCATAAGTCACACACTGGAGTTGCTCATAGCGTTATTATCGTAGGAAATGGAATCATCAAAAGTTTAAATCCTGGATGAGGCTGTTTGTGTTTCACTTCATGCTAATGCCCTTGGGAAAGGTATGACCCCTCCCCCTAACTACTGCTATATAGTAGGGCTGATTGGGTTTTTTTAGTCTTGGTAGGTCAACCAGTCTAGGAAAAGGAAAACAGTGAATTAAAACCAGCTGTACCCCACTTTAAAAAATTGACTTTGTGTTGCATCTAGCTCATAGCAGACAGGTTGGATAAACACACACATTAGCTCCCTACTTTACCTCACAGATCAGATTACCCAAGCTGTGTTACTCATGCACTGAGTTGGTGAGGGCCAGTATCAAACCTGGAACCTTGTGATTCCTAGCTAGATGTTCTACCAACTGAGCTAAACAGGCCCCCCTAAAATATATTATATATATATATATATATATATATACACACACATTTGCTATCTACTTATCCAATGAATAAAACCCTCATTTCATTCCCCACAAACACTTTTTCTCTTTCCCTGGGATAAAATTATTAAAATCTCCAACATTATTATTATTATTATTATTATTACTATTATTATTTCCATTTTCCCACATCTGGTGCCATGTCTTGGTATCAAACCTTGAACCTTGTGATTTCCAGCCAGATGCTCTACCGACTGAGCTAGACAGCCCCCCCCCCAATATATACATATACACATTCGCTATCTACTCATCCAATAAATAGGACCCTTATTTCATTCCCCCACAAACACTTTTCTCATTTCCTGGGATAAAAATTCAACCATTATTATTATTATTATTATTATTATTACTTCCATTTGCCCACATCTGGTGCCATGTCTTGGTTGGCTTTAGGCAAAAAGAAAAGAAAGAATGACAGGAAGTAGTCCAGTTTCTATTACAGTCAAGGGACTATTTAAGAAAGATGCCCATAAACCTATAATGAATGACACTACCACCGATCTAAAAAGGATTCAAGTACAATAAGTAAGAGTAAATTACTTGGAAATTATTCAAATAAAACCAACCAGCCAAGAAAGAAAAGCTTATGAAAGACTTCACTGCCAATCCTAAAATGTTTCACAAACAAATTGCCTGAGTTAGCATTTTTATTTCAGGAAAATTAATCAAATAATAAAAAATAATAAAATGATTCAAAAGCAAGCAAGATCCATCTGCTTATAATCTACACCAAAACTACAAAATGTTTTTTTAAAACAAGAAAAGAAAAAAAAAGAAGAAGAAAGAACTCGAGCTATAAGAACATTTTAGATTTGTAATGGCTGACAGAAAAAGATTTTGCAGAAAGGAAATGAATCACTTCTTTGGAGATCATTGGGGAAAAAAACAAATTGTGAGGATCTAAGAGATGAACCACTACCTGATACACCATTCTACGAGGGATACAGTCAAGATATTCTAAACCTCACCAACAGGACATGATATAAGCGGTGAAGCTGATAGCTTTTTGATTTAGTGCGTCCTGGGACACACATATTTTCTTTGAATGAGTCCCCAGGAAATTTGATGGCTCCAAACTAAAGTTTCTTAATAAATTGTAGAGTTTTTATCTATGAACAACTAAAGCTATTTAACTCCTACCTTGTACCACATACCATGTAATTTGTTTCCAAGAAAATATTGAAATGTTCAGTTAGCTTGAAATGGCTGGGAAGAAAAAAGAAAAACACTGGGATGCATGGAATCGATTTTACTGCACCCTTTTAGCTTTTTTTGCCTCAGGGACGCAGCATCTGTGTATAATATAGAAAAAAGAGTGAATTAAGGGTGTATGTAGAAAGATTATTTATAAAATGTATATGAAGTTTTTAAGAGGGTTTGGTTTGGTTTCTTTGTATAATACCATATCAACATTTGTGGGTTATTTAATGTCAAAGGCATCCTTGTAGAAGAACAGTAGTGATACTATTTCATTTAACCTATAGCTGAGAGATATGGGGGTTCAAGAGCTCTAGAGAGTGTGGCGTACCCCTTCATTGGGTATTCAATTTTTTTTAAAGGGAAAGGGCCCTTGTATTTCATATCCCCCCCCCCATATTTCATTTTTGTAATAAAAGATGTTTTATTTCTCAATCCCTCATTTTCGTATGATCTCCCAACATATATATGATTCCACTGCTTGTAATACTCTCTCTCTCTCTCTCATATATATATATATATATATATATATATATATATATATATATATATATATATTTAACACTAGTAAAAGCATTTTTAATCAGTAAAAAAAAAAACAGTGCTCAATGTACAAAAATGCAGAGCAACATCACAATATTTTCTTACTATGAAATAGAATAAAATCAATTTAAAAATTCACATTTGAGTTTGTAGCCAATCCTCAGGTGAGCCAGTATCGACATTTCTCTATACTGCCTCACCTGAGAATCAGCAATGTGAAATTCAAGAGTCGGAAGTTTTATCCTGTTTTTATTCTATCTTATAGATGAAAATATCATAACATAATATTATATATCTCATACACACACACATATATATATATACATTGACACATACCTAACATATGATCTTAAATGACTTGATGACAAAAAAATTATAAAAATGTAATTATTCTGATATTCCCTCTTCATATACAAAATGCAATAAGGCAGTGAGGTCTCAAAAATGGGCTCATAAGTTAATAATTTGGAAGAAAGGAAGAGGGTTCTGGTCCAGAAAAATATGAAATCAGGGCCAGATTTATATGGGGAAAAAGGGGACAATTGCCCCACACACACCAGAGGGGCACCCAGACTTCCTTTATAAAACCTATCATCATCATCATCATCATCATGCTGTGCTATTAGCACATCCGTGATAATCTCTCTCCAACCATCTCTATAACTCATTGTTCTCAGGAGATCCTCTGCGCAGCATCCGATATCCGCGCAGAGCTGATCAATGTACATCTTTGCTGGACGGCCTAAACTGGCGTGCCCATGTGCTGGCTTCCACAGGAGGATGTCACTTATGAGTTCATCCTTGCTTCTCCAGCAGTGTCCTGCATGTCTTGTTTGTCTTACTTGGATGGTTTGGGTGATATGGGGCAGGTGACTGTACAGCTGTTTTCTCGTGGGGTGATAAAATTTTATTATTGAAAAAATAATGTTGATTTGCTGCAAGTTGGAAAAAATTATATCATTTTTATCGTATCCTACAAACTGAAAAATATATTTGAGAAAAATAAAATCAAGCTTTTTCTGCGGAACTTAACTTATAAGTTTTTTTCTTTTTTACTTTACTTCAATTTTTTTTATTTTTTTTATTTCTCATGTACCTAATTTAATTTCTGTCTTGGGGGCAATTTGAGGAGACCCCTAACCAAAAGTGCCCTAGGACCCCCAAGGTCTAAATCCGGCTCAGTGTGAAACAGTGTGGAAAACATACTAAGAATTTTTTAAAGTATTATGGAGCCTTTAAGTTTAACAGTTTTGTAATTAATTTAATACATATGTCACTGTAATTAACTTTTTCCTCTCTTTGCAGATCTTAGTTAGCCAGAACTTGAATATCTGGGATCATTTTTTTTATTCTCAACTAATTAGACATGTCTAATTTAGTTTACATTTATAAATGCTAAAATAATTCTGTAAATTAAAAATCAGCATCAACTTGATTATATTTTGATGATTAAGATTAAAATTTTAAAAATAAAAAAAATGACCTTCACTCTTGATGAAAAAAAAAAAAGGTAGGGTAGAGAATTTCAGAAGTGTAAACAAATTCATGCATAATGCTAAGTTTTAAAAAAGATTTTATCACACATTTTGAACAAATAGAACTTGGTTTTCAACATGGAAGGAGAAGATATATATATATATATATATATATATATATATATGGGAGAAAATATGAGGAGATTATCCGACAGTATGTGGAGAAAGGTAGACAAACACGGGATGTTGTAGAAAAAGGATGTTTATTGTAGGTAGTGATGTTGACGATGCAACGTTTCGGTCTGTTAGACCTTCTTCAGGACTTTAGGAATAGAGTTCTTGCTTCAGTGGTGATCATTTTCCTTCTAATGAATTGAGGAGGTCGTGAATA
Organism: Doryteuthis pealeii; assembly: GCA_023376005.1. Taxonomy (NCBI): domain Eukaryota; kingdom Metazoa; phylum Mollusca; class Cephalopoda; order Myopsida; family Loliginidae; genus Doryteuthis; species Doryteuthis pealeii. Next base: position 90,284,969 of record CM042141.1, read on the forward strand.
AGGGCCGGGGGGGGGGCGGTTGATGGTATCAGAAGAGGTTGGAGGTGGACTCTCCCTCTCTCTAAAGGGAGTGTATCATGGTGGACTCCAATAGTGCCACAGGTGTTAGAGTCCACTATTATGTACACACACAAGGGGATGTGTTTTACCATTTCAATGGTATTATTATTAAAAGAATATATATATTTTACAGATACACCCCCCCCACACACACACATATATATATATATACATTTGTGAATAAAAAGGCCTTAAATACCATGGGTATCGTGATTATAGACCATTTCCACTCGTGGGTATCTGGGGCCCATCGAGCTTCATCAGACCACATTTTTATTTTATTCAGGCAGGCAAATGGACAAATTCAGTTTACATTTATACATTTTTCCCCGCCTCCGGGGCGATATTTGTGTATTTTTTATATTATATATATATATATATATATATATATATATATATTGGGGGGGGGTATCTGTAAAAATATATATGTAGAAATGTAAATAAGAAAAATATTATTCCATAATCTATTACTAGAGTTATTACTTCCCATTTATCAATAAATTCATCATTTGGAATATTTTGTTTTTTATTCTGATTTATATTTCTAAATACCACTGGAGTCTTTCCTATATTTTTAGAGACAGAGAGAGATAATATAGTTTACTATATTTATAAGTAAAGAGTGCTCAAACCACTTGCTTTGAAAATCACATAGGCGAGAAACTGTTAGTTACCAAGTGCTATTGACTTCATGTCTTTGCAACCCTAACTTTATATATATATATATATATATATTATATAGTGAGAGAGAGAGAGAGGGGGGTTGAAATTGGTTCCTTATAATTAATTACCATAAATGTTCATTGCTTAAGTTACATGAGACTGCATTTAATTACACAGAGAGGAAGTGAAAGTTCACAAGTCATGTAAAACTCCAATTTTTTTCTTATATATGTGTCATATACTTAAATACAATACCATCCTTATTTTTACTAAATATTTATTAATTATATCATAGATTGTATTAATCATATAATTTATATATTACTAAAATTCTCATTATATATAATATATGCAATATTGGGCTGGTTAACTCAGTCGGTTGAGCATTCACCTAGGAATTGCAAGGTTCCAGGTTCAATACCAGTCTTCACCAACTCAGCAAATGAGTAGCACAGCTTGGGTAATCTGATTTGTGTAGTAAAACAACTGGGAGCTGACAGTAGATGTGGTGCTCCATCTCAACAAAACAATCTTCCTGGTCCTTGTCTACTGAAGAAGCAAGAACAACTTGCACATGGACACATGAGTGTGGGTTGACCAGCAAAAACCTATATCAATCAGTTCTGCATGGATACTGGATGCTGTGCAGAGGACTTCCCAGGAGTGATGGCCAATAGTGACAGATGGCATTGGAGAGTCATAGAGATCTGTGATGAGGTCATGGCTTGATGGTGATGATAAGTATTGTCACCATTCTTGTTAGCCATTGAATTCTTTGGGTTTTATAATCATCCTAATTGATACAAAATGAATACAAGAGAAAACTATTCATTTGATATAATGTACAACTGATAAAGTTATTGGCCAAGATTAGATACAAGAAAAATGAACATACTCATTCCATTAATTAATGGCAAATCATGACAGGAATTATGATACAAACATGCAAGATATTATTCCTCTGATTTTTTGAAATGAGGCTTGATAATTTGGATTATTCGGACTATTGTCCTCATCTTTATTGTTATCTACACTATTTCTCTGAATTTTTTAGATGAGGCTTGATTATTTGGATTATTCGGACTATTGTCCTCATCTTTATTGTTATCTAAACTATTTCTCTGAATTTTTGACATGAGGCTTGATTATTTGTATTATTCGGACTATTGTCCTTATCTTTATTGTTATCTGCACAATGTTTCAGCCAATGTCCAATTGGATACATGGCATAGTAGATACAGGCGTTGAGTTAATACAGTTCTAAATGACAGTTATCTCTAGGCTACAGGTTCAATTCTGGTCAAGGGCGACAGTAACATAGATTAATTAACACAGCTTAACACATGTACCCAGTCATGGTTAGCAGAATGAGAACAGTCTACCCCGTGGATTGAATAAAGGGTTAGGTTGAAAGTTCCGTTAAGGCTCCAGATTACAACAAGAAGGTTCCCGAGTTTGAAGAGAAGGTTCCCAAGTTCAACAAGAAATACCTGAAGAAGGCCAGAGGGCACATCGGCCAAAACGTTGTGCAGATAACAATAAAGATGAGGACAATAGTCCAAATAATACAAATGCAAGATATTGTATACATATTTTTTGGCATCTTTTTGTCATGTAATGGTATGCAAGCTAGTTTTGCAGATCCATTACTTAATAGCAAGTTTAATCCTCACTAGACGCTCCATTCTTGCGACCTTGGTTCACATCCTACCCATGGCAAATGGGTTGGGTAAATTTGTATACAGATTTTGAAAATTAAAATTCAAAAACAAACTTCCACGTACCACGTACCAAATTCCAGTTAATCAAAATGTTTCGGGCAAAGCAAATAAAATTTTAATTAGTGTTTGTATTAAAAAAATTTGTTTTGAATAGTTATATAACCTTTTTTTCCCAACACAAACTTTAAAGTATTATATTATAATCGTTTAAAGTCAGAGTTAGGAACAGTTGTGATGATATTTAGAGTGAAAGAATAAATAATCTCTGATTTTTTTAATGAAGAATGTGTAACCCTAATCTATGTTTAAATTATAATAGTTCAATGGTCGTAATTAAAATAGGGATGAATAATTTGGAACATAAAAAAAACTTACTAAATTTTCAAAGCCCTGGATTCAGAGAATTGATTTTTTTTTTAAAAAGAAAATACTTAAAAATTACTATTTTCAGATTAAAATCTGATATAAACTGAGTTATTCAATATGTGTGTTACTAAAAATTACAGAAGAAGAAAAGTTTACAAAAAGTTTGGTGATCGGAAGGAATGAATACAGAAAAAGCACTTTTGTTTGGAAATTTATATTTCAAATTAAATAAATCAGTCATTCAATTTTTTTTCTGATTGATGACGTTCAATATATATATATATATATATATATATATATATATATATATATATATGTATGTATAGATAAAAGGGTATGAAAACACACAATGCTGTTAAAATTAAAATATTTTATATTATATTCATAGCTAATATTGAACAATACTTCGATTTATAAAAATCATCATCAGAGCTTGTTTTTAATCCAGACTCATCAAGAGAGAAGCAGAAAATAATTTAAATTCAAACCGGAAGCATTGTTAAGTCGTAAAACACATGTCTGTGGATGACATATATATATATATATATATATATTATATATATATATATTAGGTATACCCGAAAATTATATATATATATATATATGAATATTAGGTATACCCAAAAATTCAGTTGCTTTTCATTTTAAAAAACAAATTAAAATTAATCAAATCGATTATTTAAGGTCAAATTTTTATCTAAGTTGAAAAGTACTAACAGAATGTGCATCAGTAAAAAAAAGCAAAATAATATTACATATGTAATTTATTTTTAATACATTTAAAACAATTTTTTCGGTCAATTTCGATCGCATTGGCTGTAAACGCTGTTTAAAGATGGCAGAAAATCCATGTTTACAAAATAAATTTAACATTTTCTCGATTGAAAAATTTACCAAAAATTAGGAAATTATTCAATTTTAATGAAATTTTCAGTATTGATTTACCAATGAATGAATTTTATAATGTATCAGTTATTTTATTTCAAAACTTTAATTAGGTATTTCTGCTATGATAAATTAAAATTAATATATAAAATTCATTTAAAATATGAGCAGCATGATGTTAAGTTTAAAATTTCATATTATTTTTATGCTAAAAACATTTTTTTAATAACTACTTTACTTTAGTATCAATCACCAATTCTTTTGGTCGAAAACTGTATGGGAAATTTAGCGCCCCCCCCCCCACACACACACACACTTTTAAACGGAAAAAATATTGATGTATACTTTTTTCTTTTATAAGATAATAGCCAATTAAATAATTATTGAAATGAGTAAAAAAAATCTCCAAATAATTTGTTTTGTAAAAACACGGATTTTTCGACAAATTGGGTGTACCTAATATATATATTAAATGTTTATTAGACCAATTTTCCTTAAATTAAATGTACTTAACTTATAAAATAAATATAAACTGGATAAACAACGTGACGTGCTTTTATTAAAATAATCAGTTGGTAGAGTTGAAAAGAGAGAAGAAAAAACTTCGGTTTGGAAAGTTGATATTTTATTTAACTTAGCTTGGCACAGTTTATCACGAAAGCACCCAGAGAGAGGATCGAACTCAGTACAGTACACTGAAAATATGAACTTGTTGACTCTGCTCTATAGCAGGCGCAACAGATGTATGTGTTTTAAACCTAAGGATCTACTTCACTAATACCCAAACAAAACATGGTTTGGGAGGTGTAAAACAACAACAACAATGACTTGCATTAAAAACAAAAAAGAAAGAACTTAACTTAGCGATCTCTAGGCCTGGGATTAAATTTAATTCAAATCATTTCAATCTAAAAGTATAAACTTGAATTTAATAATATTAATCACCATAAAAAAAATTGTCTTTTTTAAATGTCTTGCTTTAGTTTTTTAACCAAAAAGAAACTTTCTTTTTAATACATAACATAAAGGCCACAGTAAGGTTCAATCTTTAGAAGTATGAGGCACTCATTAATAAATAAATAAATACCCATTTCTTTCTCCCCAGTTTAACAAACTATTTCCTAAAGTTAATGGGCTTTTTTATTCAATTACTTCCAATCTATTAAATTAATTAAAAAAATATGTACGGTTGACCCGTCTACTAATTTACTTACTTAATCAACAGGTTGTGAAAATTAGAAAAGAAAAGAAAAAGAAACGCTAAAAAAATCAAATTTTAGGGAGAGAGAATCGAATGTTCAATAATTTGGGGGTCTTTTTTTTTTTCTTTCTTTTTTTTTGGAGGGGGGGAGGGCAATAAATTTTATTCATAAGTATCAGATTTCTACACTTTAGAAGATAACCTTAAAAGGAAATTTCACGGTTCAGGGTTTTTTTTAACTTAATATTGCAAATGTCGCATCTCGTCTAAATTTTTTTTTTTTTTTTTTAAATTTCTGACACTGGCCCTTAAAACAAAAGAAATTTCACAAAGGAATCTTAAAAGAAACACGAAAAAAGAGAAAAGACTAGGAAATAGAAATGGTATTGTTTATTTACAGTAGGTTTTTATGTGATCAAACCTATACTATACTTAGGTCAGGGTTTTTTTTCTCTGCTAACAGACTAAAGAAAAAGTTATTTTTATAGAGATTCTTCAATTAATTATGATTTCGTTTTTCTTCTACTTGCTTTCTATTTTTTTAAATCCCATACTATTTATTTGAAAGTTTCAAACTTACATTCAAAATTAATTTTCAAAAGAACAAATTGCCATCGATCGATAGTGTGTAACTGTAAACAATAACATTAAAGTTTTTTTCCCCGCATCACTATACTCCGTGAAGATTCAAATATTTATCTAATTACTTCAAACAAATAACATACATTTTCGAAGACAGTATTTATTCCCTTTAAACAAACTAAGTTAATTAGAAATAAAGAAAAAGCAATATTCTTTTCTTTTTCCATCAGAGAAACAGTTTTTAAAATCTTCGTTAAAAAATAAAAATCATACCAAAAATTTCGCAAAAATCTAATTGATTAAAATAAACCCAACGGTAGCACTAAAGTTTTGTTTTTTTTCTTTAAATCAAATAGATCTTTGTTCATTTTGTACAACAAAAAAAGTAGAAAAGAAGTAACAATCAAAAAGAAAAAAGTCAAAATTAATCCTAAACAAATAATAACACTGGGCTAAAGAAAAATAAATAAATAACTGCGCTTTTTTTTTTCTTCTTTTTTTCTTTTACGGTACAACTTCAACAACAAAGAAGCCTAACTTGACGAACTTTAAATTTATTTTATTTTAAAATGACTGAAATTAAACAAAACGGAATAATATATTTTTTTTTTACATCTGTGAATGAGGAAATAAAGGGAAGATAAGACAGATGGCAGCTGGGATAATGGAATGAATGATTCACACCAACAGGTGTCCCCTCTCGCGGGGAACCAATGCGACCAACTTCATGATAAATATGGATCTAAATCCTTAAAAGTCCAAGATAATTTTTTGAATTAAATTTCAAAAGAAAATTTAGACACAGACTTACCAATACGACTGATTATGTTTCCGGCTAAAGTGGTAAGTGGATTTGAGAGCAGCATCACCAAGGAGAAATTTGTTTTTGAGTTTACTGCCTTTTTTTTTTCTTTTTTCTTTTTAATCCCACAGTGACACAATTCTTGGTAATGGAGGGGCAACTCTCACTTCTCAATATTTACAAAAATATGTTATGGGACAAAACGGTGATTATCTCCCTTGGCAAACTTCCCAAATATTGGTCACATTTTCATGATATAATTTTCAAACTTTCTTTTTTAATTGGCTCTAATGTAAATGTGTGTGTGTAAAATATAAATGCCATCATTATATATACATTAGGTACCACCAATTTTCCCTATAAAATTTAACTCCCTATATCTAACACAATGAAACTTGCATAAAGGTTAATATTATCTTTAAAAAAATTTATGCATTCGAAAGAAGAAACATTAAACAAACTCCTAATGATTTTTTTTTAATTTTCAGCTTCGAAAATAATGAAAATTATGAACGAAAAACAATGTTTACATTTTTGCACCGTTAAATCAATTGAAATTTAACGTAGCCAAAATCAAGTTATGACTACCGGCTTTTTAAAAAATTCTATGAAAAATCAATTAATGGTCCGATTTTCCCGAAAATTTCGATAATTATTTACCTTTAGATGTAAATATGACTGAAATAGTTTTTTCCTAAAATATATTATGGGAAATATTTTTTTACGAGGTCTACCTCCCCCCCCCGTATTTTATTTTATGAAATATGAAAAAATAAACCGACAAAAACGATTTTTACTTATTTTCTATAAAGATAAGAGTCTGAATAATTATATCAGAAGATTTTTATAAGCTTAGATGCGAGAGCTTTTTAGTAAAAGAACCATTAATACAATATTCTGCTAAAAAAAACATCAATAAAGAAACTGACCGTGTTGTAAAAAACGGACCGTTTTACTTATTTTTCAAGATAACGGTGAGTAATTTTTCCACAATTGGATAATTTGTTCCTTGAATTAACTGTTTTTCTTTTTAACAACCCTTTATGTTCGTTATTAATTTTTTGCAAGATTTTTTTTTAAGTTAAAAAATATTTGCGTTTCTTACTTCAATATGGCTGAACTGACCACGTGACCTATTTTGATCACGTGACCTATTTTGGTGGTACCTAATATACATTATTGTGGCTTTAACTGCAGATCAATCAGGTCTCCTCAATATTCTAGTTAGTATTAATTAAGTAAGTATACACAATATTCTAGTTAAAGAAGTCGTCTGAATGATTTCAATTTTTCCACTTACTTAAAATTCTTCAACCCACTTTAGGACTTTTCCAAACCTGCAAGTAATGATGAGTAGAACTTTTAATTTGCAGCTCCATAATTTATTCCTTTCTGTAGCAAAGTCCAAATATATTTACATTTTTTTTTTTTTTTTACTTTGTTTAATTTTTGTCTGTGATCTGATGGAACAGTGAGATCTACTCACAGACAAATCTTCTTTTCTTTGTTTACAATGACTACATCTGGTTTAGATTGGGAGATTTGCATGAATTTCAAACAGAATTTTAGGCTTATTTTTTTCTTTTTAGTAATTATCTAGAGAGAAAAAAATAACTTGTAAGTTAAAATAAAGTTCTTTGCTTTGATATAAAAAAATATTTGCTAAAAATATTTTTTGTCTGAATTTCTGAGATGAGGTATTATTATTATTATTCACTCCTTTTGAGTTTTCACATCAGCGTTAGCTGATGGTCTTTCACTGGAGTCTGAGTGACAGCAAGTCTCCTCAGGTCTCCAGGACTCTTCTAAGTATTCTGGCAGATTGCAGCAGTGCAGTATTCTGGATGGTCTCAATCTTTCTTCTGATGTCCAGATTTTCCAATCACTTTGGGACCGTTCCGAGTGCACCAACTACAATTGGTATCACTTTAACTTTCCTATTACATAACTTTTTCAGTTCTCTGGCAAGGTCCAGGTATTTGTCCATGTTTTCATTTTCCTTCACCCTGTAATCTGCTGGAACTGCAAAATCCACCAGTTGACAAGTTCTTTCTTTTTTGTTAATCAGCACTAGGTCTAGTCTTCTTGCTGGGATAAGGTGATCCGTTTTTATTTCAAAGTCCCAGAGAATTTAATGCATTTCATTCTCAAGAACAGATTCTGGTTTATTATTATTATTATTATTATTTATTAATTAATCATTAATTAATATTATTATTATTAATAATTAATAATAATAATAATAATAATAATATTTCACCCCTTGTGAGTTTTTCACACCAGCTGATGATCTTTCACTGGAGTCTGAGTGACAGCTATTCTCCTCAGGTTTCCAGGACTCTTCTGAGTATTCTAACCGTTCTCAACAATGCTGTTGTCTGGATGGTCTCAATTCTTTCTTTGATTTCCAGTTCCTCTAGTCTATTTTCTAAACCATTAGGGACTGTTCCGAGAGCACCAACTACAATTTGTATCACATTCACTCTCATATTCCACAGTTTTTTCAATTCTCTAGCAAGGTCCAGGTCTATCTTTTAATTTTCTTTCATCTTCACCCTATGATCTGCTGGGATGGCAAAATCTACCAGATGACAAGTTCTCTTCTTCTTGTTAATTAATACTAGGCCTGGTCTTCTGAGAATTTTTGTGTTTCATTCTCTAGGACAGATTTCAGTCCATTATTATTATTATTATTATTATTATTATTATTGTTGTTGTTGTTGTTCACCAATGTACTCATACTAGTATCCTCATCTTCCCTATGTTAAAAAGACCTTGTGTTAGTCTGGCTTGGTAGGAGGTCAGGAAAATAAATACTAGTGTCCTTATTTAGGTTGTTTCACACCTTCTTTCTTAACTACCTAGATGTGTTGCTATGGCAACTAATAGTGTCACCTCCTAGCAATCATCAGAAAAGCCATCCTGCAGGTAAGGGAAGGTAATCTCACAGATGCATAAGCCCATAGTACTTTAAGAATGCTATAGTTTGTGAGCTAGCCTCTAAATCCCAAGCAATTTAGCCAAAGCAAGTTGCTAGATAATCGATTGGCATAGCCTGTTGTTTTTGACAGTCAGTGTGGACAATTTCAAATAACAGATAATGGTGAAAACAATACCAGGAGTCATTTAGTTTAATTGACAAGGATTGAACCTGGGGTCATTTGAGATGATGCTTCTCTTTGGACAAAAGTCATGTAACCAGATGCCACCTTGTAACAAGATCAAAAAAAATTCTTCAAAAGTAGAATTTTACAAAGAATCTAGTGGTGGTATTTACATTTACCCTTGAATTCATTTGGGGTCAATAGGAACCAAATTACTAACTGTGGTATGAGAAATTAGGAAACAAAAAGAAAAAGACTAACAGGAATTACTCCAATAAAATTGCAAATTTAATGAATTTCCATATAGAGCAGGGATCACCAAAATTTTTTCATGGTGGGACGGATAATTGAAAAAATAACGAGTACGGGCCACATTATTATTGTGTTCAATACTTGCTAACCAGAACAAAAGCTCTGAGAAAAAGATGTAAAATAAAATTTATCTTTCCATGTTATATTTATGGATGAGTGGCATAAGATGCACAAAAACAAATTTAACCAACATATTTATTTTTAAAACATTATCAAAGAACGCAACATTTGCAGAAAGATTTAGTGAGATTTGTCAAACTGAAGTCTGCCTTTCAAGATATCATTAATGTTTGGTTTGGAATTGCTATATCCAATCAGGAGAATTGCTTTCAAATGTTTATCAGTCAATTTCGTTCGATGGGTTGATTCCGTAGTCAAGTCCATAAAGATTTAATAAGCTTAACATGATATTTAAATTTAAATGGTATCAGAATGACTCGCATTCTGTATGTTTTAACAAACAAATTCAAGTACTGTCGGTGGGCCTGGAAAAATGCCTTTGTGGGCCAGATTCAGCCCGTGGGCCAGATTTGGCCCTTAGGCCATAGTTTGGTGACCCCTGATATAGAGCATTATTTTCATTAGGATTATTTGAATTAATGATAACACTTGATATAGCCTTTTAAAAAATATTATTATTGAATAAATAAAAAATATTGAATAAATTGAATAGATAAAAAGATTTGAAAATTGAAAATTTGGAAATTATTTGAAAATTTGAAATTTGAAATTATTTGAAAATTTGAAAATTATTTGAAAATTATTTGAAATTATTTGAAAATTATTTGAAATTATTTGAAAATTATTTGAAAATTGAATATTGAAAAACTTGAATAAATAAAAAGTATTATTATTGAATAGATAAAAAAATAGATAAAGTATTATTATTGCATTATTAATAAATAGGTGTTAACATGCACAACTTTCCATTCTAAGATTTTCAAAATAACCACATTGAGTGATAGGTGCTGCTATCCAGAGGTGACATGAGATTTAAAACGTGTATACTTAAATTTAGTTGGATACCATGTTGTTGAGAAATTTCTCATATAAGGTGTGTGTTAAAAGCCCACTCCTACTTATAGACCCGGCCACAATCATGTGATCCCCCTCTTGGCCAATCACTGGCAGTACTCTGAGGTTGATACTATACTTAACCGACCCTACGGGCCATAACTACGTTGACTTTCATTGATGACGGACATAGGATTAAATCACTGGACCTTTACCAATACCCAGGAGAGGACTTCTACGCTCACCAGAGGATTTCATAACTCCGGACTTACTTTAAGCCCTTTTCAACTGGCCAAGGATGGCATTTAAAAACTTTACACATGTAACACAGGGAAGGCCTGAAACATACATCTAGAAGATAAATAAAAAAAGGTGCAATTTTTTAAAAAATGCAATGGAACATTGAAATTATCGTTATGATTACAATCAAACATTTAGAATTAAATCAAATTTCAGCATTTATCATCATCATCATCATCATCATCAGGTTATACTGACAGCACAGATACCCATGACTCTCTCTTGCCAAGTGTCCATAACTGTTATCGCTCCTGGCAGGTCCTCCGAACAGCATTCAGAATCTGCACAGAGCTGATTGATGTAGGTTTTTTGCTGGTCGGCCTACACTGGTGTGTCCATGTGTAGATGTCCACAGGAGAATGTCACTTATGAGCTCGTCCTTGCTTCTCTAGCTATTTCAGTGCTCCTTGCTCCTCTTACTTGGATGGTTCTTATGATAGAAAGCAAATGGCAATACAGCTGCTTTTTTGTAGGATGCTGCTTCCAGAGCTTGTGTAGTTCCCATCTAGCTTTCTCTCTAAGTGTTTCATTAGAATCCAGGTGGTGTAGCCATACAGTAGCACTGACACAGCTACAGCTTGGAAGAATTCTTGTTTTACCTTAAAATAACTCATAAGGAGTTGATATGCCATTAAACAAATAAACCAATTTATTTTCTCTGTGTATGTACTTATCACAGTTTCTCTCTAAGTGTTTCACTAGAGTCCAGGTGGTACAGCCATACAGTAGCACAGACACTTTCTTTAGATAAATTGTTGGCATTTATTGGTCTTATTTTCACTTTGTTTCTTTCACTGATTCTATTTTGTACAAACAGATAAGCCCTTGATAAATTAATACCTTTTAGTTGCACAGCGCATAGACATATGTATGTCAAGTTTTTATGAGACAATCTTTTAAGAAGGAATTTGAATGTTTATCTATATTCGATAAACATTTTTGTTTTGCTGAGGTGGAGCGCCACACCTACCATCTGTTCCTAGATGCTTTACTGCACAGATCAGATCAGATCACCCAAGCTGTGCTACTCATGTAGACACCATGACATAAATAAATAGACACTATGACATAAGATGACAAATAGACACCATGACATAAATAGACAAAATAGACACTATGACATAAATAGACACTATGACAATAGACACTATGACATAATAGACACCATGACATAAATAGACACTATGACATAAGTAATAGACACTATGACATACATAATAGACACCATGACATAAATACACTATGACATAATAGACACCATGACATAAATAGACACTATGACATAATAGACACCATGACATAAATAGACACTATGACATAAATAGACACTATGACATAAGTTAATAGACACTATGACATTATAGACACCATAACATAAGTTAATAGACACTATGACCTACTAGTCATGATGACATAATAGAGACTGTGACATAAGTTAATAGATAATATAATAGACACCATGACATAAGAGAGTAGAGAATATGACATAACATATACTATGCAAAAAGTCAATAAACTATGAAATAACAGACACAATGACATAAAAAAGCAGACTATGATATCATAGACAGAGATGGAGGTACATAAAGACTCTGATATAATATACATCATGACATAATAGACACCATGACATATGTTAATAGACACTATGACATAATAGACACCATGACATAAGTTAATAGACACTATGACATAATAGACACCAAGACATAAGTAAATAGACGCTATGACATAATAGAAACCATGACATGTTAAAAGACACTATAACATAATAGACACCATGACATAAGTTAATAGACACTATGACATAAATAAATAGACACTATGACATAATAGACACCATGACATAAGTAATAGACACTATGACATAAATAAATAGACACTATGACATAATAGACACCATGACATAACATAAATAAATAGACTATGACATAATAGACACCATGACATAAGTTAATAGACACTATGACATAATAGACACCAAGACATAAGTAAATAGACGCTATGACATAATAGAAACCATGACATGTTAAAAGACACTATAACATAATAGACACCATGACATAAGTTAATAGACACTATGACATAAATAAATAGACACTATGACATAATAGACACCATGACATAAATAAATAGACACTATGACATAATAGACACTATAACATAATAGACACCATGACATAAGTTAATAGACACTATGACATAATAGACACCATGACATAAATAAATAGACACTATGACATAAGTTAATAGACACTATAACATAATAGACACCATGACATAACACACCATGACATAAGGTAATAGACACTATGACATAATAGACACCATGACATGTTAACAGACTATAACATAATAGACACCATGACATAAGTTAATAGACGCTATGACATAATAGACACCATGACATAAGGTAATAGACACTATGACATAATAGACACTATGACATAAATAGACACCATGACATGTTAATAGACACTATAACATAATAGACAGCATGACATAAGTCAATAGACGCTATGACATAATAGACACCATGACATAAGTTAATAGACACCATGACATAAGTAAATAGACACTATGACATAATAGATACCATGACATAAGTTAATAGACACCTACTAGTTATGATGACATAATAGAGACTGTGACATAAAAGATTCAACACTGTGACATAATAGATCCTATGAACATAAGTAAATAGATACCATGATATAATAAAAACCATAGACACATGATACAAATCAATAAACATCATGATAGTGTAGATACCATTCAATTCACAGCACACCATTAGAAAAATGTCTTTCTATGATGCAATGCGAAATTGAAATCATTTTTTTTTTTTGGCAGGCTGCAAAAAAACTTGCATTACAATAACTAACAGTACTTGCCCATATTACATATTGAATTAACGAAGAAAAGAAAGTGATGTTATTTCACAAAACATGTTTGTAATTTTAATATAAGATTCCCTTGAATATTGCTTGTATATGTTATTTCACAAAAAATTATCTTAATTTCTTTAAATAATTCCTTTACATTGGACACATAGCCAAGTGGATAAAGGAGATAGGTTAAGACAGTTCTAAGTGACAGTTATCTCTAGACTGCAGGTTCAATCCCGGTCAGGGGCAGCAGTAACATAGAATAATAATTAACACAGCTTAATGCCTCTACCCAAGCTATGGTTAGCGGAATGTGAACGGGATACCCCGCTGGACTGAATAAAGGGTTAGGTTCAAAGTTCTGTGATGACTCCTGATTACGACAAGAAGGTTTCAGATTATGACTAGAAGATTTTTGAGTCTGACAATAAATACCTGAAGAAGGCCAGAGGGCACATCAGCCGAAATGTTGTACAGATACAATGAAGATGAGGACAATAGTCCAAAAAATGCAGATAATACTAATCATCAAGCTTCATCTCAGAAATTCAGAGAAATTCCTTTAAATATTGCCCATTTATTAACAACAAACAACAATATTTTTGTTTTAAATAAACTGTTTGATTATTTTATTTTAAATCATAAGAGTATTTTAAACAAAACAATAAGATTACCCAATAGTCATAGTAGTAGTAGTAGTAGTAGTAGTAGTATTAGTAGTCAGGGCCTGTATTAATGTAGTTCAAAATACTTTTAAACATTATCTCAAACAGATTTATTTGACCCATAGATGGAAATATTACCACTCCAGGTCAGAGTGGGAGTAATGGCAACAAAGGTGTAACATCATACTCCCAAATGATTCAGAACTGAAGCTTTACAATTGGATGCAGTTTAATATCATACCCAGGATACCTTTCTTTTTCAGCAGGGTCATACTCTTCTACACCAGATGTAGTCAGTATATTTTAGGCCCTGCTAACAATGTGTCAAAACTGGAATTGACCTTTAAACAAGGTATGTCATGAATTAACGATTTTGTTACATAGAAAATATTAAATTATCTGCACTTGACCAAAGAGTTTTACACAATAGTGTTATTTATCAGAATTTTTGAAATGAGGCTTGATAATTAGTATTATTTGGATTATTCAGACTATTATCCTCATCTTCATTGTAATCTGTACAACGTTTCGGCTGATGTTCCCTTCCGACCTTCATCAGGTATTTCTAGTTCCTGAGTCTGAAAAGAAGGTTCCCGAGTCCGAGAAAGTTCCCGAGTCCGACAAGAAATACCTGAAGAAGGCCGGAGGGCACAATGACCGAAATGTTGTACAGATAACAATGAAGATGAGGAAAATAGTCTGAATAATCCACATAATACTAACAATAGTGTTAGTTTTAGATGAGAATACTGGAAACCATATAATTGTATACAATTTATTTGTATGAGGGCCGGGTTAGCTCAGTCGGTAGAGCATTCAGCTAGAAACCACAAGGTTCCTAGTTCGATACCAGTCCTCGCCAACTCAGCATGGGATCTGTGCGGTAAAGTAAGGAGCTGATGGTAGGTGTGGCGCTCCACCTCAGACACAAAAAAACAATCTCCTTGGTCTAGCGCTAGTGAAAAGGGAATAGACTCCCTTGCTGATTGGCTGATACCGACTTTAAGCCACCCCGAAGACTTTATATACTTTATTTGTATTAGATAAAAATAATTGAAAATATAATTCTGTGCAAATTATTTGAATAGAGAATAGTTACTTGAAGTTGTAATTGTTTACAAATTATTATGATTATTAGATTAGTTACTTGTAACCATATAAATTGATTGCAAACAAAGAAAAGAGTGACTCTGATGTCAAATAACCCAACAGGGGTTGAGATGCCACAAAACCTATTGACTAACCTAACAAAAGTGTTCAACTCAAATATAGACCTTGAACTTTTTCAAGTATATCCTGCTTTACAAAATTAATGTATGGATTATTATTATCATTTTAGAAAACTAATTCACTGCAAATATCAAAAAGAGGTTTCATTATAAAGCTAGTAAAATGTCACGGAAATAATCTAAATCTTTGTTCAATATATATATATATATATATAGAATGAATGGAGAATAAATGAGAAAAGTATTGGCATAAAAAGGTTCTCAATACTAATAAAGCAGAGCAGATTTACAATCAATAATAATGATATTATGGAGATTATAAACTCATAACTATAAGTTTCCTGCTTACGCAATCTTCAGATGAGTCAAAATATATATATATATATATATATATAGTCATCCACAAACACTGTGTTTCTAAATAATAATCTAAATCCTTGTTCAAATTATGTATGTGATATAAAAATTTGTGGAGACAAAATATATATGAAATCATGATTTAGTTTGAAATCTTACCAATGTCATCATATATGTATATAATGTCATCATATATATATATATATATATATTATTATTATTTATATTTTTTTAAGGTAATTACAATGCGTATATCGTATAAAATTCGATAATTGAAAATAATCATAACAAGCAAACCGGGCGAATAAAGTGCGCCAGGGGAACAACGTACAGCTGTTTCAACTTTATTAAGTCTCATCAGCGGTGTATACCTATGATTTCCCTCCAACAGAAATCGAAACCGGGAATCCATCACACAGGAACTCCACCTCTGGGTCACCAGCGCGTAGCACACAATATATGCCGAATTTAACTTGTTAATGATAAATACGCCACTACTATACATTGCACAGTGAGCATTTGAGGGAATCGCAAATTAGGCCTATGCCAAGGC
>CM042141.1:90304170-90317922 GCA_023376005.1 Doryteuthis pealeii
GAATTTGGTCATGATGGTTAGTAAGTGTAGAATTCAGAGGGGTAAGTCAGCGATATAACAAATACAAAGTGCTCAATACTAAGTAGAGCAAATTTATTATACCCATTGTATCCATTGTACCATATTGTACCCATTGTACCATATTGTACCAATTTTATAATATATATATATATATATATATATACATGTATATACATATATATATACATGTATATATATATATATATATATGTATAGATATAGATATATATATATACATACATGTATATATATATATATATATATATATATATAAAGCACACACATAAATACATATACAGACATATATATATATATATATATATATATATATATATACATGGAGGCGCGTGGGCTTAGAGTCGTGGGAAATGGACTCGTCAATTCGAGTTCAATTCCTAGACGAAGTTGTTGGCATTTCACATAGTGCTAATACCCTTGGAAAAGGTATGAATCCATATATTCTCCCTCCAGCTATGGGTTAAATAGTAGGGCAGACTGGGCCCTTCATCCTTGGGTAGGTAACCAGTCTAGGAGAGGGATAACTCTGAATTCAAAATTCCTGAGGTCGGTCGTTGATTTGGTTTGTGGCAACCCTTGATGCACCAATTCTTTCCTATCGACTGTGCCAAAAAGTGTGGATGGTCCAACACAAGCCTTCACCACTATAAACAAATCACTGTGTGGGTGTTCATTGTGTGTGTGAACCCTCATGCGTCGAAAATCGACGAGAGAGTCCATAATATATATATACATAGTTTTAGCCCAGTCAGTGGGCAGACTGTATCCCATGCAGAGGAGTAAGACCTCCTCCCAAAAAAAGGGTTTGACACTAAACTGCATCTGATGGTGAGGTTTCAGTTCTGGAACTCCGGGGACTAAAGAGTACTCCCTTCATTGCCATTACTCCCAGGTCCAGTCTGACTCGATGTGGTAGTATCTGTTAGGATCCCATGTATAGGTCAAATAGATCTGTTTAAAAATTATTCATATTTGATAGAACTGTGTGCAAAGAAATATCCTGAACAAAACAACTACACAAAAAATGTGAATATGAATGCACAATGAACTGCATTCTCTAACCTCTAAGCATAAAATAAGACTAGATGGGTTGACATGCCATTAAAATCAATCACTTTATCTGATGTAGTTTCGTTGTCTGGTTTATTATTTATGTCATTAATTGTTTGGGATATAGTTGTAACACACACACACACACACAAAAAAAAAACACTCACATATATGCACACACACATTTATTATTTATATATTGTTTATTTTATTTTATTCTAATTATTATTGTTGTTATTATTATTAGTGTTATTACCATTGTTATTATTATCATTATGATATAAACAAATAACAAAATACAACCCCTATATGAATAGAATACAAGCTTAATGGAACAACCCATTGTTGTATTATTCTTGCACTACCCCTGAAGATGGCCCATGACAGGGTGGAAAGTACTTGGGAAATAATAAACTATGGCAAATACATCAGCCAATTTTCGCCTGATATAGTTATATTAATAATCATTTGTAAACAATTATAGCTTCAAGTAGCTATTCTTAATACAAATAATTTGCACACTGTTATATGCTTTAAAGTAATTTCCTATCTAATGATAAATTGCTAACAATTACATATCTTCAATTAACTATTCTTAACACTAATAATTTACAAGCTCTTGAACAATTATTCCTTATACAAGTAATTTTGCACCATATTACCTTTAGGCATCCCTTTTTGATCTCGATTAAGAAAGGACATGTGTTTCATTTACACCGTCAATATCTGGTTGTTTGTTAGGGGTTAGGGTTAGGGGTTAGTTTTATAATTTTTTTTTTAAATCTAAAAATCGTCTGTTAAAACAACCAGATATTGACGGTGTAAATGAAAAACATGTCCTTTCTTAATCGAGATCAAAAAGGGGTGCCTAAAGGTCATATGGTCCATAATTTTTACTCCTCTGTTGGCTGGAGCTGTAGAATATGCTAACTGCAGAAAGGTAAGATCCCCTTTTCCAAATGGGGCCACCTGTTGGTCATAAGTGACAACTCGTAATACCTGAGTATTATGATGGTTGAGTTGTCTGTGACGCAGGTACTATGTGGTCCCATGACATGCAACACACCACTTCGACCCTTAATTGAGCTAGACAGGCAGTCAGAGAGACTCCATCTGATCAATCGGCTGGTCATGTCAAGTCCTAGCAACTATATGATTATCCAGACCATATTCTTCAAATTGCTCTTATGGCAAACATTATATCATATAGGTGCTAGCTAGAAGGCAGTGGCTGAAAGTCAACCACCTGTATTAATATAGATAAAGATAATAAAAATTATTTCTTAAACAATTCATATATATAAAAAAACCAAGATTTGGTATTAGATAACCCACAAGTGTTGATATGCCATTAAATCAAACAACCTAGTAATTTATACTTAATTATATTGTTTAAAGTATTCATATCTATTACTAATGATAATAATAAGGGCAAGTAATTAAATGTACATTATAATCTAATTTCACATATATCGTTCGCTGCGTATTGGTGGCCCAGTGGTAAAGTCTCTGACTCTGCATGCTGAGTTCCCGGTTTTGATTTCTGTCGGAGGGAAATCGTAAGTATACATCGCTGATGAGACTTAATAAAGTTGAAACAGCTGCTGTGCGATGTTCTACGTAGGGGGCAATATTTGCCAAGTTCGCTTGTCATGATTATTTTCATTAATTATCGAATTTTATGCGATATACGCATTGTAACTGCCTTCAAGCAAAAAATATATAAATAATAATATACTTCATAATTAGTTTCAATATTAAAACCAATGTATTTATTAAGAACGAATGTATTGATGAAGTTCAAAATCATTCTAAACATCATCCCAAACAGATCTATTTGACTGTAGATGGGTTCCTAACAGGTACAACCACTCTGGGTGAGAGTGGACCTGGGAGTAATAGTAGCAGGAGAATGATCCCACAGTCCCCAAAGCTACAGAACTGGAGCCTCACCACTGTATTCAGTCCACAGCAGGCTCTCTGTAGTGGACTATTTATGTTTGAAGTCACCCTGGCGCAACACCATGAAGCCAAGAGGTCCAGAAGAAAGCGACAGCAACAGAGCACCGGCACATCAACATCTTCAGGGGCAGCCTTCACATGCGACATCTGTGGTCGGGGCTGTTTTTCAAACATTGGACTTCACAGTCACAGAAGGCGCCGTAACTTCAAGGGCACAAGAATTATATAGTAAGAGGAATTACAGGAGTCATAGGGAGCTCTTAAATCTCCCGGTGGTTGGCAATTATTTTGGATGAAAGAAGACAAACAACATAAATGGAATTTAAACACTTGTATTACAAAGGTACAAAAATTGGTGCAAATTTATTGGTATTTGCTATCAGACTTTTCTTGAGAGATGTGTAACTAACGGTTTCGTTGGATGAAGCTGCGCTGGAAAAGTTTCCACTCACAGGTTGTCTGGAGTACTGTCGAAACGCGTCAGTCCTGGTCGGTTCTCGTCCAATAAGTAAAAGGGTTGGGGAGTGCTTTTTTTTAGCAACTCACCTGGTTAACTGCCCTTTAAAGTGGGCGGTGGATGGAGCCCTTGTTAAAGTGACTCCTCAGGTCAACAGCCTTCAGATAAGTAATGGGGTTTGATTTTGCCGCCAACATACGGCAATTCACACCCTAGCGACAGATAATTCTACTATCGGTTTTTTGATAATAGTCTTCTGAAACTGCAATGCCGATACTTATTGATGAAGTTCAAAATCATTCTAAACATCATCTCAAACAGATCTATTTGACCCATTAATGGTTTCCTAACAGGTACAACCACTCTGGGTCAGAGTGGACCTGGGAGTAATGATAACAGAAGAATGATCCCACAGTCCCCAAGGCTACAGAACTGGAACATCACAACTAGATGCAGTTTAGTGTGAAACCCAGAAGAAAACTTTTACTTATTTTTTTAAGAGAATTTTAAGTACATAAGTACTGACTCTATGAGACAATAGTTTATTTTGTGGTGCACATGGCGTTATGGTTATCATCACAGGAAATGGACTCGAAACAAGTTCAAATCCTTGATGTGGCTGAATGTGTTTTACTTAGTGCCTATGTTCTTGGGAAAGGCATGGATCGTACTCTCCAGAGGACGGGGTTTAGCTCAGTTGGTAGATTCTAGATTCAATACTGGCCCTTGCCAACTCAGCACATGAGTAGCACAGCTTGGATCTGTGCAGTAAAGTGGAGAGCTGATGGTAGGTGTGGTGCTCCTCTCAGACTCAAAAACAATCTCCCTAGTCTAGCGCTAATGTAAAAGGGATAGACTCCCTTACTGTCTGGCTGATACCAACAACAGGCCTCTCTGCCGACTTGTGACTAAATAAAGCAAAATGGGCTCTTTAACCTCGGCAGGTCAACCAGGATGGGAGAAAGAAAAATCTGAATTCAAACATTTTCCAACTAAGTGCATGAGTAGCACAGCTTGGATCTGTGCAGTAAAGTGGAGAGCTCATGATAGGTGTGGTGCTCCCCTTCAGGCATAAAAACAATCTCCCTAGTCTAGCACTAATGTAAAGGGGATAGACTCCCTCGCTGTCTGGTTGATACCGACAACAGGCCACTCAGCTGACTTGTGACTAAATAGAGCAAAATGGGCTCTTTAACGTTGGAAGGGCAACCAGTCTAGAAGAACGAAAACTCTGAATTCAAACCAGCTGTACACCATTTAAAAACTGACCTTGTGTTGTGTCCATGGCGGAGTGGTTGGCTAAATACAAACCTATAATTTATTTGCTATAGTAAACTTCACATTTCCCATTTTAAAATAAACCATTTCTTTCTTTTTTTTTTTTTTTCAAGTAAATTGATCTTGCAGAACAATATAAGCCAGATGTTGTCATTGCTTGTTCAGTTACTTTCAAGCCTCTTACTCTCAATTATGCTTGAATGCAAACAAGTGGTATGAGTAAAAGGAATTCAGGTTACTTAACCCTTTTAAAACTCCTGGGACATTTATATATATATATATATATATATATATATATATATATATATATCATGAGGTTTCTATGACTGATAGGATATATCTTGTAGATAGAAGTCTACAGGATGTATTTATCACAAGAAAAATAGAATAACTGAGATTTTCCCCGAGTTTTACAACTTACAGAAAATGATGTCATCATGGCTTAAAACCTTCACAAAAATTTGTATTTTAAAGAGTCAATCAAAAAGTACACAATATAGTGTGTGTGTGCGATTGAATTATTGGGTAAAATGATATGTTTATGTAATAGATTATTATTAGAAAAATTGTTATTGGAATTGTTTGGGCAACTTTTTCATTAGTGAATTTTTAATAGAATTTCCTTTAGTATGTTGTATAAAAGATTTTGGATATTTAAGTTGTTTAAAGGAATTTTCTAAATAATCAATTTGCATGATTTAAAAATTTGGTGCTACAAATTGTAAAAGCTCTAAGGTAAAAATCTATGATTATTCCATTTTGTCATTTTGGTATTATGATGTGAGTAAAAATGGATATGGTAATGGTTGGTTGGTTGGATTTTATTGCATGTCAACCCTTGTTGGGTTATTTTATGACAAAGACATTTTGTTTTATTCATTCTTGATGGGTACTCAATTTTTTTAAAATTCAATTTAATTTTTAAACACATTTTTAACTCATTTTTTTTCTATTTAACCCATAGATGGAACCTTAACAGGTACTACCACTCCGGGTCAGAGTGGACCTGGGAGTAATGGTGATCAAGGGGTACTTCACATTCCTCAGAGCTCCAAAATTGGAACTTCACCATCAGATAGAGTTTAACATCACACCCAGGACACTAAGACCCTCAGCTTTCATCTTCTAGCACTATGTAATAAAAGGGGTTGGAGCTTGCCATAAGGGCAATAGGATTGGAACTATCATATAGGTGCTAGGGCTTGATGTGACCAGCCAATTGATAGGAGGGGCAGTGTTGCATGTCATGGACTGCTCAGTTAGCAGGATTCCATCCTTAAGCATCACAGGTCACCACCCACGGCCAACAGG
This sequence comes from Doryteuthis pealeii, assembly GCA_023376005.1. Classification (NCBI taxonomy): domain Eukaryota; kingdom Metazoa; phylum Mollusca; class Cephalopoda; order Myopsida; family Loliginidae; genus Doryteuthis; species Doryteuthis pealeii. The sequence goes on from CM042141.1 coordinate 90,310,268, forward strand.
TGGCTCCATTGGGGGGGGGGGTCTTTGTTATATGCCTATTGTCTTAAAGAGATTAAGGCACTTCTGCATACAAATTTTACAAAAACATGGCGGGTATGAAAACTTGCCGTATTCTCGAAGGAAGCGGGCTAGGCTTTGCCTGGTGTGTAGGACTGACCTAGGATTGAACCCACGTCCTTCAGAATGCGAAAAGGCGACACTTTGGTGCGGGCACCAGAATCAAGATGCCACTTGAATGCCAAACGCTGAGATGATAGAAGCAGACCTGTGTATAAATAGAAGGAAACACCCAGAAGCAGCGAGTGCAGAAACGAGTGTTGCTAGAGTAGCTGCTAGAGGATTCGACGATGATAAAGGAAAAGAAGAAGAAGAAAAGGTCGATGTTTGGAAAGAGAAAGTTTAGCCTGCGAGGAGGTGTTGGACTCCTTTTTGCCCCCTCAACAAAATCTTTATTTTCCCCCTCTATTTTTTTTCCTATAACTCTCAGTTAGGATCATTGTTACAAACTGATGGTGAGAGAATCATTTCATCTGACTCCCCACAAGGCCAGAATGTGGCACAAGATAGGTTTAATGTGGGGTGCTCTGTAGGGAGCAAGCTTCCCATGGGTCAGTTTTTAAAATTGCTTATTTTGGTCAGCATTCCCCAATTTAACAATGCTTTAGGCACCAGGAAATAAACTCAACACTTACTGTTGGATTATTTTAGGTATAAGGTCTGCTAATGACTACGACTTATATCTATCGACAGTTCTAAAACAGTGGTTGCTGAATCGGCCAATCAAAAACGCCCATATATTTAATTTGCTATTCAAAGGCGTTGGTAAATTGTCCTAAATTTACACCCTGGAAAGACTGCTTAAAGGAAGGACAGATCAACAGAAGAGGATTATACAACTTTCTACTTTAAGACAGGATCAACTCTGATACAATTCCTTTCTACTTCAATACAGGGTCAACTCTGATACAACTACTTTAAGGACAGATCAACAGTTTTGAGGACAGATCAACAGATAAGGATTAACACTGATACTACATCTTTCTACTTCAAGAAAGGATATCCACTGTAAAACTGCCTTCAACTACAGTTCTAAAATGACCACACAAATCATAACACTTGCCCCTTTTAGATGGGGGGAAACTGGTTCTGCTTGGGGGGGTGGGGGTCCCCTGGAAGTAAACTGTTAATTATTTCTTGTGCCTCCTGAGCTGAAGGGCCAAAAAGTGATTGATGACAAGAGAAAATTGCAATAAAAACATAAGAATACAGATCAAAGAAAATATTAATCAATATATTAATACACTTGTTCCTTAATCTTCCAACCATAATCATCTTGCAACACCCTCTAGTTAAAAATCAGACCGTCCAAATTGTCTAAGATGAAACACAAAAATGTAAATCCTGAGTATCTGGTGTTGCTTATTCGCAGAATTCTTATTTTTTATGAGTGTCATCACTTCTGCTAAATAATGAACCATTCCATTTTTTTATTAGAAAGAAATAAAGGGAAGAAAAGGACTTGCTACACAGAAAAATATAAGAAAGAAAGAAAGAAAGAAAGTGAGTAGAGGAAAAATAGAGAGAGGGGGCAATAACACTAATCTGTTTCAATTGTACATATGCAAAATTATCCTCATATCCAGGGCTGGTGTTACTCTTTAGCTGATCACCAAGGGTGCCAACATCCGGAGGGGGGGGGGGCACTACAAATTCAGGGCAAACTTGGGTAAAATTAAAAATGAAGGGCAAACTGTGGTGGACACTGTTTCATTAAACAAAGAAACCAAAGAAACTGATGTACTTAGACTTATAGATTATTTATTTAGACTTAAATAGTCAAAGATTTATTGACTTAATGTAATTACAATAATAAGTTATTTGCATAAATAAAATAATAAAATTTGTAAAAATGATATTATATTATCAATGGAGTTTTGAGAGTTGGAAACAGTGTAGTAATGGGTTACTGTATCTATATTAGCTTATCTAAATTTTCAAGGGGGTGGGTACATCTAAGGGCTTGCCTAGGTTGCCAAATCATCTTGCACCGGCCGTATACAGATAGTAGTGGTAGAATCAGTGAAAAATGATAGGAACAGCCCAAATCTAGCTGACATGTTTCTGGGTTCAAATTCAGTCAGTACTAAAAGTACAACTGTAATCATTTCATTTCCCTACCCGTGCTGCCCGTGCTGCCCAAATTTCCTGTGTCACAAGATATCCAATAATTGGAGTGAACGAGGTCTTGCTATATTTAATAATTAATTATATCATGTGTTACATAAACAGTGAGCATATGAAAGAGGATGTGAGCTTAGTTCTCACTGAGACTCCAGTCGAGTTTTTACATTCACTTTCAGACTGATACCCTTGGGAAAGGTATGACCCCCTTCTCCTCCAGCTATGAGTTAAATAGTACCACTGTTTAGCTCAGTCAGTAGAGCATCCACCTAGGAATTGCAAGGTTCCGAGTTCAATACTGGTCCCTGCTAACTCAACACATGAGTAGCACAGCTTGGGTAGTCTGATCTGTGTAGTAAATCATCTGGGAGTGGATGGTAGGTGTGGCACTTCACACAAAACAATCCCCTTGGTTTAGCACTAAGTGAAAAATGGACTCCCTCACTGTTCGGCTGATACTGACAATAGGTCACTCCACAGACTTTACTACTACTTCAGCTAAAATCTACAAGATGGCTTTGGCATTACATTAACTCATGATGGTTGATATGCCATTAAACAAAGAAACCAAACAAACTGATGTACTTAGAATTATAGATTATTTATTTTGAAATCTGTAAAATTCACAAAGTCCCTTTCCAAAGTGCCAATATAAATAAACCTCACTGAGACTTTTTTATTATGTGAATAATATGTGTTCTCCTTGTTACTACTTGTAGCCTTGTATAGACAGTGTCTCAAAGGATCTCTATGCTTTGGGACATCTGGTTGAGGAATTGCTCAGGGACATCTTTTGGGAGATACATTATGTTTAAACCATAATTTTGGCTCGTTTTTCTTTTGTCTTAATGTTTGTTGTTTTATTTGTTTTGTTGTTTTTAGTTGTTTTTTGTTACACCACAACTGATTTGATCTATGGCAAATGAAGGAACAGTGTGGATCAGAAATAATAATAGATAAGCTGGCAAAAATATTCGGGAATCAATTTTCTTTTAACTTGAAAGAAGCCTGGTTAAATATACAGCTGCTCTAACCAAACTGAGCCATGAAGAGCTATTTATTGGAAGAAGCCTGGTTAAATATACCAGCTGCTCTAACCAACTGAGCCAATGAAGAGCTATTTATTGGAAGAAGCCTGGGTTAAATATACCAGCTGCTTCTAACCAACTGAGCCGTGAAGAGCTATTTATTGAAGAGCCTGGTTAAATATATCCAGCTGCTCTAACCATCTGAGCCGTGAAGAGCTATTTATTTGGAAAAAGCCTGGTTAAATATACCAGCTGGCAACTAGCTATTTCAGCCTGTTAAATATACCAGCTGCTCTAAACCAACTGAGATAAGTTATTGGGCAATAATAATAATCATTTATTTGCATATGGTTATATGGTTTTCACTTATCCTTATTTCCTACAAATAACTTTGGACATAACTTTGTGTATCGAGTATTTTAAAAAAATTACATGACTTCAAGTAACTAATTATAATAATCCTTGGTAAACATTATGGACTTCAAGTAACTATAATACAATAAATAGAAATAAATTATTTGCATACAAATAGTTTCCTTGAAGCTATAATTGTTTACTAAGGATTGTTATTAGTAACTTGAAACCATATAACCATGTGCAAACAAATGACTATTATTAATAGAAATATTACTTGAAAATATATCATATTAGTATTAGATAGAAATACTTGAAACCATACAGCTGTGTGCAAATTATTTGCATTAGAAAGGAATACTTGATATCATATAACTGTGTAATGAAAAAAAAACTCTTTAGAAAAATATGGGAGTTTTTTCCGTGGCATAAGTGGCTGTTGTGAAAAGTGAGTTTGACTCAGGTTGAATGGCGAAGGAGTCTATCCCCTTTTCACTATTGCGTAGACCAGGGAGATTTGGTTTTAGTGTCTGAGGTGCAAGATCAAATTCTGGTATTCATGTACTGAATTGGTGATGGCCAGTATGAGCCCAGAACTTTGTGATTCTTAGACGGATGCTCTACCAACTGAGCTAAACCATCATCTTATAATAAAGATACCAGGTTTTTTTTATCCCTGCCTGTCAACTGAGGTGTTAGAATGCACCGACTGCACTTCTGCAGATCGGTAAACTCCCCAAATGGGGCCACCTTTTGGCCGTGGGTGGCAACCCGTGATGCTTAAGGATGGAGTCTTTGGTGGATGAGCATTCCATGACCTGCAACACTCCACTTAGAACCTTTACTTTAGGCTAGACGGGGCAGTCGGAGAGGCCCCCTCTGATCGATCAGCTGGTCACATCAAGCCCTAGCACCTTATGATTTGCCCCAACCCTATTGCCCTTATGTGTAAGCCCCAAACCCTTTTTATCATATGGGTGCTAGAAGGGGTGACTGAGGGTCTACATGTTCTGGAATGACGTTTAAACTATATCTGATAGTGAGGTTCCAGTTTTTGGAGGTTTGGGGAATGTGGGGCACCCTTCATCATCATTGCTCCCTAGTCAACTCTGACTCGGAATGGGTAGTACCTGTTTAGGTGTCCCTATCTATGGTTAAAATAGAAAAATGTGTTTATAAAAAAAATTGTGTATCTATTAGAATTAATTTATTTCAAAAGTTTATCGGTCATTAAATGACCCACTGGGTTGATATGCCGTAAAACAAACAAACCAAAAATAACCAAAGCAGGATTTTATCATTTTTCTAATGGAACATTATATAATCAAAGTAAAAGTCAATGGGGTGGCCTAAAGTCGGTATCAGCCAGACAGGCGAGGGAGTCCTATCCCCTTTACAATAGCACGAGACCAAGGAGATTGTTTAGCATCTGAGGTGGAGTTCCACACCTACCATCAGCTCCCACTTTACCGCACAGAATCCTGTGCTACTCATCACACTGAGTTGACGAGGGGCTGGTATCGAACCAGGAACCTTGTGTTCCTAGTGACGCTCTAATCCGACACTTGAGCTAAACCGGATATTATAGGTATTTATTTATACGCAAGCTCTACGATGTTGAGACTTTATAACCAAATTAAAACTGCATAAATATATATAAGAGTGTATATATTTTTGGATTAATTTATTTGTTTGTTGTACTCCTTGGGCCTCTCATTTTTTTCTATCTTCTTTACATGGACTTACATGAAGGGGCGGTTTTAGCTCAGTCGTCAGAGCGTTGACTAGAAACCACAAGGTTCCAGGTTCAATACAGGGCCTCAGTGTATGAGTAAGCAAGGAATTTGTGCGGTAAAGTGAGGAGCTGATGGTAGGGCGTTGGTAGACTTCCTCGCTGTCTGGCTCATACGACTTTAAGCCCCCTGACGACTTTATTTTCTTTTTTTTAACTGAACCTTTAACAAAAAAATAATCTTTGCACAGAAAATATACTCTGTTTAATGAATAATATCTATCAACAGATCAAATTTTGTTAAGTGGGGGAGTCCCTGTGTATAGTGATAATGTACTTTACTGTGACTTGTAGTAAGTGAATTCATTATTACTCTTTAATTTCCATTTGGGAAAATTATGAACCTCATTCATTCCGCCAGTGATAGGTTAAATAGTATCACTACTGTCTTTCTATAGGGATGGTTTTGTATTAAATAACCCACAAAGGTTGATATGCTGTTTTAAATAAAGAAAGAGAAAGAAAATTTTAAGCAATTAATCAAATAGTACCCAAAAAAAGGAAACGGCTGTGTATACTGGTTAGAGTCCGTAGGAAATGGACTCATCGCCCGAGTTCAATTCCTGAATGAAGCCAAAGTTCACATAGCACTAATACCCTTGGGAAAGGTATGAATCAACTATCCCCATTTACCTATGGGTAAATAGTGGGGCAGACTGGGCTCTTTAAACCTTGGTTAGACAACCAGTTTAGGAGAAGAAAACTCTGAGATTCAAACCTCTTAAATTCTCTGCTTGGGTGGTCACTAGTACAGTATAGGCTCAGACCTACTTAGTGATCTATTTCAATTTTTTTTTAAATCAATTTAAAAAAAAATATGCTCTTCTTAAATTCTTCTATTTTTTTTAAATCATCAAAATTAATCTTAAAATTTTGTTACGTTTTTTTTTGATAAGAGAGTTTCAATATTGTTGAGGTCCAAACTCGACTAAATATTTAAACTCTGTCATCAAAAATATGTATACAAAATTTTAAGATTAAATTTGATGATTTAAAAAAAGATAAACATCTAATAACATCCGTTTCATTGTATAATGGTTCATTAGAAATGATAAAATCCTGTATCTATAGTTTAGAAGAAAATTAACTTTTTATACAATTATTTGATGTGTACTTATTTATGGGTAATACTGGTATAAAGTATAAACAAGAATTATTTTCAAAATTTGAAAGGTATTTTAAACAATATATCAAGCTATTTTCTCTGAATGTTTTGGATGAAGTTTGGATGATTAGTATTATCTGCGTTATTCAGCACTTGTTCTCGAATCTTCATTGTTATCTGTACAACGTTTTGGCCGATATGCCCTCCGACCTTCATCAGGCATATCTTGTCGGACTCGGGAACCTTCTTTTCGTAATCGGGAGCCATCACGGAACTTTGAACCTAACCCTTTATTTGTCCAGGGGGGTATCCTGTTCTCATTCCACTGACCATAGCTGGGGTAGGAGTTGTGTTGATTATTTTTCTATGTGACTTCGTCTACTCAGGATTGAACCCGAATCCAGAGATAACTGTCACTTAGAACTTCTTAACCTAACTACCTTATCCACTAGGCATGTGTCCATATTGGACAGGATCACCTGTGGACTAAAAAAGGGTTAGGTTTCAAAGTACGTGATGGCTCCCGATTAACGACAAGAAAGTTCTCTGAATTCGAAAAGTTAAGGTCAAGTCCGAGAAGGGTTCCCGATTCCAACAAGGATAATACCTGAAGAAGGCCGGAGGGCATATGGCTGAATGTTGTACAGATACACAATGAAATGGGGACATAGTTTGAATAAACGCAGATAAATACTAATAACACACCTTTCATTATCAAAATTAATATTTAAAGCCATCTTGATGGTTCATGGAAGCCTAATAAGCTCAACTAGTCTTAAAATTAAAATAATTTAAATATTATAACAGTCTTCAAAATAAACATCTCGCCTGATATCCTCGAGCAAGAAGATCAGTTGGGATTAATTACAAATTGATAAAACTTATTGTACTCAACTTTATGAAAGGGTGCGATGAATGTCAAGCTCAACAACGACTTTGTCATCTTGTTAACACGACATTTCCACTGATACAAGCTCGATTATGCAACACTTAAAAAAATCACATCATCCCAGTTCCTCCCCTCTACCTGAAATTCTAACTGAAAACACAGATATATGCAGACAAAGAAAAAAACATAAGAAAAACCTTCAAATACTCAAGCCCTATAAATAAACAAAAAACAACAAAAGTAACTACCTTAAATACCAATCAACTTCGAAGCCAGCCAACATATTCTCACCACCTTAATAATTCC
>CM042141.1:90318022-90443022 GCA_023376005.1 Doryteuthis pealeii
CCTTCCAAACAACCAAATTTAAAAGTTCTATCATCATTACTTGCAGGTTGAAAAGTCCTAAAGGGGGTTGAAGAATTTTAATAAGTGGAAAAATTGAAATCATTCAGACGACTCTTTAACTAGAAATATTGTGTATACTTACTAATTATACTAACTAGGAATATTGAGGAGACCTGATTGGATCTGCAGTTAAGCCACAATAATGTATATAGGTACCACCAAAATAGTCACGTGATCAAAATAGTCACGTTGGTCAGTTCAGCTATTTGAAGTAAGAAACGCAAATATTTTTTAACTTAAAAAAAAAATCTTGCAAAAAAATTAATAACGAACATAAAGGGTTGTTAAAAAGAAAAACGTGTTATCAAGGAACAAATTATCCAATTGTGGAAAAATTACTCACCGATTATCTGAAAAATAAGTAAAACGGTCCGTTTTTTACAACACGGGTCAGTTTCTTTATGATGTTTTTTTTTAGCCAGAATATTGTATTAATGTTCTTTTACTAAAAAGCTCTCCATCTAAGCTTTATAAAAAATTCTTTCTGATATATTATTCAGACTCTTATCTTTATAGAAAATAAGTAAAAATCGTTTTTTGTCGGTTTATTTTTCATATTTCATTAAAATAAAATACGGGGGGGGGGGAGGTAGACCTCGCTAAAAAATATTTCCCATAATATTTTTAGGAAAAAACTATTTCAGTCATATTTACATCTAAAGGTAAATAATTATCGAAATTTCGTGAAAATCGGACATTAATGATTTTTTCATAGAATTTTTTTAAAAAACCGGTTAGTTCCATAACTGATTTTGGCTACGTTAAATGCAATTTGATTTTAACGTGCCAAAATGTAAACATGTTTTTCGGTTCATAATTTCATTTATTTTCGAAGCTGAAAATTAAAAAAAAATCATTAGGAGTTTGTTTAATGTTTCTTTCTTTCGAATGCATAAATTTTTTTTAAAGATAATATTAACTTTATGCAAATTTCATTGTGTTAGTAGGGAGTTAAATTTATAGGGAAATTGGTGGTACCTAAATGTACTATATAATGATGGCATTTATATTTACCACACACACATATACACACACATTTACATTAGAGCCCAATTAAAAAGAAAGTTGAAAATTATATTCATGAAATGTGACCAATATTGGGAAGTTTGCAAAGGGAATAATCACCGTTTGTCCCATAACATATTTTGTAAATATGAGAAGTGAGAGTTCCCTCCATTACCAAGAATGTTCACTGTGCCGATTAAAAAGAAAAAGAAAAAAAAAAGGCAGTAAACTTCAAAAACAAATTTCTCCTTGTGATCCTTGCTCTCAAATCCACTTTACCACTTTAGCCGGAACATAATCAGTCGTATTGGTAAGTCTGGTCAAATTTTCTTTGAAAATTTAATCAAAAATTATCTTTGGACTTTAAGGATTTAGATCCATATTTATCATGAATGGTCGGCATTGGTTCCCGCGAGAGGGGACACCTGTTGGTGTGAATCATTCATTCATTATCCCAGCTGCCATCTGTCTTATCTTCCTTTATTCCTATTCCACAGATGTAAAAAAAAAATATATTATTCCGTTTTGTTTAATTTCAGTCATTTTAAAATAAATAAATTTAAGTTCGTCAAGTTAGGCTTCTTTGTTGTTGAAGTTGTACCGTAAAAGAAAAAAAGAAGAAAAAAAAAGCGCAGTATTTATTTATTTTTCTTTAGCCAGTGTTATTTTTTTAGGATAATTGACTTTTTTCTTTTTGATTGTTACTTCTTTTCTACTTTTTTGTTGACAAAATGAACAAAAGATCTATTTGATTTAAAGAAAAAAACAAAACTTTAGTGCTACCGTGGGTTTATTTTAATCAATTAGATTTTTGCGAAAAATTTTTGGTATGATTTTATTTTTAACGAAGATTTAAAAAATCTGTTTCTCTGATGGAAAAAAGAAAAAAATATGCTTTTTCTTTATTTCTAAATTAACTTAGTTTGTTTAAAGGGAATAAATACTGTCTCAACGAAAACGTATGTTATTTGTTTGAAGTAATTAGATAAATATTTGAATCTTCACGGGAGTATAGTGATGCGGGGAAAAAAACTTTAATGTTATTGTTTACAGTTAACACACTATCGATCGATGGAGATTTGTTCTTTTGAAAATTAATTTTGAATGTGTAAGTTTGAAACTTTCAAATAAATAGTATGGATTTAAAAAAATAGAAAGCAAGTAGAAGAAAAACGAAATCATAATTAATTGAAGAATCTCTTATAAAATAACTTTTTCTTTAGTCTGTTAGCAGAGAAAAAAACCCTGACCTAAGTATTTAGTATAGGTTTGATCACATAAAAACCTACTGTAAATTAAACAATACCATTTCTATTTCTAGTCTTTTCTCTTTTTTCGTGTTTCTTTTAAGATTCCTTTGTGAAATTTCTTTGTTTTAAGGCCAGTGTCAGAAATTAAAAAAAAAAAAAAAAATTAGACGAGATGCGACATTTGCATAATTTAAGTTAAAAAAACCCTGAACGTGAAATTTCCTTTTAAGGTTATCTTCTAAAGTGTAGAAATCTGATACTTATGAATAAAAATTTATTGCCCTCCCCCTCCAAAAAAAAAAAGAAAAGAAAAAAAAAGACCCCCAAATTATTGAACATTCGATTCTCTCTCCCTAAAAATTTGTTTTTTTAGCGTTTCTTTTTCTTTTCTTTTCTAATTTTCACAACCTGTTGATTAAGTAAGTAAATTAGTAGACGGGTCAACCGTACATATTTTTTTAATTAATTTAATAGATTGGAAGTATTGAATAAAAAGCCCAAACTTTAGGAAATAGTTTGTTAAACTGGGGAGAAAAGAAATGGGTATTATTTATTTATTGAGAGTGCCTCATACTTCTAAAGATTGAAACCTTACTGTGGCCTTATGTTATGTATTAAAAAGAAAGTTTCTTTTTTGGTTAAAAAATTAAAGCAGACATTTAAAAAAGACAAATTTGTTTTTTTTGGTGATTAATATATTAATCAAGTTTATACTTTTAGATTGAAATGATTTGAATTAAATTTTAATCCCAGGCCTAGAGATCCGCTAAGTTAAGTTCTTTCTTTTTGTTTTTAATGCAAGTCATTGTTGTTGTTGTTTTACACCTCCCAAACCATGTTTGTTTGGGTTATTAGTGAAGTAGATCCTTAGGTTTAAAACACATACATCTGTTGCGCCTGCATAGAGCGAGTCACAAGTTCATATTTTCAGTGTACTGTACTGAGTTCGATCCTCTCTCCGGGTGCTTTCGTGATAAACTGTGCCAGCTAAGTTAAATAAATATCAACTTTCCAAACCGAAGTTTTTTCTTCTCTCTTTTCAACTCTACCAACTGATTATTAATAAAAGCATGCCACGTTGTTTATCCAGTTTATATTTATTTTATAAGTTAAGTACATTTAATTTAAGGAAAAATTGGTCTAATAAACATTTAATATATATATTAGGTACACCAATTTGTCGAAAAATCCGTGTTTTACAAAACAATTATTTGGAGATTTTTTTTACTCATTTCAATAATTATTTAATTGGCTATTATCTTATAAAAGAAAAAATATACATCAATATTTTTTTCCGTTTAAAGTGTGTGTGTGTGTGGGGGGGGAAGGGCGCTAAATTCCTATACAGTTTTCGACCAAAAGAAGGTGATTGATACTAAAGTAAAGTAGTTATTAAAAAAAAAATGTTTTAGCATATTATAATTAATATGAAATTTTAAACTTACATCATGCTGCTCATATTTTAAATGAATTTTATATTTAATTTAATATCATAGCAGAAATAACCTAATTAAGTTTTGAAATAAAAAACTGATGCATTATAAAATTCATTCATTGTAAATCAATACTGAAAATTCATTAAAATTGAATAATTTCCTAATTTTTGGTAAATTTTTCAATCGAGAAATGTTAAATTTATTTGTAAACTGGATTTTCTGCCATCTTTAAACAGCGGTTTACAGCCAACGCGATCGAAATTGACGAAAAAATTGTTTTTAAATGTATTAAAAAATAATACATATGTAATATTATTTGGCTTTTTTTTACTGATGCACATTCTGTTAGTACTTTTTCAATTAGACAAAAATTTGACCTTAAATAATCGATTTAATTAATTTTAATTTGTTTTAAAATGAAGCAACTGAATTTGGTATACTAATATTCATATATATATAATATATAATATATAATTTTCGGCGTATACCTAATATATATATAGTCATCCACAGACATTGTGTTTCAACTTAACATGCTTCGGTTTGAATTTAAATTATTTTCTGCTTCTTCTTTGATGATTCTGGATAAAAACAAGCTCTGATGATGATTTTTATAATCGAATATTGTCAATATTAGCTATGATATAATATAAAATATTTTTAATTTTAACAGCATTGTGTGTTTCATACCCTTTTCTATACATACATACATACATACATATATATATATATATATATGGAATCTACTGAGTCAGACGACCTACTGTTAGTTTCGCATAAAGCTCTTTCAGGGCTAAAATCTGACTCTTTTTTTTCTCTCCGCAGGATCTACCAACACGCTTGTATATTAAATATATATATATATATATATAGTATATATAATATATATATATACGAACGTCATCAATCAGAAAAAAAATTGAATGACTGATTTATTTAATTTGAAATATAAATTTCCAAACAAAAGTGCTTTTTCTGTATTCATTCCTTCCGATCACCAACTTTTTGTAAACTTTTCTTCTTCTGTAATTTTTAGTAAACACACATATTGAAATAACTCAGCTTATATCAGATTTTAATCTGAAAATAGTAATTTTTATGTATTTTCTTTTTAAAAAAAAAATCAATTCTCTGATCCAGAGAGCTTTGAAAATTAGTAAGATTTTTTTTATGTTCCAAATTATTCATCCCTATTTTAATTACGACCATTGAACTATTATAATTTAAACATAATTGGTTACACATTCTTCATTAAAAAATCAGAGATTATCTATTCTTTCACTCTAAATATCATCAACAACTGTTCCTAACTCTGACTTTAAACGATTATAATATAATACTTTAAAGTTTGCGTTTGGGAAAAAAAGGTTATATAACTATTCAAAACAAATTTTTTTAATACAAACACTAATTAAAATTTCTTTGCTTTGCCCGAAACATTTTGATTAACTGGAATTTGTACGTGGTACGTGGGAAGTTTGTTTTTGAATTTAAATTTTCAAAATCTGTATACAAATTTATCCAACCATTCACCATGGTTAGGATTGAACGGTTGCATAATGGAGCGTCTTAGTGAGGATTAAACTTGCTATTAAGTAATGGATCTGCAAAACTAGCTTGCATACATACATGACAAAAAGATGCCAAAAATATGTATACAATACTTGCATTTGTATTATTGATATCGGACTATTGTCCTCATCTCTTTATTGTTATCTGCACAACCGTTTTGGCCGATGTGCCCTCGGCCTTCTTCAGGTATTTCTTGTCGAACTTGGGAACCTTCTCTTCAAACTCAAGGAACTTCTTGTTGTAATCTGGAGCCTTAACGGAACTTTCAACCTAACCCTTTATTTCAATCCACGGATAGACTGTTCTCATTCTGCTATCCATGATGGGTACATGTGTTAAAGCTGTGTTAATTAATCTATGTTACTGTCACCCTTGACCAGGATTGAACCTGTAGCCTAGAGATAACTGTCATTTAGAACTGTATTAACTCAACACTGTATCTACTACGCCATGTATCCAATTGGACATTGGCTGAAACATGTGCAGATAACAATAAAGATAAGGACAATAGTCCGAATAATACAAATAATCAAGCCTCATCTCAACATCAGAGAAATAGTGTAGATAACAATAAAAATGATGACAAATAGAAAACTTCAATAATCAAGTCAAAAATTTAGAGAATAGTGTAGATAACATAAAAGATGAGCGACAATAGTCAATAATCCAAATAATCAAGCCTCATTCTAAAAATCAGAGAAAATAGTGTAGATAACATAAAGATGAGACAATAGTCCGAATAATCCAAAAATCAAGCCTCATCTTCAAAAAATCAGAGAAATATATCTTGCATTTTGTATCATAATTCCTGCCATGATTTGCCATTAATTAATGGAATGAGTATATTCATTTTTCTTGTATCTAATCTTGGCCAATAACTTTATCAGTTGTACTTATATCAAATGGAATAGTTTCTTTGTATTTATTTGTATCCTAATTATGATGATTATAAAACCCAAAGATTCAATGGCTAACAAGAATTGGTGGACAATACTTATCATCACCATCAAGTTCATTGACCTCATCACCGATCTCTATGGACTCTTCCATGCCATCTGTCATATTGGCCATCACTCCTGAAGGTCCTTCCACAGCATCAGTAATCCATTGCCAGAACTGTATTGTATAGGTTTTTCTGGTCAACCCACACTCATGTGTCATGTGCAAGTTGTTCTTGCTTCTTCAGCTAGACAAGGACCAGGAAGATGTTTGCTGCAGATTGGCAGCACCACATCTACTGTAGAAAAAAAAACTCCCAATTGTTTTACTACACAAATCCAGATTACCCAGCTGTATGCTACTCATTGCTGAGGTGAAGACTGGTATTGAACCTGGAACCTTTGCAATTCCTAGGTGAATTGCTCAACTGACTGAGTTAACCAGCCCAATATTGCATAAATTATATATAATGAAAAGAAATTTTTAAGGTTAAATTTTATATAATTAATATTTTTTGATTAATACAATCTTGATATAATTAATAAATATTTAGTAAAAATAAGGATGGTATTGTATTAAAGTATATGACACATATATAAGAAAAAAATTGGAGTTTTACATGACTTGAACTTTCACTTCCTTCTCTGTGTAATTAAATGCGTTCTCATGTTAACTTAAGCAATGAACATTATGTAATTAACTTATAAGGAACAATTTCACCCCCCCCTCTCTCTCTCTCCACTATATATATATATATTATATATATTAAATGTTAGGGTGCAAAGACATGAAGTCATAGCACTTGGTAACTAACAGTTTCTCGCCTACTTCCGATTTCAAAAGCAAGTTGGTTAGCACTCTTTACTTATAAATATAGTAAACTATATTATCTCTCTCTGTCTCTAAAAATATAGGAAAGGACTCCAGTGGTATTAGAATATAAATCAGATAAAAAACCAAAATATTCCCAAATGTGAATTTATGATAAATGGAAGTTAATAACTCTAGAATAGATTATGGAATAATATTTTCTTATTACATTCTACATATATATTTTACAGATACCCCCCCCCCATATATATATATATATATATATATAATATATATATATATATATAAATGGATATAAAAAATACACAATATCGCCCCAGGAAGGCGGGAAAATGGTATAAATGTAAACTGAATTTGTTTATCCATTTGCCTGCCGAATAAAATAAAAATGTGGTCTGATGAAGCTCGATGGGCCCCATATACCCACGAGTGGAAATGGCCATAATTCACGAATACCCATGTATTTAGGCCTTTTTTATTCACAAATGTATATATCAATATATGTGTGTGTGGGGGGGCGGGTGTACTGTAAAAATTATATATATTCTTTTAATAATAATAAGACCATGAAATGGTAAACCACATCCCCTTGTGTGTGTAATAATAGTGGACCTCTAACCACCTGTGCGCACTATCTAGGATTCCACCATGATACACTCCCTATTAGAGAGAGGGAGAGTCACCTTCCAACCTCTTTCTGATTTACCATCAAACTGCCCCCCCCCGGCCCTTATTCACTACCTCCTCCAATTCATTAGAATGAAAAATGATCACCACTGAAGCAAGAACTCTATCCTAAAGTCCTGAAGAAGGTCTACAGACCGAAACGTTGCATCGTCGACATCACTACCTTACAATAAACATCTTTTCTACAACATCCCGGTTTTGTCTGCCTTTCTCCACATTACTATCGGATAATCTCCTCATATTTCTCCCGTTATAGATATATATATATAGTATATATATATATATATATATATATATATAATATCTTCTCTTCCATGTTTGAAAACCAAGTTGCTATTTGTTCAAATGTGTGATAAAATCTTTTTTAAAACTTGGCATTATGCATGAATTTGTTTACATTCTGAAATTCTCTACAACCTACCTTTTTTTTTCCTCTCTTTCAGATCTTAGTAGCCATGAACTCGGTGTGGATCATCTATATTCTTATAAATTATATTGCTCTCTTTACGTTGCTCCATTGTCCTCCAGATATGACATATACTGAATATATCTAGAGATAATACAACCTCTCCTATCAACTGATTTATTTGATGATTAGATTAAAATTTTAAAATAAAAAAAATGACCTTCACTCTTGATGAAAAAAAAAAAAACGGTAGGGTAGAGAATTTCAGAAGTGTAAACAAATTTCATGCATAATGCCAAGTTTAAAAAAGATTTTATCACACATTTTGAACAAATAGAACTTGGTTTTCAACATGGAAGGAGAAGATATTATATATATTAATATATATATAATTAATATATATATATAATATACGGGAGAAATATGAGGAGATTATCCGATAGTATGTGGAGAAAGGAAGACAAACACGGGATGTGTAGAAAAAGGATGTTATTGTAGGTAGTGATGTCGACGATGCAACGTTCGGTCTGTTAGACCTTTCAGGACTTTAGAATAGAGTTCTTGCTTCAGTGGTGATCATTTCCTTCTAATGAATTGAGGAGGTCGTGAATAAGGGCCGGGGGGGGGGCAGTTGATGGTATCAGAAGAGGTTGGAGGTGGACTCTCCCTCTCTCTAATAGGGAGTGTATCATGGTGGAATCCAATAGTGCCACAGGTGTTAGAGTCCACTATTATTACACACACAAGGGGATTGTTTACCATTTCAATGGTCTTATTATATTAAAAGAATATATATATTTTTACAGATACACCCCCCCCACACACACACATATATATATATACATTTGTGAATAAAAAAGGCCTTAAATACCATGGGTATCGTGATTATGGACCATTTCCACTCGTGTATCTGGGCCCATCGAGCTTCATCAGACCACATTTTATTTATCAGGCAGGCAAATGGACAAATTCAGTTTACATTTATACATTTCTCCCGCCTCCTGGGGATATTTGTGTATTTTTTATATCATATATATATATTATATATATATATATTATATATATTATATATATATGGGGGGGTATCTGTAAAAATTATATATGTAGAATGTAAATAGAAAAATATTATTCCATAATCTATTACTAGAGTTTACTTCCCATTATTCAATAAATTCATCATTTGGATATTTTGTTTTTTATTCTGATTTATATTTCTAAATACCACTGGAGTCTTTCTATATTTTTAGAGACAGAGAGAGATAATATAGTTTACTATATTTATAATAAAGAGTGCTCAAACCACTTCTTTGAAATCACATAGGCGAGAAAACTGTTAGTTACCAAGTGCTATTGACTTCATGTCTTTGCAACCCTAACTTATATTATATATATATATATATATATAGTGGAGAGAGAGAGAGGGGGGGTGAAATTGGTTCCTTATAATTAATTACCATAAATGTTCATTGCTTAAGTTATGAGACTGCATTTAATTACACAGAGAGGAAGTGAAAGTTCACAAGTCATGTAAAACTCCAATTTTCTTATATATGTGTCATATACTTAAATACAATACCATCCTTATTTTTACTAAATATTATTAATTATATCATAGATTGTATTAATCATATAATTTATATATTACTAAAATTCTCATTATATATAATAATGCAATATTGGGCGTTAACTCAGTCAGTTGAGCATTCACCTAGGAATGCAAGGTTCAGGTTCAATACCAGTCTTCACCAACTCAGCAAATGAGTAGCACAGCTTGGGTAATCTGATTTGTTGTAGTAAAACAATTGGGAGCTGACAGTAGATTGGTGCTCCATCTCAGCAAAACAATCTTCCTGTCCTTGTCTACTGAAGAAGCAAGAACAACTTGCACATGGACACATGAGTGTGGGTTGACCAGCAAAAACCTATATCAATCAGTTCTGCATGGATACTGGATGCTGTGCAGAGGGACTTCCCAGGAGTGATGGCCAATAGTGACAGATGGCATTGGAGAGTCATAGAGATCTGTGATGGGTCATGACTTGATGGTGATGAAGTATTGTCACCATTCTTGTTAGCCATGAATTCTTTGGGTTTTATAATCATCCTAATTGATACAAAATGAATACAAGAGAAAACTATTCATTTGATATAATGTACAACTGATAAAGTTATTGGCCAAGATTAGATACAGAAAATGAATTACTCATTCCATTAATTAATGGCAAATCATGGCAGGAATTATGATACAACATGCAAGATATTATCCTCTGATTTTTTGAGATGAGGCTTGATAATTTGGATTATTCGGACTATTGTCCTCATCTTATTGTTATCTACACTATTTCTCTGAATTTTTAGATGAGGCTTGATTATTTGGATTATTTGGACTTTGTCCTCATCTTTATTGTTTCTACACTATTTCTCTTAAATTTTTGACATGAGACTTGATAATTTGGATTATGGATATTCAGACTATTGTCATCATTTTTATTGTTATCTACACTATTTCTCTGAATGTTGAGATGAGTTGATTATTTGTATTATTCGGACTATTGTCCTATCTTTATTGTATCTGCACAATGTTTCAGCCAATGTCCAATTGGATACATGGCGTAGTAGATACAGGTGTTGAGTTAATACAGTTCTAAATGACAGTTATCTCTAGGCTACAGGTTCAATCCTGGTCAAGGTGACAGTAACATAGATTAATTAACACAGCTTAACACATGTACCCAGTCATGGATAGCAGAATGAGAACAGTCTATCCCGTGGATTGAATAAAGGTTAGGTTGAAAGTTCCGTTAAGGCTCCAGATTACAACAAGAAGTTCCTGAGTTTGAAGAGAAGGTTCCCAAGTTCGACAAGAAATACCTGAAGAAGGCCAGAGGCACATCGGCCAAAACGTTTGCAGATAACATAAAGATGAGGACAATAGTCCGAATAATCCAAATAATACAAATGCAAGATATTGTATACATATTTTTTGGCATCTTTTTGTCATGTAATGGTATGCAAGCTAGTTTTGCAGATCCATTACTTAATAGCAAGTTTAATCCTCACTAGACGCTCCATTCTTGCAACCTTGTGTCACATCCTAACCATGGTGAATGGGTTGGATAAATTTGTATACAGATTTTGAAAATTAAAATTCAAAAACAAACTTCCACGTACCACGTACCAAATTCCAGTTAATCAAAATGTTTCGGGCAAAGCAAAGAAAATTTTAATTAGTGTTTGTATTAAAAAAATTTGTTTTGAATAGTTATATAACCTTTTTTTCCCAACGCAAACTTTAAAGTATTATATTATAATCGTTTAAAGTCAGAGTTAGGAACAGTTGTGATGATATTTAGAGTGAAAGAATAGATAATCCTGATTTTTTTAATGAAGAATGTGTAACCCTAATCTATGTTAAATTATAATAGTTCAATGGTCGTAATTAAAATAGGGATGAATAATTTGGAACATAAAAAAAACTTACTAAATTTTCAAAGCTCTCTGGATTCAGAGAATTGATTTTTTTTTTAAAAAGAAAATACATAAAAATTACATATTTCAGATTAAAATCTGATATAAGCTGAGTTATTCAATATGTGTGTTACTAAAAATTACAGAAGAAGAAAAGTTTACAAAAAGTTTGGTGATCGGAAGGAATGAATACGAAAAAGCACTTTTGTTTTGGAAATTTATATTTCAAATTAAATAAATCAGTCATTCAATTTTTCTGATTGATGACGTTCGATATATTATATATATATATATAATATATATATATATATATATATATATTAAATATACCAAGCGTGTGTAGATCCTTGCGGAGAGAAAAAAAGAGTCAGATTTTAGCCTGAAGAGTTGCGAAACTAACAGTAGTTCGTCTGACTCAGTAGATATCATATATATATATATATAATATGTATGTATGTATGTATAGATAAAAGGGTATGAAAACACACAATGCTGTTAAAATTAAAATATTTTATATTATATTCATAGCTAATATTGAACAATACTTCGATTTATAAAAATCATCATCAGAGCTTGTTTTTAATCCAGAATCATCAAGAAAGAAGCAGAAAATAATTTAAATTCAAACCGGAAGCATTGTTAAGTTGAAACACATGTCTGTGGATGACATATATATATATATTAGGTATACCCGAAAATTATATATATATATATATATATATATATGAATATTAGGTATACCCAAAAATTCAGTTGCTTTTCATTTTAAAAAACAAATTAAAATTAATTAAATCGATTATTTAAGGTCAAATTTTTGTCTAAGTTGAAAAGTACTAACAGAATGTGCATCAGTAAAAAAAAGCAAAATAATATTACATATGTAATTTATTTTTAATACATTTAAAACAATTTTTTCGGTCAATTTCGATCGCGTTGGCTGTAAACGCTGTTTAAAGATGGCAGAAAATCCATGTTTACAAAATAAATTTAACATTTTCTCGATTGAAAAATTTACCAAAAATTAGGAAATTATTCAATTTTAATGAAATTTTCAGTATTGATTTACCAATGAATGAATTTTATAATGCATCAGTTATTTTATTTCAAAACTTTAATTAGGTATTTCTGCTATGATAAATTAAAATTAATATATAAAATTCATTTTAAAATATGAGCAGCATGATGTTAAGTTTAAAATTTCATATTATTATAAATATGCTAAAAACATTTTTTTTAATAACTACTTTACTTTAGTATCAATCACCAATTCTTTTGGTCGAAAACTGTATAGGAAATTTAGCGCCCTTCCCCCCCCCCACACACACACACACTTTAAACGGAAAAATATTGATGTATATTTTTTCTTTATAAGATAATAGCCAATTAAATAATTATTGAAATGAGTAAAAAAAATCTCCAAATAATTTGTTTTGTAAAAACACGGATTTTTCGACAAATTGGGTGTACCTAATATTATATATTAAATGTTTATAGACCAATTTTCCTTAAATTAAATGTACTTAACTTATAAAATAAATATAAACTGGATAAACAAACGTGCATGCTTTTATTAAAATAATCAGTTGGTAGAGTTGAAAAGAGAGAAGAAAAAACTTCGGTTTGGAAAGTTGATATTTATTTAACTTAGCTTGGCACAGTTTATCACGAAAAGCACCCGGAGAGAGGATCGAACTCAGTACAGTACACTGAAAATATGAACTTGTTGACTCCGCTCTATAGCAGGCGCAACAGATGTATGTGTTTTAAACCTAAGGATCTACTTCACTAATACCCAAACAAAACATGGTTTGGGAGGTGTAAAACAACAACAACAATGACTTGCATTAAAACAAAAAAGAAAGAACTTAACTTAGCGATCTCTAGGCCTGGGATTAAATTTAATTCAAATCATTTCAATCTAAAAGTATAAACTTGAATTTAATAATATTAATCACCATAAAAAAACAAATTTGTCTTTTTTAAATGTCTTGCTTTAGTTTTTTAACCAAAAAGAAACTTTCTTTTTAATACATAACATAAAGGCCACAGTAAGGTTCAATCTTTAGAAGTATGAGGCACTCATCAATAAATAAATAAATACCATTTCTTTCTCCCAGTTTAACAAACTATTTCTAAAGTTAATGGGCTTTTTTATTCAATTACTTCCAATCTATTAAATTAATTAAAAAAATATGTACGGTTGACCCGTCTACTAATTTACTTACTTAATCAACAGGTTGTGAAAATTAGAAAAGAAAAGAAAAAGAAACGCTAAAAAAATCAAATTTTAGGAGAGAGAATCGAATGTTCAATAATTTGGGGGTCTTTTTTTTCTTTCTTTTTTTTTGGAGGGGGGAGGGCAATAAATTTTATTCATAAGTATCAGATTTCTACACTTTAGAAGATAACCTTAAAAGGAAATTTCACGGTCAGGGTTTTTTTTAACTTAATATTGCAAATGTCGCATCTCGTCTAATTTTTTTTTTTTTTTTTTTAAATTTCTGACACTGGCCCTTAAAACAAAAGAAATTTCACAAAGGAATCTTAAAAGAAACACGAAAAAAGAGAAAAGACTAGGAAATAGAAATGGTATTGTTTATTTACAGTAGGTTTTATGTGATCAAACCTATACTATACTTAGGTCAGGGTTTTTTTTTCTCTGCTAACAGACTAAAGAAAAAGTTATTTTATAGAGATTCTTCAATTAATTTATGATTTCGTTTTTCTTCTACTTGCTTTCTATTTTTTAAAATCCCATACTATTTATTTGAAAGTTTCAAACTTACATTCAAAATTAATTTTCAAAAGAACAAATCTCCATCGATCGATAGTGTGTAACTGTAAACAATAACATTAAAGTTTTTTTCCCCGCATCACTATACTCCGTGAAGATTCAAATATTTATCTAATTACTTCAAACAAATAACATACGTTTTCGGAGACAGTATTTATTCCCTTTAAACAAACTAAGTTAATTAGAAATAAAGAAAAAGCAATATTTTTTTCTTTTTTCCATCAGAGAAACAGATTTTTAAAATCTTCGTTAAAAAATAAAAATCATACCAAAAATTTCGCAAAAATCTAATTGATTAAAATAAACCCAACGGTAGCACTAAAGTTTTGTTTTTTTCTTTAAATCAAATAGATCTTTGTTCATTTTGTACAACAAAAAAAGTAGAAAAGAAGTAACAATCAAAAAGAAAAAAGTCAAAATTAATCCTAAACAAATAATAACACTGGCTAAAGAAAAATAAAAATAACTGCGCTTTTTTTTTTCTTCTTTTTCTTTTACGGTACAACTTCAACAACAAAAGAAGCCTAACTTGACGAACTTTAAATTTATTTTATTTAAATGACTGAAATTAAACAAAACGGAATAATATATTTTTTTACATCTGTGAATGAGGAAATAAAGGGAAGATAAGACAGATGGCAGCTGGGATAATGGAATGAATGATTCACACCAAACAGGTGTCCCTCTCGCGGGAACCAATGCGACCAACTTCATGATAAATATGGATCTAAATCCTTAAAAGTCCAAGATAATTTTTTTGAATTAAATTTCAAAAAAAATTTAGACACAGACTTACCAATACGACTGATTATGTTTCCGGCTAAAGTGGTAAGTGGATTTGAGAGCAGCATCACCAAGGAGAAATTTGTTTTGAGTTACTGCCTTTTTTTTTTCTTTTTCTTTTTAATCCCACAGTGACACAATTCTTGGTAATGGAGGGGCAACTCTCACTTCTCAATATTTACAAAAATATGTTATGGGACAAAACGGTGATTATCTCCCTTGGCAAACTTCCCAAATATTGGTCACATTTTCATGATATAATTTTCAAACTTTCTTTTTTAATTGGCTCTAATGTAAATGTGTGTGTATATGTGTGTGTGTAAAATATAAATGCCATCATTATATATACATTAGGTACCACCAATTTTCCCTATAAAATTTAACTCCCTATATCTAACACAATGAAATTTGCATAAAGGTTAATATTATCTTTAAAAAAATTTATGCATTCGAAAGAAGAAACATTAAACAAACTCCTAATGATTTTTTTTTAATTTTCAGCTTCGAAAATAATGAAAATTATGAACGAAAAACAATGTTTACATTTTTGCACCGTTAAATCAATTGAAATTTAACGTAGCCAAAATCAAGTTATGACTACCGGCTTTTTTAAAAATTCTATGAAAAATCAATTAATGGTCCGATTTTCACGAAAATTTCGATAATTATTTACCTTTAGATGTAAATATGACTGAAATAGTTTTTTCCTAAAATATATTATGGGAAATATTTTTTTACGAGGTCTACCTCCCCCCCCCCGTATTTTATTTTATGAAATATGAAAAAATAAACCGACAAAAACGATTTTTACTTATTTTCTATAAAGATAAGAGTCTGAATAATTATATCAGAAGATTTTTATAAGCTTAGATGCGAGAGCTTTTTAGTAAAAGAACCATTAATACAATATTCTGCTAAAAAAAACATCAATAAAGAAACTGACCGTGTTGTAAAAAACGGACCGTTTTACTTATTTTTCAAGATAACGGTGAGTAATTTTTCCACAATTGGATAATTTGTTCCTTGAATTAACCGTTTTTCTTTTTAACAACCCTTTATGTTCGTTATTAATTTTTTGCAAGATTTTTTTTTAAGTTAAAAAATATTTGCGTTTCTTACTTCAATATGGCTGAACTGACCACGTGACCTATTTTGATCACGTGACCTATTTTGGTGGTACCTAATATACATTATTGTGGCTTTAACTGCAGATCAATCAGGTCTCCTCAATATTCTAGTTAGTATTAATTAAGTAAGTATACACAATATTCTAGTTAAAGAAGTCGTCTGAATGATTTCAATTTTTCCACTTACTTAAAATTCTTCAACCCACTTTAGGACTTTTCCAAACCTGCAAGTAATGATGAGTAGAACTTTTAATTTGCAGCTCCATAATTTATTCCTTTCTGTAGCAAAGTCCAAATATATTTACATTTTTTTTTTTTTTTACTTTGTTTAATTTTTGTCTGTGATCTGATGGAACAGTGAGATCTACTCACAGACAAATCTTCTTTTCTTTGTTTACAATGACTACATCTGGTTTAGATTGGGAGATTTGCATGAATTTCAAACAGAATTTTAGGCTTATTTTTTTCTTTTTTTGTAATTATCTAGAGAGAAAAAATAACTTGTAAGTTAAAATAAAGTTCTTTGCTTTGATATAAAAAATATTTGCTAAAAATATTTTTTGTCTGAATTTCTGAGATGAGGTATTATTATTATTATTCACTCCTTTTGAGTTTTCACATCAGCGTTAGCTGATGGTCTTTCACTGGAGTCTGAGTGACAGCAAGTCTCCTCAGGTCTCCAGGACTCTTCTAAGTATTCTGGCAGATTGCAGCAGTGCAGTATTCTGGATGGTCTCAATCTTTCTTCTGATGTCCAGATTTTTCCAATCCCTTTGGGACCGTTCCGAGTGCACCAACTACAATTGGTATCACTTTAACTTTCCTATTAAATAACTTTTTCAGTTCTCTGGCAAGGTCCAGGTATTTGTCCATGTTTTCATTTTCCTTCACCCTGTAATCTGCTGGAACTGCAAAATCCACCAGTTGACAAGTTCTTTCTTTTTTGTTAATCAGCACTAGGTCTAGTCTTCTTGCTGGGATAAGGTGATCCGTTTTTATTTCAAAGTCCCAGAGAATTTAATGCATTTCATTCTCAAGAACAGATTCTGGTTTATTATTATTATTATTATTATTTATTAATTAATCATTAATTAATATTATTATTATTAATAATTAATAATAATAATAATAATAATAATAATAATAATAATAATAATATTTCACCCCTTGTGAGTTTTTCACACCAGCTGATGATCTTTCACTGGAGTCTGAGTGACAGCTATTCTCCTCAGGTTTCCAGGACTCTTCTGAGTATTCTAACCGTTCTCAACAATGCTGTTGTCTGGATGGTCTTAATTCTTTCTTTGATTTCCAGTTCCTCTAGTCTATTTTCTAAACCATTAGGGACTGTTCCGAGAGCACCAACTACAATTTGTATCACATTCACTCTCATATTCCACAGTTTTTTCAATTCTCTAGCAAGGTCCAGGTATTTGTCTATCTTTTAATTTTCTTTCATCTTCACCCTATGATCTGCTGGGATGGCAAAATCTACCAGATGACAAGTTCTCTTCTTCTTGTTAATTAATACTAGGCCTGGTCTTCTGAGAATTTTTGTGTTTCACTCTCTAGGACAGATTTCAGTTCATTATTATTATTATTATTATTATTGTTGTTGTTCACCAATGTACTCATACTAGTATCCTCATCTTCCCCATGTTAAAAAGACCTTGTGTTAGTCTGGCTTGGTAGGAGGTCAGGAAAATAAATACTAGTGTCCTCATTTAGGTTGTTTCCCACTTTCTTTCTTAACTACTTAGATGTGTTGCTATGGCAACTAATTGTGTCACCTCCTAGCAATCATCAGAAAAGCCATCCTGCAGGTAAGGGAAGGTAATCTCACAGATGCATAAGCCCATACTACTTTAAGAATGCTATAGTTTGTGAGCTAGCCTCTAAATCCCAAGCAATTTAGCCAAAGCAAGTTGCTAGATAATCGATTGGCATAGCCTGTTGTTTTTGACAGTCAGTGTGGACAATTTCAAATAACAGATAATGGTGAAAACAATACCAGGAGTCATTTAGTTTAATTGACAAGGATTGAACCTGGGGTCATTTGAGATGATGCTTCTCTTTGGACAAAAGTCATGTAACCAGACGACGCCTTGTAACAAGATCAAACAAAATTCTTCAAAAGTAGAATTTTACAAAGAATCTAGTGGTGGTATTTACATTTACCCTTGAATTCATTTGGGGTCAATAGGAACCAAATTACTAACTGTGGTATGAGAAATTAGGAAACAAAAATAAAAAGACTAACAGGAATTACTCCAATAAAATTGCAAATTTAATGAATTTCCATATAGAGCAGGGATCACCAAAATCTTTTGATGGTGAGCCGGATAATTGAAAAAATAACGAGTACGGGCCACATTATTATCGTGTTCAATACTTGCTAACCAGAACAAAAGCTCTGAGAAAAAGATGTAAAATAAAATTTATCTTTCCATATTATATTCATGGATGAGTGGCGTAAGATGCACAAAAACAAATTTAACCAACATATTTATTTTCAAAACATTATCAAAGAACGCAACATTAGTAGAAAGGTTTAGTGAGATTTGTGAAACTGAAGTTTGCCTTTCAAGATATCGTCAATGTTTGGTTTGTAATTGCTACATACAATCAAGAGAATTTCTTTCAAATGTTTATTAGTCAATTTCATTCGATGAGTTGATTCCGTAGTCAAGTCCATGAAGATTTAAATATCATGTTAAGCTTATTAGCTTAACATGATATTTAAATTTAAATGGTATCAGAACGTCTCGCATTCCGTATGTTTTAACAAACAAATTCAAGTACCATCGGTGGGCCTGGAAAAATGCCTTTGTGGGCCAGATTCAGCCCGTTGGCCATAGTTTGGTGACACCTGATATAGAGCATTCTTTTCATTAGGACTATTTGAATTAATGATAACACTGTTGATATTACCTTTTAAAAAGTATTATTATTGCATTATTAGTAAATAGGTATTAACATGCACAACTTTCCATTGTAAGATTTTCAAAATAACCACATCGAGTGATAGGTGCTGCTATCCAGTGGTAAGTGACATGAGATTTAAAAAGTGTATACTTAAATTTAGTTGGATACCATGTAACATGGGGAAGGCCTGGAACATACACCTAGTAGATAAATAAAAAAAAAAGGTGCAATTTTTTTAAAAATGCAATGGAACATTGAAATTATCGTTATGATTACAATCAAACATTTAGAATTAAATCAAATTTCAGCATTTATCATCATCATCATCATCAGTTTATGCTGACAGCACAGATACCCATGACTCTCTCTTGCCAAGTGTTCCTAACTGTTATCACTCCTGGCAGGTCCTCCGAACAGCATTCAGAATCTGCACAGAGATGATTTATGTAGGTTTTTAAGGAGTTGATATGCCATTAAACAAATAAACCAATTATTTTTTGTGTGTATGTACTTATCACAGTTTCTCTCTAAGTGTTTCATTAGAGTCCAGGTGGTACAGCCATACAGTAGCACAGACACTTTCTTTAGATAAAATGTTGGCATTTATTGGTCTTTATTTTCACTTTTTTTCTTTCACTGATTCTATTTTGTACAAACAGATAAGCCCTTGATAAATTATTACCTTTTAGTTGCACAGCGCATAGACATATGTATGTCAAGTTTTTATGAGACAATCTTTTAAAAAGGAATTTGAAAGTTTATCTATATTAAATAAACATTTTTGTTTTGCTGAGGTGGAGCGCCACACCTACCATCTGTTCCCAGATGCTTTACCGCACAGATAAGATCAGATCAACCAAGCTGTGTTACTCATGTAGACACCATGACATAAATAAATAGATACTATGACATGATAGACACCATGATATGTTAATAGACACTATGACATAATAGACACCATGACATAAATAAATAGACACTATGACATAATAGACACCATGACTTAATAGACACCATAACATAAGTTAATAGACACTACGACCTACTAGTCATGATGACATAATAGAGACTGTGACATAAGTTAATAGATAATATAATAGACACCATGACATAAGAGAGTAGACAATATGACATAACATATACTATGCAAAAAGTAAATAAACTATGAAATAACAGACACAATGACATAAGAAAGCAGACTATGATATCATAGACAGAGATGGAGGTACATAAAGACTCTGACATAATAGACACTAAGACATAAGTAAATAGACACGATGACATGTTAATAGACACTATAACATAATAGAGACCATGACATTAGTAAATAGACACTATAACTTGATAGACACCATGAGATAAGTTAATAGACACTATGACATGATAGACACCATGACATGTTAATAGACACTATAACATAATAGACACCATGACATAAATAAATAGACACTATGACATAATAGACACCATGACATGTTAATAGACACTATAACATAATAGACACCGTGACATAAGTTAATAGACACTATGACATAATAGACACCATGACATAAATAAATAGACACTATGACATGTTAATAGACACTATACATAATAGACACCATGACACACTATGACATAATAGACACCATGACATAAGTTAATAAACACTATGACATAAAAGACACCATGACATAAATAAATAGACACTATGACATAATAGACACCATGACATAAGTTAATAGACACTATGACATAATAGACACCATGACATAAGTTAATAAACACTATGACATAAAAGACACATGACTAATAATAGACACTATGACATAAATAGACACCATGACATAAGTAATAGACACTATGACATAATAGACACCATGACATAAGACGACATAATAGACACCACCAGACACCATGACATAAATAATAGACACTATGACATAATAGACACCATGACATAAGTTAATAGACACTATGACATAATAGACACCATGACATAAATAAATAGACACTATGACATAATAGACACCATGACATAAGTTAATAGACATATGACATAATAGACACCATGACATGTTAATAACACTATGACATAATAGACACCATGACATGTTAATAAACACTATGACATAAAAGACACCATGACATAAATAAATAGACACTATAACATAATAGACACCATGACATAAGTCAATAGACACTATGACATAATAGACACCATGACATAAATAAATAGACACTATGACATAATAGACACCATACATAAGTTAATAGACACTATGACATAGACACCATGACATGTAATAAACACTATGACATATAGACACCATGACATGTTAATAAACACTATGACATAAAAGACCCATGACATAAATAAATAGACACTATACATAATAGACACATGACATAAGTCAATAGACACTATGACATAATAGACACCAAGACATGTTAATAGACACTATAAAATAATAGACACCATGACATAAGTCAATAGACACTATGACATAATAGACACCATGACATAAATAAATAGACACTATGACATAATAGACACTATGGCATAAGTTAATAGACGCTATGACATAATAGACACCATGACATGTTAATAGACACCATGACATGTTAATAGACACTATAACATAATAGACACGATGACATAAGTTAATAGACACTATGACATAAAAGACACCATGACATAAATAAATAGACACTATGACATAATAGACACTATGACATAAGTTAATAGAAGCTATGACATAATAGACACCATGACATGTTAATAGACACTATAACATAATAGACACCATGACATAAGTTAATAGAGACTATGACATAATAGACATCATGACATAAGTTAATAGATACTATGACATAATAGACACCATGACATGTTAATAGACACTATGTCATAATAGACACCATGACATGTTAATAGACACCATGACATAATAGACACCATGACATAATAGACACTATAACATAATAGACACCATGACATAAGTAATAGACACATACATAATAGACACACTATAACATAATAGACATAAGTTAATAGACATATGACATAATAGATACTATGACAAGTTAATAGACACTATGAATACTATGACATAAGTTAATAGACACCTACTAGTCATGATGACATAATAGAGACTGTGACATAAAAGATTCAACACTGTGACATAATAGATCCTATGAACATAAGTAAATAGATACCATGATATAATAAAAACCATAGACACATGACACAAATCAATAAACATTATGATAGTGTAGATACCATTCAATTCACAGCACACCATTAGAAAAATGTCTTTCTATGATGCAATGCGAAATTGAAATCATTTTTTTTTTGGCAGGCTGCAAAAAAACTTGCATTACAATAACTAGCAGTACTTGCCCATATTACATATTGAATTAACAAAGAAAAGAAAGTGATGTTATTTCATAAAACATGTTTGTAATTTTAATATAAGATTCCCTTGAATATTGCTTGTATATGTTATTTCACAAAAAATTATTTTAATTTCTTTAAATAATTCCTTTACATTGGACACATAGCCTAGTGGATAAAGGAGTTAAGTTAAGACAGTTCTATTTGACAGTTATCTCTAGACTGCAGGTTCAATCCTGGTCAGAGGCAGCAGTAACATAGAATAATAATTAACACAGCTTAATGCCTCTACCCAAGCTATGGTTAGCGGAATGTGAACAGGATACCCCAGTGGACTAAATAAAGGTTTAGGTTCAAAGTTTCGTGATGGCTCCTGATTACGACAAAATGGTTTCCGATTACGACTAGAAGGTTCCCAAGTCCAAGATGGTTTCCGAGACTGACAATAAATACCTGAAGAAGGCCGGAGGGCACATCAGCCAAAATGTTGTACAGATAACAATGAAGATGAGGACAATAGTCCAAATAATACAAATAATACTAATCATCAAGCTTCATCTCAGAAATTCAGAGAAATTCCTTTAAATATTGCCCATTTATTAACAACAAAGTAAACAATAACAATATCTATTTTTGTTTTAAATAAACTGTTTGATTATTTTATTTTATATCCTAAGAGTATTTTAAACAAAACAAGATTACCCAATAGTCATAGCAGTAGTAGTATTAGTAGTCAGGGCCTGTATTCATGTAGTTCAAAATACTTTTAAACATTATCTCAAACAGATTTATTTGACCCATAGATGGAAATATTACCGCTCCAGGTCAGAGTGGGAGTAATGGCAACAAAGGTATAACATCATACTTCCCAATGATTCAGAATTGAAGCTTTACAATTGGATGCAGTTTAACATCATAGCTTTCTTTTTCAGCAGGGTCATACTCTTCTACATCAGATGCAGACAATATATTTTAGGCCCTGCTAACAATGTGTCAAAACTGGAATTGACCTTTAAACAAAGTATGTCATGAATTAACGATTTTGTTACATAGAAAATATTAAATTATCTGCACTTGACCAAAGAGTTTAACACAATAGTGTTATTTCTCAGAATTTTTTAAATGAGGCTTGATAATTAGTATTATTTGGATTATTCAGACTACTATCCTCATCTTCATTGTAATCTGTACAACGTTTCGGCCGATGTGTCCTCCGGCCTTCATCAGGTATTTCTAGTTCCTGAGTCTGAAAAGAAGGTTCCCGAGTCCGAGAAAGTTCCTGAGTCCCACAAGAAATACCTGAAGAAGCCGGAGGGCACAATGGCCGAAATGTTGTACAGATAACAATGAAGATGAGAACAATAGTCCGAATAATCCAAATAATACTAACAATAGTGTTAGTTTTAGATGAGAATACTGGAAACCATATAATTGTATACAATTTATTTGTATTAGATAAAAATAATTGAAAATATAATTCTGTGCAAATTATTTGAATAGAGAATAGTTACCTGAAGTTGTAATTGTTTACAAATTATTATGATTATTAGATTAGTTACTTGTAACCATATAAATTGATTGCAAACAAAGAAAAGAGTGACTCTGATGTCAAATAACCCAACAGGGGTTGAGATGCCACAAAACCTATTGACTAACCTAACATAAGTGTTCTACTCAAATATAGACCTTGAACTTTTTCAAGTATATCCTGCTTTACAAAATTAATGTATGGATTATTATTATCATTTTAGAAAACTAATTCATTGCAAATATCAAAAAGAGGTTTCATTATAAAGCTAATAAAATGTTACTTCAAGGAAATAATCTAAATCCTTGTTCAATATATATATATATATATATATATCTTATTATAATGGAGATTGTGTGTTTTTCTGTCTGTAACCGAAACTATATTACTACTCAAGTCACAATTCCCTTAATTATTTACGTCAAATTCTCCATGATTTCATTCTTTTAAACCTTCAGTTATTAATAAAAATTGTTTTACATTATTAATACTGTTGACCATATCTACGTACTAATAACATGCAATTGTATTTATATATACAACAAAATAGCGGTTTACAATTTGAACGAGAAGGCTAATTTGCATATTGATATTTAAAATTTTATTTTAATAAATATGTGCTTGGTATTATTGATTTCTAATTGTTTGGTTTTATCTTAAGAAATATAAACAAAAATCTCGTGGATAAATCTTAAAAGAAATTTATTTACAAGAAGAAATAACTGTAATATTATCCTTTACTTCCTATTTTAACTAAATAGTTAAATTAAAAACATTTACCAATGAAAGAGGGGAGTAATGGAAAATGATGGAATAGTTAGTTTCAAAGTTGTTCTATTTTTCGATTATACCCCCTCTGTTGTAGATCTTTTTATCTGCATTCTTAGTCAGTTTCATTAGCCTTTCTAATTTAATATGATATTTTATTATATCAAAACTTAAATACTTGCACCCGGAGGGTGCATATATTTGCTAGTATATATAATATAGAATGAATGGAGAATAAATGAGAAAAGTATTGGCATAAAAAGGTGCTCAATGCTAATAAAGCAGAGCAGATTTACAATCAATAATAATGATATTATGGAGATTATAAACTCATAACTATAAGTTTCATGCTTACGCAATCTTCAGATGAGTCAATATATATATATATATATATATATATATATATATATATATATATATATAGTCATCCACAGACACTGTGTTTTCTAAATAATAATCTAAATCCTTGTTCAAATTATGTATGTGATATAAAAATTTGTGGAGACGAAATATATATGAAATCATGATTTAGTTTGAAATCTTACCAATGTCATCATATATGTATATAATGTCATCATATATATATATATATATATTATTATTATTTATATTTTTTTAAGGTAATTACAATGCGTATATCGTATAAAATTCGATAATTATTGAAAATAATCATAACAAGCAAACCGGGCGAATAAAGTGCGCCACGGGAACAACGTACAGCTGTTTCAACTTTATTAATTTTCATCAGCGGTGTATACCTATGATTTCCCTCCAACAGAAATCGAAACCGGGAATCCAGCACAACAGAGTCAGGAACTCCACCTCTGGGTCACCAGCGCGTAGCACACAATATATGCTGAATTTAACTTGTTAATGATGAATACGCCACTACTATACATTGCACAGTGAGCGTTTGAGGGAATCGCAAATCAGGCCTATTCCAAGGCGTAAGGAGTAAATGGAATTTGATAATTTGCTTTTGAAGCATTGTTATGTAAAGTATATTATTATTTATATTTTTTTGAAGGCAATTACAATGCGTATATCATATAAAATTTGATAATTATTGAAAATAATCAATATAAATAATAATATACTTTACATAACAATGCTTCAAAAGCAAATTATCAAATTCCATATATATATATATATATATATATATAATATATATATATATATTATATAATCCACAGACACCATGTTTCGATGTATCACGTCTCCTCAGTATGACCAGATTTTGCAGGTTACCTCCATTTAGACCCAACCGAATGTTTAACCACGGGGTTATCGGCCACCTGCAAATCAGAGTGAGAATTTAACTGATAAATACAAACATATGTATCTAAAGGCCACCAGAGAGAGCTCCATCCATTTTATAGAAGAGCATTGCCTTTAAGTCAACAAAATCCCATCCAAAAAGCTCAACCTACCAGGCATGGAGAACACACACACACATATATATATATATATATATATATATATATATGGTTGTTGTCACGCTAACAAGAGAAAAATAAATATATTATGATAAAAAATGTCTGCAAAGTGATTTGAACCTTTTTTCTATCTATTTTGTTGGGCATGACACATGATAATAATGATAATGAAATTTATTGTGCACCACAACTCATCAAAGTCTCGTGTCTAGTACATAGAATAATGTTATAGTGTCAGGAACATGAATAGCGTACAGTAATGATATACATGTATGTGTGCACGTGTGTGCATATGTGTGTGGAAGTGGGTATCAGGTATAGTGTTGGCGGATTACAAGAAGCATGGAGGCTTTGAAAGATGCAGTGTTTTGGCAGCCTACAACGGATGTAGGCAGTTTATTCCATGCCTCGGCAACTCTGAGCATGTAAAAATGTTTCCGAAAGTCATGTGAGCTCACTTCACACAATCACCCTCCGTGTGTCCATGTTTCGGATTGTTTAAAATCCTCTTCAAGCTAATACAATTATATGCTGGGACTTATATGTATAGACATCGAAGCGCGTGGTGTAATGGACTCGTCGCCCCGAGTTCAAATCCTCGATGTGGTAATTGCATTTCACTTAGCGTTAATACCCTTGGAAAAGGTATGAATCCTACTCCCCCTCCAGCTATGGATAAATAGTAGGGCAGATTGGGCTCTTTAACCATGGCTAGGCAACCAGTCTAGGAAAAGGAAAACTCTGAATTCAAACCTGTTAAACTCCGCTTAAAAAATTGACCTTGTGTCACATCCTGCTCATGCGGAGGGGTTGGTAAATATGTACATGTACATAAAGTTTTAGGCTTGGAGTATGATAAAGTTTGCGGTAGCATTAAGAGTTCAAAGGATCTTTGGAAATTGTTAAGGCAGAGCTGGATTTCAACCTTTGGGTCTGTGGTGCACTTCTGGTTAGGGGCCCTCTCAAAATGCCTCATCATAGAAATTAAATTCTAATAAATAAATTTATGAGAAATAAAATAAAAAAATTGAAGTAAAATAAATTTATTAAAAGAAAAAATATATAAGTTAGTAAAGTTAGTAAAGTCGTCAGGGTGGCCTAAAGTCGGTATCAGCCAAACAGCAAGGGAGTCTATCCCCTTTTCACTAATGCTAAACCAAGGAGATTGTATTTTAGCATCTGAGGCAGAGTGCCACATCTACCATCAGCTCCTCACTTTACCACACAGATCCCTATGCTACTCATACGCTGAGTTGGTGAGGGCCGTTATTGAACCATGAACCTTGAGATTCCCAGCCAAACATTTTACTGACTGAGGTGTGTCAAAAATGTTGATTTAAAACCAGGTAGACAGGTCAAGTTGTAATTAAGTGGAGAAGCGAAGAAATTATCGTTTTTGGTTAAAGAATTAAGTAATTTCTCCTTATTTTTACAAAATTGCATTCATGTAAGTTGGATTTTAGAGAAAATCCAATTTCTCTTTCAAATCGCATAAAAATGTAATCGGGTCTTTGAGAGATTTTCTCTTTTTTCAATTCCATAAATGAAATGGGTTATTTGAGAAAGATTGGTGATAGTCTCTATTTCTGTGTTTCTTTTTCTACTTGTTCGTCTTGTCTGAGTGTCTGGTCCTTTTGGTTGATAACCTTGTCAGCTGGGGCTGTAGAATACACCGATTGTATCTCTGCAGAGGGGTAAGATCCCCCCCACACACACACAATGAGGCCCCCTGTTGGCTGTGGATAGTTTAAAGAAGGAATACTGGTGGCTAAACAGTCCTCCGTGACATGCAACACTCCACCTTAGCTCTTACTTAGGCTAGACAGGTGGTCAGAGAGGCCCCTCCTATCAAGTCCTAGCACCTATATGATTGTCCTGACCCTATTGCCCTTATGGCAAACCCCCAACCCTTTTTATCTTATATGTGCAAGGTGATGGCTTAGTGTCCAGGTATGATGCTAAACTGCATCTATGGGTGAGGTTCTAATTTTGGAGCTTTGGGGAGAGTGGAGTACCCCTTAATTTCCATTACTCCCAGGTCCACTCTACCCTGAGTGGTAGTACCTGTTAGGAACCCATCTATGAGTCAAATAGATCTGTTTGTTTCAATCGAAAAATGAATTTAAAAAATGTTTTTAAAAAGTGAGTTAAAAAAAAATTAGAATACCCAAAAAGAATGAATAAAACAAAAATGTCTATAAAAAAACCCGCATTAAACATGCTGCAAATCAACCAACCACCAACCAACCAACCAACCAACCTTTTGATTGGTTCTGACTGAAGCTTTTTTTTTTCTTCTTTTTCACCCCTTTTTTATCTGATCAATACAATCAATAAAATTTCCAAATTTTCCCTCCAAAACTTGTCTGAGAGTACAACACCCTGGGTGGAGACATCCCATTTTGGTGTAATGATTAGCAAGCTAGTCACACACATCCATTATAACTGAAAAGCAAGTTTGATCCTCACTGGATGCCCCATACTTGTGACCTTGCATCACATCCTACCCATGACAAATGGGTTGAATAAATACCTACAACTCCCTAGATAGTTAGAAAATAATTTACGGAAACAAAAATAGGTCAACATTTCTTTTTTTCTTTATTCATACTATAGTAAAAAATTTCAAATTTTGAGCCTTTTTAAATATTTAAAAAATAATTTTACGAATCCTTCAGAAATAAACTGTTCTATAATCATTCTTTAAAAAGATAATATTGATTATGTCCCTTACACTGCTTACTATGAGAATTACTTACAACCAAATGATTAATACATCAATATATAGCTGAATAAAATTTAAATTTCTATTATTCAATTTTGATTGATCTTAATCTTTAATATATATATATATACATATATATATATATATATATATATATATATATATATATATAATCAAATTTCTTCCATTTTAACTATCTTACACAACATCACACTTTAAGCGTCTATATACATAAATCAATATCTAAAAACATAGATTACATTAATAAACATATGTAATAATAGATATAAGTTGTAAACCTAATATTATCAAACATATATACTAATAAATATAGTTCTATGTGGATTAGTTTTCTTTTCTTCTTTTTCTTTTTAAATAACATCTGTTCATATTTCATTATTTTTAGGAAAATATGTTACATTTCAAATATTCATTCAAATACCAATTACATTCTTTAAATATAACGGGGGGGGGGGGGAGAACATTTTCTCTAATATTTTCTCCTTTTTCGTTTTCATTTTAAAATGAATTGTAACTCAGGTTAGACAACACCATACTCATCCAATTGTCCTGATGAAGGCTTTATAAAAAAAACTGAAACATTTTAACGTTGACTAAATTCACTATCTACAAATAAATTTATCTTTTGTAATACTTTGTTTTTCCTTATTTATATTTCTACATACACACATATATCCACACAATATGTATGCATATTATATATATATATATATATATATACATGTATATATATATATATATATATATATATATATATATTTATAAAGGAAAAGTTGATTTATCGGTGAATTTGGTCATGATGGTTAGTAAGTGTAGAATTCAGAGGGGTAAGTCAGCAATATAACAAATACAAAGTGCTCAATACTAAGTAGAGCAAATTTATTATACCCATTGTACCCATTGTACCCATTGTACCCATTGTACCATATTGTACCCATTTTATAATTATATATATATATATATATATATATATATATATACATGTATCTACATATATATATATATATATATATATATAAGATTTTTGGATGTTTGTTTATTTAGAAACGTTGCTGAAGAAAGTATATATTAAATTTTTACTTGAAGGCACTTACAACGCATGTATCGCATAAAATTCGATACTTTTTCTTATAGAAAATGAACTTGACAAGTGTAATCCCAGCAAAGGATGGCTTGATGTGTAGAATACCGTACAGACTGTTTCGACTTTATTAAGTCTCATCAGCGGTATATACTAACGATTTCCCTCCGACAGAAATCGAAACCGGGACTTCAGCAGACACAGTGAAACACTAGTGAAACACTTTATCGCCTCGGCCACAGTACACAGCTGACCATCCTAGCGAAATTAAGCTTGTCAAATGATACTCACGCCTCTACCATAATAGGTAAGGGGGCGTTATTGAGAGAATAATAACAACAAACAGACCGTATGCCCTTCGTCGAAGTGAATAAGATTTTTGGATGTTTGTTTATTTAGAAACGTTGCTGAATAAAGTATATATTAAATTTTTACTTGAAGGCACTTACAACGCATGTATCGCATAAAATTCGATACTTTTTCTTATAGAAAATGAACTTGACAAGTGTAATCCAGCAAAGGATGGCTCGATGTGTAGAATACCGTACAGACTGTTTCGACTTTATTAAGTCTCATCAGCGGTATATACTAACGATTTCCCTCCGACAGAAATCGAAACCGGGACTTCAGCAGACACAGTGAAACACTAGTGAAACACTTTATCGCCTCGGCCACAGTACACAGCTGACCATCCTAGCGAAATTAAGCTTGTCAAATGATACTCACGCCTCTACCATAATAGGTAAGGGGGCGTTATTGAGAGAATAATAACAACAAACAGACCGTATGCCCTTCGGCGAAGTGAATAAGATTTTTGGATGTTTGTTTATTTAGAAACGTTGCTGAATAAAGTATATATTAAATTTTTACTTGAAGGCACTTACAACATACGATCTGTTTGTTGTTATTATTCTCTCAATAACGCCCCCTTACCTATTATGGTAGAGGCGTGAGTATCATTTGACAAGCTTAATTTCGCTAGGATGGTCAGCTGTGTACTGTGGCTGAGGCGATAAAGTGTTTCACTAGTGTTTCACTGTGTCTGCTGAAGTCCCGGTTTCGATTTCTGTCGGAGGGAAATCGTTAGTATATACCGCTGATGAGACTTAATAAAGTCGAAACAGTCTGTACGGTATTCTACACATCGAGCCATCCTTTGCTGGGATTACACTTGTCAAGTTCATTTTCTATAAGAAAAAGTATCGAATTTTATGCGATACATGCGTTGTAAGTGCCTTCAAGTAAAAATTTAATATATATATATATATATATATAATATATATATATACATTGTATATATATAATATATATATAATATATATACATGTATGTATATATATATATATATTATATGTATGTATATATATATATATATATATATATGTATATATATATATATATATATACATGTATATATGAGGGTAAGTAAACAAACAAATGTGTTTATTTTTTTATATGGCTTTTAGCCAACAATTTTTGGAGGATATGTGCTTAATTGAAGTCATACCTAATTTTTGAAAATTAATTAGTTAATAATTAATGAATTTAGGCAAGCATATATGTTCAAATGTAAGGCTAAACAAATCGAGAAAATGTCAATCCCTGAATGTACATTTCGACCTATTAGATCTCATCTGCAAGGTTATAGACATGGGAGACTGCTCCATGTGTGACTCGAAACCTCGACTGCCAAGCTGACAGGCGAGGACTCTAACCGTTACACTAGCTGGCCATTACCAGATTCTTGGGTTTGTTTTGAAACTTATTTATATTCCACTTTTTATTGACTTGCTACACGACAGTATGAGGGTAAGTAAACAAACAAATGTGTTTATTTTTTTTATATGGCTTTTAGCCAAAAAAACATGTTTATATATATATATATAATATATATATATATATATATTTATATATATATATAAAGCACACACATAAATACATATACAGACATATGCATATATATATATATATATATATATATATATATATATATAGTTTTAGGCCTGTCAGTGGGGCTGAAAATATGCAGACTGTATCCCATGATGAGGTGTAAGACCTCCTCCCAAAAAAAGGGTTTGACACTAAACTGCATGTGATGGTGAGGTTCCAGTTCTGGAACTCTGGGGACTGAGGAGTAACCCCTTCATTGCCATTACTCCCCAGTCCAGTCTGACTCGATGTGGTAGTATCTGTTAGGATCCCATGTATAGGTCGAATAGATCTGTTTAAAAATTATTCATATTTGATAGGACTGTGTGCAAAGAAATATCCTGAACAAAACAACTACACAAAAAATGTGAATATGAATGCACAATGAACTGCATTCCCTAACCTCTAAGCATAAAATAAGACTAGATGGGTTGACATGCCATTAAAATCAATCACTTTATCTGATGTAGTTTCGTTGTCTCGTTTATTATTTATGTCCTTAATTGTTTGGGATATAGTTGTAACACACACACACACACACACACACACGCACGCACACACGCACACACACATGCACACACACATTTATTGTTTATATATTGTTTATTTTATTTTATTCTAATTATTGTTGTTATTATTATTAGTGTTATTACCATTGTTATTATTATCATTATTATATAAACAAATAACAAAATACAACCCCTATATGAATAGAATACAAGCTTAATGGAACAACCCATTGTTGTATTGTTCTTGCACTACCCCTGAAGATGGCCCATGACAGGGTGGAAAGTACTTGGGAAATAATAAACTATGGCAAATACATCAGCCAATTTTCGCCTGATATAGTTACATTAATAATCATTTGTAAACAATTATAGTTTCAAGTAGCTATTCTTAATACAAATACAGCACATAGTTATATGGTTTAAAGTAATTTCCTATCTAATGATAAATTGCTAACAATTACATATCTTCAATTAACTATTCTTAACACTAATAATTTACAAGCTCTTGAACAATTATTCCTTATACAAGTAATTTTGCACCATATTACCTTTAGGCATCCCTTTTTGATCTCGATTAAGAAAGGACATGTTTTTCATTTACACTGTCAATATCCAGTTGTTTGTTAAGGGTTAGGGTTAGGGGTTAGGGTTAGGGGTTAAGGTTAGGGGTTAGTTTTATAATTTTTTTTTAAATCTAAAAATTGTCTGTTAAAACAACCGGATATTGACGGTGTAAATGAAAAACATGTCCTTTCTTAATCGAGATCAAAAAGGGGTGCCTAAAGATCATATGGTCCATAATTTTTACTGCTCTGTTGGCTAGAGCTGTAGAATATGCTAACTGCACCTTTGCAGAAAGGTAAGACCCCCTTTTCCAAATGGGGCCACCTGTTGGTCATAAGTGACAACTCGTAATACCTGAGTATTATGATGGTTGAGTGGTCTGTGATGCAGGTACTATGTGGTCCCATGACATGCAACACACCACTTCGACCCTTAATTGAGCTAGACAGGCAGTCAGAAAGGCTCCATCTGATCAATCGGTTGGTCATGTCAAGCCCTAGCAACTATATGATTGTCCAGACCATATTCTTCAAATTGCTCTTATGGCAAACACTCACCCCATTATATCATATAGGTGCTAGCTAGAAGGCAGTGGCTGAAGGTCAACCACCTGTATTAATATAGATAAAGATAATAAAAATTATTTCTTAAACAATTCATATATATAACAAAACAAGATTTGGTATTAGATAACCCACAAGTGTTGATATGCCATTAAATCAAACAACCTAGTAATTTATACTTAATTATATGGTTTAAAGTATTCATATCTATTACTAATAATAATAATAATAAGGGCAAGTAATTAAATGTACATAATTATCCTTTTAAACAGGTAAACACTTCATAATTAGTTTCAATATTAAAATCAATGTATTTATTTAGAACGAATGTATTGATGAAGTTCAAAATCATTCTAAACATCATCTCAAACAGATCTATTTGACCCATTAATGGTTTCCTAACAGGTACAACCACTCTGGGTGAGAGTGGACCTTGGAG
This sequence comes from Doryteuthis pealeii, assembly GCA_023376005.1. Classification (NCBI taxonomy): domain Eukaryota; kingdom Metazoa; phylum Mollusca; class Cephalopoda; order Myopsida; family Loliginidae; genus Doryteuthis; species Doryteuthis pealeii. The sequence continues at coordinate 90,352,245 of CM042141.1, forward strand.
TAATGGTAGCAGGAGAATGACTCCACAGTCTCCAGAGCTACAGAACTGGAGCCTCACCACTGTATTCAGTCCACAGCAGGCTCTCCGTAGTGGACTATTAATGTTTGAAGTCACCCTGGCGCAACACCATGAAGCCAAGAGGTCCAGAAGAAAGCGACAGCAACAGAGCACCAGCACATCAACATCTTCATGGGCAGCCTTCACATGCAACATCTGTGGTCGGGGCTATTTTTCAAACATTGGACTTCACAGTCACAGAAGGCGCCATAACTTCAGGGGCACAAGAATTATATAGTAAGAGGAATTACGGCAGTCGTAGGGAGCTCTTAAATCTCCCGGTGGTTGGCAATTATTTCAGATGAAAGAAGACAAACAACACAATGGAATTTAAAAACTTGTATTACAAAGGTACAAAAATTGGTGCAAATTTATTGGTATTTGCTACAAGACTTATCTTGAGAGAGGTGTAACTAACGGTTTCATTGGATGAAACTGCGCTGGAAAAGTTTCCACTTGCAGGTTGTCTGGAGTACTGTCGAAACGCGTCCGTCCTGGTTGGTTCTCGTCTGATAAGTAAAAGAGTTGGGAGTGCTTTTTTTGAGCGACTCGCCTGGTTAACTGCCCTTTGAAGTAGGCGGTGGATGGAGCCCTTGTTAAAGTGACTCCTCAGGTCAACAGCCTTCAGATAAGTAATGGGGTTTGATTTTGCCACCAACATACGATGTTGGCGATTCACCCCCTAGCAGCAGGGGAAGATAATTCTACTATCGGTTTTCTGATAATAGTCTTCTGAGACTGCAATGCCGATACTTAATGATGAAGTTCAAAATCATTCTAAACATCATCTCAAACAGATCTATTTGACCCATTAATGGTTTCCTAACAGGTACAACCACTCTGGGTGAGAGTGGACCTGGGAGTAATGGTAACAGAAGAAGAATCCCACAGTTCCCAAAGCTACAGAACTGGAACATCACAACTAGATGCAGTTTAGTGTGAAACCCAGAACAAAACTTTTACTTATTTTTTTAAGAGAATTTTTCAGTACATAAGTACTGACTCTATGAGACAATAGTTTATTTTGTGGTGCACATGGCGTTATGGTTATCATCACAGGAAATGGACTCAGCTGAAACAAGTTCAAATTCTTGATGTGACTGAATGTGTTTTACTTAGTGCCTATGTTCTTGGGAAAGGCATGGATCGTACTCTTTTTCTCCAGAGGACCAGGTTTAGCTCAGTTGGTAGATTCTAGATTCAATACTGGCCTTTGCCAACTCAGCACATGAGTAGCACTGCTTGGATCTGTGCAGCAAAGTGGAGAGCTGATGGTAGGTGTGGTGCTCCCCTCAGACTCAAAAACAATCTCCCTAGTCTAGCGCTAATGTAAAGGGGATAGACTCCCTCACTGTCTGGCTGATACCGACAACAGGCCTCTCTGCCAATTTGTAACTAAATAAAGCAAAATGGGCTCTTTAACCTTGGCAGGGCAACCAGGATGTGAGAAAGAAAACTCTGAATTCAAACATTTTCCAACTAAGCGCATGAGTAGCACAGCTTGGATCTGTGCAATAAAGTGGAGAGCTCATGATAGGTGTGGTGCTCCCTTCAGGCATAAAAACAATCTCCCTAGTCTAGCGCTAATGTAAGGGGATAGACTCCCTCGCTGTCTGGTTGATACCGACAACAGGCCACTCAGCTGACTTGTGACTAAATAGAGCAAAATGGGCTCTTTAACGTTGCAGGGCAACCAGTCTAGAAGAACGAAAACTCTGAATTCAAACCAGCTGTACACCATTTAAAAACTGACCTTGTGTTGTGTCCATGGCGGAGTGGTTGGCTAAATACAAACCTATAATTTATTTGCTATAGTAAACTTCACATTCCCATTTTAAAATAAACCATTTCTTTCTTTTTTTTTTTTTTTTTTCAAGTAAATTGATCTTGCAGAACAATATAATCCAGATGTTGTCATTGCTTGTTCAGTTACTTTCAAGCCTCTTACTCTCAATTATGCTTGAATGCAAACAAGTGGTATGAGTAAAAGGATATCAGGTTACTTAACCCTTTTTAAAACTCCTGGGACATTATATATATATATATATATATAATATATATATATATATAATGAGGTTTCTATGACTGATAGGATATATCTTGTAGATAGAAGTCTACAGGGATGTATTTATCACAAGAAAAATAGAATAACCGAGATTTTCCCCGAGTTTTACAACTTACAAAAAATGATGTCATCATGGCTTAAAACCTTCACAAAAATTTGTATTTAAAGAGTCAATCAAAAAGTACACATATATATGTGTGTGTTTATATATATGTGTGTGTTTATATATATATGTGTGTGTGTGTGTGTGTGTGTGTGTGTGTGCGATTGAATTATTGGGTAAAATGATATGTTTATGTAATAGATTATTATTAGAAAAATTGTTATTTGAATTGTTTGGGCAACTTTTTCATTAGTGAATTTTTAATAGAATTTCCTTTAGTATGTTGTATAAAAGATTTTGGATATTGAAGTTGTTCAAAGGAATTTTCTATATAATCAATTTGCATGATTTAAAAATTTGGTGCTACAAATTGTAAAGGCTCTAAAGTAAAAATCTATGATTATTCCATTTTCTCATTTTGGTATTATGATGTGAGTAAAAATGGATATGGTATTGGTTGGTTGGTTGGATTTTACTGCATGTCAACCCTTGTTGGGTTATTTTATGACAAAGACATTTTGTTTTATTCATTCTTGATGGGTACTCAATTTTTTAAAAATTCAATTTAATTTTTAAACACATTTTTAACTCATTTTTTTTCTATTTAACCCATAGATAAAACCCTAACAGGTACTACCACTCCGGGTCAGAGTGGACCTGGGAGTAATGGTGATCAAGGGGTACTTCACATTCCTCAGAGCTCCAAAATTGGAACTTCACCATCAGATAGAGTTTAACATCACACCCAGGACACTAAGACCCTCAGCTTTCACCTTCTAGCACTATATAATAAAAGGGGTTGGAGCTTGCCATAAGGGCAATAGGATTGGAACTATCATATAGGTGCTAGGGCTTGATGTGACCAGCCAATTGATAGGAGGGGCAGTGATGCATGTCATGGACTGCTCAGTCAGCAGGATTCCATCCTTAAGCATCACAGGTCACCACCCACGGCCAACAGGTGGCTCCATTGGTGGGGGGGGGGGTCTTACCCCTTTGCAAGAAGTGTAGTCAGTGTATTCTACAGTCCCAACGAACAGGGCTGTTCATCCAGGGTTTGAATTTAGCTACCTGAGTTTATTTTCTTTCATAACTACTATGCCATATTTGTTATATGCCATATTTGTCTTAAACAGGTTAAGGCACTTCTGCATACAAATTTTACAAAAACATGGTGGGTATGAAAACTTGCCGTATTCTCGAAGGAAGCGGGCTAGGCTTTGCCTGGTGTGTAGGACTGACCTAGGATTGAACCCACGTCCTTCAGAATGCGAAAAGGCGACACTTTGGTGCGGGCACCAGAATCAAGATGCCACTTGAACGCCAAACGCCAAGATGATAGAAGCAGACCTGTGTATAAATAGAAGGAAACACCCAGAAGCAGCGAGTGCAGAAACGAGTGTTGCTACAGTAGCTGCTAGAGGATTCGACGATGACAAAGGAAAAGAAGAAGAAGAAAAGGTTGGTGTTTGGAAAGAGAAAGTTTAGCCTGCGAGGAGGTGTTGGACTCCTTTTTGCCCCCTCAACAAAATCTTTATTTTCCCCCTCTATTTTTTTCCTATAACTCTCAGTTAGGATCATTGTTACAAACTGATGGTGAGAGAATCATTTCATCTGACTCCCCACAAGGCCAGAATGTGGCACAAGATAGGTTTAATGTGGGGTGCTCTGTAGGGAACAAGCTTCCCATGGGTCAGTTTTAAAAATTGCTTATTTCAGTCAGCATTCCCCAATTTAACAATGCTTCAGGCACCAGGAAATAAACTCAACACTTACTGTTGGATTATTTTAGGTATAAGGTCTGCTAATGACTACGACTTATATCTATCGACAGTTCTAAAACAGTGGTTGCTGAATCGGCCAATCAAAAACGCCCATATATTTAATTTGCTATTCAAAGGTGTTGGTAAATTGTCCTAAATTTAAACCCTGGAAAGACTGCTTAAAGGAAGGACAGATCAACAGATGAGGATTATACAACTTTCTACTTTAAGACAGGATCAACTCTGATACAATTCCTTTCTACTTCAATACAGGGTCAACTCTGATACAACTACTTTAAGGACAGATCAACAGCTTTGAGGACAGATCAACAGATAAGGATTAACACTGATACTACATCTTTCTACTTCAAGAAAGGATATCCACTGTAAAACTGCCTTCAACTACAGTTCTAAAATGACCACACAAATCATAACACTTGCCCCTTTTAGATGGGGGGAAACTGGTTCTGCTTGGGGGGGTGGGGGTCCCCTGGAAGTAAACTGTTAATTATTTCTTGTACCTCCTGAGCTGAAGGGCCAAAAAGTGATTGATGACAAGAGAAAATTGCAATAAAAACATAAGAATACAGATCAAAGAAAATATTAATCAATATATTAATACACTTGTTCCTTAATCTTCCAACCATTATCATCTTGCAACACCCTCTAGTTAAAAATCAGACCGTCCAAATTGTCTAAGATGAAACGCAAAAATGTAAATCCTGAGTATCTGGTATTGCTTATTTGCAAAATTTTTATTTCTTATGAGTGTCGTCACTTCTGTTAAATAATGGACAATTCCATTTTTTTATTAGAAAGAAAGAAAGGGAAGAAAAGGACTTGCTACACAGAAAAATATAAGAAAGAAAGAAAGCGAGTAGAGGAAAAATAGAGAGAGGGGCAATAACGCTAATCTGTTTCAATCGTACATATGCAAAATTATCCTCATATCCAGGGCTGGTGTTACTCTTTAGCTGATCACCAAGGGTGCCAACATCCGGAGGGGGGGGGCACTACAAATTCAGGGCAAACTTGGGTAAAATTAAAAATGAAGGGCAAACTGTGGTGGACACTGTTTCATTAAACAAAGAAACCAAAGAAACTGATGTACTTAGACTTATAGATTATTTATTTAGACTTAAATAGTCAAAGATTTATTGACTTAATGTAATAACAATAATAAGTTATTTGCATAAATAAAATAATAAAATTTGTAAAAATAATATTATATTATCAATGGAGTTTTGAGAGTTGGAAACAGTGTAGTAATGGGTTACTGTATCTATATTAGCTTATCTAAATTTTCAAGGGGGTGGGTACATCTAAGGGCTTGCCTAGGTTGCCAAATCATCTTGCACCGGCCGTATACAGATAGTAGTGGTAGAATCAGTGAAAAATGATAGGAACAGCCCAAATCTAGCTGACATGTTTCTGGGTTCAAATTCAGTCAGTACTAAAAGTACAACTGTAATCATTTCATTTCCCTACCCGTGCTGCCCGTGCTGCCCAAATTTCCTGTGTCACAAGATATCCAATAATTGGAGTGAACGAGGTCTTGCTATATTTAATAATTAATTATATCATGTGTTACATAAACAGTGAGCATATGAAAGAGGATGTGAGCTTAGTTCTCACTGAGACTCCAGTCGAGCTTTTACATTCACTTTCAGACTGATACCCTTGGGAAAGGTATGACCCCCCCCTCTCCTCCAGCTATGAGTTAAATAGTACCACTGTTTAGCTCAGTCAGTAGAGCATCCACCTAGGAATTGCAAGGTTCCGGGTTCGATACTGGTCCCTGCTAACTCAACACATGAGTAGCACAGCTTGGGTAGTCTGATCTGTGTAGTAAATCATCTGGGAGTGGACGGTAGGTGTGGCACTTCACACAAAACAATCCCCTTGGTTTAGCACTAAGTGAAAAATGGACTCCCTCACTGTTCGGCTGATACTGACAATAGGTCACTCCACAGACTTTACTACTACTTCAGTTAAAATCTACAAAGATGGCTTTGGCATTACATAACTCATGATGGTTGATATGCCATTAAACAAAGAAACCAAACAAACTGATGTACTTAGAATTATAGATTATTTATTTTGAAATCTGTAAAATTCACAAAGTCCCTTTCCAAAGTGCCAATATAAATAAACCTCACTGAGACTTTTTTTATTATGTGAAATAATATAGTGTTCTCTTGTTACTACTTGTAGCCTTGTATAGACAGTGTCTCAAAGGATCTCTATGCTTTGGGACATCTGGTTGAGGAATTGCTCAGGGACATCTTTTGGGAGATACATTATGTTTAACCATAATTTTGGCTCGTTTTTCTTTTGTCTTAATGATTGTTGTTTTATTTGTTTTGTTGTTTTTAGTTGTTTTTGTTACACCACAACTGACTTGATCTATGGCAATGAAGGAACAGTGTGGATCAGAAATAATAATAGATAAGCTGGCAAAAATATTCGGAATCAATTTTCTTTTAACTTGAAAGAAGCCTGGTTAATATACCAGCTGCTCTAACCAACTGAGCCGTGAAGAGCTATTTATTGGAAGAAGCCTGGTTAAATATACCAGCTGCTCTAACCATCTGAGCCGTGAAGAGCTATTTATTGGAAGAAGCCTGGTTAAATATACCAGCTGCTCTAACCAACTGAGATAAGTTATTGCAATAATAATAATCATTTATTTGCATATGGTTATATGGTTTCACTTATCCTTATTTCCTACAAATAACTTGTGGACATAACTTGTGGTATCAAGTATTTAAAAAAATTACATGACTTCAAGTAACTAATTATAATAATCCTTGGTAAACAATTATGACTTCAAGTAACTATAAATACAAATAATATAGAATAAATTATTTGCATTACAAATAGTTTCTTGAAGCTATAATTGTTTACTAAGGATTGTTATTAGTAACTTGAAACCATATAACCATGTGCAAACAAATGACTATTATTAAATAGAAATAATTACTTGAAAATATATAATTATTAGTATTAGATAGAAATACTTGAAACCATACAGCTGTGTGCAAATTATTTGCATTAGAAAGGAATACTTGATATCATATAACTGTGTATGAAAAAAAAACTCTTTAGAAAATATGGGGAGTTTTTCCGTGGCATAAGTGGCTTGTGTAGAAAGTGAGTTTGAACTCAGGTTGAATGGCGAAGGAGTCTATCCCCTTTTCACTATTGCTAGACCAGGGAGATTGTTTTAGTGTCTGAGGTGCAGATCCAAATTCTGGTATTCATGTACTGAATTGGTGATGGCCAGTATTGAGCCCAGAACTTTGTGATTCTTAGACGGATGCTCTACCAACTGAGCTAAACCATCATCTTATAATAAAGATACCAGGTTTTTATCCTGCCCTGTCAACTGAGGTGTTAGAATGCACCGACTGCACTTCTGCAGATCGGTAATACTCCCCCAAATGGGGCCACCTGTTGGCCATGGGTGGCAACCCGTGATGCTTAAGGATGGAGTCTTGGTGGATGAGCATTCCATGACCTGCAACACTCCACTTAGACCCTTACTTAGGCTAGACGGGCAGTCGGAGAGGCCCCCTCTGATCGATCAGCTGGTCACATCAAGCCCTAGCACCTATATGATTGCCCCAACCCTATTGCCCTTATGGCAAGCCCCAACCCTTTTTATCATATGGGTGCTAGAAGGCGGTGACTGAGGGTCTACATGTTCTGGGAATGACGTTAAACTATATCTGATAGTGAGGTTCCAGTTTTGGAGGTTTGGGGAATGTGGGGCACCCCTTCATCATCATTGCTCCCTAGTCCACTCTGACTCGGAGTGGTAGTACCTGTTAGGGTCCCATCTATGGGTTAAATAGAAAAATGTGTTTATAAAAAAAAATTGTGTATCTATTAGGAATTAATTTATTTCAAAAGTTTATCGGCATTAAATGACCCACTGAGGTTGATATGCCGTAAAACAAAACAAACCAAATAAACCAAAGCAGGATTTTATCATTTCTAATGGAACATTATATAATCAAGTAAAAGTCAATGGGGTGGCCTAAAGTCGGTATCAGCCAGACAGCGAGGGAGTCTATCCCCTTTACAATAGCACGAGACCAAGGAGATTGTTTAGCATCTGAGGTGGAGCGCCACACCTACCATCAGCTCCCACTTTACCGCACAGATCCCTGTGCTACTCATACACTGAGTTGACGAGGGCTGGTATCGAACCAGGAACCTTGTGGTTCCTAGTTGGACGCTCTACCGACTGAGCTAAACCGGATATTATTAGGTATTATTTATTACCAAGCTCTACGATGTTGAGACTTTATAACCAAAATTAAAACTGCATAAATATATATAAGAAGTGTATATATTTTTGGATTAATTTATTTGTTTGTTGTACTCCTTGGGCATCTCCAATTTTTTTCTATCTTCTTACATGGACCTTACATGAAGGGCCGGTTTAGCTCAGTCGGTAGAGCATTGACTATGAACCACAAGGTTCCGGGTTCAATACCGGGCCTCAGTGTATGAGTAGCAAAGGAATTTGTGCGGTAAAGTGAGGAGCTGATGGTAGGCATGGTAGACTTCCTCGCTGTCTGGCTCATACCGACTTTAGGCCCCCCTGACGACTTTACTTTTCTTTTTTTTTTACATGAACCTTTAACAAAAAAATAATCTTTGCACAGAAAATATACTCTGTTAATATAATATCTATCAACAGATCAAATTTTGTTAAGTGGGGAGTCCCTTTGGTATAGTGGATAATGTACTTTACTGTGACTTTGTAGTAAGTGAATTCATTATTACTTTTACTTTCAGACTAATATCCTTGGGAAAATTATGAACCTCTTCATCCCGCCAGTGATAGGTTAAATAGTATCACTACTGTTCTTCTATAGGGATGGCTTTGGTATTAAATAACCCACAAAGGTTGATATGCTGTTAAATAAAGAAAGAAGAAAGAAATTTTAAGCAATTAATCAAATAGTACCCAAAAAAAGGAAACGTGGTGGTATACTGGTTAGAGTCGTAGGAAATGGACTCATCGATTCGAGTTCAATTCCTGAATGAAGCCACAGTTCACATAGCACTAATACCCTTGGGAAAGGTATGAATCCAACTATTCTCCATTTACCTATGGGTAAATAGTGGGGCAGACTGGGCTCTTTAACCTTGGTTAGGCAACCAGTTTAGGAGAAGGAAAACTCAAACCTCTTAAATTTCTGCGTGGGGTGGTCACTAGTACACTCAGCTCAGACCTACTTAGTGATCTATTTCAATTTTTTTTTAAAATCAATTTAAAAAAATATGCTCTCTTAAATTCTTCTATTTTTTTTTAAATCATCAAAATTAATCTTAAAATTTTGTTACATGTTTTTTTTGATAAGAGAGTTTCAATATTGTTGAGTCCAAACTCGACTATATTTAAACTCTGTCATCAAAAATATGTATAACAAAATTTTAAGATTAAATTTGATGATTTAAAAAAAGATAACATCTAATAACATCCGTTTTCATTGTATAATGGTTCATTAGAAATGATAAAATCCTGGTATCTATAGTTTAGAAGAAAATTAACTTTTTATAACAAATTATTTGAGGTGTACTTATTTATGGGTAATACTGTATATAAGTATAAACAGAATTATTTTCAAATTTGAAAGTATTTTTAAACAATAATCAAGCTATTTCTCTGAATGTTTGAGATGAGGTTTGATGATTAGTATTATCTGTTATTCAGACTATTGTTCTCATCTACATTGTTATCTGTACAACGTTTTGGCCGATATGCCCTCCGACCTTCATCAGGTATATCTTGTCGGACTTGGAAACCTTCTTTTCGTAATCGGGAGCCATCACGGAACTTTGAACCTAACCCTTTATTTAGTCCAGGGGGGTATCCTGTTCTCATTCCACTGACCATAGCTGGGGTAGGAGTTGTGTTGATTATTTTTCTATGTGACTGCGTCTACTCAGGATTGAACCCGGAATCCAGAGATAACTGTCACTTAGAACTGTCTTAACCTAACTACCTTATCCACTAGGCCATGTGTCCAATTGGACAGGATACCCCTGTGGACTAAATAAAGGGTTAGGTTCAAAGTTCCGTGATGGCTCCCGATTACGACAAGAAAGTTCCTGAATTCGAAAAGAAGGTTCCCAAGTCCGAGAAGGTTCCCGAGTCCAACAAGAAATACCTGAAGAAGGCCGGAGGGCATATCGGCTGAAATGTTGTACAGATAACAATGAAGATGGGGACAATAGTTTGAATAACGCAGATAAAACTAATAATCAAGCTTCTCATTATCAAATTAAATTTAAAACCATTTGATGTTCATAAGCCTATAAGCTCAATCAGTCTTAAAATTAAAACAATTTAAATATAAACAATCTCAAAATAAACATCTCCCTGATGATTCCTCGAGGCAGAGATCAGTTAGGATTAATTACAAATTGATAAAACTTATTTACAAACCTTTATAAAGGGTGCGATGGGTAAATTGTCACACAACGACGACTTTGTCACACTTGTTAACACGACATTTAACTGATACAAGCTCGATTATGCAACACTTAAAATCACATTCATGCCCCCCTCTAATTACCGGAAAATTCTAACTGAAAACACACATATACTGCACAAAGAAAAAACAAAGAAAAACCTTAAATACTCAAAGCCCTATAAATTAAACAAAAAACAAACAAAAAAACACCTTAAACAAGATCAACTTCGAAACCAGCCAACATATTCTCAACTACCTATAATTTCCCGCCAATTCTCCTCCCACCATTCCCCATAACATTCTTATAAACTTGTAAGCCCTCCTCCTACTTATTCCTACTGCTACTGTTTGTTTAAAGAAAAACCATGGAAACCTGCTTCACACCTGATGATGGCACTAAGTAGTACAGAAAGTACTAGTATAAGAACCTTTGGTGGATTCATTCACCAATTCCACCCTGATATAAAAAAGATGGCTAGGCAATTGGAAAGGATACTGAAGAATTGTCTGTCGAGTTCAACAAAACATATATATATATATATATATATATATATATATATATATATATATATATATATATATATATATATATATATATATATATATATATATATATATATATATAGGAAGTGCGTGGTGTAATGGTTAAAGTCATGGGAAATGGACTCATCGCCCCGAGTTCAAATCCTAGATGTGATAATTGCATTTCATTTAGCGCTAATATCCTTAGGAAAGGTATGAATGCTGCTCTCCCTCCAGCTATGGGTAAATAGTAGGGCAGACTGGGCTCTTTAACCTTGGTTAGGCAACCGGTCTAGGAGAAGGAAAACTCTGAATTCAAACCTGCTGAACTCCGCTTAAGAAATATACCTTGTGTCACATTCTGCTCATGCAGAGGGGGTTGGTAAATATATATATATATATATATATATATATATACATGTATATATATATATTCGGGCCGGTTTAGTGCAGTCGGTAGAGCATCCATCTAGGAACCACAAGGTTCCTGGTTCGATACCGGCCTATGCCAACTCAGCATATGAGGAGCACAGGGATCTGTGTAGTAAAGTAAGGAGCTGATGGTAGGTGTAACGCTCCACCTCAGATGCAAAAAAGCAATCTCCTTGGTCTAGCACAAGTGAAAAGGGGATAGACTTCCTCGCTGTCTGGCTGATACTGACTTTAGGCCACCCCGACGACTTTACTTTGCTTATATATATATATATATATATATATATATATATATATATATATATATATGTGTGTGTGTATATATATATATATATCTGAGGGTCATTCAATAAATAAGGGAATTTTTCTTTTAAAAAGTCAAAGTAAATTTTTTTCCATGAATATAAACTCTGCATTGTTTGGAATTGTTTTATATCTAAATTTATTTTAATCTCACAAAATCATTTGTTTTGAGCTTATTCAAAACAGCTGCAAATCAAATAATTTATTGGCAGAAATTTTGGAATTTTCAAAATCTAATAAACTAAAAACATGCTCTTGGATCCCATTAGTAACCAGAGAAAATTTGGTTGTTGTAGCTCTAGCCATTCTTGGACTATGCAGCGATAGACAAAAAATAATAATATTTGATGAATTATGTTAAGATACTCTTGTGTGTAAAAGAACACTTCTTGACAGCTAGAAGCTGCTCTTTCTCATTTAGTTGTCACTTTCTTGGCCCTTTGGAATTTTGTTTGTTACTGGATACCCTTCATTTATGTCTCCAAAGTATTGAGAATAACAATAATATGTGTGTAGTATTTTAAGAACAAGTATTATAATGCAGGCACACAAAAACACTCAAAGGGAAAGATGGATCACTGGCTGTTGTTACTTGGATCAGATTTACTTCAAGACAGAAGAGACTCATCTATACATACAAAGTATGTCAGAAAAGTTCCAGGACTGGTGTTGCAAAAAATTTATTTCGAATCCAATCTACAAACTACAAGTTATCCCCTTTAAAGTAATCCCCCTGGAGTCTAATGCACTCTCCCATTCTTCTCTGCCATGTTTGCATGCACTCCTGGAAGGAAGCTTCCGGGATTCTCTGTAGCTCTGTCGTCACGGTCTTTTTGATGTTGTGCACATCCTCAAAACAGGTTCCCTTGATCACCCCCTTGAGCTTGGGGAAGAGGGAAAATCATATGGAGCCACGTTGGGTGAGTAGGGAGGTTGTCTCAGCACAGTGATGTTCTTCTGGGTCAGGAACTCTTGGATACTCAGGGCAGTGTGGGCAGGTGCGTTGTCATGGTGAAGCACCCACAAGTTGTCCTGCCACATCTCTCATCTCTTCTTACACACTGAATGAAGCAAACACCGCAGTATCTTTTTGTAGACTTGCTGGTTGATTGTCTGGCCTTGTGGCAAGAACTCGCAGTGGATGATGCCCGTCACATCAAAGTTTTCTGACATATTGAAACTTTTCTGACATACCTTGTATATAAAGGACAGTTGTGTGTATGTATATGTGTGTGTATATCCAGAAGAAAATTAGAAAATAAAGAAATTAATGCCAATGTAAATATATATACATATTCAATATCACTAGATCTTGCTTTTTGAGCAAAAATAATGAAGATTTGATTTATATTTGTGAAGACAATTAAAAAATAAAATTTAAATAGTAACAGCATGGATTTTTTTTTTTTTCGTTTAATACTTTGAATAAGAAACATTAATTTTTCTTTTCAGAATGTCTGCACACTTTTTTTTTCTGACACCCAACCAAGCCAGATGAATACAAGGTCTTTTTACATAGGAATTTTAATGGGGCATCCTGTGAGGATCTAACTCACAATTCAGTAATAATGGATCTGTGAGACTAAAATTATTTGTTGCCTCCTCTATCCAGGCAACGCCTGGTAGCCACTTCTAGTGTAATATAACTTATCTACAAGGGAGATTTAAAAATTATCCATACTTTTGTTTTATGGAAGCCGAGCTCATCGTGGATGATTTGATAGGCAGAATCATGACTAATCTGCAGAGGGCAAACCACCTCATCAATGATAACTCGCCGGTTCACCATTACTATCTCTCAAGCTTGCTGGATTTTCTCATCGGTGGTGGAAGTTAACGGGCATCCTGTGCCATCTTCGTGCATCACACTTGTCCAGCTACTTTAAAATTTCTCTATCTACTCATACACACTTCTATGCAGTAGTGCATTGTCTCCATATTGTGCTAAAAGCCTCTGATAAATTTCATTCCAACCAGAGAAATCAGGTTACTTCCTTGGTGCATACTGCTAGTGGGAGTAGCCATGTTTATACTATAAAGACAGCAAGCAAAATGGCAGGATCAGGCTCAAACTTCGATCATGTGACCACAATAGTGCTAACTATAAACATAAATATGCAGAATGCCATGTGACAATGATGAAGATGTTATGGCGGGAGTAATATTTTAATCATAAAACAATATCATTGATAGAGCATGTGTATATATTTACCAACCCCTCCATACGAACAGGATATGACACATGGTCAATTTCTATTTACAGTTTAACATGTTTAAATTCAGAGCTTTCCTTCTCCTATACTGGTTACTTAGCCAAGGTTAAAGAGCCCAGTCTGCCCTACTATTTACCCATAGCTGGAGGGAGAGCAGTTGGATGCATACCTTTCCCAAGAGAGCATGTATATCTTGGTTTGAAAATTGCATAGGTGACAAACTGTCAGTTACCAAGCGCCGTTAATTTCATGTCTTTATATATACAAGGGCGAGTCAAAAAGTAATGCCATTTTGTTTAGAACAGGTATAATTACCAACATGTATCATACATCAAAATGAAGCTGGTCCTCTGTGGATCACATCCCTACCTCTTCACATAGTCACTGTTTCTCTCAATAGCAATATCCCACCTTCCTCATCACTGGAATAATGTTTACATCTCTTCAGCCCCATGAAAGAGGGTTTGAGAGGCAAACATTATTCTAGTGACCAGGAAGTGAAATCTGTAGTGAAGAAGTGGTAAGAGTATTTACGGGTTTCGAAAAAGCTCTTATTTCTCCGTAGTTGTAGGACAAAGAAGACAAACACACAATGGAAATTTAATACATGTATTGACAAATAATACAAGAACTTGATGCAAATGTTATTGATATTTGCTACCAGACTTATCTGAGTTAAGTAATGTTCTTGGAGTAGTGATAACAGGGGTATTCTGTTCGTTGGTAGGAAATGTTGATAGTACGCTTTTTCGGACGTTTCTCGTTCTTCCTCGGTAACCGCTTCAGTGATAAGTAATGGGGGATGCTGCTTTAGAAGCTTCTCGCCCGGGTTAACAGTTCTTTAAATGACGGTGAATGGGCCCTTTTCAAGTAGACTATTTGGTCTTGGTGCCTTCTGTAGTGTACTATTGTGACAGCCTGTGGTCTGTGGACACAATGCCTTTGAAAGTGTGCTGTGAATATATGCCTCCGTCCAGGTCAACGGTCCTTAGAAGTAAGACCTGTTTTTTGGCTAAGTGATGAATGAAGTGTAGGGATCACTATTTACGCGACTACCCTCAGTGGGTTCTCCGTGGTAAGTGAAATTTTTGGTATTGGCGCCAACCTTTATGGCAAACGCCCAACCCTTTTTATCATATCTGTGTTAGAAGGCAGTGGCTGAGAGTCTTAGTGTCCTTAGTATGACGTTAAACTGCATCTAGTGGTGAAGTTCCAATTCTAGAGCTCTGGGGAATGGAATGTGGAATACTCCTTCATCGCCATTACTCCCAGGTCCACTCTGACCCAGAGTGGTAGTACCTGTTACAGTCTCATCTATGGTTTAAATAGATAAAAAAATAAGTTTTAAAAAATGTGTTTAAAAAAATTGAGTTTGAAAAAAAAAAAACTTTGAATACCCAACAAAAATGAAAAAACAAACTTTTTCGGCTTGAAATAACCCAGCAAGGGTTGACATGTAGTAAAATCCAACCAACCAACCAACCAACCTAATAAATATCATTAATTGATGACCTTTTTCAAGGATGAAATAAATTAAAAATGTATTTCTCACTAATGCCTGTATACAATATTCATGCTTTGGTATAGCTATCACTCTAAATGTTGCTTTTTAAAGTAATCAGACTCTTCCCATTCAAAAGATTGGCACAACAAAATCTACACAATTCATTACCCCCACCCCTCACCTGGCCTCGTACTAAGCCAAACTTGAATTTATTACCTTTTAAATTTACAAATCTAGGGCTTGTTTTTTTTTCTTTCTTAAAACTTTTAAACATGCTTACCAAATATGTTATTATTGTGCTAAAGTGAAATTTATCTTTTTGGCCCACCACATAGAAAATTAATTAATAAGTAAATAAATATTTTCTTGAAAAATGTCACATCTATTCAGAATTTCGGTTCGGTTAAAAACACCATGAATCAGAATCCCTTTTTTACTATACGCTTTTTGTTGTTGTTGTTGTTGTTCTAAAGTTCCCTTATGTCGTACACGTCGTTTTACCCCGTTAAAGAATGAAATATTAACGGAAGTATTTTTTTTTTGTCAAATAAGGTACTTAAACTGTCCATTTATCAACGCACGTTTATTTTTCGACAATTTGTATGAATCGGCGCCGGTAACGATTTTTCCCGCCAAAATGTGATGACATTTATTTCTTTTAGATCGATTTTATACTGCTTAAAAAAATAAAATAAAGAGAAAAGAATGCGTTTGTTGTTAGAAAAAAAAACGAAAACAAAAAATTTATATCAATTATAAGAATAAATTCGCAAGTCAAGTTTTTATTTTGTCAAATTTAGAAAAGTTAATTATTTGAGAATGAACAAAAAAAGTTAACTAAGTTGATAGACGTTAAAACAATGAAAAAAGAAAAGAAAACAAAAAACCCCAAGGTAATTAATTACATTCGCGGTCGGTCATGAAACTATTTATTTTTTCGTTGGAAGGAATGAAAAGAGAAATATCTATTGAAAAAATATTCAAATCAACTTCAGATGCTGTTTGAATGTCAAAGTTTACAATTTTACATTTATTACTAATTACATTAACAATCAATTATTTTAACCAAATCACACACTCATTCTAAAAATTTTAAACGGAAATAATTACAACTTTTCATTCGAAAAACAATTTTACAAACACAAAATGCACACCATTCATTCATCGAAAGAAAGTAAATATTCAAATGAAAAATACACGTATTCACTAAATTTTTGATAGCATTGACAAAAATGTTCATATTATTATGCATCAATATTTTCAATTAGACTTAAAAAGTGATTGAAGTTTTATTCGTAATTTAAACTCGATAAACAATTTAATTTTTACGAGTTATTCTTAAAAAAAAAAGATTGATGAATGAAAACATAAAAACGATCTGGTAGTATTTTTTTCCTGTTGAATTCGGCGAGTAAACCTAAGTTTTAAAAAAGCAACACATCTTATAAATAATCAACTTGGACGTAAGATTGTTGGCCTGACAAGACATTGAGAGATTTCGACTGTTTGTAACGTTCTCCACAAATTTAACCTTGTGCCAGACTTTTTGCCCCCCTCTTGCAAAATAAATTAAAAAACTATCTAACCGGAAGTAAGAGTTTCGGGTTTAACAAAAATGCCTGCATTCTATTGGCTGTTAATGACAAATATTCAAAATGAAAAAGAAAAAAATCAATTTTTTTGAAAAATAAATAAATTTAATTGTCTACGTGAGCTTTTGGAAAAAATCCCGATGTTGGGAAAAAATCGGGTATTTTTAATGCAACTTTTTTGTGATTTTGGAATGAGAGAAAAATAATTAAACTTTCAACGGGCAATAACCACGCCTCGGAAAATCCTCATTGGCTATGGTATCGCCTCTGCTGTGTCGTGTCCTCACATCGCCATTTTGAGAATTGGCATAATTGAGAAGTCGGAAAATCCAGACCGCAAAATGTGCAACTTTTTTTGCCGCTGGTTACTGCACTAGGTAGAAAGAACATACTTGGCAGTATAGACACATGTCCTGTACCGAGTTTTACTTATAAAATCTTTGGATTAAAAAGAAAAGGATTAAAACAAAAAAAAACTAAATAAAAAAAGAAAAGACAAACAAAAAACAACAACAGTGACTGCTTTCAGACACATGTAAATGTTCAACAAAGTGGAAAGAAAAAGAAAGCAAACTAAAAAGTAGCACCAGTTGTACCATTTAATGGACTAGAAACAGTAATTTTCTGTAACGTACCTACCAAAAAAACTGTTATTAGGGTTTTAAAAAATATTTTTGATTTTTAATTTTTTTTTTAACTTAGAAAAATGGCTGGAGATTTTGATCCAGAGGATAGAAACAGGTAGGTTATTATTAAACAATTTAAAACAAACTTTTTAAAAAAAAGTGTCACTGTGAATTTGTCTTCTTATAACACCTTGTACTTATTGTTAGAAATTACGTGTGTGTGTGTATGTATGTATGTATATATATATACATATTTATTAAAGAAATATTCTATTTTATTTATCTGAATTGTTTTCAAACTTTTCATTTTTTTTCTCACTTCTTTTTAGTTCAAAAGTTTGGGTCAAATTTAAAAGCTTTTAATACTCGTTGTCGTTACATTAGTTAACTTCATACTGGTAACTTTTTCTGAACTTAGAAAAACACTTCGTCTGCTTATAAAAAGTTTAAAATTTGTTTTTTGTTTGTTTTGATTTAAAAAAAATATATATATAACTTTTGTTATTGCAACATTTTTCTTTTCATTAATAAAAGCAGAAATTAAAATTTTGTAAACATTGAAAAGTTAGAAAAATCATAAAGCAAAAACAGTAAAAATGAAATATGAAAAGTTTATATTTAAAAAAAATCTGACTTTTGTGTTTATTGTATTTTTGTTTTGTTTAACTTTGATATTTATAAACAACGTTAAATTAATGAATGACACTTCATACCTGATTTGTGATAGTACTATGAAAAATCCACCCCCTTAGAAAACAGATCCATCAATAATCTAAAAATTAAAGATGTTTTTAATTAAAATTTAGGCTTCTTTCTTTCTGTTTTTCATGAATAAAGCTCAAGGAACTAATTGTAAATAAGTTACTTTAATTACACAAATGGTTATGCAAATTTAAATTTGTTTGTTTACATTTCAAATTCGACTTGTTTTATTTTTTAAAAACTTTTGATAATTGAATTTCTAACAATTGGCGATTAAAAATATGTTCTTATTTGATACATACATTTTCTAAAATCTTTTTTTTTTTTTTATTTAAAAAAAAAATCACTGAAAAACCTTTTCTTGTTTCTCATTGTTTTGGTGCATTTTTATCGCTAAAGTGAGAGAAAGGCAGATGTTTCAATGCACACGTGTAACTTGATTTGCATCATTGCAGCAAAAGAGAATTTCTACGGGTGCCTCAAACGGACGTTTTTCCTCTCTTAAAACACAAGTTAAGAGTTAAGAAAGATATAATCAAAACTGGTGCATATTTTTTTTATTGCATCTACTGACCTTTCTTGTTACTCTTTTTAATCTACCATACAAAAAAAAAAAAAAGGATGCATCGTATCCTATTTGACTTACTTTAACAGTTTACCCTAGAAATTTATTTATATATTCACTCGACTGTTTTTAATTCTTTGGTTCCTGAATCGGTGAATAATCGTTAAATTTTAACAAATAAATATTCTCTCCATGTCTTTAAATAACATAATGCATAAACCTCTTGTTAAAATGTCATGTATGAAAGTAAAGAAAATGTTTTGTTAATTTCTCTGTCCACTTAAGTTTAAGTTATAACTAAAACAATTGTTAATAAAAATAGTAGTTTATCCATAGCTATTTATTTCAGTAAAATATATAAACACTAAACAGTATATCTAACCCTACCAGTGTAGAATAATTGTTTGAAAACAAAGTAAATTTATTTCTGAAAATACGGTATTTTAAGTACTAAAAAAAAAAAGAATGAAAAGATTCTTAAACAAAAATACGTAACTTTCTTTTAATATCTTTTCATCTATTTAAAAATGTGTTGTTTTTTTTTGGTTTTTGTGACAGTGTTAATTTTTTAAACAACTTTTAAATGATTCAGGAGGAATTTGTTTTTCACAAATCATTGGAATCTAATAATTAGTAAATTTGAATTATTTCTGTTATGTAGCATGTTTAGAAAAATATTAAAAAACGAAACAAAAATACCGCGCCCTCTGATGACGTCACACAATATTTTTAATGTCAAAACTTTGTTGTCTAACAACACAATAAAATAATTAATGTTTCTTGTAAAATATTGCGTAATCTTTCCTTTTTGAAATATCACAACTTGTTCATAGGAAACGTTAAACTTTTCATAAAGTAGTGTAGCGAGTTTTTAGTTTTTGCACAAGGTCAGCTTGCCTCTTCCTTCCTTTTTTTTTTCTCTTTAAAAAAAAAATAATACTTCTTCCATCAAAGTATTGCTTCTTTATTTTTTAATTTCCTAAGTTTGCCGATCACTCTAAGATACAATATCCTTATTTATTTAAGAGTAAAGTTTATTTTTGAATAAAGGCATAAGTTTCTGATTATTTACAACCACGACCGAAAGAATAGCAAATGCGTTGCTCCGAAGAATGAAATTCTCTGAAAAAGCTATCAACCAATTTTCTTTTCTAAAAGTCATACAAATAGTTTTGATTCCACTACTAAAACTTTCATATTTATTTTTTCGATTTATACTTCCCTCTAACTTATCACCTTACTTTTTGTTTGTACTTTTTACTCTATAAAACAGAAAACGTAATATACTTCTTTTTTGTCTTTTAATTTATAAAAGGCGTTTTCTTTTACTTTTACCACAAAGTTTTTGTATAGTTCACTTTTATTTTCAGTTGTTGAGCTTTGTCTTACTCTTAAAAAAGCAATTTTTCAATGTATTGTTCTAGAAACCGACAGTTTCTTTCATGTGATTGTGAATGAAGCACATGATTATTTTTTTTTTTCGTTTTTTTTAAAACAGTTGTTCAGATAATCCTATTTTGAAAGCACTTGCTGCTACCCACATTACTATTACTACTTATTATTAATCGTAACGATATTCTAAAATGTATCAACTATTGTTGGCTATGTCGCTGACATACGTAACAACGGAGTTTTTCTTGTTGCTTTGATTTATAAATAAAATAACCATCTAAAAATAAAGAATTCATAGACATGTAGTCTGTCCCAAATTTGCATTTTTTCGCCCTTATTGTTAGTTTAATTTGATATTATTTTCTCTTTTATATGGCACACGCCCTTTCTTAAATTCATTCATTCAAAAACTTTTCTTAAGTTTGCTTTATTATTTGTCTGATTTGAGGATTGTTAGTTGATTCCTATGAAATATTGGCAGCTCTTGGAACTATCGATCTTAGTTTGTGTTACATTATTAATGCGTTTGTTTGATTGAAGCACGTTACCTTTTATTAATCTTGAGAAACTTTCTGTTTCTTGACAACAAATCTATTGATAGTTTTTATTTATTGTAATTTTTTTTTAACAGCACTAGAAATTGCTTCTTTTTTTTTTTTTTTTTAAACTTTTAAAGATTCAAACAGGGTGACCTTTTTAAAATTTAAAAGCTTAACAGAGTTCATATTTAAGGAACGAATCTGAAACTTCGAGCACTGATAGAATCCTTATTTTATCTACAGTGTCTATGGCAGATGTATGTAAATGTGGGAGGTAATTTTGTTTTTAATTTTATTTATTTATGCGACCACCCAGTTGTGAATATTTTCAAAATGTTAGAACTATGCTGCTCATTTTATTCCGACAGGTGTCTGGGAGGAGGTAGAACCCACTTTTCAGATATTTTTCATTATCTAAATTGAATTCCATTCTGAAATAAAATAATAAAAGTATTTTTTTTTTCTATAGTTGTCTTAGAATTATAAATATCTGCGTAGGGAATTATATATATATGAAACTGTAGCTGACATTTGTATTTTTTTGTAAAATTTGCGATTATTCCGCCCTTTAAATGTGGAATGGTGAAACTGTGCCACTATTTGTCTTGTCTCCAGTTCCACTTGTCTGCGTTCTGCCTGACCAGCAAAGTTCCTCTCAAGAAAACTTATCGTTACTACTAAACATTTCAACATTGCTTTATTCTCTATCTGTTCATTAGTGGCCAAGGAAGTGGGGTTTATAGTTTAAATCCTTATTGGTTACATTAATTGGGTAACTGACATTGTAGGGTTTATCTTTTGCTTCGTGACACTGGTACAAATGCACTTTGTACCATGCAGTTGAACATAGAATTATACCAAATCTCTTGTAAGTAAGGGAGATTTCTCTGTATATATATTGCATACACGACGAGCAGGCATTTACAGAAATGTCACATGAATTAAGAATATTATTCAACTGCACCAGAATGGTGTCAATTTTGGAATCGCAAAAAAAAAAAAAAAATGTAAATAAATAAATAAAAATGAATAAATAAAAGCAAAGCACTTATAACTAAATTTAAATTATAAAGTTTTTTTAATTTTTTTGTGTCTTCGATCTGTTGAGCTTTTTCTTCAAATCAGGTTTATACTAAAGTAGCTTTTTCTTCTTAACTGTAAATGACATTTTGTAAGTGATTCACTTAATTAGGAGCAACATTTCTGTATTACACGAGAACTGACATTTTACGATCAAATCTTTTCTTCTTCCTTTAACTGCTACCCATAAAGAAAATATTTAGATTTCGTAAATGATATAAGTTGGAGTCCGACATGAAAGTATTTATCATGCTACGGTTAGGTACATAGTTCAAAACTTTAAAAAAGAAAAAGAAAAGTTTAATGTACTTTGATTAGTCTTAACTACAACAATGGCTGTGTGTCTGACCCATGTTCTTGTTGTAAATGGTTAAATGAAAGAAACAAACAAAAGCTATATTCTTGTCAGTCTAGTATTATTGATACATTTGTGGTGTGTGGTGTGTGTAAAACACCTGTAAATGATCTTTGAAAAACCTGGCCTTAAAATGAGAAGAAAAAATAAAGGGATTAAAAGAATATTTATTCAATGATGTTCTTCAAAATGTCTCTAAGTGAATTGAGTTTTACTTTTTTTTCTTTTTTTTTTTTATAGAGCTGTCATCTTTCAGCAGACTGTGTCTCGTCGAGTACAAAGTGTCGTCTAGAATTTGTCATTTCCTAATTGTGTGTATGTGGGGTGGGGGGTGTAGTTAAGGTGAAAGCTGAACTTGGCCAAGGAAAGGAATAATTTGAAAAAATTGCCTTCACTGCTACTCAAAGAACAATAGAACAATGCATTTTTTCTTTTTCTTTTTTAAAAACTAATTAACATTGATATTTTGCATTTTTTTGTATAGTTTTGAAATTGCAGAATTTAATGTTTCTTCTAGTCGTTTTCTATCCCTCTTTCGATCCCTGTAATATTAGATTTGTTGCAATAGTTTTATTTGACAAATTGGTTTTCCAGTGTGACACTAACTCTGTCTTGATCTTGATAGTATGAACATGTAGTCTGAAAAACTGATTTTTAATCTTATAAGAAAAAGAAAAAAAAATTGAATATTTCAATTTTTTGAATTTAAAAGAGGAGTATACTTGATGATGGGAGGGGGGATGTGTTGTAATTTTTTCCCCTCCAAAATAATCCATTTTTGGAATACATTACAAGTGTAAGATTTTCAGTATATCAACCTACTTACAAAAAAAAAAAAAACAAAACAAAAAAAAACTTGCATTAATTCGATTATACAAATTAATATATCAAATATTTTCTGGTAAGAACTCTGTTTTTAAAATATCAATTGGTTAATTGTACCCTTCATCTATAAAATGCTTTTCTCTAATTACATGTTAGTTTTAAGCCCATTATGGGAGAAATTAGTTATTACTTATTCTAAGTAAATAAAGTTGTCGGGGTGGCATAAAGACGGTATCAGCCAGAGAGCGAGGGCGTCTATCCCCTTTTCACTAGCGCTAGACCAAGGAGATTGTTTCGTCAACAAAGATGGAGCGCCAGTCATACCATCAGCTTCTCACTTTACCGCACAGATCCCTGTGCTACTCATAGGCTTTGGCGAGGGCCGATATCGAACCCGGAACCTTGTGGTTCCTAGCTGAACGCTCTATCGACTGAGCTAAAGGGGAAAACATGTCTGTTGAGATAATGAATGATAAACATAAAGGATTGCTTATACTTTTTTTTCTTCTGCTAAAATACTCTTAACAATTTAAGATAAACATTGTGGTTTTTCATACTATAAATTACATGCAATAAGAATTGAAAAAGATCAGATTTGGAAATGTTTTAAAATAAATCTGGATTCTATTTCTCTGAATGTTTGAGATGAGGCTTGATGATTTGTATTATCTGCGTTATCTGAAGAAGGCTGGAAGGCATATCGGCTGAAACGTTGTACAGATAACAATGAAAATGAGGACAATAGTCCGAATAATGCAGATAATACAAATCTGGATTCCTAACAGATTTTCCCTCTTAAAAAGCCTCCCTCCTTTGCCTTCTTCACTCCAGTCTGATGTTTGTTTCAAAGAATATTTAAATCAATCTTGTGTAACAAAAGCTGTTTGTAAAAACCCTCCCTTTTTAAGCTCTTTTTTTCTAAGGGATCCATATGACAAATTTCTTAAATGTTTCCTTGGTAAAATATGTGAAAAACTACAAATTATTTAAATCTCAATTGACTTTTCTTGAAATATTGATATCTAAATACAAATGAATTTAAATTTGTATAATTCTTGGGATAATTATCATAGTTTATTATTTTTTCTTTTTTAAAGGTAAAGTTATATAGGATTACCTATTACATTATCATATGGTCTATTAGGTTTACTTGGTTTAAGTAAAATTAAAACATTTTTTTTTCTGTTTTTGGAATTAACTTTATTGAACAATATATTAACTATTTTGTTCCATCTTTTAGGCATTTCCAAACTTATCTGAGCAAAAAAACTATCAAAAGTGCCTTTTGTTTTTCTAGGAAATTAATTTCTTTTTTCATTTAAAGAATTCTGTAAAGATTAGAATAAAATGTAACCCCAAAGATAGAATAGGTTGATCAATTTTTGTTTGGTCACCCAGGGAATATTTATTCATTTAGTCCTGATGCTTTTCATCAATAGTTGGTTTCAGTTGGGTTAATTAGGAACAGTGCTTATTTGAATCCCTTTTTCCATAAGGTGCTTATAATAGAGGATCACAACTCTTTACACTGCTTCCCTTTTGGATGAATCCCTTTTTCCATAAAGTGCTTATAATAGAGGATCACAACTCTTTATACACTGCTTCCCTTTTGGATGAATCCCTTTTTCCATAAGGTGCTTATAATAGAGGATCACAACTCTTTATACACTGCTTCCCTTTTGGATGAATCCTTTTTCCATAAAGTGCTTATAATAGAGGATCACAACTTTTTATACACTGCTTCCCTTTTGGATGAATCCCTTTTTCCATAAGGTGCTTATAATAGAGAATCACAACTCTTTATACACTGCTTCCCTTTTGGATGAATCCCTTTTTCCATAAGGTGCTTATAATAGAGGATCACAACTCTTTATACACTGCTTCCCTTTTGGATGAATCCCTTTTTCCATAAGGTGCTTATAATAGAGGATCACAACTCTTTATACACTGCTTCCCTTTTGGATGAATCCCTTTTTCCATAAAGTGCTTATAATAGAGGATCACAACTTTTTATACACTGCTTCCCTTTTGGATGAATCCCTTTTTCCATAAAGGTGCTTATAATAGAGGATCACAACTCTTTATACACTGCTTCCCTTTTGGATGAATCCCTTTTTCCATAAGGTGCTTATAATAGAGGATCACAACTCTTTATACACTGCTTCCCTTTTGGATGAATCCCTTTTTCCATAAGGTGCTTATAATAGAGGATCACAACTCTTTATACACTGCTTCCCTTTTGGATGAATCCCTTTTTCCATAAGGTGCTTATAATAGAGGATCACAACTCTTTATACACTGCTTCCCTTTTGGATGAATCCCTTTTTCCATAAGTGCTTTATAATAGAGGATCACAACTCTTTATACACTGCTTCCCTTTTGGATGAATCCCTTTTTCCATAAGGTGCTTATAATAGAGGATCACAACTCTTTATACACTGCTTCCCTTTTGGATGAATCCCTTTTTCCATAAGGTGCTTATAATAGAGGATCACAACTCTTTATACACTGCTTCCCTTTTGGATGAATCCCTTTTTCCATAAGGTGCTTATAATAGAGATCACAACTCTTTATACACTGCTTCCCTTTTGGATGAATCCCTTTTTCCATAAGGTGCTTATAATAGAGGATCACAACTCTTTATACACTGCTTCCCTTTTGGATGAATCCCTTTTTCCATAAGGTGCTTATAATAGAGAATCACAACTCTTTATACACTGCTTCCCTTTTGGATGAATCCCTTTTTCCATAAGTGCTTATAATAGAGGACCACAACTCTTTATACACTGCTTCCCTTTTGGATGAATCCCTTTTTCCATAAGTGCTTATAATAGAGGATCACAACTCTTTATACACTGCTTCCCTTTTGGATGAATCCCTTTTTCCATAAGGTGCTTATAATAGAGAATCACAACTCTTTATACACTGCTTCCCTTTTGGATGAATCCCTTTTTCCATAAGGTGCTTATAATAGAGGATCACAACTTTTTATACACTGCTTCCCTTTTGGATGAATCCCTTTTTCCATAAGGTGCTTATAATAGAGAATCACAACTCTTTATACACTGCTTCCCTTTTGGATGAATCCCTTTTTCCATAAGGTGCTTATAATAGAGGACCACAACTCTTTATACACTGCTTCCCTTTTGGATGAATCCCTTTTTCCATAAAGTGCTTATAATAGAAGATCACAACTCTTTATACGCTGCTTCCCTTTTGGATGAATCCCTTTTTCCATAAGGTGCTTATAATAGAGGATCACAACTCTTTATACACTGCTTCCCTTTTGGATGAATCCCTTTTTCCATAAGGTGCTTATAATAGAGGATCACAACTCTTTATACACTGCTTCCCTTTTGGATGAATCCCTTTTTCCATATAATAGAGGATCACAACTCTTTATACACTGCTTCCCTTTTGGATGAATCCCTTTTTCCATAAGGTGCTTATAATAGAGGATCACAACTCTTTATACACTGCTTCCCTTTTGGATGAATCCCTTTTTCCATAAGGTGCTTATAATAGAGAATCACAACTCTTTATACACTGCTTCCCTTTTGGATGAATCCTTTTTCCATAAGGTGCTTATAATAGAGAATCACAACTCTTTATACACTGCTTCCCTTTTGGATGAATCCCTTTTTCCATAAGGTGCTTATAATAGAGATCACAACTCTTTATACACTGCTTCCCTTTTGGATGAATCCCTTTTTCCATAAGGTGCTTATAATAGAGGATCACAACTCTTTATACACTGCTTCCCTTTTGGATGAATCCCTTTTTCCATAAGGTGCTTATAATAGAGAATCACAACTCTTTATACACTGCTTCCCTTTTGGATGAATCCCTTTTTCCATAAGGTGCTTATAATAGAGGATCACAACTCTTTATACACTGCTTCCCTTTTGGATGAATCCCTTTTTCCATAAGGTGCTTATAATAGAGAATCACAACTCTTTATACACTGCTTCCCTTTTGGATGAATCCCTTTTTCCATAAGGTGCTTATAATAGAGGATCACAACTCTTTATACACTGCTTCCCTTTTGGATGAATCCCTTTTTCCATAAGGTGCTTATAATAGAGATCACAACTCTTTATACACTGCTTCCCTTTTGGATGAATCCCTTTTTCCATAAGGTGCTTATAATAGAGGATCACAACTCTTTATACACTGCTTCCCTTTTGGATGAATCCCTTTTTCCATAAGGTGCTTATAATAGAGGATCACAACTTTTATACACTGCTTCCCTTTTGGATGAATCCCTTTTTCCATAAGGTGCTTATAATAGAGGATCACAACTCTTTATACACTGCTTCCCTTTTGGATGAATCCCTTTTTCCATAAGGTGCTTATAATAGAGGATCACAACTCTTTATACACTGCTTCCCTTTTGGATGAATCCCTTTTTCCATAAGGTGCTTATAATAGAGATCACAACTCTTTATACACTGCTTCCCTTTTGGATGAATCCCTTTTCCATAAGGTGCTTATAATAGAGATCACAACTCTTTATACACTGCTTCCCTTTTGGATGAATCCCTTTTTCCATAAGGTGCTTATAATAGAGATCACAACTCTTTATACACTGCTTCCCTTTTGGATGAATCCCTTTTTCCATAAGGTGCTTATAATAGAGATCACAACTCTTTATACACTGCTTCCCTTTTGGATGAATCCCTTTTTCCATAAGGTGCTTATAATAGAGGATCACAACTCACTGCTTATACCATACACTGCTTCCCTTTTGGATGAATCCCTTTTTCCATAAGGTGCTTATAATAGAGGATCACAACTCTTTATACACTGCTTCCCTTTTGGATGAATCCCTTTTTCCATAAGGTGCTTATAATAGAGGATCACAACTCTTTATACACTGCTTCCCTTTTGGATGAATCCCTTTTTCCATAAGGTGCTTATAATAGAGGATCACAACTCTTTATACACTGCTTCCCTTTTGGATGAATCCCTTTTTCCATTATAATAGAGGATCACAACTCTTTATACACTGCTTCCCTTTTGGATGAATCCCTTTTTCCATAAGGTGCTTATAATAGAGGATCACAACTCTTATACACTGCTTCCCTTTTGGATGAATCCCTTTTTCCATAAGGTGCTTATAATAGGGGATCACAACTCTTTATACACTGCTTCCCTTTTGGATGAATCCCTTTTTCCATAAGGTGCTTATAATAGGGGACCACAACTCTTTATACACTGCTTCCCTTTTGGATGAATCCCTTTTTCCATAAGGTGCTTATAATAGAGGATCACAACTCTTTATACACTGCTTCCCTTTTGGATGAATCCCTTTTTCCATAAGGTGCTTATAATAGAGGATCACAACTCTTATACACTGCTTCCCTTTGGATGAATCCCTTTTCCATAAGGTGTTTATAATAGAGGATCACAACTCTTTATACACTGCTTCCCTTTTGGATGAATCCCTTTTTCCATAAGGTGCTTATAATAGAGGATCACAACTCTTTATACACTGCTTCCCTTTTGGATGAAGACCTTTCTTTGGTAATGATTTATTTTAGAAATATAGAATAATTAACACAGCTTATAGAAATTTATTGTAGAATAATTAACACAGTGCTTGTACCCAGTCATGGTTGACGGAATGAGAACAGTCTACCCCCGTGGATTGAATAAAAGGTTAGGTTTGAATTTCTGTGAAGGCTCCCGATTATGACAAGAAGCTTCCCAAGTTCGAGGAACGGGTTTCTGAGTTTAAGAAGTAATACCTGAAGAAGTCTGGAGGTCACATCGACCAAAACGTTTTGCAGATAACAATAAAGATGAGGACAATAGTCCGAATAATCCAAAGAATACTGATTTATTTTACTTGCCCCATAATCCTGGTTCCATACTTTATAAATCATCAACTTTTCATTGCCAATTTGTTTTTAAAAATGTTCCATTTAAAGAGCAATTAATATGAAATACAATCCAGTATGTGTTTTTTTTTCTTTCTAAATTTGCTATGAAAGCCACACATGAAAGTAACTAATATAACAAACAAATGCAAATGATTTTTTTTTTTTTTTAAACTCCTCATTTTGATGTTTTTAAATATGTTGGCTATCTGCCATGTTGTATAACATTGATTATTATTAAGTAATGCCTTTGATTTAATTGTTATCAACTCAAACTGGTTTACCTGACAATGGACCATTGTTTGATGAGGAATCTCTATGAAATTTTGCAAATCATTTCTGACACATTTGTTTATTCACACCTTTTCTATAAAATGATTTATTTATTTATTTTTTTTTTTGCATTTAAGTTGTATTTTAATCTTAAAATAATGCATAATATGTTTGGAAAAGTTGCTTATCTTCGATGTTAAAATGACGTGGAAAAAATGCGACTTTTGATGACCCCCCCCCCCCCGAAAGTACAAGCTGATATGTCAGCTGTCACAATACAATTAAAAGCAATCTTATTGAATACTGTCATATCTGTCTTGGGAGTACCATTATAGTTTAATGGTAAGCAAGCTAGTTTCTCAGATTCATTACTACTGAGGAATGTGAAGCAACACTTCATCACCATTTCTCCCTGGTCCATTCAGACCCGGAGTGGTAGTACCTGTTAGGATCCCATCTATGGGTTAAATAGTAAAATGTGTTTATAAAAAAAAAATTGAGTATCCATTAAGAATTGAATTTATTTCAAAACTTAAAACTTTGTTGGCATTAAATGACCCACCAAGGTTGATATGCCGTAAAAACAAACCAAACCTTTACTACTGAATAGCTAGTTTGATTCTTGCTGGATGCTCCTTCCTTGTGACTTTGTGTCACATCCAACACATGGAAAATACTTACTGTTGTATTTGTCTAGTTTGAAAATTTAGTCTATTTTTTCCTGTTGATAATACGTTAAGTTTAATCTGATTCTGCATTAACAATGATTGTTAAGGGTTTCAGACGTTGGATATATCTTGAGAAGAAATGGAAATAACTAGTGTCTATTTTTGCTTGCAATCATTCTGTATTCCCTTATTTCTTTGGTAGCTCTGTAGGCTAACTTAGAATGCACTAACTTATCCCCTGCAGAGGCTTAAGATACTCCTATGGAAAAATAAGGGGTGTTCTGGGTATGACACTAAACTGCATCTGATGATGAGGCTCTAGTTCTGGCGAGTGTGAAGTACCCCCATCATTGCCATTACTGCCAGTTCCACTCTAACCCAGTGTGGTAGTATCTGTTAGGGTCCCATATATGGGGGGAAAGACCTGTTTGAAAATTATTTGTATTCAATAGGACCATGCGAAGAAAAAAAAGCCACTTAATTAAAAAATCAATCTTATTTCTTTGGGTTTTATTCCATTTATCACAATACATCAATTGTAGAAACATTTTTATCTACAACTTAAAAGATTTGTTATTCATTGGTATAGTATATCAAGTTAGTCTTTTAACAGATTTTTTTCCTCCTCCTTTTCACAGCATTAACAGAATATTTAATAATGCAAAAATACCTTTTATTTTATTGTAAATTTATTTTGACATCTTCAAACTAGGTTATATATAATTTTCCTTTTTTTTTTATTCATCCGGTTTTCTGAAATTCTATTTAAAAACCACTTCCAGTTTTCATATGATCAGAATATATTAGTAATCAGTTTATAAATTAAATTCACTAGCAAATGTATGCACTCTCCGGGTGCAAGTATTTAAGCTTTAATATAATAAAATATATTACATTAGAAAGACTAATGAAGCTAAATAAGAATGTAGATAAAGATTTGAAACAGGAGGGTATAATTAAAAGATAGAACAACTGAAACTTACTCTTCCATTACTCCCGTCTTTCATTGCTAAATTTTCCTAATTTAACTATTTAGTTAAAATAGGAAGTAAAGAATAAAATTAGTCATTTCATTTTTGTTAATGGATTTCTTTTAAGATTTATCCCCAAGATTTTTGCTCATATTCATTAAGATAAAACCAAACAATTAAAAATCAATAATACCAAGCACATATTTATTAATATCAAATTTTTAATATCAATATGCAAAATTAGTCTTCCCGTTCACACTGTAAACCACTATTTTGTTGTATATATAAATACAATTGCATGTTATTAGTATGTAGATATGGCCAACAGTATCAATAATGTAAAACAATCTTATTAATAATGAGGTTTAAATAAAAATAAAATCATGTAGAATGTGACGTAAATAACAAATGGAATTGTGACTTGAGTAGTAATATAATTTTGGTTACAGACACACATAATCTCCATTATATTAAATTCATAGTAACATGTATTTTTATCGTATACATTTTCTTTCATTAATAAATTAATATAGTATCTAGAATCGAGTGAGAAACACAAGAAAATAGAATGAATGTGAATTAAATGCCAATTACTTTGCTGTAATTTCAAATTATTTGAAGGATATAAATTTAACAATTCATTTGAATATCTAAAATCATCATGAGAATATTCCTGTTGTGTAATATTCTATAAATATTTAGATATTAGACAGGAACAAGTTTGTCAAGGAAACCATAAAATATATTTTCTCATCACAGTTAACTCAACATACATACTTTTCTACTGTGAAAATTTATTTGCTTTCTCAGAATTGTTTATATTTAAATGTTGTTTTATTGAAAAATGATGAAAATTGTAACATGTTGACTTTTCTCAACATTTGATTGGTGGATAATGGGTGTGTGTGTGTGGGTGGGGGGAAATGACAATGTGTGGTTTCCTCTGATCATGACCTCCTGTTTACTGATTGGAAATTACACAAGTGTTTACGTATGAATTACAAGTTGTGATTTTTTAAAAACTTCCTTATAAAATCACGAAATGCATTTTAGCTGGTTAAATGCAGCTGCTTTTTATTTCTTCTTCCTTTCCTTAATAAAAACTTTAAATATTTTACATGAACCATATCAATAGTGATGGCTGATAGGGACAAATAGCGAGAGAATCAAGGGGAATCTGCTGTCAGCTCACCTTGATGATGATGATGATGATGATATTTGTAAGATTTTAAAAAGGATATAATTGTAATATGAAAATTTTTATAAAGCCATTTTGTATATTCTGTACATGCTTGTTCATCCACCCTGCTAGTGGGGCTTAGAATATGTGGTTGTGTCTTCTACAGAGGGTTAAGAACCCCCTCCACACACACACTCTAAAGGGGCATTCTGATTATAATGCTAAACTGTATCTGATGGTGAGGCTCCAGTTCTGGAGCTCTAGGAGTGTGGTGTACCCCTTCATTGCCATTACTCCCAGGTCCACTTCGATCCCGTTAGGGTCCTAGATATGGGTAAAGTACATCTGTTTAAAAATTATTTATATTCAGTAGGACTGTGCAAAAAAAAAAAAACCCTCTTAAGAAGCAACTACACAAAAAATGTAAATATGTATGTACAATGAACACAATTCCCTAACCATCTAGGCATAAAATAACCCCAGATATGTTAAGATGCTGTTTTAATCAATCATTACTAGTTTAACTTTATAATAAACTGTGATTTCTTTCTTCATTTGTCTGTCTATAACTTCTGTTGCTGATCACAGTATAGTAGGTATTTACCCAACCTGTTTGCCAACAGGTCGTAAGTATGGGGCATCCAGTGAGAGTCAATCTCACTGTTTAGTAATGGATCTGTGAGATTAACTTGCTAACCATTACACCTCAAAAATGTAATTAAATATTTTGCAAAAAAGTAACGAATCAAAATGATTTGTATTTTTATATGGCTCTGATTTTATTTTGTATTTATTTTTTGAAATATTAAATTTTATCCACGTTGAAATAACTTATTTGCATATTTTATATCTTATAGTTTTTAAAGTAATCATGGGATTTATGTTGGTGCAGATACTATTCTCTAATCCTAGTAAGATGTGTTGGTCTATTGTAGTTAAAATGATTTACGACTGTTAGTGTTTTACATTAACTACTACATTTGATGTAATCAGTTTTTAAAAAAAAAATTTTGTTTTCGTTTTTTTTTAAAATTAGTGTGTATACTCTGAGCCCACTTTATTTTTCTTATATAAGTATTATAAAACTAGATTTGTAGATTCTTTATTTAATTGAATCTTGGCGTATAACAAGATGTTACAATCTTTTATTAAGTGATGACAAGAAGTAGCCATAACATTGTTTTATTATTCCAATGTAATCATTAGTAAATTTGATGAGCTCCTATCAAAGGCTTTTTTCTTTCTTTTCTTTTTTTGTCTGTAATTTTTCCTACACCAGAAAGGAAGGGATTATTAAATGTTTTAAAAAAAAAAACAAAAAAAACAAAATCAAATCTTTAAAGTTTGTGTGTAAAATGTTCATTATTTTATTTTTATTAGATTGTTCAAAATGTAGTTTTGTGAAGTCTAGTTGTAACATTGCAAGGAACCCATGATCAATGTATTAATTAAAACCAATTCTTTTCAAAAAGATTTCAAATTATATATTCTTGTTGAGTCTGTAAGCCTGATATTTCAGGCTGAGCACTATTTTACTATTCACTGTAAGCCCAATATTTCAGGTTTGACCGATCCTGCTAAATATAGTAGTAAAGTCTGCAGAGTGGTCTATTGTCGGTATAAACTGAACACCGAGGGAGTCTCCCTTTTACCTAGCGCTAGACCAGGGAGATTGTTTTTGTTGAGATGGAGTGCCATACCTACCATCAGCTTCCAGATACTTTACTGCAAAGATCAGATTACCCAAGCTGTGCTACTCCTGCGCTTAGTTGGCGAGAACTGGTATCAAACCAAGAACCTTGTGATTCCTAGGTGATTGCTCTACCAACTGAGCTCCTAATTATAACAGCTTTAATTTGTAATTATTGATATTATTTCTTTTGATGGAATGATGAGATAGCTTTTGATATCTGTAACCTGGAGCAAAGTTTGAATGTGTTTTTTACTTGTGAGTGTTTTGAAAATTTCACAAATGATGAGACCACCAAAATGCTCTTAGTACTTAGTCACTAGTAGATTTACTGTTTTTGTTTTTTTACAATAAGTATTGTGGGTGCTGGAAAACTTTTTTTTTTTTTTTTTTTTTTTTTAATTTTTAAATTTTTTTTATAGATGAATTCAGACAATATCAATTGTTCAAAATGCTGAAATAGATCTAAATCCATCTCCAGCTGATGACAGTAAACAGAAACTACTTCTGCCTTTTTATTTATTTTTATATGAATGTAGAATTTAATCTCTCACACATCATAGTTCAAATCTGTCACCTTATACACTAGTAACTCTTAAGCTTCATATTCCACATTTGATGAGCCTGTTTAATACTTAATTCGATGACTTCTTAAAAACAATAGATACTGTAAGCAATCTGAGTATTCTGTTTATAAAAATTACTTTATTCGGCATTAAATGACCCAAAAAGGGTTGATATGCCATAAAACAACCAATCAACCAGTTTCTCTTTAACAGATTAAAAAGATTTTGGCTTAGATTAGAAAAAAATGTGAACTTTTCTTTTTTAATAGTGGTGTGGCCTATTGTCGGTATTAGCCTAACTGCGAGAAAGTCTATACCCTCTTTTCTCTCATGCTAGACCAAGGAGATTGTTTTTGCATCTGAGCTGGAATGCCACACCTACCATCAACTTTGCTCTTTACCACACAGATGCAAGTTGTGCTATTAATGTACTGAGTTGGTGAGAGTTGGTATTGAACCCGGAACCTTGTGGTTCTTTAATTACCACTTTTAAATTTTTTTTTTTTTATATTGGTAACATGACATGTTGAGTAATGCTTCCTGTTTATTATTATGGATTTTTCATTACTCAATTTACCCATCTCTCTCTCTAATAGAACATTTTGATGGGTTAGTGTTACACACATACTTTACAACATTTAAAAAGAAAACTGATAGATGAGAATTTTGTTTGCTTTTAAAAATTTTAAAAAAATCTTTCAATAAAGTTAGAAAACATACGAGCCCAATTCAATATTTTCAGTTTGATAAAATTGGTGGACATTGACAAATTTTCACCTTCATCGGTTCAAATTGCAATTTCTCGTGTATTTCTGGTCTGATCTTAAAAATATTTATATGGTTGGAAATAAAATAAAATAATCTTTCTAAATATGTAATTTTTATGTTTTTATCCATTGAATTATTTTTTACAGTGAGTTAAAATGATATTTTGCTTCGAACGTCCGAAAACATAAAATATGACTTTTAAAAAAAAATTTTTTTAAGACAAAATTTTATACGCTATTTTGTTTTCAAAATCAAAGTAGCTAATCTTTATCAATATTCTTGAAATTTTACACTTAATTAGGAGACACTTTTAACTACCAACTGAAACTTGTATTTTTTTTTTTCCAACCTTTGAAAGTGAAACCACAACAGACCAAAGTTGACAGATTTCTCCAAAAAGTATAAGATGAACAAAAAAAAAAAAAAGCACTATAGTCCTTAATAGAAGATAATCTCAGAATTATTTTGATATATAATATGTGACATTAGGATGACAGTTAACTGTCAGGCTTTTATGTCAAAGGTTTAATTTTGGGGAAAAAAAAACTTTAAAATTTAGTCGTTTTTAATAAGTAAACAAACCCCCAGCATGTTAAATTTCCGACCGTAATCGGTTAAATTTGCAATTTCTCGAGAATTTCTGATCTAAATTTAATGAATCTACTCTGGTCGTAAATAAGTACTGAAATTGGAAAATAAAAACTAAAATATAATTTTTGGAGATTAAAAAAAAATTTTTTTACTCATTTCGCTAATTATTTAATTGGCTATTATCTTATAAAAGAAAAAATATATACATCAATATTTGTTCCGTTTAAAGGAGGGGGGGGGTGCACTAAATTTTCACCCCCAAAAATATGGGTGATTGATACTAAAGTAAAGTAATTATTAAGAAAATATATTTTTATAATCTAATAATGACATTTTAAACTTAACATCATGCTGCTCGTATTATAAATGAATTTTATATATTAATTTATCATAGCAGAAATACCTAATTAAAGTTTTGAAATAAAATAACTGATGCATTATAACATTCATTCATTGATGAAGCAATACTGAAAATTTCATTAAAATCGACTAATTCCCTGATTTTTGGTTAATTTTTTTTTTTTTTTTTTCAGTCAAGAATGTTAAATTTATTTTTGTAAACATGGATTTTATGCCATCTTTAAACAGCATTTACGGCCATACACGATCGAAATTGACCGAAAAAAATTGTTTTAAATGTATTAAATATAAATTACATGTGTAATATTATTTTTCTTTTTTTTTCTTT
Source organism: Doryteuthis pealeii (assembly GCA_023376005.1). NCBI lineage: Eukaryota > Metazoa > Mollusca > Cephalopoda > Myopsida > Loliginidae > Doryteuthis > Doryteuthis pealeii. The sequence goes on from CM042141.1 coordinate 90,388,654, forward strand.
TTTTTTTTTCTTTTACTGATGCTCATTATGTTACTACTTTTCAACTTAGATAAAAATTTGACCTTAAATAATCAATTTAATTAATTTTAATTTCTTTTTAAATGAAAAGCAGCCTATTTTTTTGGTATCCCTAGTTAACTTTAAGTTATTTTTAGGAACACTGAAGAAAGAATATATCTTCAGACAAAAAAAAAAAGAAATGACCCATTTAGTTGTCAATGATGTCTTAAGTTCATTAAGGCCTTAGACTCGTATTCTGCTAGTAGTAATTTATATTAAATTTGAAAAAATGTTTCCCCCCTCCCCTCCCCCACTTTACAAAATCTCTGACCTTTATTCCAGTTAGTTGCCACTTATCACTGTTCTTTTTGCAGGCTTTTAGTAATGTGATATTTTATTTAGATGGCAATGTACTGTTGGCCTGACCCTGTTTGCCTTTTACTCTTCTTATAAAGATGGCTGAGCCAGTAAGGTTATATGATATATCATTAGATTTAGAATGACTTTTGAGGAACAATATGAACTGTCAATTTGACCTTATGAGTCACAGATGGGTCACTTTGCTTGACCCTTTCTCCCCATTACTGATAGCCCCCCCCCTTTTTTTTCTGCTTACACTTCCTATTATGTGAGCTGAAGGCTAGAGGAAATTCATAGAGGTTTGCTGGCAAGAATAGTTAATAAAGGAAACTATAGATTTTGGTAACTAAATTCAAGACTCCACTTCACTACCAAAATGTACCAATGGGGTTGGTTTTCATATTAAGTGAACTTTTGTCAATTCTTGTATGTATAGGTCTTCTTTTTTTATGGTATTATGCTTTTTTTCTTTATCATTTTTTTGAGATTCTTTATTATTACATTGGGTGGAGGGCCCGAAATTACAATGAGTACAGTTATTGTATATGAGGTGTATAAAAAAAAGTATCAAGATTTTTTGGTACTTTTTGACACTCCTAGTATTCTAGAAAAAAATGTTCCCTTTATTAATTTTTTTTTTTTTTCAGAATACAAGGTGTTAAAAAAGTATCAAGTTTAAAGCTGTATTTACCAAGATAGAAATGAATGAATGGAACATTATTTTTTTTCAGAATACAAGGTGCCAAAAAATTTCAATACTTTTTTAATACACCTTTGTATGTTTGTTTATAGGTCAGATTGTGAAGACCTAATTTTTAAATATGAAATTCATGACAACCTTTACATGAATAATTTTACAAAGTTGAAATTTAAACATAATGAAAAGGTTTAGAAACAACCACTGACTTCAGAAAGTTGAGTATACCTATATAAGTACAAAGGTATTATTCAATGGTAGTAGGCGTGAGGACACGCATACATCTACAGACGTATAGCTATTTACTAAGCTTAACTTAGATGTGGCACAAGGCCAGATTATGGAGCACCCAGTGAGAATCAAACTCACTAACAATGGTTTGCGATTCTAGCTTGCTAACCATTACACCACATGAGGTGCCCCATCTACCCACCTATACATCCATACGCGCATGCACACGCAAAGAGTGGAGGACAAACACCTACACAAATGTATGGACACACACCCGTACAACACATACACACACACACATACGCGCAGATATAGACAATGAGATGAAGATACACATGTGCACAAACGCATGGACACATGACCCCAACAAACACACACACATACAACCTGCATGCAAACAAATACTGGAAGACACACACGCACACATACATGCCCTAATGCAAGGGCACCCCATATGTTAACACACACGCATGAACACAGGAGCCATGTTAGCTCAGCTGGTAGAGCGTTCGGCTAGAAACCACAAGGTTCCTAGTTCGATACCGGTCCTCGCTAACTCAGCGTATGAGTAGCACAGGGATCTGTGCGGTAAAGTAAGGAGCTGATGGTAGGTGTGGCGCTCCACCTCAGACACCAAAAACAATCTCCTTGGAATAAGAATAAGGGAAAGTGAAAAACATTATTGGCATCTTCCAAAGTTCCTGATAAATCATAGAAATCTTTAAAACATTTAATCTTTTAATCTATATATTACTTATGCATAAATTCAAAAGTCATGCATGTTGCTATTCAATTTAGGCCCCACCGATGACTTTACTTACTTTACAATTATTGTTTAAAATTACCTTTTCAATAGGTTTGTATTGGTTTGTATACAACTTGTCAGATAGTCTTACTAATAATAATTTCCATTTTCAATGTGTATCCTTTTGAGGTAAATTGTAAATTTTAGTCTGTAGAGATATTGTAGAACTACATATATATAGGGGCCGGTTTATCTCAGTCGGTAGAGCACCCACCTAGGAATCACAAGGTTCTGGGTTCAATACTGGTCCCTGCCAACTTTGCACATGAGCAGCACCGATTGGGTTATCTGATCTGTGCAGTAAAGTGGGGAGCTGACAGTAGGTGTGGCGCTCCACCTCAGCAAAAACAATCCCCCTGGTCTAGCGCTAGTAAAAAGGGGATAGACTTCCTTGCTGTCTGGCTGATCCCAACAATAGGCCACTCTGCCAACTTTACTTACATATATATTGTAAATTTTAGTCTGTAGAGATATTGTAAAACTACATAGACATTAAGTTAGTTTAGTTTTGAATATGACCGCAGGCGTGAGGCACCCAGTTAAGATCAAACTTATCTAGTAGAACTGGTCTCCTAGACTAGCTCAATCATTTCATATATGAAAAAAAAACAAACTTAAAACCTGATGTTTTAATTTGATTTAATTGTAGAAAGATGTAAAATTTTCTGCCACTTGGTAATAACAAAAAGTTTTGCCTCTTGTCAGTATATAAACAATTAAGGTAACCTTGTATTAACTGATGATCTATGAACAATTTTTGCTTTTAAATACTAGCAGTCATTATTGATTTTATCAACTTTGGTTATTACTTTTTTATTCCCTTCTTTTTTAATCTAAACTCTATAATAGCAAGAAATAATGCTGAGAGAGAAAAATGAAACTTAATTCCTGACCTCTTTGCTTTGAGGAAACCATCTGATCAACAAAGAGCCCATTGGTCTCTACACACAAACAAGATGATTTAATCATATTGAAAGCTCATCCTGAATTTCATATCCTCTTTTTGTTGTAGAGTGGCAATTTAAATTTGTATATATTTATGTGTGTATATATACAGTGATGCTGATAGCTTTTTGATTTAGTGCATCCTGGGATGCACATATTTGCTTTGAATGAGTCCCCAGGAAATTTGATAGGTCCCAACTAAAGTTTCTTGATAAACTGTAGGGTTTTTAATTATGATCTGGGGAAACAACTAAATCTGTCAAACTCCTACTTTATAACCTATCCTGTGTAATTCATTTTTAAGAAACTATTGAAATGTATTTACAGTTAGCTTGAAGAAATGGTGAGGGAAGAAAAAAGAAAAACACTGGGGTGCATGGAAGTGATTTTACTGCGTCCATTTTTTATTTTTGTAAAATCCCTATCAGCATCTCTGTTTATATATATATATATATATATATATATAAAAAACCCAGATCCTGAATGCTGCAGATATACAACGTTGCTTATCTGATACACAAATGCAAAATAATACCGTATCCCTAATCTCATTTCATTCTCAGGAACACCAACAGTCGGATTACAGCACTTGCTACTCGCATGGATGGGTTGAAAAGGGGCTCTTTAGCCTTGGTCGGCAACCCATCAAATTCAACAGAAAGTCCGACACAAAACATCTGTTGCCTTTCAAAGAAAGGCTAGGGAAGTAAACCCTGAAAACAAATCAGGAACCGAAGTCCCTAAGGTAGCGTGATGCTGAAATTTAGTGCTACCCATCAACTCCTGCAACACTGCCGTTGCCAAACCGCATTGGTACCTTACTTTTCCTTTGGATCACAGCGGCAGTGTGGAGAGGGGGGATTTGCTGTATAGGCAACAGCTTATCCTCCATATGAACCCGCCCAAACTAGGTAGTCCAAAGAGAGGAAAAAAAAGAAAAAAGAAAAACCTTTTGACACCACTCCATCTCTCATAGATGGAAGGTTGGCAACCAACCATATATATATATATATATAATATATATATATATATATATATATATATATATATATATATATATAATGAAAGTACTAATCAAAATTGAGAATTTTTCTGGTTTAAAATTAGACAACAGAATATTTTTTCATAAATTAATCTGATTCTACAGAGCAAATCCTCTTTACAAATTTTATTATAATTTCTCCCAAATTGTTCTCCTTATGTGCATTTCAAAATTCAATAAAACATTTTTTTTATTTTTTAAAATCTTATTTTTAACAGCTGTGTAAGAAATGGATTTCAATAACTCTGGAAATCCATAAGCTGATTATAGTCTATATTTTAATCTTTAACTACAAAACTTATTGTGCATATTTAAGTTTTTAGGTAGATAATGTTAGGTTATTTTCTAAAAATGAAATCTCTTAACTTAATCTGGCATTGGGAGAGAATGAGGCTGGGACCGATTTTTATTTTTAAAATCGGTATTCAAAACTCTAGATGTACAACTGCTTCAGTCACAAGTTAGGTTACAAAATATCTTTAAAAAACAAACTATAGACTGCATCTTATAATATTGGGATTCATTAATATTAATTAACAGGTAACATAATGATTTAATAATCCATTTTAAACCCTGACCCCCCAAAAATGAAGTGATTTTTTTTTTTTTTTTTTTTTTAAAATTAAAAAAATTTTTTTTTTTTTTCCTAATTTTTTAGCAAAACTTTTGAAATGATAGGTCAACATGACCATTAGTGTCTAATTGATCCAGGCTGCTACAATCATTGGTTGTCTTCTCTAAACTAGAATCAATTTATAGCTTATTTAATATCATTTTGATTGACAGATCAGAAATGGGTTAAATGTTATAAGCATTTTTACATGAGGGTAGCACACATTTCCTATTGTTTTTATTAAGTATATCACTGCTTTTTGATATTTTTTCTTTCTTAAAACTCTTTTCACAAGATCCCCCCCCCCCCCGCTAATATGATTTTCATAAATGAGGAAACTATGTATATGATATAAAATATAGTTTTAAAACAATTCATGTTTTGGTAAAAAGGTTTGTGCCATTTCATCAGATATTTTCTCTTTTTAATATGTATATTATACTTCTCATTAGGTTTGGATATATACAAGGTGTCAAAAAAAGTATCGAGATTTTTTGTTCATTTTTACACACCTTGTAAACTGACCCCCCCCCCCCCCAAAAGTTCTATTCATTAATTTTTTTTCAGAATATAAGGTGTCAAAAAAAGTTTCAAGTTTAAAAGCTGTATTTACCAAGATAGAAATGAAGAATGAATGGAACGTTTTTGTTTTTTTCCCCAGGATACAAGGTGTCAAAAAGTACAAAAAATCTCTCTCCTTTTTTGACACACTTGTATATGTATAGCCATAACTCCATAAAAACAGCACATAGCAAGTTTTTTTTTTATTAGGGTAATAATACACTTAAAATGCTTTTAGAGAATAAATCAATTTCCAGTTAATGATAATCATTTTTAGGGTTTTGCTGAATGTAATTAAATATATTTTTTTTTTTTTGATCATCCAAATTCTTGATATAACGGAGATAAATCTTAAATAAAATTAGAATCCTTGACTCTTTAGAGAATCCTTGGTATCATCATAGACCATTGTTACAATGGGAACTCATGTTTGGGTCATTTAGCAAATTGATTGTGTTGCTCTTAATATTTCTGTTCTTTTGCTCAAACCAAAGGAACCCAAAAATATATTTAAACAAAAATTCTATCATTATTTACTAAGCTTTATCTTAGCGTAAGGCCACAACTATCAGACACTTAGTTACATTTAAACTTAATTTGTTACCAGTGGTTTATGAGACGAGCTAGTTAACCTTTGTTGCCTATCAGGTGCTTATTAGTGATTCTCTCTATGAAAATAAAACTAGATTTTTAAAAATCTAGTTTTTTTTCTCACAGGCACTTTCTATATATATATATATATATATATATATATATATATATTTCTTTCATTGACTAAATTTTTCATTGAATTATTCATTTAAAAGAATTAATTTTAAGTTCTATATTTGGCTTACCTAGCTAACAAAACTTAACTCTTTGCCTACTTTAAGCTGCTCACAGTGGCTCCCTTGTTTACACTGAAAAATCACTGCATGAACACTCGTTCCATTTTTTGTTTTGTCTGTAAATGAACCCTGAAACTGGTATTTAATCCTTTAATAGAAAACCAGTTGAATAGAATAATCCAGCAATATTCGCTAATTTATTGTCTGACATCGAGATTTGTTGGGGCAATAATTTGGTAGGCCAAGTGTTAAGTAAGGTTACAAAAATCTTTTTAAATTGTTGGCGATGAACAAATTTTGAAATTTTTTGCCTAAAGTTTAGCATGAAGCTTTTTTTTTTTTTTTTTTTTTTTTTTTTTTTTTAAATTTTAAATTTTTTCAATTTAATTTATTTAGTCAATATCTATACATATATAAAGAGCAATTGTATATACACATTCAATATCATCAGAACTTGCTTTTAGTGCAAAAATAATGAAGATTTTATTTATATCTATGAAGATATTTGAAAATTAGGATTTGAATAGTAAGAGAAGGGGAAAGTCATTTGTTGTGTTAGTGATTAAAATATAAATCAATGGATCTGCGAGACTAACTTTTTATTATCCCCCCCCCCCCCTACCTAGATAATGACAGGTAGCCGCTTCTAGAAAGTGGATTTTTATTTGATTTCAACACACCAAAATATCAAATCCTGTACCAGGTGATGTACATGAAAAAAAAAAAAAATTCCTGTTATTATTGTAAATTCTCTCTTTTGTTAGTAATTTGATTACTGCATAACTCACGCACATACACACCCACCCAATTTATATATGTATACTCCCTGTATACATGTATGTCTTTACTTGTGTATGAGACACTATTAATGTATGTAATATAAGTTGTTTGACAAAATTAGCATGGGGGTTTGCAGCATTTGTTTCTCCTGTGGTCTTGTTTTGAAGTTGGGCTTCTCATGTATGTTATGCTAATTTCAGTCACAGGGTTGTCATGTGGTGGTATGTTGTTTTTTAACTGCTGTCTGCTAAATCATGTATCAGGACTTTTTAGAGTAATTCCTGCACATATTTTCATTAAGTCTTAGGTTATCTCACAATTGCAATTGTCAACCTTTAAAATAATTGCCATTGATTAGTTAGAACATCCCTTTAAAAAAGAAAATGGTTACTAGTTAATGAGAATAAGCATTACATAATTAACATGTATGCTTTATATACACACACACACTGAACCTTCTATTTAACAGGCTAATAGAGATGGGGTGTTTATTAATACTGAAATTCTGTTCAATCCAAATGTAACCCGAGTAATATTTTAATGCAAATATATACATACATTATATACATATAAAAAAAACTTCAGATTTTCTTGTGGCCTTGTTTTATTGGAAATGACAGACAAGGATTTTTAGTGTTTAGCTTTCTATTCAGATTTTTTTTCTTTTTTGTATGTGTGTGTATGAGATGTCGCAACTGTGGTTGTAGATGGTTTAAAAACTGTCCCAAGTGTCTGTTAGTTTACTCTGGGTACATTTGACTATATTCAGACATTTTTGAGGATGTAGTAAAAAAAACTAAATGTCTACTGAGTGGTTTATTGCCAGTATCGGTTGAACAGCAATAGTCTTATCCCCTTTTCACTAGTGCTAGACCAGGGAGATTGTTTTGCTGAGGTGGAGTGCCATACCTACCATCAGCTCCCAGATGCTTTACCACACAGATTACCCAAGCTGTGCTACTCATGAACCAAGTTGGCGAGGTTCGGTATTGAACCTGGAACCTTGTGATTCCTAGCTGAATACTCTACTGACTTAGCTAAACTGTCTCTTTAGATGTAGGTGCTCTTATACTGTGAAGTACTGGATGGATTCTGTGTTCAAGGAATTATTATGTGGGCGTGTTCATGTGTGAACGTGTATGTCATTGGTGCTGTTTTGAAGTATAAATAAAGCAACTAAGGATCATGTGACTGTGGATCCACTGAGATGTGGAGTTCTATATCAAATGCATTTTAAGATTTTTCACCCCCAAGCTAAATGATTTTGTTTAATGTTGTGTGTTTATTCTTTTTGAGTATTGCTTCTTAATACTTGAAGTTGTTTTCTGCAATGATGCTATATAATATTTTTGTATTAACTATAATTTGTTGAATATTTATGGGCGTATTCTGGTCTACTATGGTGTGTTTACAGATATCATGAGCATTGGATAAATAGCAGGTTAGTCTACGGGTGGTGGTATATATGGATGAAATGTTTTGTCATTGTTAGTTTTGGAGACACAATCTCCCAAAAGATAGGAGTTAATAGACAACATTAATTTTACATACTGATGTTTTTAGACATGCATTATTATTGGGTGAGAAATTTTCAGTCTTAATTTTTTTTTCTTTTTCAATTTCCTGTCCAAATTGAATAGGTTTTTATAATAGGCAAGATTTTAAAAATGATTAAAATTTCTACAAAACTTTATTTTTCAAAATATGTTTGCCAATTTTTAAAAATTGTTTTGAATTTTTATTAAAATCTTATAAAACAAAGTTTCTTAGAAATTAGACAGAACAGATGCATAGGTCAATAATAAGTGAATAATGTAAAATCATGAAATATGTTATTTTGAATATTAATACCTCAGTTCATCATGTGCTAGCAGCATGGGTATCCATGAGAATCTCTCACCAACCATACCTACCATTTACCGTCCTCAGGAGGTCCTCTGCAGATACTGGATGCTGCATAGAGCTGATCTATGTAGGTCTTTGCTGGATGGCCTGCATTGGCATGTCCATGTGCTGGTTTCCATTAGAGGACGTCACTTGCTTCTCCAGCAGTGTCCAGCATGTTTTGTCTGTCTTACTAGAATGGTTTGTGTGATAGGGGGAACCTGGCCATATACCTGCTTCCTTGTGGTGTCCTGTTTCCACGATTTGTTCAAGATTTCATGCAGCATTCTTGAGCAGCTCCCATAAAAAAAAAAACTCAACACACAGTTTCTCAAATTTCTATAACCTTTGAAAACCCAATCATAATTGCTCAATTTTTAATTAAAAAAAAAAAAAAAAAGTTCTATATGAAGTATAGTTTAGAGATTCTCCTCCTATTTGGCAGTGTACCCAATTTCAACCCTGTGACAGGTCTGTTGTTATACCATCTGTTGAATTGAGGTGCTATTGCCCTAGGAAGACTTTTTTTTTTTAAATATTCCCTCAATCTATTAAATGGCTAAATATTTTTCAGATAGACTTTGTATATGTGTGTATATGTATTTAAAATTTATTAAATTTTAAAATTCTTAATTTTTTTTTTTTTATTCTTAAATGTAGGCTCTGAAAATTGCTACATTTTGGATTAAAACTCTTGTTTCTGTTGAATAATTGTTATATTTTCCTCGATATCTTTCACTAGTTGTATTTTATGCACTGAGATAAAGTAACATGTATTACAAAGATGTCAAACAAATAGTTAATAATAAAATTTAAATGTTTTTTTTGTTGTTTTTTTTTACCTAAAATGATAGAAAGTAAATCTTTACTCATGGTTTTAATTAGTGGATTCAACTGTGTTTACTCCATTGAGGGTTTTACTGTTTTTTTGTTTTTTTTTCAGATCATGATAGATTAAGTATTTACTCAATTTGTTCATTAGGTACCACTAAAATCATGTCAAGTGATCAGTTTAGGCAATATTAAAGGAAGAAATGTAAATATTTTTAACTTTAAAAAAAAAAAAAAAAAATAATGAACATAAAGAGTTGTTACAAAGAAAAACAGTTAATTCAAAGATCAAATTATCTGATTGGGAAATAATTACTCACCGTTATCTTGAAAAATAAGTAAAACAGTCCGTATTTTTTTTTTTTTTTTACAATAGGGTCGGTTTCTATTATTGATATTTTTTAGCAGAATTCTCTTTTCATGGTTCTTTTACCAAAAAAATCCCATATAGAAACCCATTTTAAACATAATTTCATCAACAGGTAAATAATTACTGGAATTTTTGTAAAGATTTGACAGTTAGTTGATTTTTCATTGAATTAAAAAAACCCCAAAAAACTGTAGTCATAACTTATCTTTGGCTTCGTTAAATTTCAATTGATTGAATGGTGTGAAAATTTAAACATTGTTTTCGTTCATAGTTTTCATTTTTTTCCGTAAGCTGAAAATTTTTTAAAAAAATCCTCAGTTTTTTAATGTTTCTTCTTTTGAATGGTCCAAAAATGTTCAAGATAATATCAACCTTTATGCAAATTTCATTGTATTAAATGAGGGAGGGGGTTAAATTGGACAAGTCAAATTGGAGGTCCCTATTGTTCACAACAGGTAGAATGTGACACAAGGTCACAAGTATTAAGCATCCTGCAAGTATCAAACTTGTTATTCAGTAATAACTAGCTTATTAACTATTACACTATGATCTGATAAGGAGTATATGACAAAACCCATGAAATTGAATATCAATAAAAACATTTCTTTAGTTTCCCTGCACCAAAAAATAGAATGTAATAATAAACTGAATCTTGATATTCACTGATTTATCCTCCAGACAATACTGTCCTCATTTCATTAAGGGGAATACCCTGAAGTTTGTGGCAATGATTGAGGGAATTGTACAAATTTTTTTTTCTTCTTTTGTCTAATCATACAACATTTTCATGTCAGTGAAAATGTGGGTATTACACATTAAAAACAAAAAAAACAAACTTTTGTATTTGTGGCAGGGGTGTGTGAAAAAATCGTAGAAATATTGTGACAAAAACAACTTTTTTTTATTGTAGAATAGAAAATTACCAAAATGATTGATGAATAAGCAATGATAGAAGTCAGTTAGTGGCTGATATTCAATCCTCTGAGAAATAAATTAATCTTAGCTTTAAATTCACCTTTTATTCAGGTGAATACCTAGGAAGTATCTGTCAAATAATACATTAAATTTTTTTTGGGGGGGGGGGGGCATGTTATGATGTATAGAAAAAAAAGAAAAGAAAAACTATTAAATATAATGCTAACAGATATGTTTCAACTTATGGGGTTTATGAATTGTAATTCAATTGAAATTTTAAAATTAAAATGAGGACAATTGTAAAAGACACTTTTTATAAACACTGGTCTTCAGAGTACATTTGTTGAATTTTTCGTGTCTTTTACAATTGTCTTCATTTTAATTTTAAAATGATTTCAATTAAAATACACTTTATAAACCCTACAGGTTGAAACAGATATCTGTTAGCATAATATTTAAGTTTTTCTATTTCTATAAATCCTAGTTGAATTTCTTATACACTTTTCATTTGCATGTTATGTAATATCTTGACTTACACTTCTGGTGTTTGAGTATTTATCTTCACAGGTAGAAATTGTGACAAGATAAAGCATTGAAACGAAATGTCTTTTTTTTTTTCTGCCTTTATGTATATCTGGAATATTTCAAGATAAGGCTGAGGACTGTCTCCTCATGGTGTGTGGCATGCCAGCATTTGAAGAAGCAAAAACAACGCTAATAAACACTGATGTGGGCTACAGATAAATTGGCACTATCTAATTGGGTATCTGTGCCTAAGAGTGAGTGAGAAAGAGAGTACAAGTGCCTGAGCACCTGCAGGAAAACAACATGTAGTGGTGTCATACATACAAAAACTTGCCAACCTTTTTATTCTCATACACCATCAGCCATAAATAAATAATACACCCCTAACATTTTTTTTTAATAAGTTTTCTTCCAAGCCATACCTACAAGGATTTTAGTTATTGTGGAACATTATACAGTCAAGTTGAATATTATTAGCTATTATTTATTGCACTCTACAGTATCGGTCAGTAGAGCATCTGACTTGGAACCAGAAGGTTCTGGCTTTGATACCGGCCCTCGCCAACTCTGCGTATGAGTAGCAGCACAGGAATCTGTGTGGTAAAGTGAGGAGCTGATGGTCTGTGTTGCGCCCACTTCAGATGCCAAAACAATCTCCTTGGTCTAACGTTAGTAAAAAGGGGGTAGACTCCCTCGCTGTCTGGCTGATACCAACTTTAGGCCACCCTGACAACTTTACTTTTGCTTACTTATAGCATTGAAACTGTAAATAAGAAGGAAAAAAGTTTGGTTTGAAAATATATTTATTATATCTAATAATGTTTTGATTGTATGATATTCTAAAATCATGGCAGCTTTGATTTAGAAGAAAACCAATATTTTATTAAAAATAGGCACTTTTCATTCCAGTTGTGTTTTGAAATTAGTGGTTTCTGGAATAACACAGAATAAACTAGTTGCTCTTATTTTTGCACACATCAATTTTTACATTGTTTCAATAGGAACATAAAAAAAAGAATTCCCTACATCTGTAGTTAATAAACTTTCTCACTTGTAGTTCTTCCCTGGTTATACCTATACGCCTGCAAAAGTGTCCTATCATGATGTAATGGTTATCAAGCTAGTCTCAGAACATACGTTATTATTAAATGGTGAGTTTGATCCTCACTGCATACCCCATATTTGTGACCTTGTGTCACATCCTACCTATGGCAAATGGGTTGGGTAAATACCTACCTATACTCTGTAAATTACTCTCTGAAGATTTTCATCCAACCTGAATCATTTCTCAGACTTTCTACACATTGACAATTTGAGTTTGCTTTTTGTGCAAAAATAATGAAGATTTTATTTATATTCGTGAAGATATTTAAAAATTAGGATTTGAATAGTAAGAGAGGAAAGTCATTGGTGGCATTCATAATTAAAACATAAATCAATTATGGAAGACCAAAACAGTCAATGGATCTGTGAGACTAACTTTTTTTTAATCCCTGCCTCTACCTAGAAAATGCCAGGTAGCCGCTTTTAGTTTTATATAAATTGATATTGTTTACTGTATGGATTAATTGCAATACACTTTTTATAAGCGCTAATCACAAATGTAAAAATATCCTTAATTTGTTTTTTTTTTCTTTTCTACACTATAAAGAAACAATAACAAATTTCTGTCTACCTCCCTCTCCATGAAAACAAAAACAAACTTTAGGGAGCATAAAACTCAAACATAAAACTGAAAAGGCACATAATTATTACACTTTTGCTCTTCATACATAAACCAATAGATTGTCAAAGTGATGTAATCAAAATCTAAATTAATAATAAATAAGTCTATCATATAAAAGTTTGTTTTTTGTTTTCATGTACATTTCTTCTGAATTAAACTAAAAATGGAAAGTATTTCTCATAAAATAGAAATAAAAACTTGAAGATCTGTACAAAGAAATGTACACAGACAATTGTTTTTGTACCTGAAAAAAAGTAAAGCATTTGATTATTGAAAAGATTCTTCTTAAATGGTATATTTATAGCATTTACAGACATCCTTACCAAAAATATCATCTCTACACACATTTAAAAAAATTTTTTTTTACCAAATCCGTCAGATTTATTTATTCAGTTTTTAAATGACCAAAATCCCAATGTAAGTAAAAAGAATTTAATCTACAGTCTTCAATTTTATAGGTATCAAAAAAATCCCCTAGAATAGTAATATTGTACCTATTTTTTATTTTTTTTATTACTAAAAAAGATGTTTATGTGAACACCTCATTATTTCATCATAAAAAAGGTAAACAAAATGTAATTCTCCGTGAAATTCTTTTAAAAAAATTATAGAAATCATTCAGTCGCAACTTTATCAACTACGGCAAATTAAATAAATGATTGAAGTGGGTTGATACATAAAAAAAGCTCCCCACTCTAAAGTTGTTTTCAGAATTTTGTGTTAAAATGTCTTAAATAAATGTAGTCTTTTATTAACTATCAAACATTTTATCAAAATCTGATAGATCATTTTGGAAGAAAAGTTGGTTTTTTTAACACCTGCTTTTAGCAGATGCACTTTCTGCACAGGCCTAATATTTACCCCTGCCCATCTATATATTACTAACATTATCATTCAAAAACTATGCACAAAACTGACTTTTTGTTTATTACACCAACACACTTAAAATGCTCTTAGGGAATAAATCAATTTCCAGTTTAATTTGCAACTGAATAATTCTTGGGTTTTGGGTGTGTGTTGACCATTATTTTTTAATCATTTAAATTATCAATATGATGGTGATAACTATGAAATACTAATTAGAATCCTTTTTGAACAAAAGTATCAATATCATCATTGACTGCTGTTATATTGGGAACATAATAGGTTCATGTGTTATCTAGTTTAAAAATTAACTAATTCTAACTATAATATGAAGCAATAAACACATTGTTTCAGCAAGGATATGATAACCAATCAACAAGAATTATTTGGTTATTTCCATTACTTAATTTGTGTATTAAGTACTCGAAAATTAGTAACATACTTAATATCACAGTACATCAGTGACCATAACTTTGATTTAAATAAAACCCAACAATTTAGCATATTGATGCTGCATAGAGAGTACTCTATCTATTAATCTGCAACCATCAATTTACAGTCAGGTTTATTACCACATATCCCCTTTCCTCACCAAATTAAAACTCAAAGAATGTGAGATACTAAATGACAAATAAAAGGGGGTTGGGGGGCTCAAATCTAACTGATAGACTATATTAAAAAAAAGAAACTTGTATTATTTGGACTATTGTCCTCATCTTTATTTTTATATACACAATGTTTCAGCTGATGTGCCCTCCGACTTTCTTCAGATGTTTCGTATTGAACTCTAGAGCTTTCACGGAACTTCGAACCAAACTCTTTATTCAATCCATGGGAGTAAACTGTTTTCATTCCATTAACCATGACCAAGTACAAAATTTGTAATTTTTATACTTTATCATATGATCATATACAAAAGTACACATGTAAATGTATAATGTGGGCAATTCTAGACATAAAATAACCCTAGATGGGTTGACATGCCATTAAAATCCATCAAGAACCAATTGTGTTGTTGATTTGTGTGTTTTGACCAGTTTATTGCTACAAACAAAATAACTAAACAAGAGATAAATTATCCTAAGGATTTTCTTGGCAAAATTTAAGCATCTTCTCTGCAAAGGAAATTTATTATATTAAATTGATTATTGAAATGCAGTGCTACCTTTTACTTATTAGTTTAATTTGTTCCACTCATAACTCAATTTCTTTGTATATCAAATCAATTTTCCTCATTGGAAATAAACTGAAATGCCATTAATCCATTCAAGCCCTGCCAAAAACACCCTAATTTTTATTTTATTTTTATTTATTTATTTTTTGTTAGGTTTTTAAAAAATTCTTTTAAAATAAGAAAAATAACACTATATTGTATAAAAACGTAATAAAATGTTATTATGTGCAGTAATGTTTAAATGTTTATTCTTTTTTTTTGTAAATAATATTTTTCTTTGGCATAATAAATTTGGAAGCTTAAATGTTTTTAGTGAACTTATTAAAATAAGCATATCTGAACCTGGCATCTACCTTAAATTTTAGCTCTCAATCAAAAAAAAAAAAAAAATCAACAGTGATAGATTATAACTTTGAAAACTCATAAGTTGGAGCACTTGTAAGTCAAGATACCACTGTATAGTAAACATTTTCTTATCAAATATTAAAAGGATTTATATGGAAAAATTTAGATTCTCTTTTGTCTAAAAATGTTATAAACTATTTGTAAAATGTATATTCACTTATCTATACAATGGGAATTTAGAGGATTTTCTGTTTGGCCTCTTTAACTGATCATGTATAACTTATGGCTTGAGCTTAGAAATTATAACTAATCGAATAGTTAACATTCTTACTAGATTGACTGAATTGTTCACAATTTGAAAATACCATTTATAATTCTATCTAACCGACACAATAATCTTGTCACTTATGCAAGTAATTCTCTAAAATCCAAATCCAAATTTATGATACAGTTAGATTACCTATATTACATATATCTTGTTAAATTTGGGGCATTTCCTCTCAGCAAGGGCTTGAATATGTTGATTGCATAGTCTGTAGAAGGGTGTCTTGAGTGTGACACTAAAATACATCTCGAGCTCTGGGTAGTGTGGAGTATCTCTGTTGTTATTACTTTCAGGTTGACCACTGACCCTGGGATGGTAGTATTTGTGGGTCAAATAGATCTTTTTTTTTTTGAAAATTATTAATATTAAATCCAAATATTTGAAACCATGTAATTGTGTGAACAAATGATTATAGACAAATAAAGTGCAATTGAAACAAAACAAAACAAAAAAAAAAAATAAAAAGTTACAATGAACATTGAAAATTATGATAATTTAGAAATGAATTAAATTTCAGAATTAAGCAACCCATAAGGAGTTGATCTGCTGTTAAACAAAAACAAACCTAAATTGAAGCTTTATAGAAATATCTTAAATATTTTAATTTTTAAACATATGATTGTGTAGATTTTTTCTTTCTTTCAGAGATCTCTTTAAAGTAGTAAACACTTTTAATTGACACCCCCTCGGCAATATTTTTTTTTTCTTTGTACATATATTTAGAAAAGAATTTTGAATGTAGATGGTGTGACATTTTAAACATGCTATGTAGAATAACCTGCTGTATAAGTTAGCACACTCCATTTATTTATTGTCTTGGCTGGTACAAAAATAAATGAATAGTTTCATTTTATTATAAAATAATTATACAGTTTCAGATAAAATTATACTTGGTAGAAAGGTTCTCTCTCATATTACCCTCCTCTCTCTCACCTGAAAATGATCCAGGTAGTTAACTGTTCATTAGCTATTTTCTACAAATTTAATAAACGTCTAAAATTGAAAAAGAAAATTTTTATTTTTTAAATATTTTTGTTTATATAACCTGCTGCTCTTGCATTATGATTTCTGTATATCTTTTGTTTTTCAAATTGTTTGTCTTTTCTTTATTTTGAAAACCAAGTAAATTGTTGAGTTGAAATGGCATAAATAAAACAAAACAATTTACTGGTAAAAACTATAAAATCTCTTTGTACTTAAGCATAAAGCAACTCATGTTTATAGATAGTTGTTTAATAAAGAAAGGTTGCTACTCTTAGATGAAAGTGAATGTGTGGATACGTGCTGAACCAAAAGTTGACCAACAAAGAAATCTCTTGAGAACAATAGATAAAGTGGAATAGAATGAGATGAAATAGGAGCTTGAAATTACCAAGATATATCCTCTTAATTTAAGATTTATCTACTAAAATATGAGAATAATACTATTGAGCCATTTATTCACAGTGTCTTATAAAACTCATTATTTTGTGAAAATAATTTGCTTCATTAAAAAATCAAATACTATCTGTTCCATAATAGCTGTTACATTTAGCATATTAAATCTATATGGACAGAGGTAGTATATGATTCTCTGTCTCTCTCTCCCTCTCTCTGTCTGTCTCTGTCTCTCTCTTTCTGTCTGTGTCTCTGTCTGTCTGTCTGTCTGTCTGTCTCTTTCTCCCCTGTCTCTGTCTGTCTGTCTCTCTCCCTCTCCCTGTCTCTCTCTCTCCCTCTCCCTCTCATTCATTCATATATATATATCAGTCCTTCTAAAGTATTCTTAGCTTATATCTCTTACAAAATTTTCTTTGAAAAGTCATGAGCAAAAAAATGTTTTTCTGAAGATGAATCTGTTTTTAAAAGCAATTCTTAGATTTTATACACACAGTAAATTATATAATTTTACGAAGTATTTACTGTAAATTTGTATTATAAGCTTTTTAGGAAAAAAAACCAAAAAACTATTTCATTTGCAAGCAAAGAATAATGTATAGGATTAGTCTTTAATTATTTTTTTCTAACACTTTTTAAAACTTTATATACCTGCACAAACATTTTCTGAATTGTGCATAGTCTGGCATAGGAGGAAAGATTGTGTTTTTTTTTTTTTTTTTTATCAAAGTGGACAGAGCCTGCCATAAAAATCAGTATTAGATATCCTGGTTTTTACCTGTGCTCAAACATTGACAAATGGGTGTGGATGGGGATATGTAACTTACCTCAGTTATCAAGTAACCTACCACCTGTTTTAATTAAAGCGTATAGAGCCGGTTATTCATAGCTGAAATATTATGTTAGAACCTTCACTTGAAAAATGCTTTTAAATAATATTTGATTTAATAAATAACAAATGTGATAGATGTGAATGAATCTCTTTATATATAGGAGACAATAAGACTTAATTGGTCATTTGTCATGGTCTCTTTATAAAATAATGAGAATTTTTGTAAAATGATCTACAAAATTTCTAATGAAACCAGCTTGCTAATAATTACATTAAAAACAAAATCTTATTTCAATATTTGTTGTATTATTAATTTGTGGTCTAAATTTTGTCAATTAGAAGTGGTATATGTATTTTAAAATCATAATTTTATAGCTATATTCTTTTAATTAAAAACATTCATGTATTTAAAAAGGAAAAAAGACCCCCCCAAAAAAAAAAAAAAACAAAAAAAAAAAAAACCGGACTGAACAGAAGCTAGTACAATTACACTTACATAAAGCCGGTGACTATCTCTAGCAATTGATTTTATGTTCATACAAGTTATCACTATTAAAACATAACCAAAGTTTTTGTTATAATGAACATTGTGATTTTTGTTTGTTTGTTCATTTTATACCTGTCTCTAACTTCTGCTGGGATAAGAGTGTAAATATATATGCCCTTTGCCTAGGATAAAAATATCAATTAGCACTTCTAGGGTCAGACTGTACTCTCTGTAACACCCCCCACACACACACCTATATATATATATTTCTAAACTCAAACGGTGTGGAAAAGCTTAGGTAGATAGTGTCTGACTCATATATATATATATATATATATATATATATATATATATATATATATATATGGCAGGTTTAGCTCAGTTGGTAGACCAGTTGACTAGGAATCACAAGGTTCCTGGTTTGATACCGGCCTTTGCCCATTCAGTGTATGAGTAGTGAGGAGCTGATGGTAGGTGTGGCGCCTCACCACGGATTCAAAAACAATCTCCTTGATTTAGCACTAGTGAAAAGAGGATAGACTCCCACGTTGTCTGCCTGATACCAACATTAGGCCACCCCAACGGCTTTACTTTATTGTATAGTTTTAAAATTGCTATGTGATCTTTAGACATGGATAGGATTTTTAAAAATCTCAATCATTTCATAGATACTAGACTCTGATTCCTGGTAAAAGTGCCAATCTGTTCATGAATAATCCTGTCACTTCTGACAGGAGCAATGCTAGTATTAAGATAATCTTCACAACATCTGGAAATAACTTATACAAATCTGATGTTGTTTATTGGAAATCATTTATACTTCTTTAATGTATCCCAATATAACTGTTAAGTATTTTGTGATTTGAGAGGTACAGTATACTGTGAGATTTTGATAGGCACCTAGAGTAGTATAATAGTTTGGCAGCCAGGCTAGGAAACTAATATTAATGAGTTTGATTCTCATTGGGTGCCCAATATTTCTGGTTTTGTGCCAGACTAAGTTTAGTAAATGACTACTGTGAGATTTGGAGTGTTGTGGTGCCTCATTTTCTAAATTAAAATCTCTTAACATTTTAAAACAAATATTTGTAAATTAATGGCATTATGGAACAGTCCATTGAAAAATGATATAGTTTTTTTTTTTTTTTTTTTTTGTGTGTGTGTGTGTTTTTGTAAGACTGAGTTAAATGTGAACATGCCAAGGAAAATTTTCAAGTTTGACTCTTTCAGAAGTTTTAAGATAGAAACTGTTCACACCATAATCAACATGTCCTGGACATGACGTTAAACTGCATCTAATGGCGAAGTTCCAAATCTGAAGCTCTGGGGAATGTGGAGTACCCCTTCATCACCATTACTCCCAGGTCCACTGACCCGGAGTGGTAGTACCTGTTAGGGTTCCATCTATGGGTTAAATAGAATGAAAAATAAGTTTGCAAAAATGTGTTTAAAAAAAAGTAAGTACCCATGAAGAATGAATAAAACAAATATCTTTGGCATAAAATGACCCAACAAGTGTTGACATGCCATAAAACACCAAACAACCAAACATAATCTACACTTGGCATTTTGTATAGTAAACTCTTAATTTTGTTTCTGATTAAAAAAAAAAATTTGAAATATGTTAAATATTTTATTTCTTTTCCTGGTTACAAAATCCTTAAAATGATTGATATTTGATTTGTAAATAGAAAACTTAGTCTGTGTGTTCTAGTTAATGGGAGGAATTGTGGGAAGAAAGATTAATGCTGTCATGTTATTTTGGAGACAGAGGGGCTTCATTGTACATATTGACAGGATATGGTGGGGACACGGCTTTGGGCAAAAGGGCATCCATGCTGAGATGTTATTCAAGCATAGGTCATGGTCTGTTGCCAGATTTTTCACACACACACACACACACTCAACACTTTCTATCCTGTTATAAACTTCAGAATAAAAAAATATATATATATATAAATCTAACAGGTGATTTTGTTGTTGTTGTTCTAATCACTAAAAATACAATAATATACCTTTTTATTTACTTTTTATTTACTTATTGTTTCAAATATTTATCTAATGTAAATAACTGAACCTTTGTATCCACTTGAAAGTACTTTTGTCTTTGTATATGTACTAAAGGAATTTGTTTTTGTTTTGTTTTCTGTTTTTTTTTTTTCTTTTTAAGAATAGTAAATTTATATACAGTATTGCCTATGAATAAATACTTGGTTATCAAATTTTTATAAAAAGTTAACTTAAAAAAAAAAAGAGAAGATACCAGGACTTTGTATTTGATTCAACTAGAAATAATAATCAAAACAGATATAGTTATTTAACAAACTGTGACCAAAATTCATATATATATATATATATATATATATGTGTGTGTGTGTGTTCATTTTTTATTTTTTGTAGTGTCCTGTCTGATGAGGCTAAAGATTTATTTTGGAGTTTTAGGAATTTATTTAAATTTCTAAAAGCCCCTTAAGTTTTAGTCGAAATAAATTTATTACAGAATTATGTTTTTTAAAAAGTTTTTCCTTCCTTTCAATGGTGTGTGTGTATGTATATATATATATATATATATATATATCAGTTAAAAAATAAGTACACCGTACACCTCATATATTCATGCAGTTTTATTTTACATGAATGTGATAGGTAACACAATCATATTCAGCTATGATTTGTAACTTATTGATCTGTACTTGCTTAATTACTGATCATTTTGTATGTAGCATTTGTGAGCTGATGGTAAGTGTGGTGCTCCACCTCAGCAAAAAGCACTCTGCTCTAGTGCTAGCAAAAGGAGATAGACTCCCTTACTGTTCAGCTGATACCAACAATAGGCCATTCCGCCAACTTTTACTGTATGTAAAAAAAAAAAAAAAAAAAAAAAAAATCCAATTTATTAAAACAAACTTATTTGATGGATTATTTTCTTTTTCTTGTATTGTCTTTCATTTCCCAAGTTATAAAAAACAACAAAAAAAAATGATTGTATCAAATGATTATTTAATAGATGTATCCAGTTGACTTTTCTGTTTTTTTTTAAAAATTTTTTTTATTTGTCTCTGTGTCCAGCACTTCTGTTTTGTTACCACAAAGTTCCATGGTTAATTTAGTTTCTCTTGTCTAACAGTAATGTTTGAGAGGCCCACATGTAGTGACAAGACAGTTTTTTGTTGCCAGCATCTCTTTCACTTAACTTTCTATAGAGGCAGTAACATTTTGACTAATATTTAGATACAGCTTTAAGTACCTTTGCTTATTTCCTTTCTCTTCATCCAGTTTTATATTAAAAAAAAAAAACATTTTTTTTTGAATCTCAAATTTTCAAAAGTAGATTTTTATTGATAGTTTGAAGCATTAGATTTATTGCTTTTATTTTTTTAATTTATTTATTTATTTTTATTTTTTTAATTATTAATGTCTGTTTGTTCAATATGCCACCTGACCCAGTTATAGGAATTTTACAAGATTACCACGTAGACATATTATTTAGTTACTTTTTCTTTTATATTTTCTACAAAAGCTATATTGATTCAAAATGAAGAAAGATTGCATTGAGGAATAAAACTGATTTAATACTATTCATTGTTATTTTTACCTGTTGTGGGAATGGGGGGTTCTGCTTTTTTAAGTGTTTTGTCAATAGGAAGATTAATATAAAATTTTTTTTTTTTTCATTGGTAAGATAGAAAAACTAAAAAAAAAAATTGGAATGTTAATTTTTCCATTTTGTATTATCAGTTTTTTTTAATAGTTTAAGTTTAGCTTTATTTGACAAAAAGCCATAAGTGTAGTAGTATTAGGTGAAGATTTGACTCACTAGAGAATTGTATACCAAACTAGCTTACAAGGCATTCAAGAATTTAGTTAAAATGTTTTGTTTTTTTTCAACATCTTTATTGAGTATACCTGTTTTTTTTACCAATCATTATGTAATTGTTCCATAACTAAGCACGTGCAAAATCATTTTCAGTGCAAACAACTTTATAACATTGAGGAAGAAATTGTTTTCTGCAAATTTGCCTATTTTCACAACAATCTGTTCACAAATAACAGTACTATGAGCTTTTGAATGTATAGACCCATTTTTAGCTGTTTTTCACCAAATCCTTATGGGAACAGAAGGATTTGGATCTAGAATTGCTTCTGGGAAGTTAAGAGTTAAACTCTTTATAAGTTCTGATTAGGAATTGTTGTTTCTTTTGTCATATGCTTAAAAAGGATGTAAGTTATTGTCAGTTTAAATGTTTTGCTCAGTTATATTGGATATTGTCATTTTTCTTAAATGTTTATGATATAAAGGTTAACCCCTAAAAAAAAAAAAAATAAAACCCAATTCTGCTGAGTTCAAGTTGTAATGGTTGACTATAACTTAATTTCATCTAATTATGATAATTTGGATACATCTTAATCCATTCATGACCATTAAAACTGATAATTAGTTTAACCTGTTTTCTGAGGATTGTAATTATCATTTATAGTTTCACTGTTATTTGATACTTTGATTTATAAATCATTTCAAACTTGAATATAGCATCTATATTAGTCCATCTGTTTGAATAGGAGAGAACACTCTCTGATGTGTGGGATGTATCTATGCAGAATTTGTATAAGTATAGTTTCATGTGACTGTTTCCTAGTTACCGGAAATCCTTCTCCATATGTTTTTAGTGGAAAACATTCTTGAACAATCCCGGAACTAATTTGTATAAATTATGAGTATATGAATGTATCTATGGATTTTAAGTTTAATGTTAATTATGGGGACTTGAAAGGGATCAATTTGAAAGTGATGAGCTGGTTAGATTGATTTTAAAACCTTAACAAATAGCAATCAATTTAATTTGAAATCAATCTATTTCAGTGATGATGATAGCCTTTTGATTTAGTGCATCCTGGGATGCACATATTTGCTTTGAATGAGTCCTTGGGAAAAATTTATGGGTCCCAACTAAAGACACCTAACTCCTACCTTGTAACCTATCCTGTGTAATTAATTTCTAAGAAACTATTAAAATGTATTTACAGTTAGCTTGAAATGGTGAGGTAAGATCAAAGAAAAACCCTGGGACTCATGTATATGATTTTATTGTGTCCTTTTAGATTTTTGTGTGTCAGGGACACAGGACACATACCTATCAGTATCTCTGCTCTTGTATAAAAAATGAATGCGTTTTTTTTTTTTTTTTTTCTTTTAAAAAAAAAAAAAGTTTTTCTCTTTTCCTTCCCCAATCATTTCTAATCCTTTATATTTGTATGTTTATATAATCTAAACATTGTGTTTAAACTGCTTTCTGTACATAACTCATCTTTTCTGTTGTTTCTGCCTTTTTTGGTGTAATAGTTATTGTCATAAGAAATGGACACAGGGGACAAGAGTTCAGACCCTGGACGAGAATACTATGCATCCAAATATTCTCTCCCTCCAGCTATAGGTAAATAGTAGACCAGTCCGGGCTTTTAAACCTTGGTATGGCAACTGGTCTAAAAGGAAAACTCTGAATTCAATCCTATTAAACTTTAGTCTTCTGATTTAAAATGTTTACTATAATTAGATATTTAGTAACTCAATAAGTTTGTTTTTTGTCTTTAAGATGTCTACAAGTACTCAGTTTTAATTAGTTTCATGAAAAAATGTTTTTTGAGTTTATTGTGACAACTGCTATACCAGCATTCAATTTTTTTTTAATTGTTTAAAATTGTTTAAAATGGTTATTAATTCTAACTTAAAAAAATGGAAGAAAATGAACATCTCCAAAATATTATCCTTTTAAGAAAGATTAGACTAGAAATGTGAAAAATTGTGTTGTCTATAGAGAAATTGCTGTGAATGATTGAATGTGTAAAGTATTTTAAAAAGTATTTGGCAGGAGATTTTTTATTTGTGAATAATGAACATTATGCAGGAGAGTCAACATACTCAAAATCATCAAATCAAGTGCTGTAAATCATTTGCACTGTGGCTTTGATTATATTTCAGTTGCTTTGTGTGGCATCCATGTAAATTAAGTAGGAAAAGAAAAAAAAAAGACTGGGTCCTATTTCTGTGTGTGATTCACCGCTTAAATGTAACAAAAAAAAAATTGCATTTAACAAGCATCCAGAATGATTAATAATAATCAGACAAAAATTGTTACTGTTTGTCTCATCAAAATCTTCTGGACTCAGTGATGCTTATAGTTTTTTGATTTAGTGCATCCTAGGATGCACATATTTGCTTTGAATGAGTCCCCGGGAAAATTTATGGGTCCCAACTAAAGCCATCTAACTCCTACCTTGTAACCTATCCTGTATAATTCATTTCTAAGAAACTATTGAAATGTATTTACAGTTAGCTTGAAATGGTGAGAGAAGATAAAAAGAAAAACACTGGGATGCATGGCTATGATTTTACTGCGTTCTTTTAGATTTTTGTATGTCAGGGACACAGGATGCATATCTATCAGCATCTCTGTGGACTACTACTTATTCAGGTCTTAACAGGGTTCTCTTAAGGAAAAAGATCTTCAGTTTTTCTTTGGAAAACAAGACAAAAGGCATTTAGTTTTTTTTTTTTGTTTTTTTTTAAAGTTTTTTTGCATGGAAATATAAAAATAGTATTTTGCAAGGATGGAAATTGTCATAAAGATGGCAGGTGATAGTGAAACAAACAAACAAACAAACAAACAAAGCAAACACTATGTTGCTACTACCAATTTTTAACTTAGTTATATATATATATATATTACTATGTGTGTGTGTGAGAGAGATATGCGTCCTGAGTCCCTGACACAAAAATCTAAAAGGATGCAGTAAAATCATAGCCATGCGTCCCAGTGTTTTTCTTTTTTCTTCCCTCACCATTTCAAGTTAACTGTAAATACATTTCAATAGTTTCTTAGAAATTAATTACACAGGATAGGTTACAAGGTAGGAGTTAGGTGGCTTTAGTTGTGACCCATAAATTTTCCCAGGACTCATTCAAAGCAAATATGTGCGTCCCAGGAAGCACTAAATCAAAAAGCTATCATCATCACTGTGTATATATGTGTATAATATAAACGTGAATGTATATTAGTAATTTCTTTTTTTGTTGTATGTATTGGAGGTACTTATTTCTCCCTCCTCTTCCATTCCATCCAATTATGATATACATCTGCTGTAAAGTACAAAATACATTTCTATATACTCCTACCATTTCATTGTCTTGGATAAATTTAATGTTAAAAAAAATTCTGAAGCAATTTTGTAATGGGGGATATGCCTTTATATATGATTTAAATGTTGGGTCAAATCTGGCATTTTATTCACTTAGTCAACAGAATTAAACAAAAACAATTGTCTTAAATAAACACAAGTTTAAGAAAGCAGTTTAATATATATATATATATATATATAACAAATTAAAACATTTTAGATTAAGGAATATAACTGTAAAGTTGATATGCTAAATTCACTAGTTTTATTCAATATAGTTGAAGTGCACAAACCTTCTCATTCCTGGTTCAACTTAAACTTTTGTAATATCTTTTACAATACAAGTCGAACAGACACACTTTAAAATTGAAGTACTCCTGAATGAGTGCATATGAATGTTGTGATTGGTGCTAGATAGAATTCTGATGTCATTTACTGCATTAGCACATTGGTTCTCCAACTCATAAAATGTTTATATTTTCCCTGATTCCATTAGTCACATTGCAATTAATTCTTTTTTGGAGTGAGTGTAAAAAAATTTTTAAAAATTAGGTCATGTTAAGAATGAATCATGAGTATTGTAAAGGTTTTGTAAACACTCAACCTGGGCCCCAAGAATGCATTTATTCTTACTGTTATTTCAGGATTATATTAGATTTGTGAAAATTATTGAATTTTAGATGTAAAAAGTTCTTGTTTGGTTTTATTTTTATAAAAAGAATTAGATAACCTATTTTGATAGCAGTCCATAATATTGATGCTTCTATTTAGGAAGGAGTGAAAGATTCTAATTAGGATTTCATAGATATGTTATATTGAGAATTTGAATGATTAAAAAATGACATTTTGCATGAAGGCAGACCCAACAAAAATATTCTGTTGTAAATTGGACTGGGAATTGCCTTATTCTTTTAAAGCATTTTTAAGTGTATTGTTCTAATAAAAATCTTATTTTCTATTTTTGCTGGATTACAGTTATACACATACATATAAAATAAACATAATGAGAATTTGATAAAAAAATATATAGATCACATATTTTTGCATGTGTAAATGTTAAAGATTTTTAATCATTAAATATTATAGTTGTAAACTAAGTAAAATAAACTACAAATTATAAATTAGTATTTAATTATATATTCATAAATATATTAGTCTTGTAGGAATAGAGAACTGCCTTCTCCACTTAAAATATATTTAAACTTGGATGTTGCATTTATATTTACTCACACACTTGTATAAGTGTAGACATAATAATAATAATGTATCTTAAGTATTTAAATTTGTACTTTTTATTTCTCCCTTAGAATTTATCAGAAGCTTAGAATATTTTCATAAGCGATCAAAAGGCCATTTTGAAGTTTTTTTATATGATAATGAAATGATTTCTGACAAAACTTCCAAATAGAAAATAATTCACAGAACAGATTAGGATGTTATTCCAACAGAGATGCTGATAGGTACGCATCACTGACGCAAAAATTAAAAGGATGCAGTAAAATCATATTCATGCATCCCAGTGTTTTTCTTTTTTCTTCTCACCATTTCAAGTTAACTGTAAATACATTTCAATAGTTTCTTAGAAATGAATTACACAGGATAGGTTACAAGGTAGGAGTTAGACAACTTTAGTTGTTTCTCCAGATCATAAATAAAACCCTACAATCTATTAAGAAACTTTAGTTGGGGCCCATAAATTTTCATGGAGACTTATTCAAAGCAAATATGTGCGTTGTAGGATGCACTAAATCAAAAAGCTATCCGCATCACTGTTCCAATATGGCATTCTTATGTAGCCAATGTTTTTTGGTCAAAAGTCCTTAATAGAGGTAACCTTTTATTCTATACATACAACACTGTTCCTTGCTTTGGTTTACTAAACAGTCAAATCTCTAAGATAGAAAGGTGGCTTCTGATTTTGAGTTGGTCATACAGAGACTTCACGCAAATTTGGTTGTTTTGGTGTTAGACCTTCAATGTTGTGTCGTGTGAAGGTCTATGTTCTGAGTTAGGGGTAATGCAACACCTAGCAAAAATGAAGGTACAGGGTCATGTTCATGATGTGGCATATAAACAGATTCAGCAGGAATTCTTAATTTGTTCAGTGTGAATACAAATGATCAAATATACCTCTCGATCAAGGATCACCAAACTTTTTTCACAGTGGGCCGGATAATTGAAAAAATAATGAGCACGGACCACATTATTATTGTGTTCAATAATTGCTTGTAATTTTATTAAAATCTTATATATATTGAAAATATAGTGTTTGCCCTTTCCAAAAATGTTTGTCTCATAACTTTTGACCTATTTGTTGCTTCACAGTAGCTCTTTGAAAATTACCTGTGTTTTTCAAACAGTCATAACAAGTGAAAATTCGGGATCATGAAAGTAACAAGTGAAATGCTCACACACACGAAATTTTGTAACCTCCAGTTCATGAATATTTAGTAAGCTTAACATGATATTTAAATTTAAATGGTATCAGAACATCTTGTGTTCCGTACGTTTTAACAAACAAATTCAAGTACCGTTGGCAGGCCTGATAAAATGCTTTTATGGGCCGGATTTTTTTTTTCCCCCATTGGTGAAAATCTTTTTAAGAACATTGAAATCTTCCGAAAACACTGCTACTTGTATTCCATGACTTCTCTAGATTATCCTATGAGATATTTGATACAGAATATGAAACTGAACTAGTAATTTCAAGCATTGTTCTCGGGATCCATTTTTTTCTCTTTGTCATCGTTCCAGTTCACCAATAGTAAAGTTTCTCAGTCTTTTTGACCTTTCTGAGCAATCATGGTCTTCTGGACATGTTGATAATGTCAAGCAAAACTAGGCTTAATTAAGTCTAGTAAGCTGTGCAATTTAAGATTCATTAACAGATTTGCAAGGAGACTTACCAGTAGCAGAGTGAGGGAGTAACACAATAAGTAAACAGGAAATGATTTATTCTAGTTTCAATTGTCACAACTTTGAACTGACAGCTTTTTGTGAGTTACTTTAAAAGTTTGGACAAACAGCCATTGGATGATGAAAGATAGGGTACACTGGTTACATGCTGTATTTCTTTGAAATTCATGACTTATATTTAAAGAAAAGAAAAGAAGCCATTATCTGACACACATTAAGAAGGCCAGATCAAAGTTTTTCAATGATTCCTCAAGAAGTTCAATCCACCAAAAGGCCTTATGTTTAAGTCCTGTCAAAAGCACTGGTTCCCGATTGATCACTGAAGTTAAGCAGCGATGGGCTTGTTCAATACTTAAATGGGTGACTAAGCAACAGCTGGTACTGTTAATAAACTGAATATCAAAATGGCTTCATTCGGCATTAAATGACCCGAAAAGGGTTGATATGCCGTAAGACCAATACTGATGTAGTGTCTAGGTCTATCATCAGTATTTGGTTTCTAACTACTGTTGATTCAAAACTTGGCTAAGAAAGTTTACTCAGTCAACTCCAATACAGTCATTTATAGCAATAAGATGACAGAATTAGGACCTAGTATTGGATTCTAGTGCTGTCAAGGTAGTAATTGGTTTGTTCTCAGCAAAAAGAACAAGAGGAAGTTTATGGTCTCTGATGATAATTAATTTGTAACCCTATAGATAACTTTTTAAGACAATAGATAATGCAGAGATGCTGATTAAGCTTTTTAATTTAGTGCGTACTGGGACGCATGGATTTGATCCAAATGAGTCCCTGGGAAGATTCTTAATAAATTGCAGAGTTTTATCTATGAACAACTAAAGCTGTCTACCCCATACAGTGTAATTTGTTTCCAAGAAAATACTGAAATGTATTTACAGTTAGCTGGAAATAGTGAGGGAAGAAGAAAAAAAACACTGGGACGCATGGATACAATTTTACTGCATCCTTTTAGATTTTTATGCATCAGTGACGCAGGACCCATATCAGCATCTCTGGATAATGGCTAGTTTTTGCCTTTGAATCTGAGCATAGCTTTACTCAGCTGCAGATAGTGTCCTGAATGTATAAGCAATTTGGCCTTCAGAACTATAAGACCTAATGTAGAACAAGACTCCTCCTCCTTCCACTCTATAAGGAGATGTATCCTCTGATAATAGAAGTGGCTTATTGGGATCATAATATACAAGGAAATCGTGAGAATATTGTTTTCTTTGCCTGATTAAACATAGTTTGTTCCTCTGATCCCCATCTCCATTGTACATGTAAATCCTTATTATCTGGTGTCACTTATCTGCTGAATTCTTATTTCTTATGAGTGTCGTCACCTCAGCTAAATAATGGACCATTCCGTTTTTATTATAAAGAAAGGGAAGGAAAAGGACATGATTCAGAAAAAATATAAGATGGAAAGAGAGGGGGGGATGTGTGGAAGCGATAACACCCATCTGTTTTAATCGAACATAATGAAAAGAAAGAAAAAAGTGAGAGTTAAATCAAAATTATTATAGTTTTTTTATATTGAACTATTTTGCAATAGCTCTTAAGTAAACATATCAAATGCTGTAATAATTAGATTATCATACTGTGGTATATCCACAGATCCTGTTAGTCAATGTAAAGTCTCTAACCGAGTTGCTAAATTCAGAAAATGTCTGAATGAATGACAATTTAAAATTCCCAATATTTTCACTTGGCTGTTATTTTCTGACCCTGGTGTATTAATGATTGTACCAATATTTTCTCTGGCACTAGAATTATGCTATTCTTGCTTATACACTACCACAGGAGCCATAGTCACATTTCTGTTTCTTCAACTTGAGCCCAAAGTCAGATAGCACAAGCAGGACCTCTTCAAGAATTCTTGAATGATCATCATTCTTGCCTATCAACTCAGTTTGCGGTTTTTCAGAACCCTGTGTCCAGTGGCTTTGGCCATTGGACTGGCTAGAGATTAATATTGGCATGATCCCAGGCAACACCTGCCCCTTTGATTTATAGGGGTAGGGCTGGGTTTATTGCCTGGTGCTTGAGGCACCTCAAAAGAGGAATGCTGAAGGGATCCACACAATTTTTTCACTGGCCACACATGAGCTTCGGTTTGTGTGTTGTTCCCCATGTTAATGATCCTTGTATTCATGGTGGGGTGCCAGTAAATAACTATCAACTCAAATGCATTTTTTGGACTTTTTTTTTTTTTAATTTAAGATTTTTTATTTATTTATTTTTTATTTATTTATTTGTTTTAGGGAATTTTCCTTTCAAATTAGCAGCAGGAGTCTGCTTCATACACTCTTTTGATTGCTTTATTTGGAATATAAACTTATTTTTCATCTTTATTCTTAAATAATTTTCTTTTACAATAAATTATTTTGGGTACTTTTCAATAAATGTCTCAATGAAACATTGCAGATTTTATTATTGAAAAAGAAAAAAAAAATTCATTGTTTAAAAAAGGTCGAGACATTTACTGAAAAATGTCCAAAATGATTTATTGTAAGAGAAAATTATTTAAGAATTCAGATGAAAACAAAGTTTATCCCCCCCAAAAAAAAGATCAATGGTGTATGAGGCTGGTTCCTGCTGCTAATTTGAAGGGAGTATTCTTTAAAAAAAAAAAAAAAAAGCTGAAAAATTTGGGGGTGCATAGCTTGAAGATAATCTAAGTACACCCCCTCTTCTTTTTGCATTGTTAATTTTTTAAGGAGGAGGAGGGTTCACATTTTTATGGTGTACCTGTGTTTTTTACAATAAAGATACTCCTTATTATTAAATATGCAAGTATTTGGATCAGGTTAACCTCCACAGCACCCCCCCCCCTGCCTCCCTAGCATGGAACAGGCATTATTGAGTGATGTTTAAAATTTGCTGAGGTTGTTAAGTTGATGGTATGTGGTCAGCTGTTTTGAACTGCCACTGACTGGGGGGGGGGGGGGGAGCTGACTCCATACCAGTTGCAATTTCCAGTGTTTTCTTTAGTGTGAGGGAGGCACCTTCACTTAACACGTTTCTAAATACTATCATTTTCAATATCACATACAAGACTGTCTTGCAGCATGTCATCAAGAATAATACCATAGGTACAATTCCCGGTCATTTGACATATCACCATATACTAAACAATTGTTTAACTGGGTAAATGGTCATGAAATCTTTCTGCAATTGGGTCAGGTGTGGGTTACTGATGTTCAACTATCAACTGAACCAGGTCTGTATTGGTATGCTTACTGAGCTTGGTTGGGGCAGTAAGACTATGAAATAAATTGTAACTCTATAAGCGCTGAAGAGAATGGCCTTTTCTTACTGGCATCTTCAATGTCATTAGCAGCACAAAGACAAAAAAAATATCAAGTACTCGGTGTAATTAAATTTACTGAAGGAGGCCGTGTGTGTGTGTGTGTATGTATGTATGTGTGTGTATATATATATACTGAACATCTAAAATTTCTGCTCTTAAATCCTTCAAATACACCAGATTTGGGTCACTTGGCATTGACGTATTCAAGTGTCCTCTTGAGTGATATAACTTGTCAACAAATGAAAGCATTTCCGACAAAACTTTTCCAAGTAGGAAATAATTCACACCAGAACAGATTAGTATGGCATTCCAAATTAGCATCCCAAGCCTTATATACCCAGTGGTTTCTTAGTGAAAGTTCTCAAGGGAGGTGACTTTATTCTGTAAAACATGATTACATGTAAATGATATACTTATGAATAAATATAAATATATATATATATATATTAAAGATATATAAATTTTAAGATTTTAATGTATGGTTATAAATCTCGCTTAATTATCAAATTTATCATCATTTGAACTTCTATTCAGGTTTTAAAATCTGTTTATATCCATTTTAAAAACTAGATTCATAATTAACATCTTATCATTTCTGGTAGGAGTTATTCCTACCAGAAATGATAAGATGTTAATTATGAATCTAGTTTTTAAAATTGATGTAATATTTACTCTCTTGATGGCTAATCTGTAAATGTTTGTTAACAGATTGTTCAACTAACATAAAACAATCCAATTAAAGTAGCTACAAGTTTTAGTTTAGATATTTGCAAATTCACCATTTTTTTTTTATATTGCCCTAACAATTAAAATGCAAAAATATCTATTCAAAATTCACCAAATTGCAGTATGAAGTCATGCATCTAGAATAAGGATGTGGGATAATTCCATACTGAACACTTTGTATAGTGACTGATATGATTTTTGTGGCTATTTTTAAGCAACTAAATGGCTTTCAAGATTGGTGATTAAATAGTTAACTAACTACATATTTGAGTGTGTTGATTGGCTGATTCAGTCCATGCTGCCACGCAGTCTATAAGTTTAAGTAGTGGCCTCCAGCACAGCTTATACAGCAAAATATTCCAACAGTGACAGGTTACTTAAAATAGTAATACTTATTAAAACATTATCTGCTTTAGAAAACTGAAGATTTTTGTGATGAAAAAAAAAAAAAAAAAAAAAACAATTGATTTGATCATTTTTTTTATTTTTTATTTTATTTTTACATTTAAAGATTTTTTTATAAACTTTATATTTAATAATTTGTTTATATTGATTCTAATATACTTTGTTTAGACACACAAATGTATGTACAGTGTATGTGTCTTGCTAAACAATTTTTTAATTTTTTTTTTTTTTAATTAACTATTAGTTCCTGAAGAAGTCATGTCAGTTTTTACTCTCCTTCCCTATGTTAGTCATAATTGTTTTTTTTATTTTAAACAATTTTTTAATTTATTTTTATATTTATTTAAAATCTGTTACTAATTAATCACATGATCAATTCAGAAAACTATAAACGCCTACTATTAATTACAATAAAAGATATTCACTAACATTAAAATGAGAATCTTCAATCCTTAATCTTTTAATGTTGATCATAGATCAGTTCTCATCATAGTGCCACAACTTGTTCATCATTTTCAAGTGTACAATTTCAGAAGGGTTTAAAAAAAAAAAATTAAGTAGTCAGGCATACTTGATAATAAAGGGAATAGTTTGACCTGCGTTTTAGATATAAATAATGGTATATGTTCAAAATGTGAATAGGTACAAAGTGTAAGTTGTTTGTTTTTGTATTTTAATTATCATATCTGATTGCACCAGGAATATATTTGTTCTCTTATTAGTAAACAGGGGGAAGTAATTCCAAGGTAATACATAAACATGGATTTTTAGCAGATTTATCTAATTTTAATAGCATCTAGATTTTATATTTTGAGTTATCAGATTTTTTATTTATTTATTTTTATAACTTCTTTAAGGCAAGGTTGGATAATTTGTGGAAAGAATATAAATATTCTGTGGAAATAAGATGAATGTTTTGAATATAAGGAACAACTGACTGAAAAACATTATTATATTATTTTGACAGTTTGAAAAAGGTCTCCAGAAGTAGTTTAACTCTTTTATGAACTATAAATACATAAATTAAAAGTTTGATTTATTTGAGTACATAGTATTGGTCACTGTATTGATGTTTTTTGTCTCATTCATTAATGAAAAAGAAAGCTTTCCTAAAAATGCTTTTAGCTCTGGTTTCAGCTTGTAAAAAAATTACATTACATATATTATACAATAGATGAGTGGCTGGTGTCTCTACATATGCATGTAAATACTTACATTTATAGCAGAATTGGATTATCTTGGTTTTACTATCAAAATAACTTTTCAACAGGTCCAACAATATCTATTAACGCTTATCAATCAATGTAACCTTTTTTTTAAAAATTTTATTTATAATATGGAGATAAAATAGCTAGTTTTTAATTTAGTTAGGCATAATGAAACTGTATATCATGTGATAATCTCCTAAGCTTAGTTTAGTACATGGGGGTGAGTCCCCAGGGTGTAATGGCTAATGTGCTGTGACATCATAGTGAGTTTGAACTCCTGTCATGCTATTATGTTCACTTTTGGACTAATACCCATGGGAAAAGTATAAACTCCTTCATACTCACCCCCCCCCCCACAGCTATGGGTTAAATACTACCACTACTTGTTCTTCTATAAGGATGGTTTTGGTATTAAATAACTCATAAAAGTTGATATGCCATTAAACAAAAAAAGAACAAACCAAACCTTATTTTGATACAACATAGCCGGTTTAGCTCAGTCAGTAGAGCGTCCGACTAGGAACCACAAGTTTCCGGGTTTGATACCGGCCCTCATTAACTCAGCGTATGTGTAGCACAGGGATCTGTGTGGTAAAGGAAGGAGCTCATGGTATGTGTGGTGCTCCGCTTAGATGCCAAAAAACATCTCCTTGGTCTAGCGCTAATGAAAAGAGGATAGACTCCTTGCTGTTTGGCTGATACCGACTTTAGGCCACCCTAATGACTTTACTTATGCTATAGCAGTAGGAAAATGACTAACTTTTTAGTCCAACTGTAGATGGCTTATTTCATTATGGTTATTTATGTATGAAGGTTGGGATAGTAAAAGATTCTGGCCCAACCACAAAGGGAATCACCTGTAGCCATGAAAGGTGCGTGATATTCCCATATTCATCTCACTTGGCTCATCATAAAAAAAAAATTTAAAAAATCTTCATTTTCTTGGTTGGGCCAATAACCTTTCAGTACCCCCATTATATATCTATATAATATATTTATACTTTTTGTGCCAGTAAGCTTTGTACTAAATGAATCTTATCAAAATTAAGTTTTTGTGAAATCTCTAGGCAATTGTACTATTATCTCCCAACTGATTACTAAGTTTAAACTTTCACTTAAATATCTGTTATTATCCTTTACTAAAGTTAGATTGAATTTTCACCTGATAAGAAACTTTATTCTATAATAGTTTGCTTTGTTTACGATATTTCTCACAACTTCCTTGTGCTTCTTTGATTTTGTTTTTCTTTTGTGTGGAGGTGGCTAAATCGGGTGGCTAAACTCTTAATTTAAATTTTTATTTTAAGCTTAAAATAAACTTACCAGTAAAGTGAGGAAAATGTTTGTAGAAATACATTTAAAACCAACTTTTAACTTATTCTCAAAAGCATTTGTATATCTCTAATTGTTACTGCCTGTTAATTTTTTTTTTTTTTTTTTTTTTTTTTACTTTAGGAAAGACAGATTTTGATAGAAACTCTGTGCTTTGATGAAATAATTTGAAAATTAATATTGTATAAGCAGCATTTTCTCAATATTTTTCAGATTTATGAATTAATTTATTTTCAAATTTACATTGTGTAACTTTCTTCAGTCGCTAGAGCACTTGCCCAGGTAATCGCAAGGTTCCTGGTTCGATACCGGCCCTCACCAACTCAGCACGTGAGTAGTACAGGGAACTGTGCGGTAAAGTGAGGAGCTGATGGTAGGTGTGGTGCACCACCTCAGCCGCCAAAAACAATCTCCTTGGTCTAGTGAAAAGGGATAGACTCCCCCACTGTCTGGCTGACACTGACATTAGGCCACCCCGTTGACTTTTTTTTTAGTAGTAAAATACTAGAATCTTATGTATGTAATCTTTGTAACTTCCAACCATTACTTTGGATGAATGACCCAAATTATCATAATGATGAACCATCTAAATTACTATGATTACTGATCAACCTATTTTCATTTGTTCTGCCAAACCTATTTTAACCTAAATCTTAAGTGTTCACTTGATCTAGGTAAAGTTAGTTTTAAAAACTTTGATATTTGTACCTCACTGATTTTTCTTTCAACACCCCCCACCCCCAAGAAAAAAAAAAAAAAAAGTTTGAATTCCTTATCTGGGGATTATTTTCTGATGTTTTTATTTATCAGATGTTTTCTTATTTTGAGATGGTTTCACAATTTGTATGACACATTTATTTATATTTATATAAACATTTTCAAGTCACATATCAACATTTTTAAAAAATTGTGTCTTTTTAACTGAAACAAAATAGTAATGTTGAGGAATTACACCAAACTTAGATTTTCTATTAACTGGTGTGATGGAAATAAAGCAGTGAAATTTTAAAAAAACAATGTTGATGAATATTCATGAAAGCAATTAACAAATTTCAATGATTTGGCTGACATGGACAATTTATGTCAGTTTTTTTTTTTAAATTATTGAAATAGATGACTAATTAGGACTGAGCATATTTTAGTAGTGACTACCCCAAGCGGATTTAACAGGTTTGAATTCAGTTTTCCTTCTAGACTGGTTACCTAACCAAAGTTAAAGAGCCCAGTCTGCCCTACTATTTTACCCATAGCTGGAGGGAGAGTAGTTGGATTCATACCTTACCCAAAGGTATTAGCGTTATATGAACTGTAGCTTTGTCCAGGATTTGAACTCTGGTCAACAAATCCATTTCCTACAACTAACCATTACACCACACACCTCCACCATGTCAGTGTGTCAGATGCATTTTGAAAAATCTCAACACTTATTTTCTCTGGTCAAGTTTTTTTTTTTTTTTTTTTTAAACCTATTTTTCCTGTTACATTGATTTAAAAAAAATTATAAATAATCCCATAATTAAAAACACCTAATATAATTTATGTATAAAGACTTAAAACATAATGAACCAAATTATCTGTTTGATAATTGCAATTACTCTATTATCTTACAATGAGTTCAAATTTGGAATTGATTTTAGTTTATTTTGTGTAATGAATGACTAGGAGTCATTTGTATACAAGTAGCTAGCATAAAATGTGAAAGAATTATTTTACTATTTTTATCAGCATTTATATTGTCTTAATGGATGGAAATTTCAGAGGTACTATATTTGAGTTTATATAAAGCTACTGCCCTATTCAAATTTGATATTACAGTATCATAAAGTTAAGTACAAGTACTGGTAATTTATGGTGTCTGGGTAAACATTAGTCTGCCTGATATCTCAATTTAATAAGATTTGGGGGATAATTTTTTTTTAGCCTTTTGGGGTAGATTGTAGGAAAGTGGATCTGTTATTAAATACAACAAATAAATAAATTTACCTCTGTTTATTTTTCGTAATAAACTGAGAGCTTATTAAACAAATGACAACTTTCCATTTTGTAAAGAAACTTTATATGAGTCATATTTCACCACTGTTTATTATTTTCATATCTTATAATGAATATTAAGTATCTGTCTTTAACTGAAAGTATGTCACAAGTCCCTTATTTATTTACGTTATATTCTTAATGGTTATTAAATATCTACTATTAAAGTCTTGAGTTAGATTTGCCACAAAACAGGCCATGTTATTAATGCATTTAAAATCCTACAATGTGTTATATATCAATAAGAAATAAAGGTTTACATAGTATATGGTTAGCTAATTTGCATACTGGTTTTAACAAAACTATAAATAATTACTTGGTTTTATTGATTTCTAATATTATTTTATTCTCAAATGTATCAAAAGCACTCCTATGAATAATTTTATATAGAAATCAATTAAAATGAAATAAAAATAAGTGTAATCTTTTTATATGCGTGATTATCTAGTTTTGTTAGTCTTTCTGATTTAATATATTTCATTACATTAATACTTAAATACTTGTGTCTAGAAGGCTAGTTCTTTTGAGTAAATTATTAGGCTAAACAGGGGAAAAAAATAGATATAGAACAAAAAGTTTGGATCTACTCCTGAATAAGATTGGAGAATAAACCAGCAGAAACTTTGGAGGAGGAATAAGTCTGGAGATATTTACATATCTCAAAATGTAACACTAAAAAGAATTTAGTATCCTAAGAATGAATTTTCAAAATTGCTATTAATGTTCCTTAAAACTTTGTTCTATTTGTTTTGGAACAAACTGTCCATTTTCATCTGTGAATAGAAACCATAAAAATTGTGCAACAAATATTAACCAGTTAAAACCAAATATTTTAAAACTGGATATTCATTTTTCAATTTAAAATCCAGACATTCATCTGACATTTTTAGCTCTTGAAATGTATTTGGCATCCCAAAGGCTAAGGGGGAAAAAAAAAAGGAATTAAAATCTTCCTTATTCCCAAATAGATCACACCACTTAATGTACCTTTTTTTATTTGAAGAGTTGAATCTGCACTCTGGTTAAAAAGCTGTTGTGAAGATGTTGGACAAAATGGAGGCTCAAATCTCTGGTGTGGAATCAGATTTGAAACTCTGGCCCCTTCTGGCTTGTTAATGTCCAATTTATCAGAAAATGTTGGCATCTATGTGGGGCCTGATGTATTGCTTACATAATAGAAAAAAGAATTTCCTATTGTTTTAAAAAGTAAAGACATTTGTTATGAGATAACAATTTATGAAGTCACTAAATGTTATCAATTTGTTGAAAACTTATTTTCTTCTCTGTTCAAGCAACTCATTTTTTATCTTTTATTTGTGATTAATCTCTAAATTGATACCCTTCCTATTAGGTTCCAGACCTAACAAAAAAGTTACTCCCCTGATCAGTAGGGTGCTGATGGGAACCTGAAAGTGGGGTTTCCACCATGACACTTTTGGATTGGGGTTTGTACTGAATGGACGCACGTGCCCAGCATGGTTGAGCTAGTTAAGTCACTTTTAGAATAGAAGCATTCTCTACCCTGTGTTAAATAAAACCTTGTTAATTTCTAACAACCTGGTCTTTCATTTTCATTCAGTGTTCCGTATTTTATCTGTATGTAAAAACATAACACTTCCCAAAACCAGTTTCTTACAAATAAAATAATTTCTGTATCTATTTAACCAGCCCCTCTGCCAATGACAGAATGTGACATATGGTCAATTATTAAGCGGAATAAAGCTGGTTTGAATTTAGTTTTCCTTCTCCTAGACTGGTTGCTTCACTCAGTATGCCCTACAATTTACCCATAGCTGAGGGGAAAAGATGAGGATTCATGACTTTCCCAAAGTTGTTAACAGAAAGTGAAACACAATTAACCTTGTCTAGGATTTGAACTCAGGTTGCTGATTCCATGTCTTATGACAATAACTGTTATGTTATTTGTGCTTCCGCTTTTGCTATATATTTTATTTCTCTAATTGAAAAAAAGTTTTATTTATTAAGTAAACAATTTTATTTTCAACATTTTATTGAACAATTTATCTATATTTTTATTTTAGCAACTTTATAATTCCATCCTCAGAAAAAACATTATCTGCTTTCTGGCACTTTTTGAAGTCGCTCTGAAAATTTGAAATTTTTCATTGACTGCATTCAATAAGGATTGAGATAAAAAGTAATCTGAAGGTTATATATATATATATATTATATAT
Source organism: Doryteuthis pealeii (assembly GCA_023376005.1). Taxonomy (NCBI): domain Eukaryota; kingdom Metazoa; phylum Mollusca; class Cephalopoda; order Myopsida; family Loliginidae; genus Doryteuthis; species Doryteuthis pealeii. The sequence goes on from CM042141.1 coordinate 90,428,469, forward strand.
ATATATATATACACTCAAGGTGTGTCAAAAAAGTATCGAGATTTTTTGTACTTTTTGACACACCTTGTATTCTGAAGAAAAAAAAATGTTCCATTTATTCATCAATGTCTATCTTGGTAAATACAGCTTTAAATGTGGTACTTTTTTTGATACACCTTGTATCCTGAAAAAAATTAATGAATGGAACGTTATTTTATTTATCTATTTTTTATTTTTTTTGTTTTTTTTTTAGAATACAAGGTGTGCCAAAAGTACAAAAAAAAATCTCTACTTTTTTTACATATTGTGTGTGTGTATGTGTATATATATATATATATATATAATATATATATAATGAATGAAAAATTGCAGGCTCAATAGTAATTATCATCTGGTCACCAAAAAAACAAAATATTATAAAATTCTAATTTCAGATGTTTGTTTTTTTTTTTTTTTTTTTTGTTTTTTTTTTTTGATTCAGTGGGTCCAATTGGGAGTCATAATTGTTTGAATCAATTATTTGGTCCTCCAAAAGGTTCTTTATAGTATATAACTGTTCTAATCTAACCATATACAGCATCAGATTTGGATGAAAATCAACATTTAGTTTGTAGTGGTTCATTTCACTTGGCTCATGATTTCTTGCATGATAAATAGTCATCCCTCAGAAATAGGGGTCAGTAGTCCCCACCCACCACACTTATAAAGCATATTGCATTTCTTGATTTGTACAATACTTGTATTATCCCCCACCCCACACACACACATTTATATCAAACTCTATCTCAAGAGTTCTTTCCTGATACTTGTACCATGTGATCTTGTACTGTACATCCTTGAGAAGATATAGGCACTGCCAATTAACTTTTCTCTTTTGCTCCTAGAAAATTCAATGAAAGACCTAGCATAACACCTTGGTGATCTAGATCCTAGAACCAGCCATATATATATATATATATTTACATGGACTTGGTTATGTATTTATAATCACATCCATGTAACCAAATGACAGATGGAATACTTTTTTTTTCTTCCAATTATAGTCAAATTTGCTAATTGCTTTAATGATACAATTTATGAAGTGACCTGAATGTTAATCTTGGAGCTGTACAAAAAGGATTTCCGCTTAGATTATTAGAATCCTGTTTAATTACTTTTGGTATTAAATAGTTCAGAGTTCAGTAATCATTTGCTTAAAAATCTTCAGTTGCGCTCTTTTTTTTTTTTTTTTTAAATGGAAATTTAAGATCAGTAATTTGAGCAAAAGAGAAAATTAGTTACTTCATTTAAAAAGGACGAATTTTAGCAGCTTAAGATGCATTAAAAATAACTTTGGATTATTAATTGAGCAAAGATTAAAAAGCAACAGATCTTGTCTTATTTTAACCAGGTGTATTCTTATAGTAATTTTAAATCTGAACAAAACTCTTTTGCTTTTGAAATTAACCTTAAAATCACTCAAACTATACTACTTGAAAAAAAAAAGAATTTTGTAGAAAATTTATTCCAGATTTAACATAAAATGGACAGAATGTATGAGGTGTTCAAAACAAATGGGATCCAGGGGTTTCTAAAAGTATAATTTTTCTTTTTCTATTTCATTTTAAAATTCCTCTGGGATATTAGGAAATAGATCACTATTTATAATTGAGCCTGTTCTAGTAGTGACCACCCCAAGCAGATTTAACAGGTTTGAATTCAGTTTTCCTTCTAGACTGGTTGTCTTACTAAAGTTAAAGAGCTCAGTCTGCCATACTATTTATTCATAGCTGGAGGGAGAGAGTTGGATTCATACTGTTCCCTAGGGTATTAGCGCTATGTGAACTGTAGCTTCATCCAGGATTTGAACTCTGGAAGACTAGTTTATTTCCTGCGACTCTAACCATTACACCATAGCCTCCATATAGTTTGCCTAATATCTCTCTTAAAACTTGGGGTTATTTGATAATTCATTCTATTTGTCTACCTGTAAAGTTTACTGAAATATAAATAGGTAACAAAAAGACAATCTGGTCGCCCCCAGCTGTGTTTCAAGGATGTCTGTAAGAATGATATCAGGTGCTTTGGCATTACCCCTTCCAGCTGGGAAAATTTGGCACAGGACCGCCCTCGATGGTGGCAGGCTCTCAGTAGCGGACTGTTCATGTCTGAAGTCACTCTGGCACATCTGCAGGACAGCCTTCACATGCAACATTTGTGGTTGAGAATGTTTTTCGAACATTGGACTTTAGTCACAGAAGGCGCTGTAAGTTCAGGGGCACAAGAATTATATAGTCTTCCAAGACTGCATTGCCAATGAATGACAAAAGGACAATTACATTTTAAATCAATTTGTTCTTAACATTTTGACAGCCGTAAATGGGACAAATAAAAATCTTTGATTATATTTTTATTTTATAAAGGAAATAACATTCAGCTGTAATGAGATCTCTGAAGATTTTATTTCTTAATTCTTTTCTTATTTATTTATTAAAATATCTTATTAAATTGCTTCTAACTTATTCTGCATAGATAAAAAAAAAGTTTCTTTTTAGAAACACTTTTTTTTAATCTAATTATTAAAGATATTTTATAGAATTCATCATCTGGTAATACTTTTTTTTTAACAATAGTTGAAGCTTTATGTAACTAAATTTTAAAGTTTTTCTACTACATTTGGGAGGAGGGGGGGGGAGGTAAAATAGTTAAGATAAGTTCCTCATCCAAAAGAGGAAAAACTGCATACTATTCTCCTACAGTTAAATTTCTATTTGTCTGTTTGTAATTTAATAACCCTAAAGGGTTCCCAAGTGGCTATGTGGTTCAAACAAAAGCCTCACAGAATCTGTTCTAAGCGGTAAAGATGGTGGCAACATTTAAAAAGAAAAAGAAAAAAAGTGATCCAGAATGGTAACTATGCTTCCACTATTTGAGGAACGTACTCTACATTCACTTGTGTAATCTGTAATCTCCACTAACTTTTAACCTCAGATCCTAGAGCCTTTTTTTTCTTTCTATTTTTTTTATTTATTTTTATCATGGCTAGCAATCAACATGTTCTTTTCACCGGTTGGTCTACTGGCCACGAAATACACTCAAGGCATTCACTGCCTGAAGAGAAAGTGTTGGGTAAGATGTCAGCTTTTGAACCTTGTAGGGATGTTAAAATTACATCCTTCTCATTAGTTGTTGATTTAATTTTTAGAAATGCATTGTTTTTCTTGCCAAAGTAAATTTCATATCTTAGACATAAAAAAAAAAATGGTTAAATACTAATTAATTCTTTTAATGGGCTGAAAATAATGTAAGAGATTTAAAAAAAAAAATTTACTCACAAATTTTGAACATTCCAAAGAGTCTTATTTATTTTAGGTAAATATAGAAAAGTATTGAATATAATCTCTGTAGAGCAAACAGTTAGAATTGGTTTAGTTATTCTTTGAAAAGTTTCAGAATTTTATTTTGGCTCCTTTTATAAAAATATTCATATTTTTATTTTTTGGTAAACACTGTTTTATTTCTACATTATATATTCTGAAGGCTTATGAATTTAGGAGTATGATCAAAAAGTATGGAGATAGAAGCTTTAAATTTATAAAAAAAAAAAAAAAGTACTTGCACAGCTGAATAACTTATGATAAAGTGCTGTCTAGACTGCTGTCTAGGTGAGTTGGTGCCAATTGGGGGTGAAACTAAGTTTGTGTTTTTTTTTTCTTCTTTTCTTTTCTTTTCTTTTCTTTTTTCTTTTTTTCTTTCTTTTCTTACATGACACAGGACTGTGCAAATGCAGCAGTCTCCATAGTTACCAGATCTAGCTCTATGTGACTGTTTTTGTTCTTAAACTGTGAATTCATCTCCATGATATGAAGATTTGAAGAATATTAAAAGAAATAAAATGATGCAGCCTCACACCATATCAAAAGACTTTCTCAGTTGCTTTGACCAGTGAAAAACTTGATGGAATAAATGTGCTAAATGCCAAGGAACTTGGTTTGAAAAAATTGTTTTGTTCACCATTCATTTGTCTTGGTAAAAAAAACCAGCTTCAATCTCAGTACTTTTAGAACATACAGTGCAGAGATACTGATAGGTACGCATTATGCATCTCTGATGCACAAAAATCTAAAAGGACACAGTAAAATCATATTAATACATCCGAGTGTTTTTCTTTTTTCTTCCCTCACCATTTCAATCTGACTGTAAATACATTTCTATAGTTTCTTAGAAATTAATTACACAGGATAGGTTACAAGGTAAGAGTTAGGCAGCTTTAGTTATTTCCCCAGATCATAAATAAAAACCCTACAATTTATTAAGAAACTTTAGTTGGGACCCATAAAATTTCCCGGGGATTATTCAAAGCAAATATGTGCATCCCAGGATGCATCAAATCAAAAAGTTATCAGCATCACTGCAGTGTTTAAGTCTTTGAATTTTTATAACCCCCCCCCACACACACGCGCACACACACACACTTACCAATGATTGATTAATCTTTTAGAACTGGATTATTTCAGGGATGTCAATTCACTTGTGGTATTCAATTCTCAACTTCTAAAAGATTAATACTTGGCTATTATTACTAAATCCATTTTCCATATCATCATATAATGAACCTCATCAGAGATTGTAGTGTATCAATTTTAGAGGTGGCTATTTTGTAACACCTGTTAAATTCATTCATAGCAAAATTAATAATTGTTTAAAAATGAATGGGATTAACATAATTTTTCCATTTTAGGGAATTTCTTTTTTTATTTATAATGCTTTAATTTTTTTTCTCCCCAATTTGAATCCTTTTTTGTTTCCATTTTGCCGTGTTTTTGATTCTAGTAGAAAGATTTCAAATATTAGAGGAAATTATTTCCATATCTTTGGATTTGGTGGGAGGGTGGTGTTCACATTTGCTTATTTTTTTAATCAAGGTTGCATCTGTATTATGTTGAATTGAAGCTTGGCTGAATGTTTCCTTTTGTTCAATTGGAGAGAAAGATTTAAGACAATTTCAAAGTAACTTTTTATTAAAATTAAGTGGAGAATTGAAAAAAAAAAAAAAAAAAAAAAAATTTTTATCAACCCTTTTTTTCTCTTTTCTTTTCTTTCATATTTTCTTTCATTCTTTCTTTTTCTTTCTCTTTCTTTCTTTTCCTTTCTCTTTTTCCTTTCTCTTTTCTCTTTTTCTTTTCTCTTTTCTCTTTTTCTATTTCTTTTTTTTTTTCCTTTTTTGGAGGCTGAATTTTTGAAAATTTTATTTTATTTATTACTTGTCTTATAGATTTTATTATTTTTAAAGTTTTTTTATTTATTTATTTTTTAAAATGGAATTTTACTATGGAAATATCAAATGATTAAATCCTTTTCACCAGCAAAGGTCAAAATGACTAGTTATAGTTGAATAAGTGCTTCTCTCTCATATGATTAGATCCTGTCAAATTTGGCTATAGATGTAACAACTTTTAGTTGTGCTACTCTATAGACAAGTAAAATAGTTATAAGACAGTGGTGTGGATAAGTTCGCATCCACTAAGTTATGGCATAACAATGACAATATAAAACCATCATGGCATACCGCTGAGACAACAAACATTTGGTAATGGACAAAGACATGAACCCATTTCTCCCTGTTTCCCAAGAGTGTTAGTGCTAAATGAACACATGCTCTCAGCTGAAATTCATATTCATCTCCATGCTAATATTTTCCAACTCTCACCTCCAGTCCCTTTTATTATTAAGAAAAGAAACTTAAAATTGTTGATCTTAATTTGGAAGTATATAAGGCCTACCACAGTGATGCTGATAGCTTTTTGATCTAGTACGTCCTGGGATGCACATATTTGCTTTGAAGGGTCCCCGGGAAAATTTATGGGTCCCAGCTAAAGTCCTCTAACTCCTACCTTGTAACCTATTCTGTGTAATTCATTTCTAAGAAACTATTGAAATGTATTTACAGTTAACTTGAAATGGTGAGGGAAGAAAAAAGAAAGACACTGGGACACATGGCCATGATTTTACTGCATCCTTTTAGATTTTTGTGTGTCAGGGACACAGGACGCGTATCTATCAGCATCCCTGCCCTCCCACTAAAATCTCAAATGCTCCTGTATTTTCTCTTGACATTTGTATTTGATGGTCAATCTATTTGATAAAAATAGAAAAATTGATATTATTTTATAATCTGATAATTGACCAGATTCAAATTATCTAAAATTTTAACAGTGTGTAAAGAAATGACTCAAAGTTCTATGTTTATTGTTTAAATGCCTTTTCTTTTTAAGTGAAAAGTATTTCTATACCTAAAAATATTCTCATATATGGATTAAATAGAACAAAATTAGTTCTAAAAGATGTATTTAAAAAAGAAAGAAAATTGAGTTTTAAAAAAAATTGAGTACCCGTTAAGAATGAATAAACCAAAATGTCTTTGGCATAAAATGGTTTGTTTTGTTTTATAGCATATCAATTTCGATGGGTCATTTAATACTGACAATGTTTTGAAATAAATTCATTCTTAATGGATACTCAATTTTTTTTTATAAATACATTTTACTATTTAACCCATAGATATGGGTTGACATGCCGTAAAATCCAACCAACCTAAAAAAAATAAACATAGCATTTTGAGTTATTTCTACACATGTTCAAATTTGAGATCGTTTGTTAAGTTATTAGATTATGGTATGATATCAATTTTTCTGAAACGCCCCTGTATATCAATGAAAGGATATAGAGCATTAGTGGCTATTTTTTCTTTCATGGTTACAGTCAAATAGTAAACTATATAACCTGAAAAGTTACAGCTGCTATACTTCACTCTTTGACTAATATTATCTCCTAGCTTATTTATAAGCTGGGGTGGGGAGGGGATGCCAAACTTTGGATAACATTTCTTCTCCATTGATGGTTACTATTATCAAATATCTATTGGCTGCCATAAGTAAAAGAATTCTTGGATATACTAGAACATATTTGTGATTTGATGTCCAAAAGTTTATCACCTTACTTACATCTGACATTATCCTACCATCTGTATTCTGAGTTTTCTTCCCTGATGAATATACCATTTCTTGGAATTCCTCCCATTGCTGTACCAGCCCAACCCTCAGGGAACTTGAGGAATTCAAAATGTTTGCTAGTTTTCCCAAACAAGCTTTCTCTGTTTCACTCTACAGATCCTGTTCTTTGATTAGCTTTATAACAAATCAGTTACTGATCAATAGATGATCTTTCTGAATATCAGATGCAGATAAAAGATTAAAAAATCTCCACCTATTTTGAAAATAACCAATTTCCAACAAAAACAATAGATAACAAGATGCTTGTATTTTCATGAGGATGTGCCATAAAGTTTCTTTTCTTTTCTTTTTCTTTTTCTTTTTTTTCTTTTTTTTTTTTTTCTTCTTGTCTGAATAAGGAGGAAATGACCTAGAGTCACAAGAGATACATGTTATTCCACATATTCATTCATCAGTTCAGCACACTCAGTTTCTTTATCCCTTAAAAAACAAAAACAAACTAAAGATAAGTCATTGCCTTCCTGGTTGGGTAGATAAAATTTCCTCATTCCTGAAACTCCCTCATAGAAATAAACTATAACTTGTTACTTTCAGTATCAAATTGATCAATGAATAATATTGCAATTGTCATCATTGCCAAGACTGATGTCTCACAAAAATAGCAAATGATATTAGTTTAAAGGGTAGGTTTAGCTCAGTTGGTAGAGCATCTGCATAGGAACCACAAGGTTCCATGTTGGTCCTCTCTAATTTAGTGCATGAGTAGCACACCTTGGGTAATCTGATTTGTGCAGTATGAGGGGAGCTGATGGTTAGTGTGGTGCTTCACTTTCACAATCTCCCTGGTCTAGCACTAGTGAAAAGAGAATAGACTCCTTTGCTGTCAAGCTGACACCAACAAAGGCCACTCCACCAACTTTACTACAATTTTTATAAAGAACAAAAAAAAAAAAAAAGAAATTAGTTTTAATACCAGTAAGTAAATCAATGGAGTAAATCTTTGTGAGCACACCTTCAAAGTGTACTTGCACTTATTCTGAATATCTCATCTACAGAGAATGATGTTAATACACGAATAGGAAAGGCATGGTCAGCCACTAACAGATTATCAGTCATATGGAGGTCCGATCTCACTGACAAGTTAAAGAGGCTATTCTTCAGGCTGTGGTTATATCTGTACTGCTGTATGGCTGCACCACTTGGACCCTAACGAAGAGCCTTGAGAATAAGCTGGATGGGAGCTGCACAAGAATGCTATGTGCAGTCTTGAACGTGGAAACAACACCCCACAAGGAAAGCAGCTGTATGGCCACCTGCCCACCATCTCACAAACCATCCGAGTGAGACAGACTAGGCATGCAGGACACTGCTGGAGAAGCAAGGATGAACTCATAAGCGACGTTCTCTTGTGGAAGCCAACACATAGACATGCTAGTGTGGGTCGTCCACCTAGGACCTACATTGACCAACTATGCAAGGATGCTGGTTGCTGCGCAGAAGACCTCTCAGGGGCAATGAGTGATAGGAAAGGTTGGCAAGAGATTGTCATGGATATCTGTGCTGCTTCTGTGATGAGGGCTAAGCATAATCTTCATGGATCATTATAAGTGATGTCACAATATCCTCCCACCCCCGTGGCTGTACAGCTGTCATATTGTTAAAACATTTTCAACATGAAACAATTATATAAAATGCAGTTTTAAAATTAAACATTCATAGTGTTTTAAAGTTTGGTCTTAAAAAAAAAACAAAACAAAACATTCTTTTTGTAGTGTTCTATTTTTGTTATAGCTGAATATTCATTATATCATGTAGTAATATAAACTTCTATAAAGTTTTTTTTTTTTTCTTCTTCCCTTAAGTTAACTACAACCTCTCCTCTCTTTTTATTCATTTCCATCTCTTTCTATTTCCCACTGCTTGGTGCAAGTAGTCAACTCTTGAGTCCTTTTTTATGTGTCTGTCCACAAGTCTTTTGCATGTTGGCCTTTCTCTTTTGTTGATGGCTACATCAGTAAAATGAGCTGGCACTAATGCCTCTGGATTAAAACATAAGAGACAGAAGTGAGATACAGTGTATTGAAGGAAATCAGTCAGTCTACTATTGGTTTGAACAACAGCAACTGGCCAAGCACAACTGAACCAGTGTCAAGACAACTGGTACTTATGGGAATTCAGAATAGTCCACTCATGCATTTTGGTGATTCCATTCCTTGAGTCTGATTGGCTGCTTGGTTTGTATGATGTTATGAGGCTTCATAAATAACCTGCCATTTTGCAGTAGTCTTTGCAGCAAACCAGGTTCATATTAAGTTACAACTGCTTGCTGCCTTGTCTTACAAATTTGACGGCAATTGGAACTAGTATGATTATTCTACACAGTGCAACTGCATATCCCTTATATGTCACTTCTAACCCTTTGAGATAATGTTCTGTGTAGCTTTATTTCATTGTGTCTTGGTTTTTTGGCTCATATTGAATTGTTTATTTACTTTGAAGGGCTAAAAAATAGTCAAGTTGTAAGAAATTGCAAATGTTTTTCATGTGAGTGTAAGTAAATGTTGTATACTGGATCATTCAGTATTCTAGTACATTCAAACTACATGTTCACTAGACATATAGTAACTAGCAACAGACTGATAAAACCTTGAGGTAGATGGTTCGCGTAACCTTTGCAGTCTCAGTAATCACCCCGATGTTCTCAGATAGCTGTGTATAAATAGTCCTGGACCAGCGTATTCACTCTCTATGCAAGGTTAGTCCACAACAGTAAGTTTATTGCTGCTCAAGTACAGGGTGGTCCGAAAGTCTTGTCACACCTACATATTTTAACTTTCATTATTTTTTGTTTTAATAATAGAATATGCAAATTAACTGAAACAAAATGAGTAATTCTGTAAGGCTTGCCAGTGTGTTCGTGTAGCTTCCTTGGAGTAACGTCCATCGCAGACAATGGCCTTAGGAAAACTAATCAAGTCAAGATAATAGTGTCTGGGTGTGATAAAAATCTGATGCAATCCTGGATGACGCAATATTTTTCAAGGCCAAACAATTTTCATCATATACCCTGAAAATGGAGGGGCGCGTGGTGTAATGGTTACCGTCGTAGGAAATGGACACAACCAGGCAAATTCAAATCCTGGACAAGGCTCTTTGCATTTTACTATTATTTTGCTAATACCCTTAGGAAAGGTATTCATCCAACTCTTCTCCTTCCAGCTATGGGTGAATAGTAGGGCAGACTGGGCTCTTTAACCTTGGTTAGGCAACCATTCTGGAAGAAGGAAAACTCTGAATTCAAACCTGTTAAACTCTGCATAAGAAATTGACCTAGTGTCAGATCCTGCTCTTGCAGGGGGGGGGGTAGGTAAATACATACACCCCGAAAATAGATTTATATTATTGCACACCACTGCAAATAACCTAATCTAAGGAAAAAATAGAAATTAATTGCACCCTGTCACTCCAGCGGGTCTAAAAAGAAAGGGAACCAAAGTGGTTGTTTCAATTGATTTGCATAAGGGTGTAATTATTTCAATTTAAAAAAATTAAAATCTTTAAAAATTAATTTTCTAGAATTTCTGGTTATATTACATAATTATTTTACTTTAAAAATATTTAAGGGTGACAAATACTTTTGAACCCCCCTGTATAGCAACAGTATACGTATGGGTAGGTTCTATGCTGTAAGATTCACTGCTTGTGAGATAGGATGTGTTCAGGAGTGCTAAAGGATTTTTAGTTATCATTGGTATGGTACTGTGGAGAACTAGAGATTCTATCAAGTAAGTCTGACATTGAATGGGTATTGATTCTATTCTCATTAAATTTTTCTTAATGCGGATATCAAAAAGTCTGTTTACTTCAACAATTAGCAAAATGAATGCATGGAAACTACAGGTGATCTGACTTTAGATGGACCTTTGTTTTCAATGCAATGACACTGTTAGTCATTAATATCTTATCTACAGCATACAGAAAATATCTGGGACAAGATAAAGAAGAGCACCCCCCCCCCCATAATCACCTTTTTATAAGCTTTCTTTAAAATTTCCCTTTTTCCTTTATCTTAGTTATACAAATAAGTGAATTAAAAAGTAAAGTCGTCGGGGTGGCCTAAAGTCAGTATCAGCCAGATAGCGAGGCATCTATCCCCTTTTCAATAGCGCTAGACCAAGGAGATTGTTTTTGACATCTGAGAAGGAGCACCATATCTACCATCAGTTTCTCACTTTACCGCACAGATCCCTGTGCTACTCATACACTGAGTTGGTGAGGGCCGGAATCTCTACCGACTGAGCTAACAATCAAAATAACATTTCGGATTTTCTGTGGAAGAACAGATAAGTATTATTGGATTATACTGGTGAATCTTGGGTTTATTCCTGATCCAAATCTCCAGTTCACCCTCAGCCAATTATTTTGTTTCTCAGATTTTGATTTTGTTTTCTTATGGATTTTCCTGAGATTCACGTTGAATCAAAGAACTCCTAAAACTTAACTTTCTATAAGTAAATAAAAACTAAAGTTAGTGGAGTAGCCTATTGTCGGTATCAGCCAAACAGCAATTTTTTTTCACTATGGTGGAGCGCTACACCTACCGTCAGCTCCTCCACTTTACTGCACAGATCAGGTTATCCAATCTGTGCTATTCATGCACTGAATTGGCAGGAACCGATATCAAATCAATAATCTTGCGATTCCTAGTTGGATGCTCTACTGACTGATCTAGTGTATTAACTCATTCTCAAATGAAGAAAATGAATCACAAGAAATAATTATAAAAATAACCTGATCCTTATAGTAAAGTTAGAAATAACATTTAACCTGTTTTGATCAGAAAGTGAGTGGGGGAGTATTTTACAGAACCAATTCAATAAATAATTTTTTAATAGTTATTACATTAAAAATCCATAAAATGTAAAAATCCATGTACAAATAAATGATGGAATAGCATGTTCCTTAACTTTCTCTAAGTTACCCAATCTTTTGATCAAACTATTACATAATTTTTGCACAATGAAATGTCAATCTTAACCCATTCATATTTCAGAGTTTTTTTGGTTTTTTTTTATAGTTGATCAGTCTGCAAATTTTCTTCTAACAAGTTACTGCCCTGTGCATACCTAAATATTCTCTATAAGATTAAAATTTGGATTCTCACCTGGCCAGTTTTCTCTAAGCATTTAAATTTTTTTTTTTTTTTTTTTTTTTTGTGTTGCTCTGAGACTTTTTGTTATTCCAAAGAACTAATTCATTGTTTACACTTTATAAGCTCACCAAAACCTGAAAATCCATTCTATACCATGATTTCCCATTCACAATGCTTCAATTATTGAAATACACTCTGGGTGGGATCTTTTACCAGTTGTGATAGCAATGTTCTGGGGTCAACACTGTAAAGTTAAAGTCTTCAGAGGACTTTTTCTGAAACCTCACAGTTACTATAGTTGGCTAAAAAGTGCAATCTGTCTCCTCTTTTTTTTTCTTCCCATCACATCTTTTAGATGGCAAAACGGAGTGGTTCTTAACATGCTTGACAATCGCAGAAGGCTTTTATTTTCCTGAAGAACTCGTAAATCCTGTCATCTATACTTGTAGAAGTTCTAGGTGTGCCAGTTCCTTTTTTCCTTGTAATGGAACCAGTTTTTCTTGAAGTGTAGACCTATTGTCTAAATTATGGTAAGCAAAGAAATAAGGATTTTCCAATTCACTAGCCTGTTGATTTCATAATGTTATCCTTTCTTAAGCAATTTGATTTGGCTCATAATTTTAACATTGAAAAATGTTCTTGTACACTTCCATTTAAAAGAAACATAAAAGTAAATTTCTTTACATTTGAAATACTTTTCCAAACATTTATTATTATTATGATTAAGAAAAATTCAAGAGTGCACTATATATATATATATATATATATATATATATATATATATATATATAAAAATATTTTTAATTTTTTTTTAAGGCTATTGCAATGCAAAAGTAAGTATCCAAGGTTTTATCAATTTCGTAGTATCTTCATCCTGGACACTTTTGCATTGCAATAGCCTTCAAAAAATGAATGAATTAATAGAATATGATAAAATACTTTATAATTTTGTTTAGCAATGTTTCAAGCAGATCACAAAATACTTTTATTTAACAGGTTTGAATTCAGTTTTCTTCTCTTAGACTGGTTGTCTTCCCATGTTTAAAGAACCCAGTCTGTCCTACTATTTATCTATAGCTTAAGAGAGAATAGTTGGATTCATACCTTTCCTAGGGTATTAGCGAAATATGTGAAATGCAACCAACCTTGTCCAGGATTTGAACTCCCCTTGCTGTGTCCATTTCTGTTTTGCCGTTTTGTTTTTCCTTAAAACTCTGCAGTTGTGTAAAATGAGTTTTTCTCCTTTGAAAAAAAGTGCTATACACAGCATGTGGACGAAACATGTTAGGGTTTTTGGGGGTCTTTTTACCTCCCATTTATATATACTAAGGGCCTTATAATCTTATTTAAAAGCCTTTATCTATTTTCTTCTCTCTCATGCAGAGGGGATGCAAAAATAGATTGGTTTTAAGTATGGAACTTTTTTTTTTTTTTTCATGACCAACTTTAATATCCAATGTAAGCAGCTATAAAAATAGCTCCTACCTACTTTTGATAGAAACATATTTGTAAATAGTTTTCTTGGAAACAAAATTTGGCCTTGTTAAAATACAGCAGTAAAGGAAACTTATTTACTTGTCTGTCTGTGAACGTTTATTTTTGAAATTATTTTTTCTATAGATTATAAAACAAAGAATGTAATTCCAAAGAACAAACAATTGTTTTAAAATTCTTATTTATATTCATATCATCAAAATATTAACAAAAACAACCAGGTTTCCTAAGTTGTTACATATTCAGAAAATACTTAACTTGTTTATTTTACTAAGTTAACATATACAGGATATGAAGTCAATTTTGCATCAAAATGAGGTTATCATGTTTTTCAGTACTAATGCAGAATAACGTGCAAGAGATAATATCATTAGATTACGTTTAAAAAGCATTACATTTCATGGAAATACCCAAATCCTTTGAGACGCTAGGGTCAGTGTTAGGGTTAGGCTACTTCGGGAGTTTCAGTAATCTGATACTATTTATATGTAAAATGCAATTCTAATGATATTATCTCTTGCGCACTATTCTGCATTTGTACCTGTTTTTCAGCTGTACCCTTTGTAATAAAAAGCAAAACAAGTTGACAGTTATGTAAAGAATCTAACAAGTAGGGGTGGGGCTTCTACTTCAAAGTGAGAGGGGGTGACATTTTATACACAATACCCTACCCTTTCAAACAATTGAACAATATGTCTAAGCATGTTATTATGAATTTTAAAAAATCAATACTATGTAAGAGATCTATTGAACTATAGATATAGTGTGTATAACTCTCACAAAACAAAGGTTATATATTCCAGTGTGTAAGTCAATCTAGAGTATTAGTTGACTATTTATGGTTGTGGAATCATTAGTTTATGATGCTAAAGGTTAGTCCAAATCCTTCCTATTGTATTTGAATTTCAATCTTGAAAAATTGTTACTTATGTATTAA
>CM042141.1:90448022-90523730 GCA_023376005.1 Doryteuthis pealeii
GTGTATTTCTTGTACGTGAGAGTCAAACACAGATAGGCAGTCTTGTCTTATGTGTAAAGTGAGTACATTATTCCTGAATTGTTCAATAATTACCCTTTTCTTTTTTTTCCTTCTTTGTTTCTCAATAATTTCATTAATGAGAATGTAATACTTTTGACTCTAAAATTTTAATTCATTGGTTTATTTGAATCTATAAAAAGTTCAAATAGCAATGCTCATAAAAAAATCAAAAATATGATTTTGCTATTACAAATAGGATATTTATAGAACATAGATTGATGTGAGATTTTTACTATTTCTCTGAATTTTGGGGATGAGGCTTGCTAATTAGTATTATTCAGACTATTGTCCTCATCTTTGTTATCTGTACGATTTCGGCCGATGTGCTCTCCAGCCTTCTTCAGGTATAAATCCTATTTACAGCAAAAACTATTCAAGATAAAGCAATGAACTTTGGCATATATAAAACTTGCTGGTGAATATCATGGAGTCATTAAAGACAACTCTTCACTTGACCTTTTTTTTTTATAGTGGCAATGCTTATGACACTTTAAAATGCTGTAGTATTTGCATTTTTGCTAGAAAATTCTGTTAAAATATACATAAAACAAAAGGAAATTGATTTATCTATGTTTATCGTTTGTTTATATGTTGCATTTAAAAAAAAAAAAATTGTTACTTTACTGTTAACTCTTAACATCCTATACCACCTCATTCCACCCGGCCAGAAGTCACAAATGATAGCCTTTGTTTAAATGTAATATTAAACATATTTAGAAGTCTTTGATTTAAGGAAAATAACAGGTAACTTGAAATGAAAAGGCCATTTTTAGTCATTTTTTGATAATTCCTTATATGAATGGGGCTCTGGACTTAGAAAATTCTCAACAGGATGTTAAGAGTTAAGTAACCATTTATTAAAAGAAAAACACCAAACTTTCTTTAATTCAAGTTTCACGGAGATCTCATGGCGTTTTGAAAAATTCACTATTACATTTTTTACCCCAACTTTTCAAAAAAAAAAAAAAAAATACTTTATTATACTTCAATGTTTTAACATATAAAATAAAAGTATATTTACATTTTAGCTATATGAACCAGCAATGGTTTATTTCATTTTAAAACATTGGGAAATAAAGTAATTTCTTTTATTTATTTTTTACATTGAAGTTTTAGTTTTTTATGGTGATTCCAAAGAATTGCTGGACATAAATTCATTAAAGAATACATGGAAAATTGAGGCGTGTGGCATAATGGTTAGTCATAGGAAATGGACTCGTCGACCTGAGTTCAAATTCTAGACAAGGCTGTTTGCATTTCACATAGCGCTAATGCCCTTGGGAAAGGTTGAATCCACATATTCTCCCTCCAACTATGGGTAAAATAGGGCAGACTGGGCTCTTTAACCTTAGGCAGGTAACCAGTCGAGGAGAAGGAAAACTCTGAATTTGAAAAAGCTGAGGTCAGTCGTTGATTTGGTTTGTGGCATTAGTTGTGCACCAATTCTTTCCTATCATGTGCCAAAAGTGTGGATGGTCCAACACAAACCTTCACCACTATAAACAAAACACTGTAGGTTGTTCATTGGGTGAACCCTCATGCGTCAAAATTGACGAGTCCATTTTTACACGGAAAATTAATAAGTCTGTTTCACTTTGGGAATGGCTTACAACAAAAATCTAAACTGACCAATCTAAACTGCTAATAGACTACATTAAATGACATTGTTTATTCTATTTTTCTGCCAAATTTTCCCAGATTCTCATTACTGAGTTTTTGTAAATAAAAGAAGTAGACTAACACTCTATCATGTCACTGAGTTATATACAAAAGAACTGTTCACATATTTGTCATTTTTTTCTCTTGTCTATCAATATTTATATAAAAAAAATTAGTAAACTTATGTAGTGTAATTATTATGGTCTACAGAGAAATTAGGGATTGAAAAGAAAATGGTAATCCCAATCAGGATTTCTGGAGAAAGAGAAGAAAAAGAAATAAGAACAAAAAGAAAGTTTGGAAGGGTAAACACTCAACGGGGAAGGGGGGGTCATTGACTGACCAATGACCCCGGAACTAGTTAAAAATGAAAATGGAAGTCCCAGTTTCTGTGGAGGAGAAGACGTGGATATGACACCCACCCCCACCCCTACAAACTAAAGTAAAGAAAATTCACTTTCTTTTTCGAAGGTCTCAAGGAGGGTCTGAAGTTTTGTTGGGTCTCCTAGGTGACATATCTAGGGTAGCAACGAACAGCACGAACTTGATTTATGATAGAATAGCTTGACCTTACCCTTACTCTCTCCTTCTCTCTGAAAAAGAACCCATGAGCCTAGAAAGAAATAAACAACCCCTTTTTGACTATACAACTTTCATATATTGTTTCTGAACTAACGACGGCTACTACTACTAACAACTACAACTTGACTTTGGCCCCTATGCAACACTTATAGATACATTAATTTTATTTTATTTGATGTAGATTTTGACAGAATTTTATGGGTTGATAGCAATTTTTATAAGTTTTTCTTTCTTCTCCCACCATTTCCAGTTAACTGTAAATACATTTCAATATTTTCTTTGAAACTGTTTACACTGTACGAGGTACAAGGTTGGGTTTAGATGGTTTTAGTTGTTCATAGATAAAAACTCTACAATTTATTAAGAAACTTTAGTTGGGACCCATCAAATTTCCCGGGGATTCATGCAAATCAAATCCGTGTGTCCCAGGACACACTAAATTAAAAAGCTATCAGCATCACTGGCTCGCTGGAAATTTTGACTTATTGAAGTTGAAACTCTTAAAGTTCTATACTACCTCATTCCACCCCGCTGGAAGTCACATTCGTTTTAACTAATCAGCCCCAAACAATAGCCTTTGTTTAAATTTAATATTAAACATATGTAGAAATCTTTGATTTAAGGTAAAATAACAGGTAACATTAGATGCAAAGGTCATTTTTAGCCATTTTTTTATATATCCTTATAGGAATGCTCTGGTTTTAGAAAATCTCAACAGGATGTTAAGAGTTAATCATTTCAGAACTTTTTTTTTTAATACTCCCAGGCTCTCTTAGTAAGGAAAAGTGAAGTCTCATTGTCCAAAAGTAATCTAGGGGTAACCATCCCCCCTCACAGTCCATGTGTCAATTTTTCTATACATTAGTTCATATGAAGCATCCAAATCTTGTACTCCCATTAACTCCTGTGGAAATATTTATATAGATATATATTTAGCATTTTGATAGACTTTATTGATTCAATATAAAAACAAGATGAGTGTTACTTTCCTTTTAAGACTTTTGAGTCTATTTTGATTTTGTCAAAATTCTTATATTTAGAGTTATGCACTTGGCATGTCGTTTCTCAAACTTCTTTAAAGTAAATTCTATCTATATGATCACTTTAAAGTGGGGGTTTGATTTATAGAAAGTCTTCATTCTGACTGAAAAATATTTGATCTCATCTACACATCTTATTTTGTGTTTAAGTTTGTTTTTTTCAGTTTAATACAAGCAACTTTCTGCCAAACTGCATTGGTGGAGAGGGGGTTTACTGCTTGGGCAACAGCTCATCCTCCATATCAACCCGCCCAGGCTACGTAGTTCCACTAAAAAGGGGGGGGGCACTATTCCATTGTCTCGTGTAGACAGAACATGCCAACAACATGCAATATAGTAACAAACTGCAAATGATCAAATAAAAATTTCAACAATTTCACTTGGCTGATTGTTTCTGACAATTTCTACCTGTAGAAATTCTATGGAATACATGCAGCATAATAATTCAATTTCTATTTTAAAATTACGTGAATTAATAACACACAAACCTAACACAAATAATTGAAATAGAAATTTCCAATAACAAAACAAAACAAAAAAAACTTGAATAGAAAAAATGTTTATAATCATGGGCATGATGCAACACAAGGTGAATTTTTAAACACAGTGTGGCTGGTTTGAATTCAGGGTTTCTCTTATAGACTGGTCAACTTACCAAGGCTAAATAACCCAGTCTCCCCTATTATTTACCTATAGCTGAGAGGGGAGAAAAGAAGACAGATTCATGCCTTTCCCAAGAGTATTAGTGCAAAGTGAAACACAAACCACCTTCTAATTGGATGACACTGGGCACAGTCACTACACTAATATATATATATATATATATATATATATATATATATGGTGGACTCTCCTATCGTAAACGATAAATGAGGGTCAACAGTGAGTTATTTGTTACCCTCCATGTTGTGCATGCTATCAAGAAGACATTTTGTGTTTTCTTGAGTGTGAAGCCAGCTGCGAACTACAAAGCCACACTGACAGATGAAATTTTCTAAAGCAGGAGTCAGATGTTTTTGCTTTAAAGTTAGACGGAGCAGATCATGATGTTTCAATCTATTTTCTTCAAAGCTCTTTAATTTAGTGAAACCTGTCTTATGCCATTCTTTCCGATTTGAGATATATATATATAGCAAAAGTATCTGGTCCATGACCGGACAAAAACATTTTTAGGAACACCAGGGTGTGTTCGTAAAAATAAAATAAAATCCCCCAAAAGTATTACAGTGTTTGTTTATTTTGGGATTTAAAAAAAAAATTTTTTAATTTTATTAACATCGAACATTTTAAAATTTTTTTTTATGTAATCCTAAATTTTTGAGTGTTTTGAAACAATTTCATTTCATAATATTGACATTTTTTAGCAAAATTCGGAATGTTTTTGTTTTTTTTTAATAAAAAAAATCCTCTATAGAAACTTATAAAAATCTTCTGATATAATTATTTAGACTATTATCCACTATTATTTCCATAAGCTAAAATTTTTTAAAAAAAATCATCAGGAGTTTTTTTTAATATTTCTTCTTTTGAATGGTCCAAAAATTTTGAAGATAATAACCGTTAATCAAGTTTCATTGTGTTAAATATAGGAAGGGGTAAATTTATATACTTTGTATTATACACCAATGCTCAGCAAGTGTTATTTTGTAAATAGAATATTATTGTCTACCAAAAGTTTCACTGAAAAGTGAATGGTTTGGTTTCCAATCCAATTAGCAATTTGAAAATAATAAGTGTTTTTTTTTTTTGTTTTTTTTATATACCTTTTTTAATCGCTAAGAATTTGCAAATTGTTTTTGTTTACATTGAGAATAATATTTTAAAAAGTAACTTGAGAATGGTTTGAAGTATTTTTTTCAAAACTTTTTCGTACTTAAAACAATTTTAAATTCAGTTTTTAATTGCTTTTTGAGTTAATAATGAAATGTAACATTGTAATTTATTTCTTTTTTGAGCCCCAAAACAAAAGTAACAAAGAAGCCAACTAAACATATTTCACATTTTAATTTAAATTTCATAATTCTTCTTTCAAAAACGTTTTGAGTTTCACTGAAATGGATATATTAATCATATTTCATTCTGAGAAATATGAAAGTAATAGTATTTCGGTATCCACTTTTTAAATCCACTTTTTTTTTAATGATTTTTTTTTCTTTTTTTTTTCTTTTTTCTTTTTTTTTAATGATTTTTTTTTCTAAAACTTTTTTATGAATAGTTTCTTTCAAAAAAGTTTTGAGTCTTGCTGATTAAAAATGGATATATTTATTCTAAGAAATATGAAAGTATTCGTAAAAATGTTGATAAAAAGGTTTTCATTTTTCTTTTTTACATTTAAAAAGATACACTTGGTTTGAAAAGTTGATTTTTTTTTTTTTTTTTTTTTTAGTTCTCAAAAAAAAATTAACAGTTCATACTAAATTTCAAAACTAATGCATTCAGCAATGCTGACTTATTAGTAGAAATAGAATGGACAATGTGAATGACTGCTGATATAGGCAGCAGGCAAGCTCCTGCTGATATAATAGCAGCAGGAGCAGCTATACAATGCTTTCTGAAAATCGTTTGATTTTTGTTTAATTATATCCCTTAATCAGTAAAAATCAATAACCAAATTTGGTATGTTTCTTAGTTAGAAGGATATTAATTTGTATGCAAGATTTCGAATCTGAGTGACTCCTCTTTTCGGAGTTATAGGTCGACATGTACATAAACTTTCTTTTTATATAATATATATAATATATTCTACTAAAACTGAGATAATCACCTATTATTTCATAAAGGCTTTTTTACTGTTTAGTTTTATGACATAAAATTCATACTAAAATATACCTTGCTTTTAGGATCGCATTATGTTTGAAAAAAATTCCATTTTAATTGGTTCTAATTAGTCGCAATTAGCAATTAAGTCAAAAATTGACCCGTCTCTCTATCACATTCTGCA
Source organism: Doryteuthis pealeii (assembly GCA_023376005.1). Classification (NCBI taxonomy): domain Eukaryota; kingdom Metazoa; phylum Mollusca; class Cephalopoda; order Myopsida; family Loliginidae; genus Doryteuthis; species Doryteuthis pealeii. The sequence continues at coordinate 90,454,305 of CM042141.1, forward strand.
TATTACTTTCACCCTCTCTTTATATTTTGATTAATTCCTCCTTATATAAATATTAGTCACTCTGTGTGAGTAAGAGAGAGTGGGAGAATCATTGTGATAGAGACATATAACTACTCACTTTATTTGAATATTAAGATTCAGCGACAACCCATAATAGGTTAATAAAATTCCATGATCCATTTCAATTTAAATTAGGTCAAAAATTTCCTTTCTTAAAAATCTAATTCACTTTGCAAACTCTCTTTTCCCTAATCCTAGCAACTGCCAAAATGTCTCATTCTCGTTTTAAAAACAAATTAGAATTAAATCGATTATTTAAAGTCGAATTTTTGTCGGTGCATATCATATAAATGCGTCCTGCCCTAAAAAATGCTAAAATCCGACCCGTGCTACATATTAACTCCCCTAGCCATTTGAAGGCGTTTTTCTTGAAACGTTAATGCGATATAAAAGCGAGATTTTACAAACCCCCCCCCCCCCCCCCAGTCTTTTCTTGACAAGTAAATGTACATATTTTCTATTTATTTTTGTTTAATAACATATTGATTGTTTTTATTTTCAAAACTCGGTTGTATGTATTTAAAAAATTTAGACAGTTTTGAATTAGAAATAAAATGAAAATACCGAAACAAAAAAAAAAATATTTTAGGGGGGGGTAAATATTTACATTTACTTGTCAATAAAAAAAACCTTAGTGTGGCTTACTTTTAACGCCTTCAAACCACCATTTTTTTAAGGGGGGGGGTAATATTTACTTGGCGAAAAAAGACTTGGGGGGGGGGTTGATAAAATATCACTTTCATATCGCATTAACTTTTCAGGGAAAATGCCTTTAACCAGCTAGGGAGTTCATAAGTAGCATGGGTTGGATTTTCAATTGGCACCGCTTAGCGTATTTTAGCGCCATCTTTGGCAATAACTACCTAATCCCAATTATCTACCTAGAGCTCAATGGGTGACCCAACAGGTCAAGTTTTGTCTAGTATGTATGTGTGTGTGTGTATATATATATATATATATATATGGCAAGGTGAGACGAGTTCAAATCCTGGATGAGGCTATTTGAATTTCACATAATGCTAATACCCTTGAGAAAGGTATGCATCCAACTATTCTCACTCCAGCTATGGGTAAATAGTAGGGCTTACTGAGCTCTGTAATCTTTGTTAGGCAACTAGTCTCGGAGAAGCAAAACTCTGAATTCAAACCTCTTAAACTCCACTTAAGAAATTGAGCTTGTGTCACATCCTGCACCTGTGGGGTTGGTAAATGTATATATGAATAAATTCAAAGAAACATATATTCTGAAATTAAGAATGACTTCTTTTCTACACTAGATACATAAATGGCATTCTTTATTTATACAGGAGTGGAAACAAAACTTAACTTCCTCATTAACTTAAACATGAAATACAACTCTATTATATTTGACCACAAAAATTCCACACATTCCATCGCATTCTTAGACATTGTAATTGATTATTTTAATCTATAAATCACAAACAAAACTACATGAAAGCCACAGATGAATATAATTATCTCCACTCTAAATCTTCGTACCCCAAACACCCTAAGATCAGTCTAGTATGTTCACAATTGAAGATGATTAATAGAATATGCTCTAATAGTAACGACAATGGGAAATTAGGTTTTATAGCTATAGTAGTAGCTATTACTACCAAAATTCTATTAAACATTGAATTTTCAAAGCCATCACCATCTCAAGAAAGAAGCCCTTATATTAAGTTTTTTAAAAATGGATGTGTGTGGTGTAACGGCTAGTTGTAGGAAATGGACTCGTCCACCCAAATTTAAATCCTGGACGAGGCTGTTTGCATTTTACATAGTCCTAATATGCTTGGGAAAGGCATGAATCCATACATTCTCCCTCCAGCTATGGGTAAATAGTAGGGCAGACTGGGCTCTTTAACCTTGGATAGGTGACCACTCTATGAGAAGGTAAACTCTGAATTCAAAGAAATTGACCTTGTGTTGCATCCTGCTTGTACGGAGTAGTTTGGTAAATATATATATATATATATTAATAAAAAAATTTAAGAAGAAAGAGAGAGAACATTCAATAATGCTCTTTTTCTATTAGCTTGAATTAAGAATCACCGGGAAATCTTTAAAATAAAACCTAAGGGTTTTCCTTTTGTAGTTCACACTTTAGGAGGTGTAGTTTTATATCCGTCATTGGCAATGTATGGCCTGCATTGCTTTCTGAATAACCCACCTAAGGCTTCAATTTTTTATAGAAAAGATCTTTTGCATTATTTAGATTTTTTGGATTGTTGTTCCAATCTTTATTGTTGTATAGAGAGATGCTGATAGGCACACGTCCTGCGTCCCTGATGCACAACCGCCCTGTTGGCTGGGGCGTTAGAATGCACCGACTGCACCTCCACAGAGGGGTAAGATTCACCCAAATTGGGCCACGTGTTGGCTGTGGGTGGCAACCTGTGATGCTTAAGGACAGAGTTTTGGTGGATGAGCAGTCCATGACTTGCAACACTCCACTTAGAACCTTACTTAGGTTAGACGGGCGGTCGGAGAGGCCCCTTCCAATCAATTGGCTAGTCACGTCAAGCCCTAGCACCTATATGATTTTCCCAACCCTATTGCCCTTATGGCAAGCCCCAACCTCTTTTTATCATATGGGTGCTAGAAGGCGATGGCTGAGGGTCTACATGTTCTGGGAATGACGTTAAACTCGATCTGATGGTGAGGTTCCAATTTTGGAGGTTTGGGGAATGTGGAGCACCCCTTCATTACCATTGCTCCCTGGTCCACTCTGACCTGGAGTTGTAGTACCTATTATGGTCCCATCTATGGGTTAAATAGAAAAACATAAGTTTATAAACAAAATTGTGTATCCATTAAGAATGAATTTATTTAAAAACTTTATCGGCATTAAATGACCCACTGAGGTTGATATGCCGTAAAACAACAAACATAAACTAAACAAACCTGATGCACAAAAAATCTAAAAGAACGCAGTAAAATCATTTCCATGCGTCCCAGTGTTTTTCTTTTTTCTTCCCTCACCATTTCAAGTTAACTGTAAATGCATTTCAATAGTTTCTTAGAAATGAATTGCACAGGATAGGTTACAAGGTAGGAGTTAGATTCAAAGCAAATAATTGTGTCCCAGGATGCACTAAATCAAAAAGCTATCAGCACCACTGTATATATATATATATATATATATATATATATATATATATATATAGGGCTGATGTACCCTCTGACCTTGAAGTTTTTCTTGTCAACACAGTTGGACACATGGCACAATGGATATATTATCTGACTTAATATATTTCTAAGTGATAATCTAGGTTGCAGGTTCAATCCTGACTATGGGTAAAAATAACATAGAATACTTAACATAGTTTAACACTTGTGCCCGGTCATGGTTAATGGAATGAAAACCATCTACCCCTATGGATTAAATAAATGGTTCAGTTTGAAGTTCTGTGAAGGCTCCCAATTTTGACAAGAAACACCTGAAGTAGGCTGGAGGACATATCAGCTGAAACATTGTATATAACAATAAAAATGAGGACAGCAGTCCGAAAAATCTAAATAATAAAAATTGTCAAACTTCATCTAAAAAAAAAAATTCAGACTAAAGACCTTTTAAACTGAAGAGAAAAAAAATTCCCTTTTACGTGTATGGTCTTTTGTAATGAAAATGATTGAGGTTCCTTCAACGTAAAATTACCTTGGATTTTTTTTGTAGTAGTGTAGCCCACATGGTGACGCACCATGTTTCATGTGGCCTGCTTCTCAAAAGAAGGTTGTCTATGCCTGTCTTAGATGATTCTTTTATCAAAATTGCAAATTTGTTTTTTTTGTTTTTTTCCTTTATCATTTCTGTAAAAGCATGTTTATACATTTTAAGGTGAATTAAGTTTTGGTATCAACTTTCTGTTGTGGCAAGTATGTTGTTGAGTTTTTTAGTTAATGGCAATATTTAACAGTATTTACTTAGTGTTTTTCTAGATTGTATTAGTATATAGGCTATCCAACTCTTTAACATTTACTATCTCTACAGTCAACTATACATGTACATTTTATAGTCTTCATTATTTGAGAAAAATCTAATGATAAAATTCCTGTTAACACAGGGGGAGGTCATAGTTTAGTTTCTGGACATGAATGCTGAAAAGAGGGGGTGGGGGTCCTTAAAGAAAAGTTGTGATATTGTAAAAAGTACCTGGTACCCTTACTTAAGCATAACATTTATCATCTAGATGTAGATATGGTATGGATAATTCACTTATATATCTAGATAACTTAATATAATTTATAATAAATTCATTTTTTTTTATAATGTATGTCATCTTGTCAGTTTGTTTAACTTTTAATTAAACTAATCAAGTCATTTTAGAATTTAATAAAAAGATAGCTTATTCAACTGTGACATGGAAATCTAATAGATTGCAATGAACTTATTAGAATGATAATTAAAATGATTTTATATTTTTTATTGTCTAAAAGAACTTCAATGGTTGAATTACAAAAATACTAATAGTACAATGTTTTATAGCACATAGCTACTAACAATTCTATTAAACATTGAATTTTCAAAGCCATCACCATCCCAAGAAAGAAAGCCCTTATATTTAAAAAAAAAAAGTAAACATTCAATAATATTCTTTTTCCAGTCATTCAAGACTCACCGGGGAAACCTAAAAATAAAACCTAATTATTTAGTGATTTTGTTACTTAATTTTAGGAGTACCCCCCCCCCCCCCCAACCCCCTTAGAGGTACCAGGTTCTTTTTACAATATCACAATTTTCCTTCATACATTTTTGGTACCTAAACTTTGACCCCTCACTCCTAGTCCTGGTTAACATTCAATTCTTGCCTTCCATTGATTTTTTTTTTCTCATTTCCTTTATTAAAATTATATATTAAAGTAGATAAATATATTTCCATATATCGAAGATAGTATCTTTGAAATCAGGTGTTCTATTCTATTGCAGGTTTTTATAATTTAGATTCAGAAAACTAAAACACTTAATTAGCTACATTCATTTATACTTTGATTGTCTGTTCTCTGAAACTCCTCACCCCCTCAGCTATGGGTTAAATAGTACCACCACTGTTTTTCTAAAGGATGGCTTTGGCATTAAATATATCACGAAGTTTGATATGCCATTAAACAAAGAAACCAAACCAATCTAATGACAACTGTTTAGTAATGTTTGTTTTTAAAGGTCTTTTTTCATTATTTGATATTGTTGTTGAATATTGTATAAATAGGTAAAATAAAAGTGTGTCACATAGAGTTAATCAATTGAGTTTTTCAGATTATCATTTATAAACTTCTATTATTGAACGTTGGGGTTTGAATAAAGTAATCGTTAAGTTTTGATATTTTAGATTTTGATTCAAGCTCAGTCTGTGGTAGAGCCACCTGCCCTTAGGACTACAACGTTCCAGGTTTTTAATACTGGTGCTTGCAAATTCAATGCATGAGTAGCACAGCTTGGAGCTGTGTGGTAAAGTAGGTAGGTGTTGTGCTCCACCTCAGATGCAAGAACAATCTCCCTGGCCTAGTGTTTAGGTCAAGTCACATTGAAAGCACCGGTTCCCGTTAGGTCACCAAAGTTAAGCATCAATGGGCTTGTTCACTACTTAGATGGGTGATCATTTAGGCAACAGTAGGTACTGTAAGTAAAACCAAATGTCAAAATGAGTTGATTCGGCATTAAATAACCCAAAAGTGGTTGATATGCTGTAAAACAAAATAACCAACCAACAACCGTGGTCTAGTGCTAGTGAAAAGAAGATAGGCTCCCTTGCTGTCCTGCTGATACCAACAATAGGCCACTCTGCCTACTTCACTTTTTACTTTTATGAATGTGCGAGTCTTATAATGGTTATTGACACTGAAACTAAAATCAGAGTTCAAATTCCAACTGTGGTTGTTTGTGTTCACTTTGCTCTCATGCTCTCTTGGGGGAAAGGCAATTCTATCTTCTCTGCCAATTATGAGTAATCTTGGTAGGAGGAGTAAACAGTTTAGAAGGATAAATGAATTCAACACCCCTTCAATCGTAGCAGATTATTCATGTCTGAAGTTACCTTGGCGCAACACCATGAAGCCAAAAGGTCCAGAAGGAAGTGGCAGTAACAAAGCACTGGCACATCAACATCTTCAGGGACAGCCTTCACATGCGACATCTGTGGTCGAAGAATGTTTTTCAAACATTGGTACTTCAGTCACAGGAGGCGCTGTAACTTCAGGGGCACAAGAACTACATAGTCTTCCGAGACTGCAATGTTGATGACCTGACAATACTTCATAAGCTAGTGTGGCAGAGTCAGGTCTATCACCACTCCTCATATCTATGGATGATGGTGACACCTAAACCCAGGCTGTGTGTAGCAAACCATCTACATTATACAAAAACCACAGAAATTAGCAATACAAAAGGGATTCATCCAGGCAGTAGGGACAATGCCATGTGTTTTGTACTTTGTTTTTCCCTTCAAGTTTAGTAGAAATAATGTATTATTTCAATTGCTTGTTTGATTGATTCAATACAGATTTTGACAGAAATGTTACTTTGAGTGCTTCAATATGTGCTATGAAAATAAGATGTTTGTCTTGTTACAGTGATATCTAAAAATGTCTTTACAAACAACAGACTTCTTCCTTTTCATTTTAACCATAGAAACAGTGAATGCAAAAAGAAAAGGGCTATTCAAAGACTAAATTGAGATTGTTTTTAAAATTTAAGGATATCTAATTTCAAAACTTAAAAAAAAACAAAAAAAAAACTAAAAAAGACAGTTGTAAATCTGAATTTGTGACATTTTCATGGTAAATTTAACATTTGTGACAAATAGTAAAAAAAAAAAAAAACTTCCCAAAAATCAGTGTTTTTTCTAATGGCTAACAACTTTAATAAAAAGTGAATTCACATAACTACAGAGATTTATGAAATAGTTAAAGCAAACAAAATTAGGCAAGGTTCAATGGTAGAAAATAATACATATAATTCTGGAACTTTTATGTGAGAGAAGGGCAAATTTGAAGATTTTATTTTTCTTCTGTTCTTATGTGTTAAATCTGATTTTGTTTCAATTAAGATGTTAATTACGTATCAATAGGGCTTTTGATTTTGAAGCAATGTTGAATTGAACAAATATGACCTTTATTTATAATAATAATTTAAAGTTTATATAATATAAATAATAAAGTATCAAATCAAAGAAGGCTTTTTAAAAATGTTCCATTGAAGTACAATCAGACCCCCCCACCCACATTAGAATTAAATAACATATCCACACATGTGCATCCTCATTCCATAAATATTTAATCAAATGCAAAAATAAGGACAATAATTGTTCCATTAAAACAGAAACAATAATACGCAATGTTGGTAATCTCAGAATTAGAGAAGGTTTATTAATAGCTAAGTTACACCCTCGCATAAACAGGAGGTTAGAATTAAACACTGAATACATAATTAATTAACATACACATTTCATAAATACACACATAAAAAAAAAAGATTGAAATTGATTGAACAACGGAAATCACGTTTCTTCTGCAACCCATTCGACGCTTGTTTATAACGCCCCCCCCCCCCCCCCACACACACACAAACACAAGACCGCGTCCATTTCAAAAACACTCTCTGAAGATGAAGATACTTTGAAATTGATTAGACATTGGACAATATTTTATACGCATTGTAATTGCCTTCAAAATATTAATAATATATATATATATATATATATATATATATATATATATATATATTAAAGTCTGTGGAATGGTCTATTGTCTGTATTGGCCAAACAGCAAGGGAATATATCCCCTTAGCACTAGACCAGGGACATTGTTTTTGTTGAGGTGGAACGCCACACCTGTCATCAGGTCCCTGATGCTTTACCGCACAGTTCAGATTACCCAAAACTCTGCTACTCCTGTCCTAAGTTGGCAGGGACTAGTATCGAAATTGTAACCTTGCAATTCCTAAGTGAATGCTCTACCAACTGAGCTAAACTGTTTAGTAAAAATGAAATAGAATAATCATCATTAATCTTCTATTAATAATGGAAATTCAGCCTTTATTTGTCTGTAACCGAAACTGTCACTGCTTACATTACATTACCCAAAATCGTCAATACATAGAATAAAGAACAACCTTATCTATATATATATATATATATATATATAAGGAAGTTTAGTATGTACGTGTCGACGTATAACTTAGAAACGGGAGGTCACTCGGATTCAAAATCTTGCATACACATTAATATTCGTCTAACTAAGAAACATGCCAAATTTAGTTATTGATTTTTACTAATTAAGGGATATAATTAATTAATTAAACAAAAATAAAACGATTTGCGATAATCGTGGCATAGCTGCTGCTGCTAATATAAACAAATTTCCGCCTGTATCAACAGTAAAATTGTGCGGCTGCTGGTAATTTGAAGTTGACAAATTTGTGCTCTAATTGTTTCAATTCGGAATTTCACGCATATCACCGGTCTAATCTTAGAAATATTTATTTGGTTAGAAAGAAAAGAAAATAATCTTTCTAAATATGTAATTTGTATGTGGTTTTATTGATTGAATTATTTTTTACAGCGAAGTAAAAAAAAAAAAAAAAAGCCTTTTACAAAAATCTAGACAAGAGTTAAAAAATACGAGGTAGTTAAGTTATATAACTTACTAGCAAAAGTACCCGGTCCATGACCGGACTAAAAAAAATAAGTATTTAATTTTTTTCGTATGTACAAAAGAGTTTTAGAAAAAAAAAAGCCTTTTACAAAAATCTAGACATGTGTTAAAAAATACGAGGTAGTTAAGTTATAATTTATTTGAAGAAACTTAACTTACATTTCGTAAATAAGTAAACAAACACTGCTTGTTTATTTATTTACAAAATTCTTTTACTGTTTGTCAAACAGTAAAAGAATTTTTAAAATATCTAAATAAATACATACATATAGTTGTCGAAAGTTTATTTATCTTTACATTTTACACTTAGCTTAACATTTAAATGTGAAATACAATGTACTGTAATTATTACAATGTTTCAATGCTAAACTGATGGTAGATGTGGCACTCCACCTCAGATGTAAAAACAATCGCCTTGGTCTAGCGCTAGTGAAAAGGGGATAGACTCCCTCGCTGATTGGCTGTTACCGACTTTAGGCCACCCTGACGACTTTACTTTTACTTTTTTAATGCTAAACAAACATCTCTACAAAAGTTTTTAAAAGAATTACAATAACAAGTAAATGTATAACAATAATCACAATAATAAAATTTTAAAAGTAAAAATACAAGGTAGTTGAATAACTTATATGAAGTTTAGTGTTTAAACACTAAACATTAAATAAACATAATTCTAATGTATATAACTTGAATAAAAAAATTTATTTAATAAAGAATATAATTCTAATAAATAAATACAGATTTTTAAAAAGATTAAGTCACCACTTCCCTTTTTTCTTTTTTCTTCTTTTTCTTTTTCTTTTCTTTTTTTTTCTTTTTCTTTTTCTTTTTATACTAAAAACCTGTTAAGATAAATGCTCTTTCGACAAATATTAGGTATCACCAATTTTCCCTGTGAAATTTAACCCCCCCCCCCCCCCAATATTTAACAGTGAAACTTGCATAAAAATTTAAATTATCTTGAAAAAAATTTTTCCATTCGAAAGAAGAAACATTTTAAAAAAACTCGATGATTTAAGAAAAAATTTTTCAGCTTACGGAAATAATGATAATTATGATTGAAAAACAATGTTTTAATTTTTGCACCGTTAAATCAACTGAAATTTAACGTAGCCAAAAACAAGTTACGACAAGAGGATTTAAAAAAAAATTCTATGAAAAATCAATTAATGGTCCGATTTTCACAAATTTCCATAACTATTTACCTTTGGATGTAAATATGCCTGAAAACACACTCTGGTGTTCCTAATTTTTTTTTAGTCTGGTCATGGACCGGGTACTTTAGCTAGTATATATATATATATATATATATATAAAGAAAGTTTGGTATGTATGTGTCAACTTATAACTCAGAAAAGATGTCACTCAAATTTGAAATCTTGCATACAGATTAAATTGCTTATAACTAAGAAACACACAAAATTTGTTTTTGATTTTTACTAATTCAATGATATAATTCAATGATTAAAAAAAACTAAAAAATACTGTATACAGACTTTCATCCCCACTCCACTACCGTCATCATGAGTTGAGTTTTTAACTTTCAAGACAGAAAAATCAAAAACTACTGTTAACAGACCCTTAAACCCCTAGCCCCCATCGGCACCTTTGAACTGGTGTCAAGTCTGGGTTGACCAACACAATCTGTAAGCCTCGCTAAGACTTACTGTTAAAAAAAAAAAAAAGAGAGAGAATTCTAAAATAAATAAAACTACCGTTAAAAGACACTTCCACCCTAACCCTCGTCGGCACATGTTTCAAACTTGCTGTTAAAATAGAAACCTCATTGTATAAAAAAGAAAGATGATTAGCAAATGATTTTAGGAAAATGTTTTTTTTTTTACTAATATGTATTTTTATTAGGTATCAACAATTCAAGCGCCAATTTTCACTTTAAAAACAAATTAAAATTAATTTAATTGATTATTTAAGGTCAAATTTTTGTTTTAGTTGAAGAAGTAGTAACATAATGAGCATCAGTAAAAAAAGAAAAATATTACATATGTAATTAATTTTTTATACATTTTAAATATTAAATTCTGCCAAAAATTTGACGAAAATGGGTACTTTGTGTGAAGTAAATTATGTACTAAATAAACACATTAAAATATTAAAACACTTATAACAGTTTCTTCTTAAAAAAACAATAAAATTAAATACACTAATGTACAAAAAAATTACTAACAGCAGAGGTGCTGTTGGTGTATTCTACAGCCTCAGCTGATAGATAAATAAGAACACAAGTTTAATACTTAGCTCTTTTTAATTGTTACTTTTTAGGGGTAAAAAAGAAAATAAATTAATATTTTTATCACTTTCATGCAATAAGCAATTAAGAAATGAATTTGAGTTTTTGTCATATGTACAAAAGTTTTTAGAAAAATAAATTAAGGATTACATTTTTAAAATAATATTTTAAATGTAAAAAAAATCCAAAAATAAATATTGTCATATACAAATTCTCGGTGATGTTTTTAATTCTATAAATTATATTCCTCTTATTCTTTCTCTTACCCACTCACTCCCTGGTGTTCTTAAAAAATGTTTTAGTCCGGGTACTTTTGCTAGTATTATATATACTCAAAATTTGAGCATACAACCTTAGACAGTCCTCATTGTTTTTTAAAACAAGTTTTAATTAATACATGCCTGGTATTATATATTTATTTATAGTTTGTTTTATTTTAATATATATTTGAAGTTATCCGAACTAAGTTTCCATTTCAAATTGTTTTTTGTTTTTACTCATTTAATAAATTTGATGGTACAAACTCTCTGGCATTGAATTTTTTAAAACTGCCCAGAGGGTGTTTTTTTTTTTTTGTGATAGTAATGATAATTCATCTGAGAAGTCCAGATAATCTTTGGATGTGAATAACTAGGTATACAGGGTGGTGCCAAAGTAATAAGGCAGTTAATGACTTCATCTTATATCTGCCCCACCCTATGTATACAAAATAAAATTGCTTGTCACTTTCCTCTTACCATTTCTTTCTACAATCTTTCTGTGCATCCTCTTCCTTCCTTTGAATTCCTCTCTCTCTCTTCTCGTCTTAATCATCACTTTAATTCTGTTTCACTTTCTTTTTCAGAGAAGATAGCAAAACAAGTCACTACATAATTAACAAATTACAACAAGGAGGAGTAACAAAATTCAAGATTGGAGATAATGAATTTAACAACATGCCCAGTTTATTGACATTTTATAAAACCCATTATTTAGACAGCACCTGCTTAATTGCACCTGTAAGTATTCTTTTATCTATTCATATTGTTTGGACCTATCTGCCAGGTGTCTTGAGATAACTCTACCTTTCGACCACTCATAAATGATCAATGTCCAAGCTAAAGTAACACCTAAGATCTTCAAAATAGAAAAACTCTTCCTACTTAAAGATTGGCACAACAGAATCTTTTCCACTCCGAAACCACTCCCCTCCCTCCTCCATTACTTAATCCTGTGCTAGACAAAGCTAAGCTTGGATTATTTGGACTATTGTCCTCATCTATATTATCTGTACAACATTTTGGCCGATGTGCCCTCCGGCCCTTTTCTTTTTCAGGTATTTTTTGTCGAACACTGTGAACCTTCTCTTTGTAATCGGGAGCCATCACGGAACTTTGAACCCAACCCTTTATTCAATCCACGGGGGTATCCTGTTCTCATTCCGCCAACCATAGCTGAGTACAAGTGTTAAACTAGACATAACTGTCACTTGGAACTGTATTAACTCAACACCTATATCCACTACACAGTGTGTCCAAATATTACAAGCTTAGCTTTGTCTAGCACAGGATTAATCTTTTCCACTCTGACAACCCCCCCCCATTACTTAGTCCTGTGCTAGACAAAGTTGAGCTTAGTAAATATTAACCCTTCTCTCTCAAAAGATTGATACAGCACAACATTTATTTGGCCTTGTGCCAGAATAAGCAAAGTAACAGATATGTCAAATAGATACTAGAAGGAAAAAGGGGAAAAATCTCCTATTAGGATTTAGATTAGATCTCCATTGGCCAGTTTGTTTCAAAAGAAACAATTAACTACTGGAAAATTGTTCTTTGATTGTTTGCCAACATATTTGTATTCTGTTGGGATTTACCTGTTTCAAACATCTTCATCCGGTGGTTATATACAATTCTAAAGTTCATTCGCAGCACAGTTGTTAATAAAACACTTATAACACAAGTAATTATTGAAAAATCTTTTTTCAAATTTTTTTTCTTTTTCCTTTTCCTTTTTTTTTTTCATTTCTCTTTTTTTTTCATTCTCTTTTTTTTCATTTCTCTTTTTTTTTCATTTTTTTTTTTTTTTTTTTTTTTTCATTTTCTTTTTTTTTTTTTTTTTTTCATTTCTCTTTTTTTTCATTTCTCTTTTTTTTTCATTTCTCTTTTTCTCTTTTTTTCTTTCTCTTTTCTCTTTCTCTTTTTCTTTTTTTTCTCTTTTCTCTTTTCTTTTTCTTTTTCATTTCTCTTTTTCTTTTTTTTTTTCATTTCTCTATTTTTTTTCATTTTCATTTCATTTCATTTCTCTATTTTTTTCATTTCTCTATTTTTTTTTTCATTTTTTTATTTTTTTTTCATTTCTCTATTTTTTTTTATTTTTTTTCATTCTCTATTTTTTTCATTTCTCTATTTTTTTCATTTCTCTATTTTTTTTCATTTCTCTATTTTTTTTTCATTTCTCTATTTTTTTCATTTTTTTTTTCATTTTCTTTTCTTTTTTTTTTTTTTTCATTCTCTTTTCTTTTTTTTTTTTTTCATTTCTCTTTTCTCTTTTTTTTTTTTTTTCATCATTTCTCTTTTTTTTTTACATCATTTCTCTTTTTCTCTCTTTTTTTTCATCATTTCTCTTTTCTCTCTTTTTTTTCATTTCTCTTTTTTTTTTTTTTTTTTTTTTCATCATTTCTCTTTTTCTCTTTTTTTTTTTTTCATCATTTCTTTTTCTCTTTTTTTTTCATCATTTCTCTTTTTCTTTTTTTTCTCTTTTTTTTTTTTTCTTCTCTCTCTCTCTCTTTTTCACATTAGCTAATCCACTCCTATCTGAATTAGGTGCTTTCTTTATTTCCTTACCTGTTGGTACTTAAAGGGTTAAAATGAATTCTATTATCCAGGTTATAATTCTGTTACTTTTATTTTTGATACTATCAATTGATTTTTATATAATATCAAAAATATAGGGAAAATGTTTCTGCTACATAACTTCTGTAGATGTTATCTTGAATGAAAGTTATTACTATTTACCCTTATTTATAAAACTACACCTGTTGGGTTCCTGTTCTAACAGGATATTGATGCTTCTACTAAGGAAGGAATAAATTAAAGGATTCTAATATTTCTTGTATATCTCCATTATATTAAGTATTTCGATGTTTAAAAAAAAGTTACAGCATGAATGCAGATCCTACAAAATGATCATTCAGTTATAAATTAGAAATTGCATTATTCTCTCATTTAGAACATTTTAATCATAGTGAACCTATAAAATTCTTGCTATAATGTCACTTTTGCTGTGTTACAATTATACAGTGATGCTGATAGCTTTTTGATTTAGTGTGTCCTGGGACGTACATATTTGCTTTAAATGAGTCTCCAGGAAAATTTATGGATCCCAACTAAAGCCATCTAACTCCTACCTTGTAACCTATCCTGTGTAATTCATTTCTAAGAAACTATTGAAATGTATTTACAGTTAGCTTGAAATGGTGAAGGAAGAAAAAGGAAAAATATCGGGACACATGGATATGATTTCACTGTGTGCATTTAGATTTTTGTGTGTCAGGGACGCAGGACTCATACCTATCAGCATCTGTATGTATGTATGTGTGTGTATATATATATATATATATATATATAAGAATTAGCGAAGTGTTAACTCCTAGATAACACCTGTTTCTTATAATATATTAGGTTATTTAAAGAAGGGTAACCTAACACAGAATATTTGGTACGAAAAAAGACAAGCCGATTAATACTATACAACATACAAGGAAGGAACTAATTTCCCGTCCTAATCTACAAAAGAGTCACTAGGTGTTTGAGGAACACGAAAAGCGTATCATGTGACTTTGAGACCTAGATTGAGACCTTTTGCAGTTGGAAATTTTAGGCATACCAGTTGGCCTGGGCCTAGCCTTTAGCCAATTAATTACACCCTAATATTAGGCTAAAAATTCAAGTCTCAGAAAGTCACACAATACACAAATATATATAGTATTCTCCTTTTCTGGTCGTGTAAAGCAAAATCTTTTAAATCTTGATATTTTTTAATGACAAATGGGATTATAATACTATGAAAACAAAGAAGTTTCAATTATTTAAAGAAAAATAGAAGATTGCTTGTGATTTAAAAAAAAACTAAAATAAATTTTTTTTAGTTATTGATATTCGTATTTCAAAGTTAGCTTTATATCACAAGTGCAGACCTTGCAAATCTGAAAAGTACTTTATCCTCCAAGTATTTTAAGAGTATTTCTCTAATAAAAACCTGATGTGTAGTTTTTGCTGTTCTGATATATAACACACAAACAAATGAGGTATGTTAAAAAGTATAGAGACTAAAACCATCCCTATCACTGTCACACATTAACAATGAATAAAACATTAATGTTCTTAAAAATAGTCCCTTTACATTCAACACACTTATTTCAATGAGTTATTCTTCTCTCTCTCTCTCTCTGTTGAAGCCGTCACTATCACTCATTGTTTTCGGGAGGTCCTCTGCGCAGCATCCAGTATCCGTGCAGAGCTGGTCAATGTATTTCTTTGCTGATGAAATATTCTCCCTCACAACACCTAGTATAAATGAAATTGAACAGTTTAACCATTCAGAAATAAAATCATTCTATGTATTTCTGTAGCAGAGATGATTTATCAATATACAGTTGGATATTTGATTTCATTAGTAATAATTAGTGATAAACCCTTTTTGATCCTTTTTATAATGATTGAAATTTTAAAGTTTTACTGATTCCACTATTTGTCCAAAAATGCACATAATGTTTACCTTATTCTTTTATAAGAATTTAAAATCACGCATGGAATTCTATCTCGGTGGAATTATTACTAAATTTTATTTGCCAAAGAAAATTCTAGATCAGCTACCAGAGTTGATTTTAGCCAAGGTTAAAAATGTGTCCATAATTTGACTACAAAATAAAATCTCTGAAAATTCCAGTCATTCATTAAATACTGTTAAGAGAAAAAAAATGCAGTAGCCATATCATGAGACTGTACACAAAACTTATTTTTAGAAATCCTCTTCCTCTCCAAAGTAGAAAAAAAAAAAAAAAAAAAAAAAAAAGCTCTGATGACTATTTCTGTAAACATTTTAGATTGCTTCTGACATACAAAGTGAGGTTTTACCTATTTAATAAGATAAATAAATAAAAGATAAAACCTACATGACTTGTGGGAATAATTATGATATATCTGACCGTTGTCCTCATTTTTATTGTGTAGTAACACAACGTTCAGGCCACTGTAACCTTGGGTTCTGTTTTAGGTGTTTTTTTATTTATTTATTATTTACAATTCACAATTTTGTCATAAGTCTAGTGGCATTTATGCTGCTTGGAGTGCCCTTGAGTGAGCAGTAGAGTTATGAAAAGATGAGGACAACAGTCCGATATATCATAATTATTCATATTAAGCCTCATCTCATAAATACACATAATGACTTGTGGGTTCCCATTATAATAGTAGTCCATGATGATATTGATGCTACAATTTAGGAAGAAATGAATGATTTTAATGAACATTTCATATTTATCTCTTATATTGAGAATTGTGGATAACCAAAAAAAAGAAACCATTCTACACAAATTACATCACAAAATTATCATTTGGTTACAAGTTGTACTGGAAATAGCTTTATTCTCTCAGTTAAAGTATTTTAAGTGTTTTCTAATAGAAATAAAGACAATGAATTTGGTGACTTTACACTTCCCAAAGCAACAAAACTGGAAGTATACCACCAGATGGAAAATAGGGTGTCCCATCACAGTATAATGGTTAGCCAGCTTGTCTTGCAGATCCATTGCTACTAAATAGCAAGTTTGATGCCCAATACTTGCAGATCCTCTTGTCACATTTTTTACCTGTGGTGAACAGGGTTAGGTAAATACCTACCACTTGATGTACTTTAATGTCATATCTAAACACACTTTTTTAGCAAAGTCTTATCTCTCTGCAGGGGGTGCAGTTGTTGGCATATTCTAGGTCCCACTGACAGGGCCCTTAACATTGTACAATGTTTTGTGTGTGTGTACATACACACATACATTTGCCTCCTGTTGTAACAGTGGTTCATAATGCTATTGATGCTTTTATTTAGGAAAGGGAGAATAATTTCATAGTTACATCTATTATATCAGGAATTTGGATAGTTAAAGTATGACACAGATCCCACAAAATTATCATTCAGTTGAAAATGTACATTGAAATTGTTTTATTCTCTAACATAGAGCATTTTAAGTGTATTCTAGTAAGAAATCTCTATGCTGTGCTGTTTTTGCTGGGTCAGTTATATACATGTATATATATATATATATATATAATATATATATATATATACAAACTTTTAGTAATGTATAGGCTTTATAATCTTTCTTTTGTCTTACCTGTGTTTTGAGATTTTAAAACTTGAGAATTTCTTTGATTCAGACTTGTTTTATTTGATGATAAAAGTCATCCTTATGGAGGTGAGTCCCTGGGTGTAATGGCTAATGAGCTGGACTTTGACATTGTAGCGAGTTCAGACTCCAGTTGTACTTACATTCACTTTTGGACTAATACACTATGGAAAAATATAAACCCTCGCACACCCACACCCCTCACTTATGCCATTAAACAGTAGTGCTACTGTTCTTCTATAAAGGTGGTATGCCATTAAAACCGTAGCGCTACTGTTCTTCTATAAAGGTGGCTATGCCATTAAACAGTAGCGCTACTGTTCTTCTATAAAGGTGGGCTATGCCATTAAACAGTAGCGCTACTGTTCTTCTATAAAGGTGGCTATGCCATTAAACAGTAGCGCTACTGTTCTTCTATAAAGGTGGCTATGCCATTAAACAGTAGTGCTACTGTTCTTCTATAAAGTGGGTATAAAGGTGGCTATGCCATTAAACAGTGCGCTACTGTTCTTTCTATAAAGGCGGCTATGCCATTAAACAAAGAAACCAAACCAAACATCCTTACATGGAAAGACGTGTACCATGTTTTCATGTTTTAACTTCTTACCTACCAATCACAAATATATTCTTTTGTGTATTGATGACAAAACTTGACAAAGGCAATTGCTGTACTTGTCTTGATGGAAACTACCATTATATTATTTATAACTTGTACCGTATTGTTGTTTCTGGTATAATGGTTAACATCATAGGAAATGGACACAGTGAACTAAGTTCAAATTTTGGAAGAGGTTGTTTGCATTTCACATAGCGTTGATACCCTTGGGAAATGTATACATCCAACTATTCTCCCTTCACCTATGGGAATATATGAGACGTGTTTTAAAATGTGATATGGTTAGTCAAAGTGTCTAAATTTATTTTATTTTTATTTTTTAAAAGCTTTTCTAAAGAAAGACTTGTTTAATGCAAAGAACCACAGATTTTTTATAAATGTTACATAATAGATTGGCAGAATCTATTATTGACAGGTAGTGTATTATTTAAAATGGTAGTAAGAAAAACTTGTTAGGTCATTTAAGTTTGATTGATGGGTGATGACCTCAGGGTCATTTGAGAATATAGCTTTGATTGGATTAAAAACTCATGATGAAATGACACCAAGAAGTTAGCTAGTAATGTTAGTCAGTGGTAAATCTCCAATGTTGAACAGTTGAGCCTTCCACCCTGTTTTAGTCACAGATTCCCTGTGGGGTCACCATGGGTAAAAGTAATTGTTGAGAAATAAAGAAATGTTATTGATTTCACTGATAATGACATGAAACCCAACAATGAAGCGGACAAAAGCAGGCAACTGGACACCCACGCATATTACTTATTAGATTTATCCAGTTGATAAACTATTGAAATCTTTTTATGTTTCTTATGTAATTTCATTAGTCTTTCTAATTTAAAATATTCTATTACATAAAAACATGAATACTTGTGCCCAAGGGGTGCATATTTTTGCTTATATATATATATATATATATATATATATATATATTTCTTTTTGGATTTGTTTTTGCCATCATTTGAAGCAAGCATCAGTTGAAGTGAAAGTAAATCTTCAGTTGTTAGCAGCACATGTGACCAAACTTACTAGGAGTTCTGTCTTTACAATAATTTTAAACTTAAAAATGATGTGCTGAGTAAATTAAACTACAGGATGTCATCCCATCGTAGTATAATGGTTAGCAAGCTAGCAGATCCATTATTACTAAATAGTGAGTTCGATCCTCACTGGATTGCTCATACTTGTGACAAATCCTACCTGTGTGTGTGTGTGTGTGTGTGGTGTATATATATATATATATATATACACACAATGATGCTAATAGCTTTTTGATTTAGTGAGTCCTGGGAAGAAGATATGTACTTGAAATGAATCCCTGGTAGAAATTTATGGGTCCCAACTAAAACCACCTAACTCCTACCTTGTAACCTATCCTGTGTAATTCATTTCTAATAAACTATTGAAATGTATTTACAGTTAGCTTGAAATGATGAGGGAAGAAAAACAAAACACTGGGACTCATGCATTCTTTTAGATTTTTGTGCATCAGGGACACAGGATGCGTACATATCAGCATCTATATATACATATTTCCAAAGTGTTTTGTCTTGATAAGCGGCTAATATGCTACTTTAAGACCAATGGTAACAAGCGTCTTTTAATTGTATAGTATATCATAACATGTATTTATGTGTGTGTTGTCCTTGTCTACTTTAAGAGAAAATAAAAACAGTAGGATGTAAATCTTTATGAAAGTCAACCAACAATGAAAGCTATCTTCTCATGAAGAAGAATAAAATTAGAATTGTGTCAGGGTCGTTTGTGTGTAGATGTTTTTTTGGTAGGGGGTGGGAAAGATGTATGTAAAAACAGGATGTAACTGCAGTTGAATAAAAAAAAATATAATTTAATTATGAAATGAGCAACTGCAACTCTAAAAAGGTGGGTGTCATTTAATATCTTGCTGCTGCTTCTTCCAAGATAAGCAAAGATGAATGAAAGAATTCTCCAACAAAAACAATTCTTTAGCTACATTCACATATCAAAAAGAATGAGATGATTGTAAATTTGTATTCATTTGTAGAATTAAGCTCTTACTTAACTCATACACAGATTATCTGTGATAAGATCATAAGAAAAAAACTAAGGTAAATGAATCATACAAGCCATTCTGAAAAATTTACAATGATAAAATTGAAATAGTTTAAGGAACATTCTGTTTATCATCTATACATATATAAAGGGCTGTTGGTGTGTATGTATGTCCAGATGAAATTATGAAAATACAACAATTAACAACAAAGTATATGTACACATTAAATATCACTGGTTCTTGCTTTTTGTGCAAAAATTATGAAGTTTTGATTTATATTCGAAGATATTTAAAAATCAAAATATACATTGAAATAGCATTGAAATTCTATTTAAAAATGCCCAGCATTTGTAAAATTCAAATGTAAGCAAATCAATACACCAGGGTTTCATACCCTCTACCCAGGCGACACTGGGTAACCACTCTTGTGTTGTATAAATCAACCCTTCATTCATGGTTGTGAAATCATTAGAAAGTAAGAAAATAATTTTTGAATTGGAGGGGGGGGATTTTCTCCCCTTCAAGATCAGGTCTTTAAAATTCAACCTACCTATACATGATTTAACTCTTTTCGCAGGCAGATAATATTTTTAATCTTTATAGATTGGGCAAATTATTTCCAGAAAATTTGCAAAATAGAGTGTATGTTCATACAAGTCAATTGTGTATATAAAAAAAAACCTAGGCATAATTTGATCAGCAATTGTGTATCATAGTACAATAGCATGAAAACAATAAAGAACTCCCTTTTTTGTTTTCGGAAAACAGTCTTTATATAATCCAATGGGGGTCTCCTATACTTTCCTTTTACCCGGCCCTCGAGTCGGGAGGTCCAGTGTGCTTTCGGCCCTGGACCAGTTAAGTAATTAAACAACGTTGATCCCAGGGGGCTATCCCCCAGGCAATACCTGCCCCCTTGATTTAAAGGGACAGGGCTGGGTTTATTGCCCAGTGCCTGAAGGTGCCCCCCTTGAGGGGGAATGCTGATGGGATCAATACATGTTTTTCACCTACCATCCCATGAGCTTCGGCTTGTGGGTGATCCCACATTAAAAAGACCTTGTGTCGCACCCACATATGTGGGAGGTGAGGTAAATAACTAGTGAGGTTTCGATATATATTAACAGCCAATAGGAAAATGTCTTACATTGAGCTATCACTGACAAAAATGTTTCTCTGCCTGTTGGTATCAAAAATGTTGCTCTGTCTTCAAAAGGTGTTAAGGTATTTGATTTAATCTTTGTGATAGAACACTAGAAAGTTAAAGCCCAAAAGTTTCAAACTCGTTACTTATTGGACTTTTCTTAAAAAATTTTTTTTTTAATCGGCTTATGTATCCAGGCACAAATAGATTTGATTATTGAAGTCTTTAAACGTTTAGTTTAAAACATGTAAGAAAAATGTTTTACGGTCCTGTCGGTGGGATTTAGAATATACTGACTGTATCCCCCCTGCAGAGGGATAATCCCCTTTTCAAAAAAAGGGAATTTAACTGGGTATGACACTAGATTATCCAATGGCAAGGCTCCATTTCTGGAGATCTGGGGAATGTGGAGTATTCCTTCATTGCCATTACTCCCAGATCCACTCTGCCCTAGACTGGTAGTACCTGTTGAGGTCCCATCTGTTTGAAAAATATCTATACTTGAAACCATACGAACACATGCAAATTATTTGTATTAGATAGGAATATAAAGAATGTAAAAAAAATAATAATAATAAAAGAACAACTACACAAATATGAATGTACAATGAATTTGATTCCCTAACTTCTAGGCATAAAATAACCCTAGATAGGTTGACATGCCATTAAAATCAATCAATAGCTATTTTACATGTGCCTGTTTCAAAGGTTTCTTAATTTTGATTTTGGAAACAACCTTCCTGATTGACCATTGTGTTGACTGGTTATCTCTTCTTTGCTTGCCAACTGTCAGTTTTATTTTTAGATAATATTTATATTAAGCAAAAAGATGTCTTCAGTTTTCTTAGTGGGGGTTAACCATTCAAGTGAACATCAATATAATGAGCAGCACCAAATTAGATTTCATAGATTTTCATTTCCTTTTTACTTTAGTTACAAAGGTTGTCTTGCAAGTAATGGCTTCTTATAACTATTAATAATGAGACATATGACATTATATACATGTATAAAGTAATTCTTTAACTAGCATATAGTACTATTCAAAATGTTCTTCACCCATGGCAGTTGTATGTCACCTTTTTGAACCCACTTGTCAAATCCACTTTGGGAAAAGGTCTTGGTTGTTGCCTATTGCCTTCTGCTGCACTTTCTTCAACATTTGGTTTTGTCGCCTTTCAACTTTTTCACCCATCTTTGCACATTACTCTTGTCAATTGTCACTTTACCATAAACATTTCTGAACTTTCTGTCGATGTCAGCAACAGTGCATCCTTCTTTGGCTAAGAACTCCATAACTTTTACAAGACCTGAAAATACTGTGTCAGTCATGAAAGAAACACACTCTCTCTTTGTTGGTGTAAATGCATTACATTTCAATGAAGTTTCAGAGAAAACAGGTATTACTATCAATGCAACCCTCATATCATCATCATATTATAATGGAGATTGTGTGTTGGTCTGTAACTGAAACTATATTACTATTCAAATCACAATTTCCTTTAGTTATTTATGTCACATTCTCCATGACTTTATTTTTTATTTAAACCTCAATTATTAATAAAATTGCTTTACATTATTAATACAGTTAACCATATCCACATACAAATAACATGCAATTGTATTTATATATACAACAAAATAGCGGTTTACAGTGTGAACGGAAAAGGCTAATTTGTATATTGATATTAAAAATTTGATTTTGATAAATATGTGCTTAGTATTATTGATTTCTAATTGTTTGGTTTTATCTTAATCAATACGAGCAAAAATCTCGCGGATGAATCTTAAAAGAAATCCATTAACAAGAAAGAATAACTGTAATTTTATTCTTTACTTCCTATTTTAACTAAATAATTAAATTAAGAGAAAAAAAAAGATGGGAGTGACAGAAGTGTAAGTTTCAGTTGTTCTATTTTTCGATTATACTCCTCCTGTTTTAAATCTTTTTATCTGCATTCTTATTTAGTTTCATTAGCCTTTCTAATTAATGATTTATTGCATCAAAACTTAGATACTTGCACTCGGAGGGTGCATATATTTGCTAGATCTAATATTGGCACATAAACTCGGAATCATTCAACATGTTTTATCCTTTTGTCTGAATTTTTGAGATGAAGGGTTGATGATTTGTATTTAGATTTTTCGGATTGTTGTCCTCATTTTTATTGTTAATGTTTCAGCTGATGTACCCTCTGGCCTTATTCAGGTATTTCTTGTCCAGTTAGACACATGGTACAATGCATATAAGGGTTGAGTTAATACACTTCTAAGTGACAATCATCTGTAGGTTGCAGGTTCAATCTTGACTACTTGTATTTTTCAAAATAATTCCAATGCACTAATTTAACAATTTTGAAATAATTTTTTATCACAAAAAGGTCGGAGGGTGTCGACATGGCGTAATGGCTAACGTGCTAGACTACAACATTAAATTCACTTTCAGCTATGAACCCCTTTATCCCCCCCCCCAGCTATGGGTTAAATAGTACCACTCCTGTTCTTCTACAAGAATGGCTTTGACATTAAATAACCCACAAAGGTTGATATGCTATTAAACAAAGAAACAAAACAAAAGGATCTATTTTTCTCTTCTGATCACTAAATATATAGTAATTTGCCACACACATTCAACATTGTGCGAGATATTAATGAGCTGTACTTATGACCTCTTATCCAAAGGTCAAACTCTGTTCTCAAATGATATATTTTAAAGTTGTCAAAAGATTCAGTCTCAAGTAAAGTCCTATTCTAAATAACTTATAGAGTTGCTATAAATGTGCAAACTGATGTGTTTATTATATTTAAATATGAAAATTGACTTGTTGACTTCCTTAAAGACATCTGAAGGGGAAAGAAGACATTGGAATTTATTTTGAAAGAGTTAAAGAAACTTGAGAAACAATGTGCCAAATGTTAAATTTCAGGATGAATATCATGTACATCTCAGAGGTTAGGGGTTGTTTGTTTTTAATTATTTTTTTTTAATAAACTTTATACAAAAGGATATATATTATTGTTTGTAATGACATTGATTGTACATGTCATATCCTGTCATTAGCTAAGACTAATAATTGATCATTTTCTTAGGAATGAAGGAGCTTGATAACTTATATATATATGTATTTACAAACACATTTTAGACCACTCTATACTCATCCTAATGTCCTGATAATGGTTTTATAATAAACTAAAACATTTTAACATCAACTTCACCATCTACAAATGAATTTATCTTTTGGAATACTTTTTTTTTCTTGCTTATATATATATATATATATATATATATATAACAATTTTAGTAATATATAGATTCTATATTTGCATATGTGTCATTCCAGGCAATTTCACCTAGGCTCTGTCTTGAAGGTCCTCAAATCTTTTTTTCCAAATTTCACCATTTGTTTGTAGCCACATGAAAAGTAAATCTTAAAATTGCAGCACAATAACATTAATTATTCTTATTTTATGATCATTTAAGATGTTAGGGAATATCCAAAAATTTCAGCTTTCTGGGTTTTCACCTATTTTGGGGGCTTACATTTTGAAATTGAGTCTCTTACAAACCTTGGTATAGTTGGGTTTGTTTTTTTGTTTTAAATCAGAACAAAGACAAAAATTTAAAAAAATAAATAAATAATAATAGAAAATAAAAATAAAATAGAACGCTCTGAATGCCAATTTTCAAAAGATTCAAAGTTTAAGAAGCTCTTGTTCCATAACCATATGTTTAAAACACTCTAATAATAATAATAGGCTTGGAGTTGACAAACAAACATTGAAAAGCCATTTGATTAGAAGTGTCTATCATCCCGGGGGGGGGGGGGGGAAATTGGAAGATGCTGAATATTCAAAACGATAGAAAACTTTATATATTCTTAAAGCACATCTAGAGGCGAGTAGATTTAAAAAAAATAAAAATATTCATATCCTAATCTTTGATTTGGGAACCCTGAAAATGGACCAATTCAGAAATTGCATTCATCACTCAACTTCAAAAAAAATTTTTTTAACTTATTTGCCTTGAACTGCTGATGTGTCAAATCTACATTAACAGTTATATCATTGACAAATGGGTCCTTGTATTTCTAGAACATATTTCTTAATTCGGGGGTGGTGGGTTACAATACAGGCTGGAATGGCCCATATACTAATTAAACCATGGAAATTTCACAGGTTCAGCTAGTTTAATTAAAATTATGGCTGAACCGAGCTTTTCCTGTTTCTCTCTTTCTCTCGCCTGAGAAGCTAAAATATCTAAAAAGAAAACAAGCCAGCCATAACAATGACAATTAACTCTACCACCAAGTTTATATATATATATATATATATATATATATATATATATAGTGTGTGTGTGTGTGTCCCACCTATTTCTTAAACTAGGTCAGTTTCATTTGGGTAATGTTTTTTTACAAAGCTGACATTCCATCTTATTTACTCTTACAATTAGATAGAGCAGAAGTTTTGTCAGAATATAAATGAACTGAATCAGTTTGGCTTGAAAATTATTTACAAAATCTCTGTATATAAATTTGAGATGATATTTGGAATATATAGTTCAACTTAAAGTATGACCTTCAAATATATACATCAATAATTAACATGTTTTTCTTTTTCTTCTCTTCACAACTGTTAACAGGAAATATACATACATTGTTTAGTTTTAGAATTTTTCTTATTTGGGTGGAGTAAACAAGCATTTCTTAATGATTTAACTCTGCCTCTCCTCTATTATTATTATTATTATTATTATTATTATTATTATTATTATTATTATATACTTATTGAGTAATCACCATTGGTTTAAACTGGATATTAAGTGACAATTTCTTCAATACTCCAGTGCTCTCCTTAGTATTCTGGCTGTTTTTAACATGACTGTCATTAGGGTGCTATCTAATCTCTCTATCTATCTCTCTCTATCTCTCTATCTATCTCTCTATCTATCTCTCTATCTATCTCTCTATCTATATCTCTCTATCTATCTCTCTATCTATCTCTCTATCTATCTCTCTATCTATCTCTCTCTCTATCTCTCTCTCTCTCTCTCTATCTCTCTCTCTCTCTATCTCTCTCTCTATCTCTCTCTCTCTCTCTCTCTATCTATCTATCTCTCTCTCTCTCTATATCTATCTCTCTCTCTATATATCTATCTATCTCTCTATATATCTATCTCTCTCTCTATATATCTATCTCTATCTCTCTATATCTATCTCTATCTATATCTCTCCTATTTATCTCTCTATATCTATCTCTATCTATATCTCTATCTCTATCTATATCTCTCCTATCTATCTCTATCTATCTCTCTCTTCCTTCTTCCCTGCCTTAGATTTCTAATTCTTCCAGCATTTTTCCTAGTCCTTTGGGACCATTCCAAGTGCTCCAACAACAGTGAGCTCAGCTATCATCATCATTTTTCCACAAATTTCAATTCTCTTGTGATATACCTGAACTACAAACAAAGTGTGAAACCTGTCAAAATCACCCGGCACTGTTAAACACTACATCATAGAATGTGGAGCTTTTGCTCTCATCACAAAATGCTTTTTTAGCACAAATAATGAGAAATCAATTTGAAAAAGTCACCATAGATGATATTCTGTCCTTTTTGAGAGAAACAAAATTATACCAGAAAATATAAACATAAACCTAATCAATACCATAATACAATCCCCAACAATGCTAACCTATCGTTAAAACCATTAATTACTATAAGTGTAAATATATATTTACCAACCCCTCCATATGAGCAGGATGTGACACAAGGTCAATTTCTTAATCTGAGTTTAACAGGTTTTAATTCAGTTTTCCTTCTCCTAAACTGGTTACCTAGCCAGGGTTAAAGAGCCTAGTCTGCCCTACTATAGTTGGAGGGGTAGTTGGATGCATACCTTTCCCAAGAGTATTAGCGCAAAATGCAAACCACCTGTCCAGGATTTTAACTCTGGTTTGACAAGTCATTTCCTGTGACTTTAACCTTTACATCACACACGCTTCCTATAAGTGTAAATATAGACACTATATATTATTCCCTACTTTCTGGGCATAAGATAACCCCAGATGAGTTGATGTGCCAATAAAATCCATCAACAAACCAACCAACCACCTTGTGAGATCTAGACGTTTGTCCAGTTTTTCACTATCATTTTTATTCTATAGTCTGTTGGAATAGCAAAGTTCACAATCTGAAGAAGAAAAAAAAGAAAAAAAAACTTAGTTTAAAATTAGTATTGGGTGATTCTTAGAGAATTTTGTTTATTCTTAAAGACATATTCTGGTTTGTTTATATACCATTGATTTGCATATCAAATCCTAGTTTTAAAAAAGTATTGTTATTTCTACTAAATTAATAAAGGGTGGGGGGTATTCCTAGCCATACTGAATACATTGATATTAGAGTAATGATTAAGAATTAGTTTTTCAGACCATTACTACTATAAGGTTCAATCATCCATTTTGACCCACATTTACTAATCTGTTTGATATTTTCTGTAAGTGTCACTGGTTTCTTTTGAGTCAATGATTTCTAATGATTTTTCAAGGCTGTCCCCCCCCCCCTTTACATAGAAGATTAGCACAACACAATTTGCCTACTCTCATTTCCCTTCGAATTTGAATATAAAGTAATATTTATATTCCAAATGTACAATATGATCCTAACATATAGAGAGGAAATTAAACATAAACCTTAATTGAATCTAAGAAAAGATTAATTTTAAAGTATTTATAAGAAAAGAAAAATAAATCTCTGAAGGGCTATAAACGTTCACAAAAAATGATTTTTTTCTCTCTCTTAATCTGGGTGTAACTCTCTCCACCTTTTTATGTTAATATATTGGTCAGTATAATGTTGGAAATAAATCCTAAGACAAAGGTGGGCTGTGACTGTATATAATTGTTGTAATGGTCATACACTTTTCACTCCCACTTGCTTTGCTTTTATGTTGGCATGCCTTAAATTCTAACATTTCTAAGCCTGTTGCATAAATAATAAAAGGACAAGATTGTTCTGTCCATTATAACTAATAGAATTTATATCTCATACTACTATATAACCTATATTGATGCCTACGGTAGGGGGATCGGAATACAGACAAAATTAAATCTGTTTAGTCAGACAGAAGGCCATGGGGAGTACCTAATGTGGTTCAAACTCACTTCAAACTGATCTGTGAGTTAAGTTTATGAATTGTGATATGGTTGATGCCCTAGGCAATACTGTCTTAACTATAGGCACCTAAAACATCAGTTTTATTTGGCACTACATATATAGATACTGAAGTCTGAGGAAATCTTTGGGTTTCTGCTGTAACAGTAATCCATGATATATTGATGTTTCTATTTAGGAAGGAGTGAAAGATTCCAATAACCATTTCATTGTTTTTTTCCATTATATTAAGAATTTAGATGGTTAAAAAATGTAGGTCTAGAAAATCTATAAAAAAAAGGGGCGGGGGTGTAATTTTAAATTTTTATAAAATTTTGTTGAACAGTGTATTGTTATACTTGTGTATTTGTGTCAACAATATTAAGTTTGGTTGGAGGACAACATAGATTCACTTTTTCATTTTTGTGGTTGTTCTGTGTCTGCAAATCTGGATAGACTGGTCGACTGCATAAATAACAATTCCTGCACATGCAACAGATAATTTCACTGATTTTGTTTACTTTACATAAAATGCAAGTATCATTTCCTTTCTTTAAAATGACCAACTGTGTCTCTTGAAAATCACTCAAGATTGTTTTAAAAGTTTAAGAACTTCAACTTTGCTTCTTGTTTTTAAATGTGCCACTTGTATGTGTCGGTGTGTCTCTCTGTATTTTGTGATGCTTTGATAAAACTTGAACTCTCTCCTACTGACACGAAAAGATAAGATTTTAATGAAACTGCACTTAGTTATATGGCTAACTTTATCTCTCTCTCTATCTTTTCAACACTCCCATCTCTGCATATCTAACAAGATAGCTCAAAATAATCAAAGTCTCATAAGTTCTGATGTGACTCTTCTAAAACTTGTGAAATAACTACCTCTTAGATTATACAAGTGATATATATTTATAATAAAGCTGAGTGAATCCCTTTTTGGTTCCTAAAGGTTTTTTTACTGTTTAGTTTAATGAAACAAATTTTATACAAAGTTATTCTTTAGTTCTAGGATTGAATTATGTTTGGAAAAAAAATCATTTTTATCCTTTTAATTAGCAGTAATTGGCAATTAAGTCAAAAACCAACCTGTCTCTTACTAACCATTGTTTCTATCACTTTCACCCCTGTATACATATCTTAATCACCCACCCTCTATATAAGGTTAGTATATCTACAGAGCAAATAGAAAGATAAGGAAAGTCAATAGTCAATAGACCCACCCTCTCTGTTACTTCTCTGAAGCTATTTAACTCTTTCCTACACTACAAATTGTCTTAAATTTAAAAACACAATTTTTTCTTAACTAAAGCTGATAATTAATTCAAACTTGTAATAAAACCATGATTTGTAATGATTTGGAATTAAAAAAAAAAAAAACTGTACTCATTAAAAAAAAAAAAAGCCCAAAAAATAATACTGTAAAAAGTGTCAGTGAACATAACAATCATAATATTTTTATTTGATAAACATTACAGGTTGTTTAGTGAGACTTTTTTACAATAACTTATGTTTTTAATATATATTTTTTTATTATATATTGATAATGTTAACATATGCTTCTTTAATACAAAACAATATAGAAAATCATCAGTTTATAACAAAATAAGTTGATTGGAATTTTTAAAATTATCATCTTCAGTTATTTGAATTTCTTGGAAAATAACTTCTGTCGCTTATAAATTCTGACAATAATGTTTTAATAATTTGATTTATTCTTTTAGTAAATAAATTGTCTTTTCTGTTAGAAAATCAGTCTGACATTAATGTTTGTTTATTTATTTATTTTTTTTTTTTAAAGAAAAATCATAGCTGACCCTATAGGGACCTCCAATTTACCGTACCAAATTTACCCCCCCCTCCTTATTTTAACACAATGAAACTTGCATAAAGGTTAATATTACATTTTTTAACCATTCAAAAGAAGAAACATTACAAAAACTCCTGATGATTTTTTTTTTAATTTCAGCCTACGGAAATAATGAAAATTATGAACAAAAACAATGTTTAAATCAATTGGTATTTAACGTAATCAAAAACAAGTTATGACTACCAGATTTTAAAAAAATTCTATGAAAAATCAACTAACAGTCAAATTTTCACAAAAACTTTGGTAATTACTTACCTTTTAAAGAAATTCTGTTTGAAATAGTTTTTTTTCTAAAATATATTAGGGGAAATATTTTTTACAAAGTTCATCCCCCTATTTTATAAAATTTGAAGAAAAAAATGAACCGATAAAAATGATTTTTTTCTTTTCTATGCAGGATTTTTTTTTAGTAAGTCATAATATTGAAATTTTTTAGCAGAGTTCTGTATTTCAAACATTATTTCATCAAAAGGTAAGTAATTACCGAAATTTTTGTGAAAATTTGACTGTTAGTTGATTTTTCATAGAATCTTTAAAAAAGCCGGTAGTCATAACTTGGTTTTGACTACGTTAAATTTCAATTGATGCAAAAATGTAAACATGTTTTTCATTCATAATTTTCATTATTTCTGTAAGATGAAAAATGTTTTAAAATCATCAGGAGTTTTTTTTATTTTTTTTATTTTTTTATTTTTTTAAATGTTTCTTTTGAATGGTCCCAAAATTTTGAAGACAATATTAATCTTTATTCAAGTTTCATTGTGTTAAATATGGGGTGAGGGGGTAAATTTGGTACGGCAGATTGGAGGTCCAGAGACCTCCATTCGACGTGTAAAATTTACCACCCTGTTATGTTTTAATTAATTTATTTTTGAAATAAGTTTTTTGTCAGAAATTTTATTAGAATTATTAATTTTTGTTGGTAGACCGCCTCCCCGCAATAATTTTAAAAAAATTGAAAAATAGGCTCTTTATTTTAAGAAATAACTATTATTACTATAAAGACAGATGTCTTAATATAAATCAGTTGAGTTATATGTCATATTGCCCACATATATAGCTTTTTCTAAAAATCTGCCTTGAGTCAAAAATTAAAATAAAAAAATATATATAAGAAAATAAAAAATATATAAAAAAATTTAAATTTAAAAAAAATATATCAGAAAAATCATTTTAAACAGTTTAGCTATTTATCTTATTTAATTTTTTTTTTTTTAATTTATAAACACACCGTTGGGTGAAATTCTAAATTTAGAAAAATTTTTAAAAAATACTTTAAATTGACGAAATAATATTGTTGTGATTTTTCCAACAATCTAATTTGAGCTCAATGGGTGACCCAACGGGTCATGTTTTTTCTAGTGTGGTGTGTGTGTGTGTGTGTGTATATATATATATACACACACACACACACACACACACACACAATCTCACAAGATGAACAAAAAGTGATAAGATAAATAGGAATATTTCTTTTATATTGTTTATTTTTCTCAACTAGTTTTGACCTTAGGTCATCGTCAGGAGAAAATTTCTTGTTAAAGAAATTGTTTTTTAGAAAGTGTAAAAAATTAAAAGAATTTTGTAAGTGTTTGACGAGCCACTATAATCCGGGCAAAGAAGTGTATTAGAAGTGGCAAGTCCATCTGTTCAGTGAAAAAAACTTCTTTGACTTGAATTTGTTTGAAATGTTCTTATATATTCTACTAAATTTACTGCTTGTTTTGTGCTGTTTTTGTCCACACTTTTTCCTCTATTCTCAACCACACGTGTGTGTGTGTGAGGAAAGTTTTCTTGGAAGTTGTGTGTATATCCACACACACACACACACACACATACATACATACATATATATATATATATATATATATATATATATATATATATATATATATATATATATAAAAATGTTACTTGACAGAAAGAAACCTAGCCATTTTGTTGACCTTAAGTACCAGACATTACGAATGTGACAATTACTAAATATAATTGCATTATCTCTAGTAATATAACACCAAAATACAATAAAGCATCGCTAAATAACTTTGACTAAATATTACTTGTCGCAGGTGTATTTTCTCTTTATTTTATCTTATATAATTACAAATTCTTGTTGGCTGAAGTAAAAATGAATTTTGGAATCTGGAGGGGGGGTGAGCAACAGTTTCTCTAGGTAGAAAACTACACAGCTTTCTGCTTTATTCAGTTGGTGAGATCTAGTTAAGAATGAATTTCGTTTTTTGCTTGCATCAAGTTAAAATAGCAATTCTCTGCTTAAGTTATAATTGATTCTTTCTCAAACTAGTGGATGTTTTAAGTGTTTCAATATATCTTTTTGTGTGTGAGGTGGATATACTGTGATTATTGGCCCAAAATAATCTTTGTATGTATTTAACAACCTCTAAACATGAGCAGGATGTGACACAAGGTCTATTTTTAAGCAGAGTTTAACAAGTTTGAATTCAGAGTTTTCTGTCTAGATTGGTTGCCTAACCAAGATTAAAGAACCCAGTCTGCTCTACTATTTACCCATAGCTTGAGGGAGAATAGTTGGGAGCCTACCTTTTCTATGTGAAATGCTACCAGCCTCATCCAGGATTTGAAAAGTAATCTTTGTAAGAAATAAATTTTCGATTACTTTCTGTGTATCTGTCTGTCTGATCGTAGTTAATTATTATAGCTATGTGTTTATGATATATTGAACACTTTAAACAGCCTGTTCAATACTTAGATGGGTGACCATTTAATCAACAGCAGGTACTGTAAGTAAACCAAATATCAAAATGACTTGATTCGGCATTAAATGACCCGAAAAGGGTTGATATGCTGTAAAAACAACCAACCAACATGGGATGGGGGGGGGATATAAGGTAGGCATTAGACAGCTTTAGTTGTTTCATCAAAAAAACTTTCCCATCCACTTTCTACAGTTCATAGATAAAAACCCTACAATTTATGAAGAAAGTTTAGTTGGGACCCATCAAATTTCCTAGGGACTCATTCAAATCAAATCCGTGCGTCCTAGGTTCCACTAAATTAAAAAGCATCACTGTACATACATATATACAAACATGAGAATTTTACTAATATATTGGTATTTAAGCTTGTGTATATGATTTCTTTAAAAAGATTTTTTTTATTTAAATCACAAGACAAACTTGTTTGATAAATGCTGTTGCATAAACCTTTTCTACTAAAAATTCCACCTCTTGTCTCCAGAGATGAATATTTGTTCATCTCGAGAGATGCTGTGAATGGCTTGTTGCCAATTGAAATCTTTCTATGATGAATGATTCTGATAAGTGAATCCTAATTGTTCAAATGTCTCTTGATTATTTAGTTGAATTCCTCAACTGGTCATTTAATCAATGAACAATCAGACCATTAAATGTTTTAACTGTTTGACTCATTCGAGAGGAAGGAAGCTCTCAGAAAGAAAGAAAAAAAAACTGTGTAGAGTTTACATTGATTAATGTGTTTGGTGGTTATTTATGAGATTTATATTCCTATATCCTAGGAAATTGTTGTTTGTAGATCATTGGAATAATGGTCCTTTGTCAGTGTTTTAAAAAGGATAAAAAAAAAGTAGGACTCATGGAAATTCCAATACTATTACAATACTACTCATTATGGTCAAATCGTGCTGAAACCACCGGTTCCTACTAGATCACTGAAGTTAAGCAGCAATGAGCCTGTTCAATACTTAATTGGGTGATGACTTAAGCAACATGTATTGAGTCCTTTGTTTATCAATGACTTGATTCAGCATTAAATGACCCGAAAAGGTTTGATATGCCATAAAACAAAACAACTACTATTGTACAATATTTATTCATATACAAAATAAATTGTAGGTGATTGGTGTAATAGTTACAGTCGTAGGAAATGGATATGGTGAGATGAGTTCAAATCCTAGATGGGGCTGTTTGCATTTCATATAACTCTAATACACCTGGGAAAGGTATGAATCCAACTATTCTCCCTCCAGATATGGGTAAATAGTAGGGCAGACTGGGCCATACTTGTGACTTTGTGTCAAAACCTACCCATAGGGTAAATAATTTCTTTCTCTTTCTCTCCTTGTGGAATACTCAAGGTTTCCTCCTGTTTTTTTTGTTGTTTTTTTTGTCATTTTTATTAATTTTTGTTTGTTTTTTTGTTTATTTCATTACTTCTCAAATTTCTTCACTTAGAGTTTAATTATTTGTAAATTTTCTCTTGCCATTCTTATAAATAAATTTAAAAAGCAATTACTCAGTTTGATGGATTATTATTTCTAAACTTAAAAAAAAATTGTTTGACTTAATGAACTACTTTATGAACTTGGGTTTTTAAACTTCATAATTCAATTTTTATTTTTGTATTTTGTTACAAAATGATGTTTTAATTAATTAAATATCTGTGTCAATCCATTTTCAAATTGTACTTGCCTGTTCTAGTTGTATAAAATGTAGGTTTTTTATGTTGTATTTTATAGATGTTTTACACTGTTTTTTTTTTTTTTTTTCTTTTTTTAATTTATTTATTAAAAAATTAAAAAAAAAAATTGAATAGATGAAAACCATCTGTGTTCCAATGGTATGCAATTATGTTCTTCCCTTTATTTTCTGAAATTCAGGGTTCAGTTTCCTATTCCAACACTTTCTACTTCACTTCAATTATTACTTATTTCCTGTCTCTTTTGTACTTGATTTTAGCTTGCCTTGAACCCACTCATCTCCAACTTAAAAACAATATTTTTAGATTTATCTATTTTTATCGTTTCCTAATACAATTTAATCCTTATCTATATTTAAATAATAAAAAAAATTATTTGGATTGTTTTCATGATGAATAATAATTTTATATATTGACTATCTTATATATTATATATATATATATATATATATAATTTACCAATCCCTCTGCATGAGTAGGATGTGACACAAGGTCACAATCTTAAGCGGTGTTTAACAGGTTTGAATTTAGAGATTTGCTTCTAGTAGTATTCCCAGTTGATTTTTTTATTTGAGGTTATTATTATTTAATCACATTAGTTATATAGAGCTTTGCATGATTCAAACAGTTCTGAACTCCATTTACAAATATCCCCAGTGGTTCAAAAGTTATGAGAATTTAAAGCCTCGAAATTGGGGGTACAAAAATGGACATGACTTTGATAAAAAAATGTCAAATCACAGACCAATTCAAAACGAGAAATCCAGTAATTTCTTCACCATTTCTTTATTTTTAGAACAATTTTGATAAAACTTGGCATTCTTATGTAAGATTATATGTTCTTTCTGATTCTGCACTTAAATTGTATGTATTTCTATGCTGTAACCCATTATTTAGAGAATAAGAGGTATGGATATCAGCGTTTTTTTTTGTTTTTTTTTCTAAGTTTACCACAAAATTATTCAACATTTTCATTTTAATACTGCATGTATACACATATATAGTATTAATTTAAATAAATAACACCACTTTGAACTTAAAAATACCTTTTTAAATATCTATGTTGTATTACATAAATAGAATACCACTTAACATAATTTTTTTTAACAAAGCCTGTCCAGCATGTCTGAACGGTTTTGCTTACATATTAATACTAATTTGTAAGTTTGTTCTTTCCAAAATTGAAAGTTAAAAAAAACAACAACAAAAAAAAAAAAACTGACATTAAAACATTATCAAAATTTCCCACATTATATATCAAAATAATTCTGAGAATGTCTTCTATTAATGATATAGTGATTTTTTTTTTTTTTTTTTTTTTTTCTTTATACTTTTTGAAGAAATCTGTCAACTTTGGTCGCTTATATTTTTGCTTCCATGGATCAGAAGGAAAAAAAAGAAATTCCTAGTTGTAGTTTAAGGTGTCTTCTAATTGAGTGTGCAATTTCAAGAATATTGTTTAAGATTGGCCATTTTGATTTTGAAAAACAAAGTAATGTTTAACATTTAGTCTCAAAAAAAAAATTCATATTTCAAATTTTCGGTTGTTTGAAGCAAAATGCTGTTTTAACTTGCTGTAAAAAATAATTCAATGGATAAAAACACATACACATTACATATTTAAAAGATTTTCTTTTCTTTCCAACCATATAAATATTTTTAAGATTGGACCAAAAATATGCGAGAAATTGCAAATTAAGCTGATTAGGGTGTGAATTTGTCAATGTCCAGCTAAACTGCTGTGAATGCTACTCCTAGACTTATTGCCTAACCAGGGTTAAAGAGCCCATTTGCCCTACTATTTACCCATAGCTGAAGGGAGAATAGTTGGATGGATACCTTTCCCAAGGGTATTAGTGCTATGTGAAATGCAAACAACCTTGTCCAAGATTTGAACTTGTCTAACCATGTCCATTTCCTACAACGATAACCATTACACCACGTGCCTCCACATTGACTGTTATAGGTTGAACTATTGTCTCATCAGTTTCCCATGCTCTTGTCTTGTAACTTCCAAATTAAATTTTTAAACTGGGTTTCAGGAAATATACCAGAAATGGTAGGGAAGTGGGATACATATTCGAAAATGACCTGGTCATTTACAGTAACAATCATCAACTATGGAATTACTGCACCCCTAGGCTTCCATAGAAAGTGATTGCAGAGGAATCTTTTTTTTACAAAATAGACACCTCCCCTAGAGCAGTTATAAGTATCTTGAGTACAGTCCTGACTACCACACTTTTAACCTGGACTACTGGGTACTCTACTACTGTATTGTTTCAGACAAGACTAAATTTCAAACATAAACAGAATTCAGGTTATAAATGATTAGAATAAAAAAGTTAGTTTTTCTTGATAAATACTGTAATCCATCTTTGACTCGAGAAGCTCTCATTATTCAGCATGTCCAACTTTTTTTATTTCTTTTGATAATTAAAAAATCTGATTGTTTATTAATTTGTCCTTTGTAGTTTATATATTTTTGTATTTTTTCTTCAACAATTATTAATGAAATGTTAAGTATTTTTTATTGGCTAAATTAACTAAAAGATCTGAATTAGTTTATAATTTTAATGGAATTTTTCCTATTCCTGTACATTTTTCTGTTCATGCCATTATTAGAGAACCTGGTCCACTCTGACCCGGGGTCGTCGTAGTACCTGTTAGGGTCCCATCTATGGGTTGAATAGAAAAATGTGTTTATAAAAAAAAAAATTGAGTATCCATTAAGAATGAATTTGTCAAAACTTTATCAGTATTAAATGACCCACTGAGGTTGATGTGCTGTAAAAACAAAGCAATTAGAGAACCTGGTTATTAATCGAAGTTGATAGGAAATTTATAGTACAATCTATTGACTATTAATCAAACATTGAGTTGGGGGGGGGGCAAAAGTTGTGTTTTTAGATTATATGCCTATAAAACAATAAGTAAACTGATTTATTTACACTCCAGAAAAATGGGGCTGCTATGTTGTATATTATCTCTTGTAATCTCTTAAGGATTGAGATTAGTTGACAAGTTATAACAGGTACTTGGTGTAATGGTTACACTCTAGGGGAAATGGACTTGGAGACACAAGTTCAAATCCTGGATGAGGCTGTTTGCACTTCATATAGCTCTAATACCCTTATGAAGGGTATGCATCCAACTATTCCCTCTCCAGCTTTGGGTAAGTAGTAGGGCAGACTGGGCTCTTTAACTTTGGTTAGGCAACCAGTCGAGGAGAAGGAAAACTCTGAATTAAAACCTGTTAAACTCAGCTTAAGAAATTGGCTTTGTTAGCAGACTGGGCTCTTTAACCTTAGTTAGGCAACAAGTCTAGAGAAGGAAAACTCTAAATTCAAACCTGTTAAACTCTCTTAAGAAATTGGCCTTGTGTCACCTCCTACTCATGCAGAGGGGTTGGTAAATATGTATAATAGGTACTACAATGATTTAGCTCAGTAACCATTCATTAATATATGCATGAAGGTGTGTATCTCTTAATGTCCTTATTTACTTTTATGTGTATATAAATGTATGTTTATTTCATAAACCCTTAATAAAGAAAGCTTCTGTTTTAAACAAATTGATTATATATTGGCTTTATAGATGATATTAACATTTCTGACTTTGCTACTCGTTTAAGATAGTATCCTTATCTTTGTACTTTAAAAAAAATTACCGGCCTGTTGTATTTTGTAATGTCTTTGGCAAGTGTATTTAATTATATCTCCCTCGGTTATAGTAACACATGGTAAGTTTAATAAGGTCCATACATGTATGCATAGACAAGACTAAAAATAACCTTGGTCCCGGAAACCAGTATCACAAGATCCAAGACTGCTTTGCTTGTTTTACTACATCCTGTCTGAGGACACAAACTCTACTTAGGGTGATGCCACATGGCTATATTAGTCCAAAGGGCTGTTATATTTTCAGATTTTGGTGGTGTAATGGTTAAATTGAATTTATTAAGAACATTTGTATTAATTTTACTAATGACCTTGGGAAAAAGCATGAACCCATTTCCCTGTGTGGGTAAAAGAGCAGGGTTAAATGAACTTTAAAAAAATGAGTGCTTCTCATATTGTAATTATTAGTAAGCTATGTTAGCAGACCATTACTAATGAGTTTAATTCTTACTGGGTGCCCTATACCATGTACCATAATTAAGTTAAACTTTGTAAATAACTATATTTGCAACATTTTGAGGTTCACATTTCAATGGGTGTACTTTTTCTATTTTTCTTCTATATAAAACTGTAATCTATTAATCAGTGATGGTGGGACCACTTGGTTAGGAGCAAGTATCTATTTACCCAGCCCTTCTGTCATGGGCAGGATGTGTCACAAGGTCAATTTTTAAGTGAAGTAAAGCTTGTTTGAATTCAGTTTTCTTTCTCTTAGACTGATTGCCTAATGAAGGTTTAAGAACCAAGACCTTGCTGGGGGAAGAAAAGATGGATTCATGCCTTTCTCAAGGCCATTGACACAAAGTGAAACATGAACAGGATTTGAACTTGGGTCACTGATACCATTTCCTGCAATAATAACTCCTAAAGATTAGTAATAAGTGAACTTATACAACAATCTCTTTTGAAAGGAATAAAAATGAATGTTGTTGGCTATAACTCACTTAGCAATGTGTAATGATTGTTGACAAAATAAGTAGTTGACGTTAATCTAATAAGTTTTTTGTTTCGTGTTCAAATGGACATAAATGAAAGTTATGTATATGTTACAATTTGTGTGGCCATTTTAGGGCTGTAGTTGAAGGCAGTTTTACAGTGGATATTCTTTCTGGCATAAAGTTTGATCCTTTCTTGAAGTAGAAAGATGTAGTATCAGTGTTGATCTGTTCTCAAAGTAGGAGTTGTATCAGTGTTGAAGTAGAAAGTTGTATAATCCTTGTCTGTTGATCTGTCCTCAAAGTAGAAAGATGTATTTGATATAATCCTTGTCTTCAAAGTAGAAGTTGTATCAGAGTTGATCCTGCCTGTCATTCATTTAAGCCGTCTTTAGAGCGAGTAATTTTAGGACAATTTATCAACGCCTTTAAATAGTAAATTAAATACATGTTTGGGCGTTTTTGATTGGCCAATTCAGCCACCGCTGTTTTGGAACAGTCTATAAATATAAGTTGTTCTTTAGTACACCTTTATACCTCAAAATAATCCAAAAGTGTATTTGATCAATCTCCAGAATTTTAGTAGAATGGAGTTTTACCCATAAAATAATGGCCTAAACTTGACAGAAATCTTATAACTTATCCATGTAGATGCTTTTTTTCCTCCACCAAAAAACAAACTTTTGTATTCCTTCAGCATAGAAATCTTTAAACTGAGGTTTTAGCCATTTGCTTACAGTGCTCTTTACTTCATCATCGCTTAACAACTTTGTTCCATGCAGAAATTCTTTGAGAGGAAATCAGACTGCAAAGAGGAAGACGTGGCAGCTGTTCCTAACCAAACTGACTGGGACAACTGGACTCTCCTCTTTGTGCTGTAGCATCAACATTTTGGGAACCCAATGACAACTGACTTTAGAAGGCAAGATCATCATGTATAATTTTGTGTGTTGTATCCACAGAAATTCCCAGTTGTTCAGAAATTTCCTCTATTCTAACTCTTCTGTCAGCCAAAATGAGTATATTAACTGAATCCACCATTTCAGGTGTATTCACCATTGTGGGTGTGCATTTTATCTTGAATTCTATTTCAATCTTCTTTAGATTATTTAGCCCATTTGTAAACTTTTTTTTTTTTTTTTTTTTACTTCTTTGTACACATTCTTTTGTGAATTTTGCATGGTTTGCACTTCTCAGCTACCAAAAGTTTGATGACAGACCTCTGTTCAAGCAGTCTGTTTGATTTGCCATTATTTTGAATAGCCTAAAAACAAATATTTCTATGAGATCAAAATAATTTTAGCTATAAACCAATTCTAAACAATGAAGAATTAATATTTTTGAAGAAAAAAAATTCGGGGGGGGGGGGGGTATATTGGTTAAAAAGTGAAATCAATTTCCACTGGGCACTATATATTTCTAGTCTTGTGCCAAACTTAGGAAGTGATAATTTTGTATTTTCACTTATGAGCCATTTGTATTTATTTGTCTTTGGAAACTTTCTTTTATAATGATTCAATTAACCTTTTTTTTTTTCTTGTTATTCAGGCTCCCAGAATAAAAGTCCGTGCCAAATATGATTTTGTAGGAAATGTAAGTATTTTTTTTTTATTTTTTATTTTTTTTCATCTTCAACACCTGAAATATTGTAGTGAGGGTTTGTATCAGTTTATCAAGTACTTAACAATATGATCTGTCTGTCTGTATTTTTTAAATTATTTTTAATCCTTTTTTTAAATTGCCATTTCCTATAGAAACTAATACTGTTATTGTGGTTAGAAATATGAGGTGGGAGTTGAGTGCTGTCTAATGATTTTTTTGAATGCTTAAGAAAAATTTTTTAATTCTTTTTTTTATTAAATTGCCAGTTTTTACTTGCCTCAGTGATTATATTAATCATTTGAATTTAATCACAAATTCTTTAAGAAACTTTTAAAAAATTAAGTGGGATCAGAATATGTTTAAGTATTTGTCTTAGTCTGGCACAAGACCACAAGTATGA
Source organism: Doryteuthis pealeii (assembly GCA_023376005.1). Lineage (NCBI taxonomy): Eukaryota > Metazoa > Mollusca > Cephalopoda > Myopsida > Loliginidae > Doryteuthis > Doryteuthis pealeii. The sequence continues at coordinate 90,495,516 of CM042141.1, forward strand.
GGCCACCCAATGAGAATAGAAACTCGCTACAATAGTGATAATCAGTAAAACTAATTTGTAAAGTACTATAAAATGGTGAGGTGTCTAGAAATGCTTGTATATATTGAGAGTATTTTGTCCAATAGACCTGGCTGGAGAGCCACCATCTACCTGTCTGTGAAAGAATTTAAGTCCAACCAAATTAAACACTAAAAATTGAAGCGGGCTATTAGAAAGGGTGAGTTTCAGTAACATCCAAAGTGGAGAAGTTCCAACATGTAGTTTATGTGGAAGAGTATGTCTCTCCAGGGCTGGCCTGATGAGTCATCTGAGAAAACACAAGGATACAGTGTCAAATGCTACTGGCACTCAAGTATGTTTACTATGTAGTAGGATCTTCCGTGGACTGAAGAGTCATCTTCGTGCTCGGATCCTATTGGGTGCTTGCAAATAATAAATTTAAAAAAAAAAAAAAAACTAGCCCATTGTCTTACTCATGCATGAGTTGACAGCCAAAATGTTGTCTTATTTAGTAACTAATAAAACTAACAAGTGAATGTTATTAATACAAAGCCACTAGTCATTCTTTAATAACTCTTGCTAAATAAAAGAATGTCAAGAGAAATTCCATCACAATATCTTTTCTTTTCTATATCTAACTTTTAGATATTCATTATATATTTGACATTCCTGTAATGTGTGAAATTCTCACACACTGTATTTCATATAATTTTCATTGTTTTCATCTTTTGTTTTTAAACATTTCACCAGATTATATAAATATATACAGAATAATAAAGCATTAGGTGGTTATTGTTAATCTTTGAGTATTTTTCATTTTAATTTCAGTTGCTTTTTTATTACAACTACCAACTATCATTCTACAGTCATTAGTAAACACAGACTAATGATGGTGAATTCGATTCTCACTGGGTGCCACATACTTCTGGTACTGTGCCACATCTAAGCTAATCTTAGTAAATAACTACAGTCACTGGTAAACAGGATGGATCAAAAAACACTTAAATTCACATACCCTTAAATTCACATACCCTTTTACTTTGGGAAGCATGGGAACCCCTGGTGTAATGGTTAACAAGCTAGTCTCACAAATCAATTACTAGTGTTGTGAGGTTGATCCTCACCTAGTGTTTTAAACTTGCAACCTTGTGCCAAAGCTGTCTTTTTTCCCTTTTTATATATATATATATATATATATATATATATATAGGGTACCTTGCATAATATCATAGTTATTAAACTAGGCTAGCAGACTATTAGTGTGTTCAATGTAAACTGAGTGCCCACAGTTCTAGCCTTGTGCCAAGCTAAGCTTAGTAAATAACTATTTTAAGAAGCATATCTTAATCTGATAGTTTCTGTAATCATTCAAACTACAAAAACAATTGACAAAAGATTGAATTTAACTGCAAAAACGTATCCCCCCCCAATTGTTTGATACACAATATTTGATATTACTGTATGGTTTACATACACTAGTAATATTAGTAGTAACATTATCTTGAATCTTTTAATAGATCAAGCATTGTCAACCATTATTTTTACTAGGATTTCAATCTGTGCTATTTATTCTTTACTTGTATTTCAATCCATACTATTTACTAATGGGTGTAGAATGACAGTCTGCTTTGGCTATGAAAAGAAATTGAAATAAAGATTAAAGGAAAACTAGTGATAAAATGAAATAATGTTTTTTCAATTTTATCAAATATAATAGTTTAATGAAATTTTTAAATAATATTAAAACACTAGCTTAAAAGCCTCCCTATCGAGTGGCAATTAAGCTAGTTATTTCCAAATTTATTTCCAAGTTCTAAAAATTATTGTACAAAAAAATTTGTCGTAAAAAAATCACAGAAACCTATCACAATGATTAAAACTTGGGAATACAAAATTTCAGGATTGTGGGTGTGAAATTGGACTGGAATAATTTTAATTTGCTGCTGCCTGATTCCAAAATGGTATATGCTGGGCTATGGCCTCTAGGTGTAAAGTTGAAAAGAAAAAGTGACACACTGACATTCTTATCATTAGAGATTATTATTTTAAATATTTAGTGTAACTAGGATATTTTATTTATTCTTTTAGAAAATGAAACTTTACAAGACAAAAATTGCTTATCTTCAATCAGGAAATTTTTGACCACACAATAACAGAAATAGTTATTATTACTTTACTCAGTTAAAACATAATATTAAGGATATAACAATAAAAGGTTAAAAAATACTATTGGGGTCTGATAAATATCCTGTAAAATGGCTCCAAGTGTGGCTGTTACATAACTGAACACATTTATTTATTTATTTATTTTTTTGTGACATTGGTGGCTGATGGAAAGCCTACATCATCAGAACTGATTTATATAAACAACATATTTAAATTTTTGTATTTGTCATTTTCATCATTACCCATGTGAAGTCTTGTTTTTTTTTTTTTTTGTTTTTTTTTAAGACTCTCCCTTCCCCTCCATTAATATCATTATTCAGTCAGCATGGATATCCATGACAATCTCTTGCCAACCTTCTCTATCATTCATTATCCCAGGGAGGTCCTCTGCGCAGTATCCAGTATCCGCGCAGAGCTGATCAATGTAGGTCCTTGCTGAGTGGCCCGCATTAGCATGTCCATGTGTTGGTTTCCACACGAGAAAGTAACTTATTAGTTTTTTATTGCACCTGATTACAAAAATACAAATTGAAGTGCCAAATTTGTTTTGGTGCAGTCTACTTATTTCATTGTTTATTTAAGTCTTAGTCACTCAACTTAATTGAGGCTGATGTCATTTGAAGGCCTTTTTACATGCACAGGTAAAAGTGACTATGCACACTTGTCTGTATTTTAATGAGGTAAATAATAGTGCTGAAAATAACACCTTTTGGCTACGAATAACAATAGGATACAAGTTAAATTGTCTGTACTGTCTTTTGTAGGAGGATAAATATAAGTTAAATGAGACTAATTTAATTTTAAAACCATGATTGTTCCAGATTTTAATTTGAGTCTCTTGAATCTTCTTTAAAATGCGTCTCTAATGAGATTTTGAAAGTAGAAATTTGAAAAACCGACAATACAAGGTGGCAGTGAAAAGTTCTCTGTCTGACCAAGATTTTTTTCTTTTCTTTTCTTTTTTTTTAAGTTAAAGAAACTTGAGAAATGATGTGTCAAGTGTGTTAAACTGTTGGAGAGGTAGCTCAGTCGGTAGAGTGTCAGCCTAGGAACCATAAAGTTCCTGGTTCAATCCAGGCCCTCACCACCTCAGCGTATGAGTCGCACAGGGATTTGTAAGGAACGGGTGGTATGTGTAGCACTCACTTCAGATGCAAGAACAATGTCGTTGGTCTATTGCTAGTGAAAGGGAGATAGACTCCCACGCTGTCTGGCTGATACTGACTTTAGGGCCACCCTGACAACTTAACCCTAATTGTATAGGGTCAGTTTAGATCAGTTTGTAAGGCATCTACCTTGAAATTATAAGGTTATTTTTGTAATGTTTTCTAAAACGTTTTCTTTTAAGAATACACAGTATTTTAAAACTTCATTTATAAACAAATCCTTAGTAATTGTAGTGAGCTAGACTAGCAGGAGGCCCTTATTAGTGAGTTCAGTTTTTACTGGGTGCTCTATACTTCTGACCTTGTGTCAAACTAATTCAACTAAATGATCATTTCTCCAGGGTGTAATGACTAATGTACTGGACTTCAACATCATAAAACAAGTTTGAACTACAGTCGCACTATTACTTTTACTTTCAACTAAAACCTATGAGAAAGATATGAACATCCTTATCCCTCAGCTAGGGCTTAAATAGTACCACTACTGTTCTTCTACAAGGATATCTATGCCATTAAATAACCCACAAAGGTTGATATACCATTAAATAGTATTACCAGCTCGTTTCGTAAAATCGTTGGACATAAACTATTTTTCACCTTAATTGGTTCAAATCGCAATTTGTCAGGTACTTCTGATCCCATCTTTAAAAATATTTATTAGTTTTTCAAAATCATAGTTCGACAATCTTTATCAATATTCTTGAAATTTTACACTGGAAGTACAAACAGGACTTTTTTTAAGTCTCCATGGAAGCAAAAATACAATAGAGCAAATTTGAAGGCGATTTCTTCAAAAAAATATAAGAAAAGCAAAAAAAAAAAAAAAAAAGGCACTATAGCAGTAATAGAAGACAGTCTCAGAATTATTTTCATATATAATGTGTGAAATAAAAATGATTGTATACCATCAGGGATTTTGCTCAAAGTTTTAATTTTGAAAAGAAAACCATCAAATTTACTTGATTTTCAAATGTAAACAATCTCTCATAATTCTGGCCTTATTGGTTTAAAAAAGTAATTACTAGCGTATTTCAGGTCCAATTTTTTTAGATATTTATATGGTTGGAAAGAAAATGAAACCATCTTTCTAAATATGTTATTTGTGTGTTTTTATCCATTGAATTATTTTATTTTACAGCGAGTTAAAACGGTATTTTGTCTTCAAACAGCTGAAAATGCGTTACAAAGCTGCACACGCAGGATGGGCTTTGTTAAATAAAATTATATAAAGAGTTATTCTATTTCTTGTATGTAATACAACATTGCAGGTATTTAAAAATGTATTTTTAAGTCCAAAGTGATGTTATTTATATAAATTAATACTATATATGTGTATATGTACTGTATTAAAATGAAAATGTTTAATAATCTTGTGGTAAACTTTTTAAAAATCTAAAAAAAACCTTGATATCCCTACTTCTTATTTCCCAAATAATGGGTTCTAGCATGGATACATAAAATTTAAGTGCAGAATCAGAAAGAACATACAATTTTACATAAGAATGCAAAATGTTATCAAAATTACTCCAAAAATAAAGAAATATTTGTACCCCAATTTCTGGGCTTTAAATTCTCATAACTTTTGAACCACTGGGGATATTTACATAATTCAAACAGTTTTGAACTCCATTTACAAAGCTCTATATAACTAATGTGATTAAATAACAATAACCTCAAAAAAAAAAAAACATCAACTTTGAATGCAACATTAAACAAAGAAACCAAACCATCAACTGTTGATGTTTTGAGATTAATATATTTTAGGTTTATCTTGAAATGTCTTTAAAACATAATGCAACCAAGTTGTTCTATTCTTCTAGAAACTTAAGTTATTTTAATTTTCATTTAGGTATTTACTTGGCAATCTTTTTCTATTTAAAGGTCACATTAAATTTTTCTAGTATATTTACAACAAACACTAAATTTTAAACTTTTAGTTAATAACTTGGTCCAAATCTAATTAATATATACAATTTAGGGGGAAGGGGACCCCCCTCCTCTTAAAAAAAAAAAATACTTTTAAGGATTTTTATTTTTTTAAATTTTTTTATCAAGAAAGCATTGGGATATCAGGTTTTAAAGTGGAGGTGTTCAATTTAAATTGGCCTTTCGACAAGGTTGTTGAAGACTACAGTTGATTTATAAGACCAAACGCCCCACCCTTAGTTTAGCATGAGATACCCAGTGAAGATTGAACCCCTGTTTTACAGCAAATTGCCATGATCTTTTCAGTTGTTGTTTTTATGTGTTTTTAAAAAAAAATGATTTTATTAGTTATATAAGTTTTAATGCCATGTGAGCAGGAGTTATGCAAATAGCTTTTCTTTTTTTTTTTTCATTCTCTCTCCCACACTTACATCAATTGTTTACATTCAGTTAACCATCTTCTAAACCAAAATGGTAGTTAGTAAAATGACACAAGTAATCTTAAAAACGTACCAAGCTTAGTAATAAAGTGAAGTCTGTAGAGTGGCCTATTGTTAGTATCGGCCAAACAGTGAGGGAGTCTATTTCCTTTTCCCTAGTGCTAGACCAGGGGGGATTGTTTTTGCATCTAAGGTGGAGTGCCACACCTACCATCTGCTCTCCACTTTACTGCACTGATAAAGAGCTGTGTTACTCATGCACTGAATTTGCAATGGCCAGTATTGAACCTGTAACCTTATGACTCCTAAGTAGATCCTCTACCAACTGAGGAGATAAACTGGCCTATTGAGATTAAGCTAATTTAACAAACTATTGTTAATGACTTCTATCCTTACTGGACCTTTCAATTGTGTCAGACTGTTGAACTTGGTAAGCATCTACAATTAATCTCAGATGAAACTAAACAAAATACGTATTTATCAACCCTTCTGCATGAGCAGGATGCAACACAGGGTCAGTTTCTTAAGCAGAGTTTAACAGGTTTGAATTCAGTTTTCCTTCTCCTTGACTGGTTACCTTTACCAAGGTTAAAGAGCCCAGTCTACCCTACTATTTACCCATAGTTGAATGCAAACTTTTCCCAAGGGTATTAACGCCATATGAAATGCCTCGTCCAGGATTTCTTTCAATGATAACCATTACACTCCCACTAAACAAGGTAGTCATAATTAGTCCAGGTTAAAAGCACTGTAAGGGTAACCCAAAGCCAAACTTTTTTAGACCTTATTTAACCAAAACTTTTCTCTTTTCCCAAAAAATGTCTTGACTCTTTGTCTACTAAATTTCCCTGGTTCCCTTTTGCAAAAGGATAAAGTACCATTCTCAGGATTGGTTAATGGACAAAACAAAAGATTTCAGGGGTGTTCATGAAGTGCTTATTCAATGTGAACAAGTGACACATTCAAGAGCCACTGCCAGCGATTTACAGTAGGATCACAGTGGTGAGAGATCTGCTGTGAGTGGTTTAAAGTGGGCAAAGAGTTAAAGTTTGTCTTCAGGTTACTCATACCTTGCTTTTAACCTGGACTTGTAAAGTTGTAGAGGTTTAGTTTTATGCTTGACCACTTAGTAGATGAACAGAAACAGAAAAGAAATTAATGATTTTAAGGTTGCTATCAGATATATATATATATATATATATATATATATATATATATATATTTTTTTTTTTTTTTTTTTTCAGAAAGAAAAACAAAAAGATATTCTATTTAAATTCTTTTTTTTTTATTTAAATTTTTTTTTTTTTGATTACAGGATGATGAAGATTTGCCTTCCGGAAAGGAGATATCTTGGAAGTTATTAGTAAGGATGAAAAGCATTGGTGGACAGCACAAATGAACATGGTCAAGTTGGACAGATTCCTGAACCTTATGTAGAGAAGGTAACTTAAACTTTTAAAAATTCTTAACACACACTCAAATACTTCCACATTCTCAATTCATTCTATTAAATATATAATTACAAATTTCATCTTCTGTCACAGCTCGAAATCATCTTGTATTAAAACAAATATTAAATTTGATTTAACAAAGACTAGAAAAGAAAGTGTTTAAGTATGGGTAAATTAGAATTTATATCATTTTGTAGGATACTGTAGATTGGTGAAATATTTGTGGGCTTGGTCAGTTCTACTATTAATCTTTCATCTAAATAGTTACAAATTATGGACAAAAATGTCTCCTTATCCTCAATTTTGAGGAGGTACTATGATTTTTTTTTTTTTTAATGGTCAGGCTTGATGTACAAGGGTAATTTTGTTCAAATCAAAATATTTTTAAAATTAAAGAAAATATCTTTTTTATATCTCTTGATTTTATTTTTCTGCTCTTTCTTTTTACATCTCCTTCTTTTTTTTTTTCTTTTTTTTTTTACCATCTCTTCTTTTTTTTTTTTCCATCTCCTTCTTTTTTTTTTATCATCTCCTTCTTTTTTTTTTACCATCTCCTTTTTTTTTACCATCTCTCTTTTTTTTACCATCTCCTTCTTTTTTTACCATCTCCTTCTTTTTTTTACCATCTCCTTTTCAATTGACAATTCTTGTTATTTTTTCCTCCCACTTTTGTTATCCCCCCACACTTCTTTTTATCTAATTCTTTTAAAAGTTTCAATTCTCACCTTTTTATTTTTTTAGTACGACCACACCAACCACAAAGGCTGAGCAATTCTCAAAACAAAGAATTTTCCAACCCTGCTGTTGCAAATACATTCAGTACTTCAGCATTCAACATCAAGGTAAGAGTGTAGAGTATTCCTTCATTCCAGGTCCAATCTGATTCAGAGTGGGAGTGACAGTTAAGGTCCATCTGTGTGCAACAAATTATTATTTAGTAAGAATAGTTACTTGAAAGCATACAATTCTATAAAATTATTAGTATTGCTAGGAATGCTTGAAACCATATAATTGTGTATAAATTATTAGTATTAATAGGAATACTTGAAACATATTGTGTGTGTATAAATTATTAGTATTAGATTAGGAATATTGAAACCATATTGTGTATATATATTATTAGTATTAGATAGGAATACTTGAAACCATATTGTGTATATATAAATTATTAGTATTAGTAGGAATACTTGAAAACATATTGTGTTATATAAATTAATTAGTATTATATAGGAATACTTGAAACCATATTGTGTATATATAAATTATTAGTATTATATAGGAATACTTGAACATATTGTGTATATTAAATTTAGTATTTATATAGGAATACTTGAAACCATATTGTGTATTATATAATTATTAGTATTATTAGGAATACTTGAAACCATATATTGTGTATAAATTATTAGTATTAGATAGGAATACTTGAAACCCATATAACTGTGAACAAACAAAAATGTCAAATAAAAAGGTGTTATTAGAAGTGGAACATTGAAAATATAAATCACTATAATTATAATGAAACATTTACAAATGAATCAAATTTCAGCATTAAATAACCCATAAGGTGTTGATATGCTGTTAAACCAAACCCGTCTAAATTGTAAAATTTTTGTTTACCTCAGTCTAAATTTATGAGAGATAACTATTAAATAGTTATGTTATAGTACTTCCTATTATAGTAATAAATTCTTCTAACAAGATGTTACTGCTTTCAACTATGTTTTGTTTGAACTTCTTATATATCTTGTCATTAATATTTTAACATTTTATTATAATGCTATCAGACCCAATTTCTCTCTTTCTCTTTCACACACAGACACATGTGCGCGCATAACATAATGTAATAGTCATTGTCATAATCCTGGATGATACTATTTGCATTTCACTTTACGCTAATTCCCTTGGAAAAAACATGAATCATTCTCATCTCATCAATGGGTAAAATAGTAGGGTAGACTGGGCTTTCTTGCCTTGTCAGGGCAACCATTATAGGAAAAGGGAAAATTCTGTATTCAAAATCTAATGAATGTTGTTCAGAAAATATGGTGTGTGCATGTAAAAAAAAAAAAAAAAAAAAAAAGCAGCGGTGTTTGTGTCTTGATTCCACACAAAATTATTGCCAAAATAACCACATCTTCCCACCTTAAATAGTTTGAGTGACCTGCTATTATTTATTGACATAGGTAGCAATTTTTTTATTTTTTTAAATGAGGTTAGCAATTTGCATATTTTGCTTTTATAAACCACTTTTATTGAAATGAATAACTGGTTTATTTCAACCTTTTAACACCCTTTTATTCATTTTTTTTTCTTAAGCAATTTTGTTGATAGATGTTATAATTATTCTCAGCTGTAATTGTACTATAAAAGTTGACCTTACAAATCGGCAATATTAGCCTTATTGTAAATTAATCCAAAACACGCATACATATATATATATATATATATATATATATATATATCCTGCTTGACAAAACAAAATTTTAAGGGAGAGTCCTTGTGGCATAATGGCTAATGTGCTGGACTACAACCTCGTAGTAAGCAAGTTCAAAGTCCAGTCTCGTGATTACGCTCAATTTTGGACTAATGCCCTTCGGAAAAGTATGAACCCTCTTATGAGTTCCACTACTGTTCTTCTACAAGGATGGCTTTAGCATTAGATAACCATGAAGGTTGAAATGCCATTTTAAAAAAAGAAACCAACTAGTCTTCAATTTTTTTCCATTCAAGTTTTTGTTTTGTTATTGTAAGGTTATGCATGGGATTAATTCACCAAATTTTAAAATGGAGCCAAATATTTCTCTGAATTTTTAGATGAGGCTTGATAATTTGGACTATTGTTCCTCATCTGAGAAGGCTGGAGGTCACATCACCTGAAACACTGTGCAGATAGCAGTAAAGATGAGGACAATAGTCCGAATAATACAAAGGAACCTAATAATTTATCTTGGAATGTTATTTATAATTAAAAATTTTGTAATTATTATACATGTATTCCATAGAATTTCCATAGGCAACAGCTAGTGTGTGTGTGTGTGTATGTATGTATGTATGTATATATATATATATATGTGTGTGTGGTGTATATATATTATATTATATATATATATATATATGGTAGTAAAATGAAGAATTTAATCCCACCGTATATGGAGAAAATGTAGAACAAACACGAGATGTTACAATAAACATTTGGTTTATAAACCAAAATGTTCAAACATTGACACAACAACTAATAAATTTCCATCCATTGTAATCCTGTGTTTGTTCTACATTTTCTCCACACACACACACACACACACACATATGTTAGTAATTTTTTTATTTTGATTTTTTTTTTTTTTGTCATTTAGTGAATTTTTCTGGTAACCTAGAAATAACTTTTTTTTTTTTTTTTTTTTTTTTTTCTTAAGTGGATAATTGCATTTCACTTATCTTTTATGTATTTAAATTTGTCATCTCACTACATTCATTTTGTTTTCAGATTGACAATGATTGGTTTGGTTATGTTTTCCTACTTTTAGAATTCTTTTTTTCCCCCCAGGTGAAGCTTCCAGCAAAAGCCAGGGTAAAACAACAGAGGATACCCAATATTTATGATAAGACACAACTTAGGCTGGAGGTATTATGCTTAACTCTTAATTCTTTTAAACATTTACATTTTTATTAAAGGTTCAAGTGGAATTTTAACTTTGTACCTTTAAAATAATCTTTTTTTTTGTCTATATACTGGATAGGGTGACACTATAATAAAAAGATATTTTTTCATTGTCTCATATCTTGAGATGAGTCTTGATACTTTGTAAGCAATGAGACAAACTTGCTTGAGATTTCAGACTGTAATTGATGTTTCTTCCAGTGGTTATTCTGTATAATTCTAATGTTAAGTCTGGGGGAACCCGCTTGAGATCCCAGCATCTGTATAGGAATGTGAGGTGGTATGTCATTAGTGCCAGTTTTTGATTAAGCTTTTCTAAAACTTTCCATTGTTGGATTATATCTAGTTTGTACCAATTAGATATTATTTGTCTGAATTTTTGAGATGATAATTTGAGAAGTCTACACCAGTGGATTGAATAAAGGGTCATTATTACACATGAATGCTCCCGAGTTCAATGAGAAACACTGAAAAAGGCTGGAGATAAAAGATGAGGACAGCAGCCCGAAAAATCCAAATGTTCTTTATTGTTCTTAGCCGGAGGTCACATGCCACACTGGGACCATACAAAATTTGGGGGGATCCAGGCAAGCAAAAAAATATTTAATTATAAAATACAATACAAATAGAATTTTAAACTTTGAATGGCTATGGGTTCACCAGAGTAAAAGGGTCTGTAGGTTAAAAAAAAAAAAAAATTTTTTTTTTTGTTCTTTTAAATATTTTGATATTACTGCTAAATATTTATTCATTGCTGCTATCTAGTGCTTCAAAGCTTAAGCTAAATGGTATTTACTTACCCCTTTTTTTTTTTTTTTTTTTTTTTTTTTTTTCTTTTTCAACTTTGCCTGTTTCTTCTCTCAAACTTACATACCTACGTACTTTGAAATGGGAGAGTCCCTGTGGTGTAGTGGGTAACATACTGGACTGCGATATTATAATAAGCGAGTTGAACTCCAGTGTGCTATTATATTCACTTTTAGACTAATACCTTTGAAAAGGTGTAAACCCGCATCCCTCGGCTATGGGTTAAATAGTACCACTATAGTTATTTCTACAAGAATGACTTGGGCATTAAATAATCCACAAAGGTTAATATGCCATTAAACAAAGAACCAAACCTACTTTAATACAGTTATTTTTTCTAATTTTTAATACACATGAAATTAATGAAATTATTTTTACCAGTTTATAAACCAAATCAAACAAAAAATATTTCCCTACAGACTATTTGCTTACAAATCACATATATATATAATATATATATATATATATATATATATATATATACAACAAAAAAAAATTTGGTATTAAATATCCCCAAAAAGGTTGATATGCATTGAAAAAAATAACCAACCAACCAAAATTGTCTACTAACTTTTTATCTGGCACTCTAACAATTCATTTAATAACATAAATATTTACCTACAAACTATTTGCTTAAAATTATATATTCAAAAACAAGATTTAGCATTAATAAACCACAGAGTTGATATGCCATTAAACAATGACCAAACAATATACCTACCTATGTTTGGGATTTGGATATGTCTACATTGGGTGCAGTGTAATAGCTAGGTCCTTTCACCCGTGTCACATGCTTATAGGTGAACTGGATTATGAATCCATTCTTCGTATATACCATGTGATGAATTTACCTACCACATCTGTCCCTGCACTTCTCTTCACTGTGCGCTTTTGCTTTTGCTGATTTTTTGCTTTGCTGAAATACTGCAGCAGCAGCAGCAGTATTTACTATTGTAACTTAACATGCCTTTTTTCTTCTTTTTTCCTTAATTCCATAAAATTTAACCTACTTAAAAAGCAAATGCTACATGAATTCAATACCAAGTTAAGATGTGGAATGCATTGACAGCTTATAAAATCAATACTTATTAACAAATCTTCAAGATTTTCTCTTGGTTAAATTAATCCTTATATATGAATTTAACATTTTTAGAAAAAAACAAATAATGTTAATAGTTTGCTGCAGAATTGTTTCGAACCTTTTTAATAGAGCGGTCTTCATCAAGAGCAACATATGAAGGAAAGACGGAATAAATAACCGTTAGAAGGAGGGGTCCGTCTTTCCTTCATATGTTGCTCTTGATGAAGGCCGCTCTTAAAAAGGTCGAAACAGATTCTGTCAGCAAACTATTAACATCATTTGTTTTTTCTAAAATGTTAAATTCATACTGTTGGATTAACTTCCATTTACTTCATATATATATATATATATTATATATATATATATATATATATATATATATATATATGGGCCGGTTTTAGCTCAGTTGATAGAGCACCTGCCTAGGAATTGCAAGGTTCCTAGTTGATACCGTCCCGACAACTCGGCATAAGTGTAGCACGATTGGGTAATCTGATCTGTGCGGTAAAGTGGGAAGCTGACGGTAGGTGTGATGCTCCAACTCAACAAAATACCAATCTTCCTGTCTAGAACTGGCGAAAAGAGGATAGACTCCTCATTGTCCAACTGCTACCGACATTAGGCCACTTGGCAACTACTTATATATATATAATGACGAGCTGAAAGAATTGAAAATGTTTTGTTCTAAGAATTCCAAAGGAAACTCTTTGAAACAAACTTTCAACCTGTTTTGATTTTTAAGATTTTAATGTTAATAAAAGGTATGCAATCCATCATTTGAAGAAAGTCATGTCACAAAAGTAATTTCTTTTAAAAAAAGAAAAGAAAGTTTTTTGATAGTTTTTAAATGTATAAAATATTCTTTTCAGTAGTTTACCTGTTTGATTATTTAAATATATTGTATTTTTGTACAGCTCTGTACCAAAAATTAAAGTAATAGAATGAATTCTGGCTTTCGTCCATGTTATTGTAGCATGTATATTTTCAATTTTGAAATTACCATTATTTTATACAAATATCCACTCAAACCCTGTTCTTAGTTTGATAATGTTACTCTTTCATTGTGGATCCAAATTTATTTATTTAAAAATTTTTTATTTTTACTCTGGTGAACAATTCTAACTTGTTGGTATTCATTGACTTCTTTACTTATTTATTAATTTTTAAAAATTTTTTTTTGTAAAAAAAATTTTTTTATTTTTATTTTAAACTGGTCACTTTATTGAAATGCTAATTAAATTCAAACATGATTTTGGTACGCAGCTCTTATGTATGTGTGTATATTGTATAATATTTTAAATATAATTCTATGTACATGATATATTTTGTATGTATAAAATATTTTTATATGATGTATTTATATTATTTGTATTTACTAATTAATCCAGGAAATTTTTATGAGTTCAGCTAATTGTTTGGAATTTTACAAAGTTTATTTAATCTGCCACGACACCCACATGTTAAGTTGTTTATTTTGAAGGTAGCATTATACATTTAGTACAATAAGATTTTTTGTAAATGTTTTATTTTTCACTTCTTATTCTGCTTTAGAGATACATCACTTTTCTTTTTCTTTCTTTTTTAATATATGCCAAAAGCTCATTTGTTTCATTTATCTTTTCAGGTTGGAGATATTGTGACAGTAACAAAAATAAATCCAAATGGACAATGGGAAGGAGAAGTAAATGGAAAAACCGGAATTTCCCCATTCACTCATGTAGAATTCATAGACTTGATAATAACAGGTGAAGGAGATATTGAAACAATACAAACAAAGTATAGGCAACAAGATAGACTTTAAGGATCTCCTCCTGATGAATGATGGGATATGTATATAGCAGGATTGGTTCAGAGGGAGACTCTGCAGTTATTATTTTTTTTTTTTTTTTTTTTTTTTCTCGACCAACTGACTTCACACACAATTGCTGCTACTGCTGCTGCAAGGAGGCAATAGATGCAAGCTGACTGGACTTTTGGCCCTCCACCATTTTTTCCTTCCTTCCTTCTCTTTGCCTCTTCCAGATGACATTTGGGATTTGAGGAAAAAGTTGTTTTTTTTTTTGTTTTGTTTTTTTTTTTTTTTATACTTAAAATGAAAAAAAGAAAAAAAGAAAAAGAATTTTCATTACTAATGAAAAGTTCTTGATTGCTACATCCCCACTAAACAAATGTAGTGTTGTTTTGTTATCCCTTTTCTAAGTTAAGATTTTTCTTTTTTCCTTTTTTTTTTTTTTTTTCTCTTTTCATGTGCACACATTTCTTCCAATTTCCATTTGAACTTTTTTATGAAAACAGGATTTTATTTCTCTGGCTAATCAAAAGCAATTGAACTTCTTTCCCTCTTTTTGATTGAGTAAAGTTTCTACCACATATTGTGGTGGTGGTGGTGTGGTGGTGATTATTTGTTAGGGGGTCCATATAGAATTTCAACTTTGACATCTCTGCTCCTCATTCACATAATAATATATAATTATATATATTATATATATATATATATATTATATTATATATATATATAGTGTAGTTTGCTATATTTATAAGTAAAGAGTTCCCTCAATATCATTGATAGAACATGTATATCTAAGTTAGGGTACCGCAAAGGAAGTCAACAGTTCTTTAAACCAAGTTGTTGGAAATTGCATAGGTGAGAAACTTCTTCTTGTCTTGTGGCATCATTCACCCTGAGGTGTGTTGAGTTAGCTTAATCCATTAAAGTCCAAGCCAAAGTGTATGATGGAAATAGGAAATACCCAAGTGGTCTCCAAAATGCCAAATGCAGGTACTCTTGATTACCCCCCAATTATCCAGCAGACACAAAGGACCTTGCGAGCTAGAGTTGTCTGCACTGAGAATCTGTCAGTTACAAACGCCTATGACTTCATGTCTTTCACTATCCTAACTTATATATGTATGAAGTGTCTCTGTATGTGTGTGTATATATGCAGGGATGCTGATAGCTTTTTAATTAAGTGCGTCCTGGGATGCATGTATTTGATTTGATTTGAGTCCTGGGAAACTTGATGGTCCCAACTAAAGTTTTAAATAAATTGTAGAGTTTTTATCTATGAACAACTAAAGCCGTTTAACCCTACCTTGTATCCCATAGCGTGTAATTCCATTTCAAGAAATTATTGAAGTTGTATTATCGTTAGCTGGAATGGTGGGGGAAGAAAAAATAAACACTGGGACGCATGGAATAAAATTTTTCTGCATCCTTTTAGATTTTTATGTGTCAGTGACGCAGGACGCGTACCTATCAGTATCTGTGTGTGTGTGTTGTGTGTGTGTGTGTGTGTGTGTGCATATATATATATATATATATATATTATATATATATATATTATATACACACTTGCGTTTCAAATTATTAAAGAAGTGATACTTTTCCTCCTATCACAAGCTACTGATTGGAATTTAACGAAACTATCAGAGAATAAGGACTGTATATACACCTATTCCATAAAATTGTATTTTCTAAGCAAAGGAACAGAAGTTATATTCATTTACCTAATTTACTTAAATTATTCATGTGTCAAATTATTAGCGAGGGTAATAAAAACCCAGTAAAAAGAAAATAATACTTTTTTGTTTCATTTATAGATTTTTATGGATACATACAGTAACTAAGATGAAATTAAATTGAAATAAAAAAAAAGGTTAAAAAATTCAAAATGATAGTGAAGTTTAGTTAATGAGATATGTGATCCTTTTATAAAAATGACTTAGAAAGACGATGGTCCCATCGAACATGTCATTTCTGGATCTCTCTGATGTAAATTCACGTGATACGTCGACTATTTTCTGCCACAAGTCATCTTTACTTCTAAATTGGTGTCCATTCTCATAAACACATCACTTCAGAATGCTCCAAAGTTTTCAATTGGGTTTAAAGTCTGGAGAATTGGCCGGCCAGTTCATCTTCCGAGGTCACAAGAAGCTAATTTTTGCAGGTACTCCGTAGTTTTATTGTACTGAATGCGAAGGAACATTATCTTGCATAAATATGATGGTTCTCCTGGAGGTGATTCTCTGCCTTTTTAGCAAGATTCCAGTGCTCTTTGAGGAAGGCTATATAAGCATCTACGGTTATTTTTTGTACCGTTAAGCACTCTCCATGGGCAACCATGATACCTCAATAATACCAGCCCAAATCATAAATACCATCCTCTCCTTGTTGGCGTCTAAAGCGGTGATGAGGATCTTATCCATTTACGACCCACCTTTGCTCTAGCCATCGCCGCATCAAATGTTGCACGAGTTTCATCTGTGAACAGTACTTTCAGAATTCAACTTCATGTTCTTCCTTTGCCCATTTCAAACGTATTTTGTATGTGTATTTTTGTCAATCGAGGCTTTGAATGGGTTTCTCACGATGCCCCGACCTTTTTCAGAAGACGACAGCGAGTACTTTCTGGGCACTGTTGCTTCTCCAATGCTCTGAGAGTGCTCCTCTCGTCAGGGCCTGGGTTATTTACAGCTTCACGTTTCATTCGTGACAAGAACGTCGGGAAACACCCTCGAGTGACCCTTATCGGTCCTCTTACGTAACTTCGTAGGAGCTGCAACAAATCCTTTCACTGTTTGGTGATATCTTCCAATTATTTTGGATATTTCTAATGTAGACTTGCCTTTGGAAAGTTCAGATGTTATATCTTTCTCAGAAGGGATCAAGTCACATTTGCGACCATAATTGCACGAGTATAATGACACTTGTTTAATGTCTGGGACACTTCTATATCGTTGTTGATATTGCAAATGGCAGTTTGTTTCCTGTGCGCACAACAATACGTTTTTATACGGCCTGCGTATACACCTACTTCCATTATACTGTGAACATTTCGTTAAATTCCAATTGGTATTTTTTGTACAAATTGAAAAAATGTTAATCTCGTTAATAATTTGAAGCATGTGTTTTTGTGTGTGTGTATGTATATATATATATATATATATATATACTAGTAAATGACAACTTAATAAACTTCATTTGCTTGATATGCAGGAAAGAAAGTTATTCTGGTCATTCTTTTAAAATTCTTGTGCTCTAATGCCAACCCTTTCTTCTTCTTCTTCTTCTTTTTTATATCATGTGAAAGGAAGGAAAAACAAAAAAAAGTTATTATTTCTAGCATGATGATACAACATTTATTCCTTTCCAACATAGCAGTCTGCACCTCTTTTCTTCAAAAAGGAACAAACAAACAAAAAAACAATCCATATTGGTGCTTGTTTGGTTTACGAGATGAAAATCTGATGTTGCCAAGTTGATGTAAAGGGGGGAACTGAACAAACCAAATGATTTCTGATTCTTTTGTTTATGATTCCACTGCTGTGGGAGGATCTTCCCAGCCCCACCCCTCCTTCCATTTTCTTTTTAATACAACATTCTCATATACTGGATTGATTTACCAAGTACCACAATCATGATGTTATGTAATAATAGTCTACATTTTAGTTATAATAATTTGTGTTAAAAGTATCAACGTATTCATTTGTTTGTTTTTGGTGACAAAATCATTTTAAATAAATTGGTTGGGACGGGGGGTCTTAAATTAATAATTTAAATTGGAGGTGGCTGTTAAGTTTGTAGGAGAAATGATTATTGCTGACAAGTTTGTCATAGTTTTACAAATTTACAGCTGACTATTGTCCTGGGGTGCAACTTTGGTTTGATGGTGTGTGAAAAGGTTTTTATAAATAAAACTAACGCAGAAATAACCCACTTCTTTTTTTTTTTCTAATGGCCAACATAAACTTTTTTTTATAAAGATGAAATTACACATTCACCACACACACATCCATCCACTTCTGAAGAGAATACTATTTTTAAATTTTATATCTCCATATGTGATTTTAGCTTTTTAATATGGCTGTTAAATTGTACTTTGTATCAATTTTTTGCAGTGTTTTTTTTTTCTAAAGAAAGAAAAAACAATTTTATTTAGCTTTTTTTTTTCTCTCACTCATATTAGGAATATAAAAGTTACAAATTCAAATTTGATTCATTATTTTGCATAAAAAACTAACAAGAAATGTGATTGACTTTTTGAATTGTAAATTGTAGATTCATTTAAAATTTCAAATAACTAATCACATTTTTTGGAGTTGGTATAAAATTGTTGGAAAATTTGATGGATGATGTTAAAAAATTAAAAAACTTTGATAAAAACTCCCAAAACCATCCACTTGATTCCGTTCATGGCAATTTTATTAAACAAACAAAAAAAAGAAAGAAATTTGGTGGACTTCTATGTTAACATTTAGAAAGAAAAGAAATACACAACTTGATGTGGTAACATAATATCAGTTACTTTCACTATAAATAAAACTTATATATTGCCAAAAATTCCTTCCACAATCCTTATATATATATTTATATATATATATATATATATATATATATATATTTATTCTTAACATCTGCCTAATTATTTTTATGTTTTAAAAATCAATTTTTCAATTCTTTTTTTTTTTTTTTTTTTTTTTTTTTTTGTAGATAATTTTAGAGTAATTTGAATCTGTCACTTAATATTATTATTTTTTTTGTTATAAACTTTATTTATTTATTTTTTTTTATTATTTTGTGGATCATCATAAATTTTCCTTTTTTAATCTTTGTAATCATTGCTTTTAATTAGCTTCTCATCAACCAATTTCTGAGGTTGGATATATTTTCATTCTAATTTTAAATCCCAGTTATTTTACAAATTATAAATGTGCTGAGCATTGGATACAGTTTATTAAGCTAAAGAAAACCACACACCACACACCACCAAGAAGTGGTTATTTGCTTTGTAAAATTTTGAATTTTTTTTTTTTTTTTTTGTCAATGATGTAAAAGCATAAACTGATTATATATATATATTATATTTTTGTTGTCTCCAATCTGATTGAAGCATTAATATCCATTAAATAAAAGAATTAATAAAGCATCTCGTTCAGAAACAGTTTCTATTTGTTGATGAATTAAAAACAAAACAAAATGAAGCCAGATTCCTGAAACAGATTTGCTAAATAAAACATATGCCTTATTTTGCTTCAAGATTTGACACTTTTTCTGACAACTGTTCACATTCTTTTTTTTTTCCTCTCATATTTGTAAAAATAGCTTCATTTAATGGGAATCAATAATATCTAGGGGAAAAAATAATATCCCTTCAAATTAGTCATATATTTTACAAGTTCTTAAGTCATTTTTTTCATTCATATAAGTTCGTTTCTTATTGATGTAGTTAGTGGGTCTGTATACAAGTATTTAACATGCACGGTCACGTGTGCGGGTCGGCTCAAGGCCATTCTATTAATGTGGACACGCAGAACTGATGATCAATTTGAATATTATTACAGTTTAATGTATGAAAGTGATGAATTTATGCAAAATAACGATCTGGTTAGATTTTAATTTCTGTAATAGTTTTCATAGCTTAAAATCATACACCTGCTGCTTTTTGCATAGGCAGGCTTCCTGAAGATAAAGATATGGCTAGAATCTAAGTGCTTTATTAAAGTGTCATTATTCTGTAGCTTATTGTTATAAAACTTCAATCAAGAGATCTGGCAGTCTTCCTTGATTGGCGCCTATCAAGACGAGTGAATGATCTTAAATGCCTTTAACGAGAGCTTCTTATTGGTGACTTCTGCTGATAAATCTATATTTAGCAGTGGGTGTTCTGTTTTGTATCTTATACGCAAAATAAGTCAACATTTTTTAATGATCTTCATACTTATTTTGGTATAGATACACACAGATCACCATGCTATATAGATTTTTATCAGGCAAAGTCACCCATAAGGAAGCTCGTTAAAGCATTTCAAGATCATTCACTGTCTTGAATAGGCCAATCAAGAAAGACTGCAGATCTCTGATTGAAGTTTTTATTAACAATAGCTCTAGAATATGAACACTTTTAAATATAAGCCACTTTTTCAGATTCTAGCTTCAATTATCCTTTTATCTTCAGGAAGCCTGCCTATGGCAAAGCAGGCAGTGTAGTATTAAGCTATGAAAACTATTACAGAATTAAAAATTAACGCAGATTCTTTAATTTTGCATGAATTTCATCATCTTATACATTAACTGTAATAATATTAAAATTTATCATCAGTTCTTGCGTGTCCCACATTAATAGGGCTTGACCTGACCCGCAACGTGGGGTGCATTTAATACTTGTATTACAGCCCACAACTACAGCAATAGAAACCACTTATATGAATGAAGAAAAATACCTTAAGAAATTTCTTGTAAAATCTATTGGACTAATTTGAATGGATATTATTTTCCCCCTAGATTATTATTGTTCCCATTTAAATGAAGCATTTTTACACTATTGAGAGAGGAAAAAAAAAAGAATGTGGAAGCAGTTTGTTCGAAAGTGTCAAATCTTGAAGCAAATAGCATATGTTTTATTTAGCAATCTGTTCGGATCTGGCTTCATTTTTTGTTTTGTTTGTTAATTCATCACCAAATAGAAAACTTGTGTTTGAACGAGATGCTTTTATTAATTCTATTTATTGTATGGAATTATGTCAAATCAGATGGAGACAACAAAATAATAATATATATATTATAATCAGTTTGGCATTTTACAATCATTTACAAAAAAAAACAAATAAAATTCAAACTTTGTTAAAAAAGCAAATAACCAACTTCTTGTGTGTGTGTGTGTGGTGTGTGTTTTCTTTATCTTAGTAACTGTAATCCAATGCTCAGCAACATTTATATAATTTGTAAATCTGGATTTAAATTAGAATCAGATATATCCAACTCAGATTGTGTTGAATGAGAAGTAATTTAGAATGATTCAAGATTAAAAAGAAAATTTATGATGATCCACAATATTAATAAAAAAAAATAATAAATAAAGTTTATAACATAAAAAAAATAAGAAATATTAGTGGACAAGATTAAATTACTCTAAAATTATCTAAAAAAAAAAAAAAAAAAAAAAAAAAGAATTTGAAAAATTTGATTTAAAACATTAACATAATTAGCAGATGTAGAATAAATATATATATATATTATACTATATATAATATATATATATATATATATATAAGGTTGTGGAGAATTTTGGCAATATATAAGTTTTTATTTATATTTGAAAAGTAATGATATCATGTTACCACATCAAGTGTAGTATTTTTTTTCTTCTAATGTTACATTATGAGCACAAATTTCTTTCTTTTTTTTTTGTGTTTAATAAATTGCCATGAACGGATCAAGTTGAGTTTTTGGGGGGTTTTTTTTTATCAAAAGTTTTTTTTATTTTTTAACATCATCCATCAATTTTTTCAACAATTTTATACACTCCAAAAATTGATTAGTTATTTGAAATGTTTAATGATCTACATTTAGCAATTCAAAAAAGTCAATTCCACATTTCTTTTAGTTTTTTTTTGCAATAAATAATGAATCAAATTTGACTGTAACTTTTAATTTCCTTTGGAGTGAAGGAGAAAAAAAAAGCTAAATAAATTGTTTTTTCTTTCTTTCGAAAAACAAAACACTGCAAATTGATACAAAGTACAATTTAACAGCCATATTAAAAGGCTAGAATCACATATGGAGATATAAAATTTAAAAAATATATTCTCTTCATTGAGTGTGTTGTGTGTGTGTGTGTGTGTAATTTTCATCTTTATAAAAAAAGTTTTGTTGCATTCAAAAAAAAAGAAGTGGTGTATTTCTGCTTAGTTTTTATCTTATTAAAAACTTTCACACGCATCAAACCAATAGTTTGCACCCCGGAAAATATCAGCTGAATTTTGTAAAAACTATTGACAAACTTGTTCAGCATAATCATTCTCCTACAAAAACTTACAGCGCACCTCCAATTTAAAATTTTATTTAAGACCCCCGTCCCAACGCAATTTATTTAAATGATTTTGTGCCAACAAACAATGATAACTTTTGATCTTTTAACAACAAATTAATTATAAACTAAAATGTAGACTTATTATACATAAATCATGATTGTTGGTTACTTGGTAATAATCAGTATATGAGAATGTGTAATTTAAAAAGAAAATGAAGGAGGGGTGGGCTGGGAACGATCCTGCACAGCAGTGGATCATAACAAAAGAATCAGAAAATCATTGGTTGTTCAGTTCCCTTACATGCCAACTTGCAAACCATCAATTTTTCATCTTTAAAACCAACAAGGCACATATGGATTGTTTTTTGTTTTTTGTTTTTTCCTTTTTGAAAGAAAAGAGGTGCAGACTGCTTGTGGAAGGATTAATGTATTATCATCATGCTAGAAATAATTAATCTTTTTGTTTTGTTTTTTCTCCTTCACATGATATAAAAAGAAGAAGAAGAAGAAGAAAGGTGGGGCATTAGAGCACAAGAATTTTTAAAGAATGACCAGATACTTTTCTTTCCTGCTATCAAGCAATTGATTAGTTTTATTAAGTTGTTCATTTACTATATATATATATATATATATATATATATACATACACACACACAACCTGCGTTTCAAATTATTAAGCTGAGATAACATTTTTTCAATTTTGTACAAAAATACACCATTGGATTTAACGAATGTTCACAAGTATAATGGAAGTTAGGTATACGCGGCGTATAAAAACTGTATTGTTGTGGCCGCAACAGGAAACAACTGGCCATTTGCAAATTACACGATATAGAAGTGTCCGAGACATTAAACAAGTGTCATTATACTCGTGCATTATGGTCGCAAATGTGACTTGATCCCTTCTGAGAAAGATATACTCTGAACTTTTCCAAAGGAAGTCTCATTAGAAATATCCAATATTGGAAAGATATACAAACGTGAAAGATTTGTTGGCAGCTCTACGAAGTTACGTAAGAGGACCGATAAGGGTCACTCGAGCGTTCTGTTTTCCCGACGTTCTTTGTCACGAATGAAACGTGACTGTAAATAAACCCAGGCCTGACGAGAGGAGCACTCTTCAGAAGCATTGGAGAGCAACAGTGCCAGAAGTACTCGCTGTCGTCTTCTGAAAACGGTCGGGGCATCAGTGAGACCCATGTCCAAGCTCGATTGACAAAATACACATACAAATACGTTTGAAATGGGCAAGAGAACATGAAGGTTAATTCTGAAAAGTACTGTTCACAGATGAAACTCGTGCACATTTGATGGCGCTGATGGCTAGAGCAAAGGTTTGGTCGTAAATGGATAGATCCTCATCACCGCTTTAGACGCCACACAAGGAGAGGATGTATTATGATTTTGGGCTGGTATTATTGGAGGTATCATGGTTGGCCCATGGAGAGTGCTTAACGTACAAAAATAACGTAGATTGCTTATATAGCCTTCCTCAAAGGCACCTGGAATTTGGCTAAAACGGCAGAGAATCACTCCAGGAGAACATCATATTTATGGCAGATAATGTTCCTTCGCATTCAGTACATAAAACTACGGAGTACCTGCAAAAACTGGCTTCTGTGGACCTCCGAAGATGAACTGGCCGGCCAATTCTTCCAGACTAAACCAATTGAAAACTTGTGGAGTGCATTCTGAAGTGATGTGTTTATGAGGAATGACACCAATTTAGAAGTAAAGATGACTTGTGGCAGAAATAGTCGACTGTATCAGTGAATTTTACATGCAGAGGAGATCAGAAATGGACATGTTCGATGAACATCGTCTTTTTCTAAGTCATTTTTATAAAGGATCACATATTCTCATTACTAACTTCACTATCATTTTTGAAATTTTTTTAACCTTTTTTTATTTCAATTATTTCATCTTTAGTTACTGTATGTATCATAAAATCTATAATGAAACATAAAGTATTATTTTCTTTTTACTGGGTTTTTATTACACTCGCTCATAATTTACACATGAATAATTTAAGTAACATTAGGTAAATGAATATAAACTTCTGTTCCTTTTGGTGAAAATACAATTTTTATGGAGTAGGTTGTATATACGGTTTGTCCTTATCTCTGATAGTTTCGTTAAATTCCAATCAGTAGCTTGGCTGGATAGGGAGGGAAAAGTATCACTCTTTAATATTTGAAACGCAGTGTGTATATATATATATATATATAATATAATATATATATTATATATATGCACACACACACACACCACACACACCACACACACACGCTACTGATAGGTACGCGTCCTGCGTCACTACACCATAAAAAATCTAAAGGAGCAGAAAATTGTATCCTGCGTCCCAGTGTTATTTTTTCTTCCCCCACATTTCCAGCTAACGATAAATACACTTCAATAATTTCTTGAAATGAATTACACGCTATGGGATACAAAGGTAGGGGTTAACGGCTTAGTGTTCATAGATAACACTCTACAATTTATTTAGAAACTTTAGTTGGACCATCAAATTCCCAGGGACTCATAAATCAAATACAATGCATCCAGGACGCACTTAATTCAAAAAGCTATCGCATCCCTCAATATACAACACATACAGAGACACTCATACATATATAAGTTAGGAATAGTGAAGACATGAAGTTCAATAGCGTTTGGTAACTGACAGATTCTCAGTGAGACACTCTAGGCTCTGCAATGTCCTTTGTGTCTGCTGGTATAATCTGGGGGGGGGATCAAGAGTACTGCATTTGGCATTTTGGAGACCACTTGGGTAATTTCCTATTTCATCATACACTTTGGCTTTGACTTTTAATGATTAAGCTAATCAACACACCTCAGGTGAAGATGCAAAGACAAGAAGACAGTTTTCTCACTATGCATTTTCCAACCAACTTGGTTGAAAGAACTGTTGACTTCCTGTTTTTCGTACCCTAACTTAGATTACATGTTCTAATCAATGCTATTGAGAACTCTTTATTATTAAATATAGCACTAGATATATAATATATATATATAATAATATATATATATATATATTATATATAATATATATATAATATATATGTGAATGAGAGCAGAGATTTCAAGTTGAAATTTCTATATGGAACTACAGCCCTCCCCCTAACAAATAATCCACGCACCCCACGCCCACCACATATGTGGTAGAGAAATTTATCAATCAAGAGAAGAAGTTCATTTGCTTTGGTGATTAGCAGAGAAATAAAATCCTGTTTTTCATAAACAATGTTAATGGAAATTGGAAGAAATGTGTGCATACATGTAAAAGAGAAAAAAAAAAAAAAAAAAAGGAAAGAAAATCTTAACTTAGAAAAGGGGAATAACAAAAAAAACTAACATTTGTGTAGTGTGGATGTAGCAAATCAAGAACTTTTCATTGTAATGAAAATTTCTTTTCTTTTTTTCTTTCTTTTCATTTTTAAGTATAAAAAAAAAAAAAACAAAACAAAAAAAAAACAACTTTTCTCATCCAAAATGTCATCTGGAAGGAAGGAAGAGGAAGGAAGGAGGAAAAATGTGGAGGGCAAAAGTCCAGTCAGCTTGCATCTATTGCCTCCTTGAGCAGCAGTAGCAGCAATTGTGTGTGTGAAGTCAGTTGGCCGAGAAAAAAAAAAATAAAAAAAAATAATAACTGGCAGAGTTTCTTCTCCTCTGACCAATCCTGCTATATACATATCCCATCATTCATCAGGAGGAGAATCTTAAAGTCTATCTTGTTTGCCTAACTTTTTGTTTGTATTGTTTTCAATATCTCCTTCACCTGTAATTATCAAGTCTATGATTTACATGATGAATAGGGAAATTCGGTTTTTCCATTTACTTCTCCTTCCCGCATTTCCATTTGGATTTATTTTTGTTATGTCACAATATCTCCAACCTGAAAGCACTATGAAACAAATGAGCTTTTTGCATATTATTAAAAAAAGAAAAGTAAAGGTGGATGTATCTCAAGCAGAATAAGAAGTGAAAATAAAACATTTAAGCAAAAAAGTCTTATTCTACTAATGTATAGATGCTACTTCAAAATAAACAATTATACATGTGGGGTCGTGCAGATTAAATAACTTTGTAAAATTCCAAACAATTAGCTGAATCAATAACGATTTCTGGATAATTAGTAATCAAATAATATAAATACATCATCATAAAAATATTATTTATACATACAATATATTCTATGTACATAGATTATATTAAAATATTATACAATATACACACATACATAAGAATGCTGCGTAACCAAAATCATGTGATATTTTTAATTAGCATTTCATAAAGTTCGACCAGTTTAAATAAAAATTAAAAAATTTTTTTTACTAAAAAAATTTTTAACAATTAATAAATAAGTAAAGAAGTCATGAATACACAATTAGAATGTGTCATCAGAGTAAAATAAAAAATTTTTAATAAATAAATTTGGATCAAATGAAAGAGTAACATTATCAAAACTAAAGAAAGGGTTTGAGTGGATATTTGTATAAATAATGGTAATTTCAAAATTGAAAATATCATGCTACAATAACTGGGACGAAAGCCAGATATTTCATTCTATTACTTTAATTTTTTGGTACATGTGTACAAAAATAAATATATTTAAATAAATCAAACAGGTAAACTACTGTAAAAGATATTTTATACATTTAAAACATGCAAAACTTTTTCTTTTCTTTTTTTAAAGAATTACTTTTGGTGACATGACTTTCTTCAATGATGGATTGCATACTTTTATTTTAACATTTCAAATCTTTAAAAATCAAAACAGGTTGAAAGTTTTGTTTCAAGAGTTCCTTTTGGAATTCTTTAGGACAAAACTTTTTCAATTCTTCATCTCGTCATTATATATATATAAGTAGTTGCCAAGTGGACTAATGTGGTAGCAGTTGACAATGAGGGGTCTAATCCTCTTTCGCCAGTTCTAGACCAGGAGATTGTATTTTGTTGAGGTGGAGCAATCACACCTACCTCAGCTTCCACTTACCGGCACAGATCAGATTACCCAATCTGTGCTAACACTTCTGCCCGAGTTGTCGGGCCGGTATCAAACTAGGAACTTGCAATTCTAGGCAGGTGCTCTATCAACTGAGCTAAACCGGCCCATATATATATATATATATATATATATATATATTATATATAATAATATATATCATATATATGAAGTAAATGGAAGTTAATCCAACAGTATTGAAATTTAACATTTTAGCAAACAATGATGTTAATAGTTGCTGACAGATCTGTTTCGAGCCTTTTTAATAGAGCGGCTTCATCAGAGCAACATATGAAGGAGACGGCCCTCCTTCTAACGGTTATTTATCCGTCTTTCCTTCATATGTTGCTCTTGATGAGACGCGCTCTATAAAAAGTCGAACAGATTCTGTCCGCAAACTATTAACATTAATTTGTTTTTTTTCTAAATGTTAACAATTCATATATAAGGATTAATTTAACCCAAGAGAAATTTGAGATTTGTTAATACGTATGATTTTCATAGCTGTCAATGCATTCCCCATCTTTACTTGTTATTGAATTTCATGTAGGCATGTTTGCTTTTAAGTAGAGTTAATTTGTATGGAATTAAAGGAAAAAAAGAGAAAAAAAGCTGTCAGTACAAGTAATACTGCTGCTGCTGGCTGCAGTATTTCAGCAAAGCAAAATCAGCAAAAGGC
>CM042141.1:90523830-90613830 GCA_023376005.1 Doryteuthis pealeii
GTGTGTGTGTGTGTGTTTATGATTAGTTAATTTGAATTTTTAAATGATCTACAATTTACAATTCAAAACAGTCAATTCACATTTCTTTTGAAATTTTTCTATGGCAAATAAATAATGAATTCAAAATTTGAATGATAACTTTTATATCCTAATTATGGAGTGAAGAGAGAGAAAAAAAAGCTAAATAAAAATTGTTTTGTCTTTCTTTAGAAAAAAAAACACTGCAAAATTGATACAAAGTACAATTTAAAGCCATATTGAAAAAGCTAAGAAAATCACACTATGGAGATATAAAAATTTAAAAATAGATTCTCTCATGAGTGTGTGTGTTGTGTGTGTGGTCAATGTGGCATTTCATCTTTATAAAAAAAGAAGTTGTTGGCAGGTAAAAAAAAAAGAAGTGGGTGATTTTTGCTGCTTTAGTTTTATTTATTAAAAACTTTTCACAACCATCAAACCAAAGTTGCACCCCGGAAAAGTATCAGCATGTAAATTTTGTTAAAAACTATTGACAAACTTGTCAGCCAATAATCATTTCCTACAAAAAACTAAACCACCTCCCAATTTAAATTATTAATTTTAAGACCCCCCGTTCCCAACCAATTTTATTTAAATGATCTTTGTTGCACCAACCAAACCAATGAATACGTTTGATACTTTTAACACAAAAATTATATAACTAAAATAGTAGACTTATTATACATACATCATGATTGTTGGTTACTTGGTAAATCAATCCAGTATATGAGAATGGTATTTAAAAAGAAAATGGAAGGAGGGGTGGGGCTGGGAACGTCCTGCCACAGCAGTGGAATCATAACAAAAGAATCAGAAATCATTGTTTGTCAGTTCCCCCTTACATCAACTTGCCACCACAGATTTCTCTCTTAAAACAACAAGGCCATATGGATTGTTTTTTGCTTTTTTTTCCTTTTTGAAAGAAAAGAGGTGCAGACTGCTTGTGGAAAGGAATTAAATGTACTTTTCCATTTTTATGCCTAAAATAAGAAACTTTTTGTTTTGTTTTTTCCTCCTTCAGCATGATATAAAAAGAAGAAGAAGAAGAGAAAGGGTGCATTAGAGCACAGAATTTTTAAAGAATGACAGAAAAACTTTTTCTTCCTGCTATCAAAAAGCAATTGATTAGTTTATTAAGTTGTTTTCATTTACTATATATATATATAATATATATATATTATACATTACCAACACAACACAAACACTGCGTTTCCAAATTATTAACGAGATAACATTTTTTCAATTATGTACAAAAAATTACCAATTGGAATTTAACGAAATGTTCACAGATATAATGAAGTAGGTTGTATTACGCACGGCCGCTATAAAAAAACTGATATGTTGTTGCGCAACAGGAAACCAAACTGCCATTTGCCCAATTCAACAACGATATAGAAGTGTCCCAGACATTAAACAAGTGTCGATATACTCGTTGCAATTATGGGTCGCAAATGTGACTTGCATCCCTCTGAGAAAAGATTAACATTGGAACTTTTCCAAGGCAAAGTCTACAATTAGAAATATCCAAAATTAAATTGGAAGGATATCACCAAACACGTGAAAGGATTTTGCAGCTCCTACGAATTACGTTAAGAGACCGATAAGGTCACCGGAGGTGTTGTTTCCGACGTTCTTTGTCACGAATGAAACGTGAAGCTGTACAATAACCCAGGCTGACGAGAGGAGCACTCTTCAGAATGCATTGGAGAAGCAAACAGCCCGAATACTCGCTGTCGTCTTCTGAAAAAGGTCGGCATCAGTGAGACCCATGTCAAAGCCTCGATTGACAAATACCATACAAATACGTTTGAAAGGGCAAAGGAGAACATGAAGGTTGATTCTGAAAAGTTACTGTTCACAGATGAAACTCGCTGCCAACATTTGGATGCGCTGATGGCTAGAGCAAGGTTGGGTCGTCAAATGGATAGATTCCTCATTCACGCTTTTAGACGCCAACAAGGAGCGAGGATGTATTATATCTTGGGGCTGGTATTATTGGAGTATCATGGTGCCCATGGAGCATGCTTAACGGTACAAAAATAACCGTAAGATGCTTTATATAAAGGCCTCCTCAAAGAGCACCTGAATCTTGGCTAAAAAGGGCAGAGAATCACTCCAGGAGAACCTCATATTTATGCAAGATAAATGTTCCTTCGCATTCAGTACATAAAAAAAATACTTTACGGAGTTACTCTGCAAATTAGGGTTTGTGGACCATCGGAAGATGAACTGGCCGGCCAATTCTCCAGACTTAAAAACCCAATTGAAAAACTTGTGAGCATTCTGAAGTGATCGTGTTTATGAGAATGAGACACCAAGTTTAGAAGTAAAGTGACTCTGTGGCCAGAAAAAAGTCGACGTATCACGTGAATTTACATCAGAGGAGATCAGAAATGGACATGTTCGATGGACCATACGTCTTTTCTAAGTCATTTTATAAAAGGATCACATATCTTCATAACTAACTCACTATCATTTTGAATTTTTTAACCTTTTTTTTTTCAATTTAAATTTCATCTTAGTTACTGTATGTATCCATAAAAATATAAATGAAAACAATAAAAGTATTATTTCTTTTTTTACTGGGGGTTTTTTTTACACCTCGCTAATAATTTGACACATGAATAATTGTAAGTAAATTAGGTAAAGTGAATATTAAACTTCTGCTTCCTTTTTGGTAGAAAAAATACATTTTTATTGGAGTAGGGTGTATATACAGTTTGTCCTTATCTCTGATAGTTTCGGTTTTAAATTCCAATCAGTAGCTTGTGGTAGGAGGAAAAGTATCACTCTTTAATAATTTAATCGCAGTGTTTGTATATATATATATATATATATATATATATATAATATATATATATATGCACACAACACACACACACACACCACACACCACACACAGATCTGATAGTACGCGTCCTTGCGTCCACTGACCACATAAAAATCATAAGAAGGATGCAGAAAAAATTTATCCATGCGTCCAGTGTTTATCTTCCCCACCCATTTCCAGCATAACCGATAAAATACACTTCAATAACTTTCTTGGAAAATGAATTACACGCTATTGGGATACAAGGTAGGGTTAAACGGCTTTAGTTTCATAGGATAAAAACTCTACAATTTATTTTTAGAAACTTTAGTTGACCCATCAAATTTTCCCAGGGACTCAATCAAATCAAATACATCATCCCAGGACGCACCTTAATTCAAAAAAGCCTTCAGCATCCCTGCATATATACACACACATACAGAGACACTCATACATATATAATTAGGATAGTTGAAGACATGATCAATAGCGTTTGGTAACTGACAGATTTGCAGTGCAGACAACTCTAGGCTCTGCAATGCTCCTTTGTAGTCTGCGGGATAATTCTGGGGGGGGGGTAATCAAGAGCTACCTTGCATTGTGCATTTTGGAGACCACGTTGGATGTCCTATTTTCCATCATACACTTTGGCTTTATTTAATGGATTAAGCTAACTCAACACACCTCAGTGAATGATGGCCACAAGACAAGGGAAGACAGTTTCTCACTATGCAATTTCCAACCAACTTGTTTTTGAAAAGAACTGTGACTTCTGTTTTCGGTACCCTAATTAAATACTGTTCATATCAATGATATTGAGAAACTCTTTACTTCATAAATATAGCAAACACATACTAATATATATATATAATATGTTATTGGAGTTTCTATACTTACACTTCCCTGCTATATATAGTTTAAGTTAATGTATATATATATATATATAATATATATAATTATATATATTATGTGAATGAAGAAGCAGAGATGTCAAAGTTGAAATTTCTATATGGACCCCCTAACAAATAATCACCACCAACACCACCACCCACCTAAATATGTGGTAAGAGAAAACTAAACTCAATCAAAAAGAGGAAAGAAGCAATTGCTTGTGATAGCCAGAGAAAATAAAATCCTGTTTTTCATAAAAATGTTCAAATGGAAATTGGAAGAAATTGTGTCACATGGTAAAAAGAGAAAAAAAAAAAAAAAAAAAAGGAAACAAAAAGAACCAATCTTAACTTAGAAAAGGGGATAACAAAAACAACACTACAATTTTGTTAGTGTGGATGTAGCAATCAAGAACTTCTTCATTAGTAATGAAAATTTCTTTCTTTTTTTTCTTTCTTTTCATTTTTAAGATAGAATAAAAAACAAAAAAAAAACACAAACAAAAAAAAAAAAACAAACGTTTTCTTCAAATCCCAAATGTCATCTGGAAGGAAGGCAAAGAGGAAGTGAAGGAAGAAAAAAATGGTGGAGGCCAAACAGTCCAGTCAGCTTGCATCTATTTCCTCCTTGCAGCAGCAGTAGCAATGCAATGTGGGTGTGTGAAGTCAGTGTCGAGAAAAAAAAAAAATAAAAAAAAAATAATAAACTGGCAGAGTTTCTCCCTCTGAACCCAATCCTGCTATATCACATATCCATCATTCATCAGGAGGAGTCCTTAAAGTCTATCTTGATGCCTATAACTTTGTTGGTATTGTTTTCAATATTCTCCTTCACCTGTATTATCCAAAATTCTATGAATTCTACATGGAGTGAATGGGAAAATTCCGTTTGTTCCCATTTACTTCTTCCTTCCCATTGTCCATTGGATTATTTATTGTTACTGTCACATATCTCCACCTGAAAAAAATGAAACAAATGCAGTTTGGCATATTATTAAAAAAGAATTAAAGTGAAAAAGTGGATGTATGCTCTCTAAAGCAGAATAAGAAGGAACAAAGAAAACATCCCTATCAAAAAAAAGTATCTTATTGTATAATGCTATAATGCTACCTTCAAAATAAACACTCTATACCACTTGCCCTCTCCGGGGTGGGGTTCGTGGCAGATTAAATAAACTTTGTAAAATTCCAAACAATTAGCTGGACTCATAAAGATTTCCTGGATTAATTAGTAAATACCAAATAATATAAATACATCTATAGAAAAATTATTATTATATCATTGACAGAATATATCTATGTACATAGATTATATTTAAAATATTATACAATATACACACATACATAAGAAGCTGCGTACCAAATCATGTTGATATTTTTAATTAGCATTTCAATAAAGTGACCAGTTAAAAATAAAAAATTAAAAAAAATTATTTTTTTTTACATAAAAAAAAATTTTAAAAATAATAAATAAGTAAAGAAGTCAATGAATACCACAGTAGAATTGTGTCACCAGAGTAAAAATAAAAAATTTTTTTAAATAAATCAAATTGGATCCACAATGAAAGAGTGAACATTATCAAAACTAAAGAACAGGTTTGAGTGGATATTTGTATAAATAATGGTAATGTCAAAATTGAATTATACATGCTTACAATAAATGGACGAAAGCCAGATATTTCCCCATTCTATACTTTTAATTTTTTGGTACATAGCTGTACAAAAAACTTAACTAATACATATATTAATAAATTCAAAACAGGTAAACTTACTGAAAAGAAAATTTTAAATTTAAAACTATTCAACAAACTTTTCTTTTCTTTTTTTTAAAGAAATTACTTTTGGTGACATGACTTTCTTCAATGATGGATTGCAACCTTTTATTTTAACATTAAAAATCTTAAAAAATCAAAAACAGGTTGAAAGTTGTTTCAAAGATTCCTTTGGGAATTCTTAGGAAACAAAATTTTCAATTCTTTCAGCTCTCATATAGTATATAAATAGTTGCCAAAAAAGTTGGGGGCCTTTAAGGTCGGAAAGCCAAAGTTTTTTGGGGGGAAACCAAAATGAGGGAGTCTATCCTCTGTTTCGCCATTCTAGACAGGAGATGGTATTTTGTTGAGGGTGGAGCATCACACCTACGTCAGCTTCCCACTTACCCGCAAACAGATCAGATTTACCCAATCTCGTGCTACATTATGCCGAGTTTTCGGGACCGTATCAAATAGGAAGCCTTGCACATTCCTAGGCAGGTGCCTCTATCAACTGAGCTAAAACCGGCCATATTAATATATCAGTATATATATATATAATTATATATTATATATATCATATATGTATATATATGAAGTAAATGGAAGTTAATCCAAACAGTATGAATTTAACATTTTTAGAAAAAACAAATGATGTTAATAGTTTTGCTGACAGAATCTGTTCGACCTTTTTAATGAGGCGGCCTTCATCAAGAGCAAGAAGGAAAGGACCGACCCCTCCTTCCTAACGGTATTATTCCGTCTTTCACTTCATATGTTGCTCTTCGATGAAGATCCCTCTATTTAAAAAAGGTCGAACAGATTCTGTCAGCAAACTATTAACATTTATTTGTTTTTTTCTAAAAAGTTAAATTCAAGTTATAAGGATTAATTTTAACCAAGAGAAAATCTTGAAAAGATTTGTTAATAAGTATTGAATTTTCATAAAGCTGTCAATGCCATTCCACCATCTTTAACGTTGGTTATATGAATTTCATGTAGGCATGTTTGCTTTTTTAGAGTGAGATTAAAATTTTATGGAATTTAAAGAAAAAAAGAAGAAAAAAAGCATGTTAATGTTACAATGTAAAATACTGCTGCCTGCATGCTTGAAAGTATTCAGCAAAAGCAAAAATCAGCAAAAGCAAAAGCGCACAGTGAAGAAAGTTTGGCAGGACAATGTGTAGGTAAATTCATCACATGGTATATACGAAGAATGGATTTCATAATCCAGTTCACCTTCACAGCATGTGACACGGGTGAAGACCTAGCTATTTACACTGCACCCAATGTAGACATATCCAAATCCCAAACATAGGTAAGTATATTTTTGGTTTGGTCATTGTTCTAATGGCATATCAACTCCTTGTTTATTTACATGCTAAATCTTGTTTTGAATATATAATTTTTAAGCAAATAGTTTGTAGGTATATTTATGTTATTAATTGAATTGTTAGATTGCCAGATAAAAAGTTAGTTAGACAAATTTTTGGTGGTGGTATCTTTTTTTCAATGGCATCAACCCTTTTGGATATTTAATACAAATCTTTTTTTTTTTGGTATATATATATATATATAATATATATACTATATATATATATATTGATTGTAAGCAAATAGCTGTAGGGAAATATTTTTGTTTGATTTGGTTTTATAAAACTGGTAAAAATACATTTTCATTAAATTTCATGTGTATTAATAAATTTAGAAAAAATAACTGTATTAAAGTAGGTTTGTGTCTTGTTAATGGCATTAACCTTTGTGGATTATTTAATGCCCAAGTCATTCTTGTAGAATAATATAGTGGTACTATTTAACCATAGCCGAGGGATGCGGGGTGTTACACCTTTCCAAAGGTATTAGTCTAAAAGTGACATATAATAGGCACAACTGAGTTCAAACTCGCTTATTATATATCGCAGTCCAGTATGTTACCCACTACACCACAGGGACTCTCCCATTTCAAAGTACTAGGTATGTAGTTTGAGAGAAGAAACCAGGCAAGTTGAAAAAGAAAAAAAAAAAAAAAAAAAAAAAAAAAAGGGGTAAGTAAAATTACCATTTAGCTTAAAGCTTTGAAGCACTAGATAGGCCAGCAATGAATAAATATTTAGCAGTATATCAAAATATTTTAAAAGAACAAAAAAAAAAATTTTTTATTTTTTTTTAACCTACAGACCCCTTTTACTCTGGTGAACCCCCATAGCCAATTCAAAATTTTAAAATTCATTTGTATTGTATTTTATAATAAATATTTTTTGCTTGCCTGGATCCCCCCAAATTTTGTTATGGTCCCCAGTGTGGCCATGTGACCTCCGGGCTAAGAACAAAAAGAACATTTGATTTTTCGGGCTCTGGTCCTCATCTTTGTTATCTCCAGCCTTTTCAGGTGTTTCTCATGAACTCGGGAGCATTCATGTTGTAATAAGACCCTTTATTCAATCCACGGTGTAAGAACTTCTCAAAATTACATCTCAAAAAATTCAGACAAAATAATTCTAATTAGGTACAAACTAGATATAATCCAACAATGGAAAGTTTTAGAAAAGCTTAAACAAACTGGCATAATGACATACCACCACATTTCCTATACAGAGCTGGGATCTCAAGCGGGTTCCCCAGACTTAATTAGAATTATACAGAATAACCACTTGGAAGAAACATCCATTTAAAGTCTGAAATCTCAAGAAGTTGTCTCATTGCTTACAAAGTATCAAGACTCATCTCATACGATATGAGACAATGAAAAAATATCTTTTTATTATAGTGTCACCCTATCCAGTATATAGACAAAAAAAAAGAATTATTGTTAAAGTACAAAGTTAAAATTCACTGAACCTTTAATAAAAATGTAAATGTTTAAAAGAATTTAAGAGTTAAGCATAATACTCCAGCCTAAGTTGTGCTTATTTCATAAATATTGGTATCTCTGTTGTTTACCTGGCTTTTGCTGGAAGCTTCACCTGGGGGAAAAAAAAGGAATTTCTAAAAAGTAGGAAAACATAACCAACCAATTCATTGTTCAATCTTGAAAAACAAAAATGGAATGTAGTGAGATGACAAATTTAAATCATAAAAGATAAGTGAAATGGCAATTATATCAACTTAGAAAAGAAAAAAAAAGAAAAAAAAAAGTTATTTCTAGGTTACCAGAAAAATTCACTAAATGACAAAAAAAAAAAAATCAAAATAAAAAAATGTTACTAACATGATGTGTGTGTGTGTGTGTGTGTGTGTGCGAGAAAATGTTAGAAGCAAACACAGGATGTTACAATGGATGGAAATTATTAGTTTTGTGTCAATGTTCTTGAACATTTTGGTTTATAAACCAAAATGTTATTGTAACATTCGTGTTTGTTACTACATTTTCTCATATACGGTGATTAATTTCTTCATTTTACTACCATATATATATATATATATATATATATATATTATACACACACACACATATATATATATATATATACGTACATAAACACACACACACAGACTAGCTGTGCCTATGGAAATGCTATGGGAATACATGTATAATAATTACAAAATTTTTAATTATAAATAACATTCCAAGAGAAATTATTAGTTCCTTTGTATTTATTCGGACTGATTGTCCTCATCTTTACTGGCTATCTGCACAGGTTTCAGGTGATGTGACCTCCAGCCTTCTTCAGATGAGGACAATAGTCAAATTATCAAGCCTCATCTAAAAAATTCAGAGAAATCATCTGGACTCCCTATTTTAAAATTTGGTGAATTAATCCCCCATGCATCAAACCATACATAATAAACAAACAAAAATTGAAGGAAAAAAATTGAAGACTAGTTTGGTTTCTTTTTCTTAACAAATGAGCATCTTTACACCTTCATGGGTATCTAACCGCTTATAACGCATTACCTGTTCAGAAGAACAGAGTGCATCATAAGAGCGTTCATACTTTCTTCCGAAGTGCATTAGGTCCTAAAATTGAGCGTAATCACGAGATGGACTTTGAACTTGCTTTACTACGAGGTTGTAGTCCAGACATTAGCCATTTATGCCACAAGGACTCTCCCTTAAAAATTTGGTTTTGTCAAGCAGATAATATTATATAGTAGTATTATATATAATATATGTATGCGTGTTTTGATTAATTACAAAATAATGGCTAATATCCTGAGTCGATCTTGTCAAGGATCAGACTCCTTATATAGTTACAATTATCAGCTGAAAGTAATACCATTTATAAGCATCTATCAACAAAATTGCTTAAGAAGAAAAAAATGAATAAAAGGGTTTTAAAAGGTTGAAAATAACAGTTGATCAATTTTCAATAAAAGTGGTTTATAAATGACAAAATGCAAATTTTGGCTTAACCTCATTTAAAAAAATTTTAAAAAAAAATGTTCTACCTATGTCAAGTTAAAATAATAGCAGGTCACTCAAACTTATTTAGGTTGGGGAAATTGTGGTTATTTTGGCAAATTTTGTGATGTGACTCCAAGACACCATAACCAGCGCTGCTTTTTTTTTTTTTTTTTTTTTTTTTTTACATGACAACACACCATATTTTCTGAACAACATTCATTAGATTTTGAATTACAGAATTTTCCTTTTCCTATAAGTGGGCTTCGCACCCATTGACAACCGGCAAGAAAGTCCAGTCTACCACTACTATTTTACCTCTATTGATTGGAGATGGAGAATGATTCATGTCTTTCCAAGAGCAATATCTAGCGTAAGTGAAATCTGAACATTAACGTGTATTTAGTCTCTAGGACTTATGACAATGACTATAACAATTATGTTAGCGCGCAATGTGTCTGGTGTGTGAAAAGAACAGAAGAGAAACTGAGAGTCTGATAGCATTATAATTAAAATTGTTAAAATATTAAATGACAATGATATAGAAGAAGTTCACACAAAAATAGTTTGAAAGCAAAGTACATCTCTGTTGTTAGAGGAATTTATTACCATGAATATGACGTTACTAAATAACATAACTATTATCAATAGGTTCTCATACTCTTCATAAATTATCCTGCAGGTAAACAATAAAAATTGTACAATTTAGACGGGTTTGGTTAACACATATCACATCTTATGGTTATTTAATGCTGAAATTTGTTCTCATTTGTAAAATGTTTCATTATAATTATAGTGATTTATTTTCCAATGTTCCCACTTCTAATAACACAGTTTTTATTTGACAATTTATTGGTTTCTGTTCACAGCTCATATGGTTCTCAAGATATTCTATTTCTACATTACTAATAATATATCATAACCAGAGTTATCTGGTTTCACGTAATTCCGTTTACTTACTAT
Source organism: Doryteuthis pealeii (assembly GCA_023376005.1). NCBI lineage: Eukaryota > Metazoa > Mollusca > Cephalopoda > Myopsida > Loliginidae > Doryteuthis > Doryteuthis pealeii. The sequence goes on from CM042141.1 coordinate 90,534,604, forward strand.
ACTAATAAATTTATATACACACTAAGCATGTTCAAGTATTCCTATATATACTAATAATTTATATATACAGCAATATGGTTTCAAGTATTCCTATATACATACTAATAAGTTTATATATACACAATAGGTCTTTCAAGTTTCCTATCTAATACTAATAATTTATATTACACAATATGGTTTTCAAGTATTCCTATTAATACTAATAATTATATATGTACAAATATGGTTCAAGTATTCCTATTCTAATACTAATGATTATATATATACCAATATGGTTTCACGTATTCCTATCTAATACAATATATTTATACACAACACAATATGGTTTCAAGTATTCCTATCTTAAATACTAATAATTTATACACAATTATATGGTTAAAATAAGTCTGCACTTAACCTTAGCAATCACTAATAATTTATGATATAATTGTAGATGCTTTTGCAGATAACCTCTTCTTACCTAAATCATAATATGTTCACAAAAGATGGAGACCTTATACTGCACTCCCACTCTGAATTCAAGATTGGACCTGGGAGATGACAATGTATACTCTCCACACTCCTACCTTTGATGTTGTTAATTGCTGATATAGTTCACTGAATGTATTTGCAACAGCTAAGGGTTGGCAAAATATCTTGTTTTGGAGATTAGCTTCAGCCTTAGTATTGTTGGTGTGGTCGTACCTAAAAACAAAAACAAGAAGTGACGTATTTGAACACTTTTAAAGAGGGCCAAGTTAGTAAAAGAAGTTGTGGGAAGGATAACAAAAGTGGGAGGAAAAAATAACAAGAATTGTTCAATTGAAAAGGAGATGGTAAAAAAAGAGGAGATGTAAAAAAAAGAAGGAGATGGTAAATAAAAAAAGAAGGAGATGGTAAAAAAACAAGAAGGAGATGGTAAAAAAAAGAAAGAGATGGTAAAAAAAAAAGGTTAAGGTAAAAGAGGAGCATTTATAAAAAAAAAAGAAGGAGTGGTAAAAAAAAAAGACAGGAGTGTAAAAAAAAAAGAAGAGATGGTAAAAAAAAAAAAGAAGGAGATGGTAAAAGAAAGAGCAGAGAAAAATAAAATCCAAGAGATTATATAAAAAGATTATTTTCTTTAGTTAAATATTTTGATGTGAACAAAATACCCTTGTACATAAGCCTGACCATTATAAAAAAAAAAATTCATAGTACCTTCCTCAAAAGAGGATAAGGATGACATTTTTGTCACAACTCGTGATATACTATTTAGATGAGAAGATTAATAGTAGAACTGACCAAGCCCACAAATCATTTCACAACCCTCTTACAGTATCCGTACAAACTACTGATATAAATCTCTAATTACCCCATACTTAAACACTTTCTTTTCTGTTCTTTGTTAAATCAATTTATTTGGTGTTTTAATACAAATGATGTCGAGCGTGACAGGAAGATGAAATTTGTAATTTATATATTTTAATAGAAATGAATGAGAATGTGAAGTATTTGTGTGCGTAAAAGAATTTTTTAAAGTTTAATACCTTCTCTACATCAATGGATATCCAGGAACGTCCAACTTTGACCCATGTTCATTTGTGCTGCCACAAAGTTCTATTCCTTCCTAATAATTCCAAGATATCTCCTTTCCGGAAGGCAAATCTTTCATACTCCCTGTAAGTGCAAAAGAGTAAAAAAAAATTTTAATATCACACACACAAAACCGATATCTCTCAACTAGCAATATTTCGCCTTTTTGCTTTTTGCTTCTGAACAAAAAAAAAAAAATAAATCCATATTATAAATCAGTTTACCATACTACGAACCTATTCTTATATGACAACCTATACATCTGATAGCAACCTTAAAATTCATTAATTTCTTTTATCTGTTTCTGTATTTACTAAGTGGACAAGCATTCAATACTAAACTCTTACACCCACATTTTACAATCCAGGTTAAAGCAAGGTTATGGAGTAACTGAAGACAAACTTTAACTCTTTGCCACTTTAAACACTCACAGCAGATCTCTCACCACTGTGATCCTACTGTAAATGCTGGCAGTGGCTCTGAATTGTACTTTTCACATTTGAATAAGCACTTCATGAACACCCCTGAATCTTGTTTTGTCCACTTAACCAAAATCCTGAGAATGGTACTTATCCTTTTGCAAAGGGAAATCCAGGAATTTAGTAGGCAAAGAGTCAAGACATTTTTTGGGAAAAGAGAAAAGTTTTGGTTAAATAAGGTCTAAAAAAGTTTGGCTTTGGCGGTTACCCTTACTTGTGCTTTTAACCTGGACTAATTATGATACCTTTTTAGTGGAGTGTAATGGTTATCATTGAAAGAAATCCTGGACGAGGCATTTCATATGGCGTTAAACCCGTTGGGAAAAGTTTGCATTCAACTATGGGTAAATTAGTAGGGTAGACTGGGCTGCTTTAACCTTGGTAAAGGTAACAGTCAAGGAGAAGGAAAACTTGAATTTCAAACCTGTTAAACCTCTGCTTTAAGAAATGACCCTGTGTTGCTCCTGCTCATGCAGAAGCGGTTGATAAATACGTATTTTGTTTAGTTTATCTGAGATTTAATTGTAGATGTTACCAAGTTCACAGTCGGACCACAAGTGAAAAGGTCCAGTAAGTTAGAAGTTCATTACAATAGTTGTTAAATTAGCTTAATGCTCAAATAGGCCAGTTATCTCCTCAGTTGTAGGGATCTACTTAGGAAGTCATAAGGTTACAGGTTCAATACTGTCCATTGCAAATTCATGCATGAGTACACAGCTCTTTATCAGTGCAGTAAAGTGGAGAGCAGATGTAGGTGGGGCATCCACCTTAGATGCAAAAACAATAACCCCCTGTCTAGCACTAGGGAAAGGAAATAGACTCCCCTCACTGTTTGCCGATACTAACAATTAGGCCACTCTAAGGACTTCACTTATACGAAGCTTGGTACGTTTTTAAGATTACCTTGTGTCATTTTACTAACTACCATTTTGGTTTAGAAGAGTTAAACTGAATGTAAACAATTGATGTAAGTGTGGGGAGAGAATTGAAAAAAAAAAGAAAAAGCTATTTGCCATAACTCCTGGCTACATGGCCATTAAAACTTAATAAAACTAATAAAATCATTTTTTTTAAAAACAAACATAAAAACAACAACTTGAAAAATCATGGCAATTTGCTGTTTAAAACAGGTTCATCTTCACTGGTATCTCATGCTAAACTAAGGGTGAGGCGTTTGGTCTTAATAAATCAACTGTATTCTTCAACAACCTTGTCGAAAGGCAAGTTTAAATTGAACAACTCCACTTTAAAACCTGATATCCCAATGCTTCTTGATAAAAAAATTTAAAAATAAAAATCCTTAAAGTATTTTTTTTTTAAGAGGAGGGGGGTCCCCTTCCCCCTAAATTGTATATATTAATTAGATTATGGACAAGTTATTAACTAAAAGTTAAAATTAGTGTTTGTTGTAAATATACTAGAAAAATTAATGTGACCTTTAAATAGAAAAAATTCCAAGTAATACCTAAATGAAAATTAAAAATAACTTAAGGTTTCTAGAAGAATAGAACAACTTGGTTGCATTATGTTTAAAGAATTCAAGATTAACCTAAATATATAATCTCAAAACATCAACAAGTTGATGGTTTGGTTTCTTTTTTTAAGTTGGCATTCAAAGTTGATGTTTTTTTATTGAGGTTATGTTTATTAAATCACATTATTATATAGAGTTTGTAAATGAGTTCAAAACTGTTTGAATTATGGAATATCCCCAGTGCGTCAAAAGTTATGAGAATTAAAGCCCAGAAATTGGGTACAAAATTCTTAATTTTTGGAGAATTTTCGATAACATTTTGCTTCTTATGTAAAATTGTATGTTCTTTCTGGATCTGCAATTAAATTTATGTATCCATGCTAGACCCTTATTTGGGAAATAAAGAAGTGGATATTCAAGTTTTTTAGATTTTTAAAAAGTATTACCACAAGATTAATTAAAGCCATTTTCCATTTTTAATACATACTCATATTACACATATTAAGTATTTTATTATTAACCAATAACATCCACTTTTGACTTTAAAATTAATACATTTTAAATACCTGCATACTGTTGTATTAATAACAAGAAATAGAATAACTCTTTATATAATTTATTAAACAAAGCCATCCTGCGTTGTGCAGCTTTGCTAACGCATTTTTCAGCTGTTTGAAGACAAAATACCGTTTAAATCGCTGTTAAAATAATTCGAGCTTCAATGAAAAATAACCAAAAAAAAACAAACAAAAAATTGGATAAAAATAATCACACAAATAAACATATTTAGAAGAGGTTCATTTCTTTCCACCATATAAATATCTAAAAATTGACCTGAAAATACCTAGTAATTACTTTTTTAAACCATAAGGCCAGAAAATGACAGAGATTGTTTACCATTTTGAAAACAAGTAAATTTGATGGTTTTTTCTTTCAAAATTAAACTTTGAGCAAAATCCCTGGCGTATACAATCGTTTTTATTTCACACATTATAATGAAAATATCTGAGAGTGCTTCTATACTGCTATAGTGCCTTTTTTTTTTTTTGCTTTTCTTATATTTTTTTGAAGAAATTCGCCTTCAAATTTGCTCTATTATTTTTGCTTCCATGGAACTTAAAAAGTCCTGTTTTGTAGTCCAGTGTAAAATTTCAAGAATATTTGATAAGATTGTCGAACTATGATTTGAAAAACTAATAAATATTTTTAAAGATGGATCAGAAGTACCCGAAAATTGCGATTGAACCAAATTAAGGTTGAAAAAAGTTTATGTCAACGATTTTCCGAAACGAGTGGTAATACTATTAATGGTATATCAACCCTTTTGGGTTTAGTTTTAATGGCATAGATTATCCTTGTAGAAGAAGTAGTGGTACATTTAAGGCCCTAGCTGGGGATAAGGATGTCATATCTTTCTCATAGGTTTTAGTGAAAGTAAGAGTAATAGTGCGGACTGTAGTTCTAAACTTTGTTTTATGATGTTAGAAGTCCAGTACATTAGTCATTACACCTGAGAAATGATCATTTAGTGAACCTTAGGTTTTGACCAGTCAGAAGTATAGAGCACCCAGGAGTGAAAACTGAACTTCACGTAATTAAGGCCTCCTGCTAGTCTAGCTCACTACAATTAACAGTTAAACTAACAATTACTAAGGATTTGTTTTAAATGACAGTGTTAAGCGAATTCTGTTATTCTTTAAAGAAAAAGAAGAACGTTTTAGAAAACATTACACAAAATAACCTTATAAATTTCAAGTAGATGCTTACAATTACTATCGTAAACTGACCCTATACAATTAGGGTTAAGTTTCAGGGTGGCCCTAAATCAGTATCAGCGCACGACAGGGTGGGAGACTATCTCCCTTCACTAGCAATAGACCAACGACATTTCTTGACATCTGAAGTGAGTTACTACACATACCACCAGTCCTTACATAATTCCATGTGCGACTCATACGCTGAGGTGGTGAGGCCTGATTGAACCAGGAATTATGGTTCCTTAGCGCTGACACTCACCGACTGAGCTACCTCTCCAACAGATTAACACACTTGACAATCATTCTCAAGTGTTCTTTACTGTAAGAAAAAAAAGAAAAGAAAGAAAAAAATCTTGGTCAGACAGAGAACTTTTCATGCCACCTTAGTATTGTCGGTTTTTCAAATTTCTACTTTTCAAGAATCTCATTAGAGACGCATTTTAAAGAAGATTCAAGAGACTCAAATTCAAAAAATCTGGAAGCAATCATGGTTTAAATTAAATTGTCTCATTTAAAACTTATATTCTATCCTCCTTACAAAAGACAGTACAGACAATTTAACTTGTATCCTATTGTTATTCGTAGCCCCAAAAGGTGTATGTTTCAGCACTAGTTATACCCATAAAATACAGACTAAGTGTGCATAGTCACTTTACCTTGCATGTAAAAAGCTTCAAATGACATCAGCCGTCAAATTAAGTTGAGTGCACTCAAGACTTAAATTAGAAACAATGAAATTGAAGTAGACTGCACCAAACAAATTTAGGCACTTCAATTTGTATCTTTTGTAATCAGGTGCAATAAAAAACTAATTAATTACTTCTCGTGTGGAAACCAACACATGGACATGCAATGGGGCCACTCAGCAGGACCTTATTAGTTTTATTGCAACCTGATTACTAAAATACCAAAATTGAGACAGTGCCAAAATTCTGTTTGGTGCAGTCTACTTATTCATTGTTTATTTAAGTCTTAGTCACTCAACTTAATTGAGCTGATTCATTTGAAGGCCTTTTTACATGCACAGTAAAAAGTGACTATGCACACTTGTCTGCTATTTTAATGAGGTAAATAATAGTGCTGAAAATAACCCTTTGCTACGCATAACAATAGGATACAGTTTAAATTGTCTGTACTTGTCTTTTGTAGGAGGATAAATATAAGTTAAATGAGATAATTAATTTAAAACCATGGATTGTTCCAGATTTTAATTGAGTCCTAATCTTCTTTAAAATGCGTCTCTAATGACGATTTTGAAAAGTAGAAATTTGAAAAAAACCGAACAATACAGTGGGCAGTGAAAAAGTTCTCTGTCTGACCAGATTTTTTCTTCTTTTTCTTTTTCTTAAGTAAAAAACTGAGAAATGATGGTCAAGTGTGTAAACTGTTGGGAGGTAGCTCAGTCAGGTTGAGTGTCAGCCTAGAACCATAAAAGTTCCTGGTTCAATCCAGGCCCTCACCACCTCAGCGTATGAGTCGCCAATGGATTGTAAGGAACTGGTGGTAATGGTAGCACTCACTCTCAGATGCAAGAACCAATTCGTGTCTATTGCTAGTGTGAAAGGGAGATAGACTCCACGCTTTCTGGCTGATACTGACTTTAGGGCACCCTTTGACAACTTAACCCTAATTGTTATAAGGGTCAGTTTAGATCAGTTTGTAAGGCATCTACCTTGAAAATTATAAGGTTATTTTTGTAATGTTTCTAAAAACGCTTTTCTTTTTCTTTAAGAAATACCAGATTTTAAAACTTCATTATAAACAAATTCCTTGTAATTGTAGTTTAACTGTTAATTAGTGAGCTAGACTAGCAGGAGCCCTTATTAGTGAGTTCAGTTTTATTGGGTGCTCTATACTTTGACCTGATGTGTCAAAACTAATTCCAACTTAAATGATCATTTCTCCAGGGTGTTAATGACTAATGTACTGGACTTCAACATCATAAAACAAGTTTGAAACTTACAGTCCACTATTACTCTACTTTTCAACAAAAAACCTTTATGAGAAAATTATGAACATCCTTATCCCTCAGCTAGGGCCTTAATAGACCACTACGTTCTTCTTACAGGAATCTATGCCATTAAATAACCCACAAAAAGTGATATACCATTAAATAGTATTACCAGCTCGTTTCGAAAATCGGTTGACATAAACTATTTTTTCACCTTAATTGGTTCAAATCGCAATTTCGGGTACTTCTGATCCATCTTTAAAAATATTTATTAGTTTTCAAATCATTAGTTCGACAATCTTATCAATATCTTGAAATTTATACACTGGAAGTACAACAGGGACTTTTTAAGTCTCCATGGAAGCAAAAATACAATAGAGCAAAATTTGAGCGATTTCTTCAAAAAAATATAAGAAAAGCAAAAAAATAAAAAAAAGGCACTTATCAGCAGTAATAGAAGACAGTCTCAGAATTATTTCATATATAGTGTTTGAAATAAAAACGATTTGTATACCGCAGGGATTTTGCTCAAAGTTTTAATTTTGAAAAGAAAACATCAAATTTTACTTGATTTTTCAAATGTAAACAATCTCTCATAATTCTGGCCTTATTTGTTTAAAAAGTAATTACGTAGCGTATTTCAGGTCCAATTTTTTTAGATATATATGGTTGAATAAAATGAAACCATCTTCTAAATATGTTATTGTGTTTTACTCCATTGGAATTATTTTTATTTACAGCGACGTTTAAAAAACGATATTTGTCCTCAAACAGTCGAAAATGCGGTTTACAACCAGCTGCACACGCAGGATGGGCTTTGTTAAATAAAATATATTAAAGAGTTATTCTATTTCTTGTAGTAATACAACATTTGCAGGTATTTAAAAATGTATTTTTAAGTCCCAAAAAAAAGTGATGTTATTTATATAAATTAACTATATATGTTATATGTACGTATTAAAAATTGAGAAATGTTTAATAACTTGTTAAACTTTTAAAAATCTAAAAAAACCTTGACTATTCCCTCTCTTAGTTTCCCAAATAATGGTTCTAGCATGATACATAATTTAAGTGCAGAATCAGAAAGAGACATACAATTTACATATGAATGCAAAATGTTGAATCATAAAATTACTCCAAAAATAAACGAAATATTTGTACCCCAATTTTGGGCTTTAATTCTCATAACTTTTTGAACCACTGATGGGATTAATTACATCAATATTCAAACAGTTTTTGAACTCCATTTATCAAAGCTCTATATAACTAATCGTGATTAAATACAACTAACCTCATAATAAAAAAAACATCAACTTTGGAATTGCAACATTAAACAAAAAAACCAAACATGCAAACTGTTGATGTTTGAGATTAATATATTTTAGTTATCTTGTGAATTGTCTTAAACTTAATTGCAACAAGTTTGTTTCTATTCTTCTAGAAACTTAAGTTATTTTAATTTCATTAGGTATTTACTTGGCAATCTTTTTCTATTCTAAGGTACATTAAATTTTTCTATTTTTTTTGTATATTACAACAAACATAAATTTTAAATTTTAGTTAATAACTTGGTTCATATATTTAATATATTATACTATATTTAAGACCCTCTAATATATTATAAAATACTTTTAAGGATTTTTATTTTTTAAATTTTTTATCAAGAAAAGCATTGGATACAGTTTTAAAGTGGGTATTTTTTTTTGTTCAATTAAATTGCCTTTCGCAAGGTTGTGATTATCATTTATATTTATATTCCTCTATATTATGCTTGTTTCTACCTTGTTATTTATACCCAGTGAAATTTACCCCTGTTTATTCATCAAGTATGTTCTCATGTTATGTGTTAATTATATAAATAATTATATTATTTTTAATGCCATGTGAGCAGGGTATGCAAATAGCTTTTCTTTTTTTTTTTATCTACTTATCATTTGTTTTATTTATTTTATATAATACAAATGTATTAGTATAATATACACATAGTAATCTTATTAAAACGTACCATCTTATTATATATATTATATTCTGTAGATCTTTATTATGGTTTCAATCTATAGTAGTCTTATCTAGGATACAGGTATCTATATATCTATCATATTCTCATTTGCACTGATAAAGAGCTGTGTTACTCATGCACTGAATTGCAATGGCCAGTATTGAACCTGTAACTTATGACTCCTAAGTAGATCCTCTACCAACTGAGGAGATAACTGGCCTATTGAGATTAAGCTAATTTAACAAAACTATTGTAATGACTTCTATCCTTACTGGACCTTTCAATTGTGTCAGACTGTTGAACTTGGTAAGCATCTACAATTAATCTCAGATGAACTAAAACAAAATACGTATTTATCAACCCTTCTGCATGAGCAGGATGCAACACAGGTCAGTTCTTAAGCAGAGTTTAACAGGTTTGAATTCAGTTTTCCTTCTCCTTGACTGGTTACCTTTTACCAAGGTTAAAGAGCCCAGTCTACCCTACTATTACCATAGTTGAATGCAAACTTTTCCCAAGGTATTAACGCCATATGAAAATGCCTCGTCTCCAGGATTTCTTCAATGATAACCATTACACTCCCACTAAACAAGGTAGTCATAATTAGTCCAGGTTAAAAGCAACTGTAAGGGTACCCAAAGCCAAACTTTTTTAGACCTTATTAACCAAAACTTTTCTCTTTTCCCAAAAAATGTCTTGACTCTTTTGTCTACTAAATTTCCCCTTCCCTTTTGCAAAGGGATAAAGTACCATTCTCAGGATTGGTTAATGGACAAAACAAAGATTTCAGGGGTGTTCATGAAGTGCTTATTCAATTGAACAAGTGACACATTCAAGAAAGCCACTGCCAGCGATTTACAGTAGGATCACAGTGGTGAGATCTGCTGTGAGTGGTTTAAAGTGGGCAAAGAGTTAAAGTTTGTCTTCAGGTTACTCATACCTTGCTTTTAACCTGGACTTGTAAAGTTGTAGAGGTTTAGTTTTATGCTTGACCACTTAGTATATGAACAGAAACAGAAAAGAAATTAATGATTTTAAGGTTGCTATCAGATATATATATATATATATATATATATATATATATATATATATATTTTTTTTTTTTTTTTTTTTTTCAGAAAGAAAAAACAAAAAAGATATTCTATTAAATTCTTTTTTTTTTATTTAAATTTTTTTTTTTTTTGATTACAGGATGATGAAGATTTGCCCTTCCGGAAAGGAGATATCTTGGAAGTTATTAGTAAGGATGAAAAGCATTGGTGGACAGCACAAAATGAACATGGTCAAGTTGGACAGATTCCTGAACCTTATGTAGAGAAGGTAACTTAAACTTTTAAAAATTCTTAACACACACTCAAATACTTCCACATTCTCAATTCATTCTATTAAATATATAAATTACAAATTTCATCTTCTGTCACAGCTCGAAATCATCTTGTATTAAAATACAAATATTAAATTTGATTTAACAAAGACTAGAAAAAGAAAGTGTTTAAGTATGGGTAAATTAGAATTTATATCATTTTGTAGGATACTGTAGATTGGTGAAATATTTGTGGGCTTGGTCAGTTCTACTATTAATCTTTCATCTAAATAGTTACAAATTATGGACAAAAATGTCCTCCTTATCCTCAATTTTGAGGAAGGTACTATGATTTTTTTTTTTTTTTTTAATGGTCAGGCTTGATGTACAAGGGTAATTTTGTTCAAATCAAAATATTTTAAAATTAAAGAAAATAATCTTTTTATATATCTCTTGATTTTATTTCTCTGCTCTTTCTTTTTACCATCTCCTTCTTTTTTTTACCATCTCCTTCTTTTTTTTTTACCATCTCCTTCTTTTTTTTTACCATCTCCTTTCTTTTTTTATCATCTCCTTCTTTTTTTTTTTACCATCTCCTTTTTTTTACCATCTCCTTCTTTTTTTACCATCTCCTTCTCTCCTTCTTTTTTTTTACCATCTCCTTTTCAATTGACAATTCTTGTTATTTTTCCTCCACTTCTTGTTATCCCCCCCCACACACTTCTTTTATCTAATTCTTTTAAAAGTTTCAATTCTCACCTTTTTTATTTTTTTAGTACGACCCACACCAACCACAAAGGCTGAGCAATTCTCAAAACAAAGAATTTTCCAACCCTGCTGTTGCAAATACATTCAGTACTTCAGCATTCAACATCAAGGTAAGAGTGTAGAGTATTCCTTCATTCGCAGGTCCAATCTGATTCAGAGTGGGAGTGACAGTTAAGGTCCCATCTGTGTGCAAACAAATTATTATTTAGTAAGAATAGTTACTTGAAAGCATACAATTCTATATAAATTATTAGTATTGCTAGGAATGCTTGAAACCATATAATTGTGTATAAATTATTAGTATTAGATAGGAATACTTGAAACCATATTGTGTGTGTATAAATTATTAGTATTAGATAGGAATACTTGAAACCATATTGTGTATATATAATTATTTATTATATAGGAATACTTGAAACCATATTGTGTATATATAAATTATTAGTATTAGAGGAATACTTGAAACCATATTGTGTATATATAAATTATTAGTATTAGATAGGAATACTTGAAACCATATTGTGTATATATAAATTATTAGTATTATATAGAATACTTGAAACCATATTGTGTATATATAATTATTAGTATTATATAGGAATACTTGAAACCATATGTGTATATATATAATTATAGTGGAATACTTGAAACATATAATTGTGTATAAATTATTAGTATTAGATAGGAATACTTGAAACCATATAACTGTGAACAAACAAAAATTGTCAAATAAAAAGGTGTTATTAGAAGTGGAACATTGAAAATATAAATCACTATAATTATAATGAAACATTTACAAATGAATCAAATTTCAGCATTAAATAACCCATAAGGTGTTGATATGCTGTTAAACCAAACCCGTCTAAATTGTAAAATTTTTGTTTACCTCAGTCATAATTTATGAAGAGATAACTATTAAATAGTTATGTTATAGTACTTCCTATTATAGTAATAAATTTCTAAACAAGATGTTACTGCTTTCAACTATGTTTTGTTTGAACTTCTTATATATCATTGTCATTAATATTTTAACATTTTATTATAATGCTATCAGACCCAATTTCTCTCTTTCTCTTTCACACACAGACACACATGTGCGCGCATAACATAATGTAATAGTCATTGTCATAATCCTGGATGATACTTTTGCATTTCACTTTACGCTAATTCCCTTGGAAAAAACATGAATCATTCTCATCTCATCAATGGGTAAAATAGTAGGGTAGACTGGGCTTTCTTGCCTTGTCAGGGCAACCATTATAGGAAAAGGGAAAATTCTGTATTCAAAATCTAATGAATGTTGTTCAGAAAATATGGTGTGTGCATGTATAAAAAAAAAAAAAAAAAAAAAAAGCAGCGGTGTTTGTGTCTTGATTCCACACAAAATTATTGCCAAAATAACCACATCTTCCCACCTTAAATAAGTTTGAGTGACCTGCTATTATTTAACTTGACATAGGTAGCAATTTTTTTATTTTTTTAAATGAGGTTAGCAAATTTGCATATTTTGCTTTTATAAACCACTTTTATTGAAAATGAATAACTGGTTTATTTTCAACCTTTTAACAACCCTTTTATTCATTTTTTTTTCTTAAGCAATTTTGTTGATAGATGTTATAATTATTCTCAGCTGTAATTGTACTATAAAAGTTGACCTTACAAATCGGCAATATTAGCCTTATTGTAAATTAATCCAAAACACGCATACATATATATATATATATATATATATAATATATATCTGCTTGACAAAACCAAATTTTTAAGGGAGAGTCCTTGTGGCATAATGGCTAATGTGCTGGACTACAACCTCGTAGTAAGCAAGTTCAAAGTCCAGTCTCGTGATTACGCTCAATTTTGGACTAATGCCCTTCAGAAAAGTATGAACCCTCTTATGAATTCCACTACTGTTCTTCTACAAGGATGGCTTTAGCATTAGATAACCCATGAAGGTTGAAATGCCATTTTAAAAAAAGAAACCAAACTAGTCTTCAATTTTTTTCCATTCAAGTTTTTGTTTTGTTATTGTAAGGTTATGCATGGGATTAATTCACCAAATTTTAAAATAGGAGCCAAATATTTCTCTGAATTTTTTAGATGAGGCTTGATAATTTGGACTATTGTCCTCATCTGAAGAAGGCTGGAGGTCACATCACCTGAAACACTGTGCAGATAGCAGTAAAGATGAGGACAATAGTCCGAATAATACAAAGGAACCTAATAATTTATCTTGGAATGTTATTTATAATTAAAAATTTTGTAATTATTATACATGTATTCCATAGAATTTCCATAGGCACAGCTAGTGTGTGTGTGTGTGTATGTATGTATGTATATATATATATATATATGTGTGTGTGTGTATATATATATATATATATATATATATATATATATGGTAGTAAAATGAAGAAATTAATCCCACCGTATATGGAGAAAATGTAGAACAAACACGAGATGTTACAATAAACATTTTGGTTTATAAACCAAAATGTTCAAACATTGACACAACAACTAATAAATTTCCATCCATTGTAACATCCTGTGTTTGTTCTACATTTTCTCACACACACACACACACACACACACATATGTTAGTAACATTTTTTTTATTTTTTTTTTTTTTTTTTGTCATTTAGTGAATTTTTCTGGTAACCTAGAAATAACTTTTTTTTTTCATTTTTTTCTTTTCTTAAGTGGATAATTGCATTTCACTTATCTTTTTATGTATTTAAATTTTGTCATCTCACTACATTCCATTTTTGTTTTCAGATTGACAATGATTGGTTGGTTATGTTTTCCTACTTTTAGAATTCTTTTTTTCCCCCCAGGTGAAGCTTCCAGCAAAAGCCAGGGTAAAACAACAGAGGATACCCAATATTTATGATAAGACACAACTTAGGCTGGAGGTATTATGCTTAACTCTTAATTCTTTTAAACATTTACATTTTTATTAAAGGTTCAAGTGGAATTTTAACTTTGTACCTTTAAAATAATCTTTTTTTTTGTCTATATACTGGATAGGGTGACACTATAATAAAAAGATATTTTTTCATTGTCTCATATCTTGAGATGAGTCTTGATACTTTGTAAGCAATGAGACAAACTTGCTTGAGATTTCAGACTGTAATTGATGTTTCTTCCAGTGGTTATTCTGTATAATTCTAATGTTAAGTCTGGGGGAACCCGCTTGAGATCCCAGCATCTGTATAGGAATGTGAGGTGGTATGTCATTAGTGCCAGTTTTTGATTAAGCTTTTCTAAAACTTTCCATTGTTGGATTATATCTAGTTTGTACCAATTAGATATTATTTGTCTGAATTTTTGAGATGATAATTTGAGAAGTCTACACCAGTGGATTGAATAAAGGGTCATTATTACAACATGAATGCTCCCGAGTTCGATGAGAAACACCTGAAAAAGGCTGGAGATAACAAAGATGAGGACAGCAGCCCGAAAAATCCAAATGTTCTTTATTGTTCTTAGCCGGAGGTCACATGGCCACACTGGGGACCATACAAAATTTGGGGGGATCCAGGCAAGCAAAAAAATATTTAATTATAAAAATACAATACAAATAGAATTTTAAAACTTTGAATGGCTATGGGGGTTCACCAGAGTAAAAGGGGTCTGTAGGTTAAAAAAAAAAAAAAAAATTTTTTTTTTTTGTTCTTTTAAATATTTTGATATTACTGCTAAATATTTATTCATTGCTGCTATCTAGTGCTTCAAAGCTTTAAGCTAAATGGTAATTTACTTACCCCTTTTTTTTTTTTTTTTTTTTTTTTTTTTTTTTCAACTTTGCCTGTTTCTTCTCTCAAACTTACATACCTACGTACTTTGAAATGGGAGAGTCCCTGTGGTGTAGTGGGTAACATACTGGACTGCGATATTATAATAAGCGAGTTTGAACTCCAGTTGTGCTATTATATTCACTTTTAGACTAATACCTTTGGAAAAGGTGTAAACCCCGCATCCCTCGGCTATGGGTTAAATAGTACCACTATAGTTATTCTACAAGAATGACTTGGGCATTAAATAATCCACAAAGGTTAATATGCCATTAAACAAAGAAACCAAACCTACTTTAATACAGTTATTTTTTCTAATTTATTAATACACATGAAATTAATGAAAATTATTTTTACCAGTTTATAAAACCAAATCAAACAAAAATATTTCCCTACAGACTATTTGCTTACAAATCACATATATATATAACATATATACAAAAAAAAAAGATTTGGTATTAAATATCCCAAAAAGGGTTGATATGCCATTGAAAAAAAAAATAACCAACCAACCAAAATTGTCTACTAACTTTTTATCTGGCACTCTAACAATTCATTTAATAACATAAATATTTACCTACAAACTATTTGCTTAAAAATTATATATTCAAAAAACAAGATTTAGCATTAAATAAACCACAGGAGTTGATATGCCATTAAACAATGACCAAACCAAATATACCTACCTATGTTTGGGATTTGGATATGTCTACATTGGGTGCAGTGTAAATAGCTAGGTCCTTTCACCCGTGTCACATGCTTATAGGTGAACTGGATTATGAAATCCATTCTTCGTATATACCATGTGATGAATTTACCTACCACATCTGTCCCTGCCAACTTCTCTTCACTGTGCGCTTTTGCTTTTGCTGATTTTGCTTTTGCTGAAATACTGCAGCAGCAGCAGCAGTATTTACATTGTAACTTAACATGCCTTTTTTCTTCTTTTTTTCCTTAATTCCATAAAATTTAACTCTACTTAAAAAGCAAACATGCCTACATGAAATTCAATAACCAAGTTAAAGATGGTGGAATGCATTGACAGCTTATGAAAATCAATACTTATTAACAAATCTTCAAGATTTTCTCTTGGTTAAATTAATCCTTATATATGAATTTAACATTTTTAGAAAAAAACAAATAATGTTAATAGTTTGCTGACAGAATCTGTTTCGACCTTTTTAATAGAGCGGTCTTCATCAAGAGCAACATATGAAGGAAAGACGGAATAAATAACCGTTAGAAGGAGGGGTCCGTCTTTCCTTCATATGTTGCTCTTGATGAAGGCCGCTCTATTAAAAAGGTCGAAACAGATTCTGTCAGCAAACTATTAACATCATTTGTTTTTTCTAAAAATGTTAAATTCATACTGTTGGATTAACTTCCATTTACTTCATATATATATATTATATATATATATATATATATATATATATATATATATGGGCCGGTTTAGCTCAGTTGATTAGAGCACCTGCCTAGGAATTGCAAGGTTCCTAGTTTGATACCGGTCCCCGACAACTCGGCATAAGGTAGCACAGATTGGGTAATCTGATCTGTGCGGTAAAGTGGGAAGCTGACGGTAGGTGTGATGCTCCAACCTCAACAAAATACCAATCTCCCTGGTCTAGAACTGGCGAAAAGAGGATAGACTCCCTCATTGTCCAACTGCTACCGACATTAGGCCACTTGGCCAACTACTTATATATATATAATGACGAGCTGAAAGAATTGAAAATGTTTTGTTCCTAAGAATTCCAAAGGAAACTCTTTGAAACAAACTTTCAACCTGTTTTGATTTTTAAGATTTTAATGTTAAAATAAAAGGTATGCAATCCATCATTGAAGAAAGTCATGTCACCAAAAGTAATTTCTTTAAAAAAAGAAAAAGAAAAGTTTTTGATAGTTTTAAATGTATAAAATATTCTTTTCAGTAGTTTACCTGTTTGATTTATTTAAATATATTGTATTTTTGTACAGCTATGTACCAAAAAATTAAAGTAATAGAATGAAATATCTGGCTTTCGTCCCATGTTATTGTAGCATGTATATTTTCAATTTTGAAATTACCATTATTTATACAAATATCCACTCAAACCCTGTTCTTTAGTTTTGATAATGTTACTCTTTCATTGTGGATCCAAATTTATTTATTTAAAAATTTTTTTTTTTACTCTGGTGACACATTCTAACTTGTTGGTATTCATTGACTTCTTTACTTATTTATTAATTTTTAAAAATTTTTTTTATGTAAAAAAAATTTTTTTAATTTTTATTTTTAAACTGGTCACTTTATTGAAATGCTAATTAAAAATATCAACATGATTTTGGTACGCAGCTTCTTATGTATGTGTGTATATTGTATAATATTTTAATATATCTATGTACATAGATATATTTGTATGTATAAATAATATTTTTATATGATGTATTTATATTATTTGTATTTACTAATTAATCCAGGAAATCTTTATGAGTTCAGCTAATTGTTTGGAATTTTACAAAGTTTATTTAATCTGCCACGACACCCACATGTATAAGTTGTTTATTTTGAAGGTAGCATTATACATTTAGTACAATAAGACTTTTTTTGTAAATGTTTTATTTTTCACTTCTTATTCTGCTTTAGAGATACATCCACCTTTTTCTTTTTTCTTTTTAATATGCCAAAAGCTCATTTGTTTCATTTATCTTTTCAGGTTGGAGATATTGTGACAGTAACAAAAATAAATCCAAATGGACAATGGGAAGGAGAAGTAAATGGAAAAACCGGAATTTTCCCATTCACTCATGTAGAATTCATAGACTTTGATAATACAGGTGAAGGAGATATTGAAAACAATACAAACAAAGTATAGGCAACAAGATAGACTTTAAGGATCTCCTCCTGATGAATGATGGGATATGTATATAGCAGGATTGGTTCAGAGGGAGAAACTCTGCCAGTTATTATTTTTTTTTTTTTTTTTTTTTTTCTCGACCAACTGACTTCACACACACAATTGCTGCTACTGCTGCTGCAAGGAGGCAAATAGATGCAAGCTGACTGGACTTTTGGCCCTCCACCATTTTTTCCTTCCTTCCTTCCTCTTTGCCTTCCTTCCAGATGACATTTGGGATTTGAGGAAAAAGTTTTTTTTTTTTTTGTTTTGTTTTTTTTTTTTTTTATACTTAAAATGAAAAGAAAGAAAAAAAAGAAAGAAATTTTCATTACTAATGAAAAGTTCTTGATTGCTACATCCACACTAACAAAATGTAGTGTTGTTTTTGTTATCCCCTTTAAGTTAAGATTTTCTTTTTTCCTTTTTTTTTTTTTTTTTTCTCTTTTTACATGTGCACACATTTCTTCCAATTTCCATTTGAACATTTTTATGAAAAACAGGATTTTATTTTCTCTGCTAATCACAAAGCAAATTGAACTTCTTTCCTCTTTTTGATTGAGTAAAGTTTCTCTTACCACATATTGTGGTGGTGGTGGTGGTGGTGGTGATTATTTGTTAGGGGGTCCATATAGAAATTTCAACTTTGACATCTCTGCTCTCATTCACATATATATATATATATATATATATATATATATATATATATATATATATATATATATATATATATGTAGTTTGCTATATTTATAAGTAAAGAGTTCTCAATATCATTGATAGAACATGTATATCTAAGTTAGGGTACCGAAAACAGGAAGTCAACAGTTCTTTTCAAACCAAGTTGGTTGGAAAATTGCATAGGTGAGAAACTGTCTTCTTGTCTTGTGGCATCATTCACCTGAGGTGTGTTGAGTTAGCTTAATCCATTAAAGTCAAAGCCAAAGTGTATGATGGAAATAGGAAATACCCAAGTGGTCTCCAAAATGCCAAATGCAGGTACTCTTGATTACCCCCCCCCCAGATTATCCAGCAGACACAAAGGACATTGCAGAGCCTAGAGTTGTCTGCACTGAGAATCTGTCAGTTACCAAACGCTATTGACTTCATGTCTTCACTATCCTAACTTATATATGTATGAGTGTCTCTGTATGTGTGTGTATATATGCAGTGATGCTGATAGCTTTTTAATTAAGTGCGTCCTGGGATGCATGTATTTGATTTGATTGAGTCCCTGGGAAATTTGATGGGTCCCAACTAAAGTTTCTAAATAAATTGTAGAGTTTTTATCTATGAACAACTAAAGCCGTTTAACCCCTACCTTGTATCCCATAGCGTGTAATTCATTTCCAAGAAATTATTGAAGTGTATTTATCGTTAGCTGGAAATGGTGGGGGAAGAAAAAATAAACACTGGGACGCATGGATACAATTTTTCTGCATCCTTTTAGATTTTTATGTGTCAGTGACGCAGGACGCGTACCTATCAGTATCTGTGTGTGTGTGTGTGTGTGGTGTGTGTGTGTGCATATATATATATATATATATATATATATATATATATATATATATATACACACTGCGTTTCAAATTATTAAAGAAGTGATACTTTTCCCTCCTATCCACAAGCTACTGATTGGAATTTAACGAAACTATCAGAGAATAAGGACAACCTGTATATACACCTACTCCATAAAAATTGTATTTTTCTACCAAAAGGAACAGAAGTTATATTCATTTACCTAATTTACTTAAATTATTCATGTGTCAAATTATTAGCGAGGTGTAATAAAAACCCCAGTAAAAAAGAAAATAATACTTTTATTGTTTCATTTATAGATTTTATGGATACATACAGTAACTAAGATGAAATTAAATTGAAATAAAAAAAAGGTTAAAAAATTCAAAAATGATAGTGAAGTTAGTTAATGAGATATGTGATCCTTTTATAAAAATGACTTAGAAAAGACGATGGTCCATCGAACATGTCCATTTCTGGATCTCCTCTGATGTAAATTCACGTGATACGTCGACTATTTTCTGCCACAAGTCATCTTTACTTCTAAATTGGTGTCCATTCTCATAAACACATCACTTCAGAATGCTCCACAAGTTTTCAATTGGGTTTAAGTCTGGAGAATTGGCCGGCCAGTTCATCTTCCGAGGTCCACAGAAGCCTAATTTTTGCAGGTACTCCGTAGTTTTATGTACTGAATGCGAAGGAACATTATCTTGCATAAATATGATGGTTCTCCTGGAGGTGATTCTCTGCCTTTTTAGCCAAGATTCCAGGTGCTCTTTGAGGAAGGCTATATAAGCATCTACGGTTATTTTTGTACCGTTAAGCACTCTCCATGGGCCAACCATGATACCTCCAATAATACCAGCCCAAATCATAATACATCCTCCTCCTTGTTGGCGTCTAAAGCGGTGATGAGGATCTTATCCATTTACGACCCAACCTTTGCTCTAGCCATCAGCGCCATCAAATGTTGCACGAGTTTCATCTGTGAACAGTACTTTTCAGAATTCAACCTTCATGTTCTCCTTTGCCCATTTCAAACGTATTTGTATGTGTATTTTTGTCAATCGAGGCTTTGACATGGGTCTCACTGATGCCCCGACCTTTTTCAGAAGACGACAGCGAGTACTTCTGGGCACTGTTGCTTCTCCAATGCTTCTGAAGAGTGCTCCTCTCGTCAGGCCTGGGTTATTTACAGCTTCACGTTTCATTCGTGACAAAGAACGTCGGGAAACAACCCTCGAGTGACCCTTATCGGTCCTCTTACGTAACTTCGTAGGAGCTGCAACAAATCCTTTCACTGTTTGGTGATATCTTCCAATTATTTTGGATATTTCTAATGTAGACTTGCCTTTGGAAAGTTCAGATGTTATATCTTTCTCAGAAGGGATCAAGTCACATTTGCGACCCATAATTGCACGAGTATAATGACACTTGTTTAATGTCTGGGACACTTCTATATCGTTGTTGATATTGCAAATGGCAGTTTGTTTCCTGTTGCGCACAACAATACAGTTTTTATACGGCCTGCGTATACACCTACTTCCATTATACTGTGAACATTTCGTTAAATTCCAATTGGTATTTTTTGTACAAATTGAAAAAATGTTATCTCGTTAATAATTTGAAACGCAGTGTTTGTGTGTGTGTATATATATATTATATATATATATATATAGTAAATGAACAACTTAATAAAACTAATCAATTGCTTTGATAGCAGGAAAGAAAAGTTATTCTGGTCATTCTTTAAAAATTCTTGTGCTCTAATGCCCCACCCTTTCTTCTTCTTCTTCTTCTTTTTATATCATGTGAAGGAGGAAAAACAAAACAAAAAGTTAATTATTTCTAGCATGATGATAATACATTTAATTCCTTTCCACAAGCCAGTCTGCACCTCTTTTCTTTCAAAAAGGAAAAAACAAAAAACAAAAAACAATCCATATTGTGCCTTGTTGGTTTTAAGAGATGAAAATCTGATGGTTGCAAGTTGATGTAAGGGGGGAACTGAACAAACCAATGATTTCTGATTCTTTTGTTATGATTCCACTGCTGTGGCAGGATCGTTCCCAGCCCCACCCCCTCCTTCCATTTTCTTTTTAAATACACATTCTCATATACTGGATTGATTTACCAAGTAACCAACAATCATGATGTTATGTATAATAAGTCTACATTTTAGTTATAATAATTTTGTGTTAAAAGTATCAAACGTTATTCATTTGGTTTGTTTGGTGCAACAAAAATCATTTAAATAAAATTGGTTGGGACGGGGGGGTCTTAAATTAATAATTTAAATTGGGAGGTGGCTGTTAAGTTTTTGTAGGAGAATGATTATTGCTGAACAAGTTTGTCAATAGTTTTTACAAAATTTACAGCTGATATTTTCCGGGGTGCAACTTTGGTTTGATGGTTGTGAAAAGGTTTTTAATAAATAAAAACTAAAGCAGAAAATACACCCACTTCTTTTTTTTTTTAATGCCAACAAAACTTTTTTTTATAAAGATGAAATTACACACACACACACACACACACACACTCATGAAGAGAATACTATTTTTTAAATTTTATATCTCCATATGTGATTTCTAGCTTTTTAATATGGCTGTTAAATTGTACTTTGTATCAATTTTGCAGTGTTTTTTTTTTCTAAAGAAAGAAAAAACAATTTTATTTAGCTTTTTTTTTTCTCTCTTCACTCCATATTAGGAATATAAAAGTTACATTCAAATTTGATTCATTATTTATTGCATAAAAAAACTAAAAAGAAATGTGAATTGACTTTTTTGAATTGTAAATTGTAGATCATTTAAAATTTCAAATAACTAATCACATTTTTGGAGTTGGTATAAAATTGTTGGAAAAAATTTGATGGATGATGTTAAAAAATTAAAAAAAACTTTTGATAAAAAAAACCCCCAAAAACTCAACTTGATCCGTTCATGGCAATTTTATTAAACAAACAAAAAAAAAAAGAAAGAAATTTGTGGACTTCATAATGTAACATTTAGAAAGAAAAGAAAATACTACACTTGATGTGGTAACATATATCAGTTACTTTTCAATATAAATAAAACTTATATATTGCCAAATATTCCTTCCACAATCCTTATATATATATATATATATATATATATATATATATATATATATATATATATTATTCTTACATCTGCTAATTATTTTTAATGTTTTAAATCAATTTTTCAAATTCTTTTTTTTTTTTTTTTTTTTTTTTTTTTTTAGATAATTTTAGAGTAATTTGAATCTTGTCACTTAATATTTCTTATTTTTTTATGTTATAAACTTTATTTATTTATTTTTTTTTATTATTATTGTGGATCATCATAAATTTTCCTTTTTTAATCTTTTGTAATCATTGCTTTAATTAGCTTCTCATTCAACACAATTTCTGAGGTTGGATATATTTCTGATTCTAATTTTAAATCCAGTTATTTTACAAATATATAAATGTGCTGAGCATTGGATACAGTTTACTAAAGCTAAAGAAAACACACACACACACACACACACACACAAGAAGTGGTTATTTGCTTTGTAACAAATTTGAATTTTTTTTTTTTTTTTTTTTTTGTAAATGATGTAAAATGCAAACTGATTATATATATATATTATATTTTTGTTGTCTCCATCTGATTTGAAGCATAAATTCCATTACAATAAAATAGAATTAATAAAAGCATCTCGTTCAGAACACAAGTTTTCTATTGTGGTTGATGAATTAACAAACAAAACAAAAAATGAAGCCAGATTCCTGAACAGATTTGCTAAATAAAACATATGCCTTATTTTGCTTCAAGATTTGACACTTTCTGAACAAACTGCTTCCACATTCTTTTTTTTTTTTCCTCTCTCAATATTGTAAAAATAGCTTCATTTAAATGGGAACAATAATAATCTAGGGGAAAAAATAATATCCATTTCAAATTAGTCAATATATTTTACAAGAAATTCTTAAGGTATTTTTCTTCATTCATATAAGTTGTTTCTATTGCTGTAGTTAGTGGGCTGTAATACAAGTATTTAACATGCACCCCACGTGTGCGGGTCAGGCTCAAGGCCCTATTAATGTGGGACCACGCAAGAACTGATGATAAATTTGAATATTATTACAGTTAATGTATGAAAGATGATGAAATTCATGCAAAATAAAGAATCTGGTTAGATTTTAATTTCTGTAATAGTTTTCATAGCTTAATCACTACAACTGCTGCTTTTGCATAGGCAGGCTTCCTGAAGATAAAAGGATATGAGCTAGAATCTGAAAAGTGGCTTATATTAAAGTGTTCATATTCTAGTAGCCATTGTTATAAAACTTCAATCAAGAGATCTGCAGTCTTTCCTTGATTGGCCCTATCAAGACAGTGAATGATCTTAAATGCCTTTAACGAGCTTCCTTATTGGTGACTTCTGCTGATAAAATCTATATTTAGCAGTGGTGATTCTGTTTGTATCTTATACCAAAATAAGTCCAACAATTTTTAATGATCTTCCATACTTATCAATGACTGCAAAATGAAAATCTGAGAATTGCAATAAAAAGCAAAAGAAATAAGGAATAATTGTATTTCTCTGAATTTTTTAGATGAGGTTTAGTATTATTTGAATTATTTGGACTATTGTCCTCATCTCTATTGTTATCTGTACAACAGCTGAAGATGGCCGTAGGGCACATCGTCCAAAAAGTTGGACAGATAACAATAAAGATGAGGAAAATAGTTCAAATAATACTAAGGAATAATTGCTAGTAAAAATAAATGAATAAAATTTAATCATATTTGGGAATTTAATTTGGTTTACTTTAAAAAAGAAAAAAAAAGTTACAGCAAAATAAAAAGTTTAATGAAAATTAACTGTAGAGAAAAAGGAAAAAACTAAATCTTAATTTAGTTGCTTACACCTTGAATTTTTTTTTTTAAATTTACATCCCTATTTATATAATAAAACTTGCTTTTTTTTCTTCTTTGTTTCTAAAAACATTTGCTGATAAAATCTTATAAATGTGGGGCACCTACCATATCATTCTAGCATGATAGACTAGACGATACTCTGACTTAGTAAATACAATAAACTCTAGAGTAAGGCATTTATTCTAATAGCATGTTTGTTTTTTATATTCTTGCAAGATTATTGTCAGAATATTTACATCAGCTCATGACAATTTTAGTATATATTTTTAAAAATTAAAATTAGTAAACCATAAAATAATGCCATATTGAGTAACAAATGTGTAAAGAAATTCAAGACAAATTTTATTAAGAATAAACTTGAAATAATTATTAATAGGCTTCATATAAAATCCACCTGTAATAAGATTACACTTGAAGGCTGAATGTTGCCAAAATAAGTTTGTATTTTAAGGTATCTTAGTTTTGGATTTATATCTTCTTTTTTTGTTTACGATGTTTGATAATCAACATTTGTGGACATTATTTTTCTTTCTAGATTTTTATCTCAATGGCTTTGTCATTTTAGTTGCAAATAATTAACTCTCCAATTAAAAGAAAAAAATTACAAAACCAAAAAAAAAGGGGGGGCTTGGCTGAATTTGCCACTTTGTTGTCATTTAATTTTTGGACAAAAATCTGGTGTCAACATAGGAATATATAATTTTGTTAAAATTGAAATACGGGAAGAACTAGGAGCAACCATTAACTTCATAAATGAATGATTTTTGTGACGATAAGTTAAGAATGGATCTCTATACCAGATCAACTCATACATCATAGGTCTATATGTTATCCGAACTTGTCTATGAGAGTGTCCATGGCATAGAGACTAATGTGCTGGACTGTGACATTGTAGTAAGTTTAAACTCCAGTCATACTATTACAACCACTTTCAGACCTAATACCCTTGGGAAAGGTATGAATTCCCCCTCATCCCCCAGTTATGGGTTAAATAGTACCACTACTCTTCTACAAGAATGGCTTTGGTATTGAATAACCCACGATGCCATTAAATGAAGAAACCAAACAAAACAATTTGTGTGCCCTTTTAACAGATACTGATACAAATTCCTAATTATGCCTAAAGATCAAATTAATAAATTTATCCTCTGTGATCTTGTCTGAATTTTATTAGACAAAGTTTATTTTGATTAATTTTATTTTTTAATAGACTATTTTCCTTGTCTGTTTTTTTTCTTCTCTTGTTTGCAGCCATGCACCCTCTGTCCTTTTTTTCTGACCTATTTACTGTGGAATCATCAGTGTCCATTTGTAAAGTTCCTTCTCAAAGAATGGTTGATTCCATAGCAATGCATTATCTGGAACTATTTAAAAATCTATTACAGAACTCTTCTACTTCTCTGTCCTAAGTTTCTTTCATATGTATATTTACCAATCGCTCCACACGAGCAGGATGTGACACAAGGTAATTTTTTAAGCGGTTTAACAGATTTGAATTCAAAGTTTTCCTTCTCCTAGACAGGTTGCCTAACTAAGGTTAAAGAGCCCAGTTTCCCTACTATTTACCCATAGCTGGAGGGAGAGTTCATGGATGCATACCTTTTCCAAGGGTATTTAGCACTGTGTGAAATGCAAACAGCCTCACCCAGGATTTGAACTCACGTCTATGAGTCCATTTCCCATGACTCTAACCATTACACCACGCACCTCCACATAGTCTCTAGCACCTAGTTGTTTTTTTTGTTCATATAGCAGCACTGCTATCTTTTCTATAGAATAAATAGAAAAGCTGTAATCTCAAGAATCAACTTAACCCAATAGGTGCTTCTATCCCATTTATGGGACAGTTACAAAAATTTCCACACGTTTTAAATCTTCCAATGCCCCATAAATGGGACGGAATTTTTTACATATAGTAAGTAAATATTCATATCAATCTAAAATTGTATATACAAAGGTTGGGGCGAATAGTTCATAAGCTGACATTATATCTGCTGTTGATAACTTTTTATTTATTTATTTTATTTTTACTAATGGGATCCAAGCACTGCAACATTGATGGAAGAAGTGTGTGGTCCATAAAGACTTGAAAAATAAACCTCATTTGGTCACATTCCATGAGAGTATCTTGGTCAGCCTATGAACTTTTCAGCCAACACTCACATTAAGAAGGTTTCCTCTTGCTAATTATTAAAATAAAGTTACAATATTTTCCCTTTGCATAATTCTGGTGGGCATTGGGTTAACATTCAATTCAATTCAATTCAATAGTTGGGTGGTTACAAAAAAAGAAAGAAAAAGAGCTTTTATAGTCAGATTACATTAACATAACCAATTGATTATTAATTTAAAATATTTAGTTTTGTTTTTCAGATGAAATAAAATTATCTTTTAAGAATAGAGGACAAATTTCTTTGTGGATTTTGAAAAAAAACGAAAAAAAAAACCTTCTTTTATTCTTTTTAATATTTTGTCACTAAAAAGTAAATTTAAATCTTTTTATTTTATTTCATGTCCACAAATGTTTCTGAATTTCTGTATAAATTTAGATATGAGCTGAATTCAATTTATCTGAATCTGTGCCTTATATGTAACCAGTTTTTTAAATTCTTTTTTTTATTTTATTTTTTTCCTGGCTCATCAATAAATTTTAGTTAGCCAACTTAAAGTAGACAAACAAATCCAAAATATTTAGATCTTTATTACATGTTAGTAAAATAACTGGATAGAAATCTTTGTAGATTATTTGCTGGGGATTATATTTGGAATCAATGATGTACTTAATTTCCTGAATTGTCTATGGCAATGGTATTTGTGTGTGTGTGTCTGGGACATATTGTTGTCTTTTCATCATTTTCTTGCAATCTGATGCAAATGTTTCGAAATATGATTAAAATAATATTAATATTAATGTCTAATTTGGTAAATTTCCATATATATATATATATATATATATATATATATATATATGCTATTCAGTATAAAGTTATTTCAGTGATTTGTATATTAAACCACAAAGTAATTTTATTTGAATATTGACTGTCATCTGATCAATATTGATGAATTCATGAAAAATCTACCAATTGTCTGAATATGATTTGAGATTAAATTGCAGTTTTGCCAAATATGATACTTGATATCCAAAAACATTTGCTGTACAATGGATTAGTGTACTAATATCACTGTCCCATTATAGTGTAATAGTTACCAAGCTAGACTTGCAAATTTCTTGCTACTAAACAGTGAGGTTGATTCTCACTGGTTGCCCCATACTTGTGACCTTGTGTCACATCCTACCCATGGGGAGTGGGTTGCGTAAATATCTACTAATGTCACCGGCCATTGTTAGGTAGATCATTTCAGTAGATATGGACTTGTAGAAACTTTTTTTTTTTTTTTTTTTTTTTTTGGGTCTGCCTTAGTTTATCCATGTAAACATGCCCCCCTTGTCTAAAAGGGTAAGGGTGGGGTTTATTGTCTGAAGCGCCCCAATTGCACTGGCCACTACATGAGCTTTGGTTTGTGTGTGGCTCCCCATGTTAAAAGGTCAGGAAAATACTATTCATTAGTATAGCTTAAGAGGTTTGATAAGGCTGGTTTAGCTTGGTCAGTAGAGCGTTAGGTTCTTGGTTCGATAACGGCCCTTGCCAACTCGGCGTATGATTAGCAGAGGGATCTGTATGGTAAAATAAGGAGCTGATGGTAGGTGTGGCGCTCCACTTCAGACGCAAAAAAACACTCCTTGGTTTTGCGCTAGTGAAAAGGGGATAGACTCCCTCGCTTTGTGGCTGATACCGACTTTAGGCCACCCTGACGACTTAAGAAGCTTAATATAGCTCATCAAGTCTTAGATTATGATACTCTAATATGGTTGCAAATTCAATTTTATATAGCTACTTATTTTATACAGTGCATCCCAAAAATGATCCGTTCTCAGCAATGACAATCCATATTCAAAGCTACCAAGTAACTTTTTTTTTCTCCTTTTCTCCCTGAAGACTGTGATGGTTCTAATGCCCCACCCCCTAGCAACTCCGGTTATACTAATTCTAGTCAAGGCCCTACAGATATCTGTTGGCTAACATAAGGCTTGTTAACCCTGGCTTCCAAACTGTTCAACCAGCATCTTCCAGATGTTCCTCCCAGAACAATCACCTGCTTGGTTACATCATGATTAACAGGATGAAATGTTAATTTCTAAATCCCAAGGTGACATTTGGGATACCCAGTTGATTTGATATCGTTTCAAGTATCACACTTGAGCTCAAATATCCCAGTTAAGTGTGTTGTATATATGAGTTTTAGAGCCCATGCCTTTTTAGAGGGGGGGGGGGGCACACACAAAAAAAGATTTTATATATTTAGATAATGCAGCATTTAAAAACTAGACTACTTTTATTTATATATATATATATATATATATATATATATACAGATATTTCACAATATATACAAAATTACAGAAACTTAAATAAATAATAAATAAATACAATTTGATAAAACAAAGTAAAACTCAAAAAAAAAGGTTATTACTATTAAAGTTATGTTATGAAATGTGACATTACCGAATAACGCAATGATAAACATTAAACATAACATTTCCACATAATTAAATGCATATAATCGCATGAATTGATGAGTTTCAACTAGTAAATAAATAAATGAAAAAATAAATAAATAATTTTCACTTCCCTTATATGCTTTAAAACAATAAATAAATCGCTACTTCTTGGAGCAGCTAAAAAACACGTCCATTCTCCTGACTATTCAGCGTTTATTTTGAAACGGAAGGAATGGCATGTTTCGTTAGACTAAAGCGCTTTGAACAAAATAGACTGAAGCATAGAGATCGGCTCCACTTACTTTAAAAGAAAAACATTTAACTCCTTCCTTGGATCATTTCGTTTGTCAGTGTGGCTTCATGGCTCGCAGCAGGGCTGGGCTGCTGTCACTCTAGAGGAAACATAAAATGTCTTCTTGACAGCATGCACAGCATGGGAGGAATCAAATCACTCACTGCTGACCCTCATCTATCGTTCTTGATAGGAGAGTCCACTATATATATATATATATATATATATATATATATATATATATATCGGACTAATATGGTACAAGGCCTAAATAAATAAATAAAACACTGAAATAAGATGAAGACATTGGCAATGGCTTGCAATATTTTCAAATTATCACTCTGTGGCAAATATCTCTTTTGTGAGAAGAACATAAAATCTTTAGAAAATTTCATATGATGAGACTTTTAATGTGGCTATTGCAAAAGTTCTGATAAAAAATTCTCTCTCAATTCTCTAAAGTCAATCTGACTTTTCATTGTAGATTATTTTATAGACAAGTGTTTAATTGTAAAGCAGTTGGTTATCTAGATTTTCTGATTGGCTAACATCCAAGACATTATTCTAATGATACTCACCTTCCTCAGAAATATTCCAAATTTGCTGAAGAGAATAAGAGGCTTTTTAGTTCATAAAATGGTTCAAATAAATTTGGGTAAATCCACATATAATTTTTTTTTCTCGTCTTTATTATCACTTTTTCTAAAAACTCCCCCTCCCCCCCCCACGATCGATATTCAGGGGCCTTAGAAAAAAAACAACTTCCAAGAGTTCAATTCAAACATTTGATTCCATCCTTGAGTCATGTTCAGTTGAATCCAAGAGGCCTATAACAATATACTTTTTTTCTATCCTCCATTGATTAAAAAAAAAATTCTCCCCCCACCCCTCCACCCAAAAAAAATAATTCAGAAGTTTACACATTTTTTTATTTATTTTTTTTATACCTCAACTTTGTTGAATTATAACTTAAACTGCAAGCCAAAGCAGTTTCTAACAGATGATCAGCCATTTTTTTTTTTTTTATTATTTTTTTTATAACCATGCATGTTTCTGTGTCAACCAACGAACATTTACCATCTTGTTATGGGAAGCAACTCTGTAGTACTGTTATTTTTTATGTTAACATTAACATTCAATTTGAACTGTTCACTATGCTCTGCATTTGTTTTTATTTTACTGACAGAAAGCAAAGTGCTTAAGCTTTTTTTTTTTTTTTGTACTCTGGAGTTTAATAATCTGTTTGTATCTATCCTATAGATGCAGATAGCAAAAATGGGGCTACATTTAAAAAAAAAAAAAAAAATTTTTTTTTTTATAATAAATTTTATTTTTGTTCACTCCCCCCCCACCTTAAAAGATGATGCATAAAACTTTTGTTTGCAGCTTTTACTGATTGACTTCTCTTTTAAAAAACTCTATTTGCCAAATTATTTTTGTATTCAACTGAGTAAAAAAAGAAAAAGAATTAGTAAATAATTCTTTACCAAATAAACTGAAAATTTAGTCTGTCCTGTTGCTTGAAGAAAGTTTGAAACGAATGTAACATTTTGTGCTGTTGTGGAAGTATGATTAATGAAAAAAGAAAGCCTCGTTTTAGATAAAGTCTCGTTTTTTTATTTTATTTTTTGAATATTCTATTTATATATATAATACAACTGATCAATTTTTCTTTTTGGTAATGTTGCATGGAAAAAAAAATTATTTTCTTTTTTATTACATAAAAGAATTATTGAATTGAACCAGAAAAAAGATTTACTAAGCTATTTATGTAAGTCTTTTTTTTTTTTTTTTTTTTCAAGTCTACATCACATCAAGTCCAGAGCTGCCAGCATTCATTTCATTTTTTTAATTTTTTTTTTTTAATTAAAAAATAATCAAACTATAAAAAGTTAAACTGAATTAAAAATAAAGTTACCTATTCCTTATTTACCTGCTTTCTTCAGGTATTTCTTGTCGAACTCAGGAACCTTCTCTTCGAACTTAGGAACCTTGATGGGACTTCAAACCTAACCCTTTATTCAATCCACAGGGGTAGACTGTTCTCATTCCATTAACCTGTGTTAATTATTTTATGTTACCGTCGCCCTTGTCAATCCTGGTCAAGGGCAACAGTAACATAAAATAATTAACACAGGTTAATGGAATGAGAACAGTCTACCCCTGTGGATTGAATAAAGGGTTAGGTTTGAAGTCCCATCAAGGTTCCTGATGAAGGCTGGAGGGCACATGAGCCGAAACATGTAGATAACAAAGATGAGGACAATAGTCCAAATAATACAAATGATCAAGCCTCATCTCAAAAATTCAGAGAAATTGGTAAGAGTAGGTGAACTATTATAGATAGTTTTCGATCTGAGTTTTCAGGTTTTTGCTGATTCTAGGGTTACATCTTGGATTTGCTCTCATATTTGATTCTTAGATCTAGAACTATCTATGATAGGAACTCTTTGTTCTTAACAAGTAAATTGTACACTTGAAAAAGACTGCAGAATGTATCTGAACTTCTCTCTCCCCCCCCCCCCCAAAAAAAAGAAAGTTATAATTGTTTGCTTGTGATTGACTTTATTGTCACTCTGTGTTTATATAACAAAACAGAGGCATGTCGTCTAATGGTTAGAGTCGTGGGAAATGGACTCATCAACCCGAGTTCAATTCCTGGACAATGTTTGCATTTCACATGGCGCTAATACCCTTGGGAAAGGTATGAATCCAATTCTCCCTCTAGCTATGGGTAAATAGCAAGGTAGACTGGGTTCTTTAACCATGGCTAGGTAACCAGTCTAGGAGAAGGAAAACTCTGAATTCAAACCTGTTAAACTCTACTTAAGAAATTGACCTTGTGTCGCATCCTGCTCATGTGGAGGGGTTGTTATATATATATATATATATATATATATATATATAAAAACGATCAACTTAAGTAATGACCTGTTGATATCCATAATTACTTTTTATCAATGATTGAAATTTTTTTCTAAATTGTAAGAAACTGTCAAAACAAATAATTATAATTGAATTATATATATATATATATATATATATATATATATATAATAATTTTTTTTTTTTTTTTCTCATCTGAGAAAACCCAAGGATATAGTGTCAAATGCCACTGGCACTCAACTATGAAAAAAAAACCATGTGGAAATGGTCTTATTCAAGTTGCACAAGTTGACAGCCAATATATACATACACTGGATAGATACATTCATAATGATGACAAAAATACTTGCTCAGAAAAATGACATAACAAGAGTGACAAAATGGAATGAGGGTTCTGTGGAGTAATGGCTAACATGCTGGACTGTGATATAATGAAATTTATTGCATACAGTGCTCAGGTCTCATGTATAGTACATAGAATAATGTATTAGTGTCAGGAACATGAATAGCGCACAGTAATAATATATTTGTATGTGTGCACGTTGGTGAATTATAGGGAGCATGGAGGCTTTGAAAGATGCAGTGTTTCGGCAGTCTACAATAGATCTAAGCAGTTTATTCCATGCCTCAGCAACTCTGAGCGTCAAAATATGTTTCCAAAAGTCATGTGAGCTATGCTGTTTTCTGACTTTGTAGGCATGCCCCCCACATGTGTTAAAACGAGGTCAGACTTAGGAAAAGTATGAACCTCCTCATCCCCCTCAGCTATGTGTAAAATAGTATCCACTTCTGGTCTTTTATAAGGATTGCTTTGGGATTAAATAACCCACAAAGGTTGATATGTCATTAAAACAAGAAACCAAACAAATTAGGGTTTGCCTAAAAATTGCTTTAAGAATTAGACACCAGTTTAGCTCAGTCGGTAGAGTGTCTACCTAGAAATCACTAGGTTCCGGGATCGATACCGGCCCTCGTCAACTCCGCATATGAGAAGCACACGGATCTGTGTGATAAAGTAAGGAGATGATGGTAGGTGTTGCACTCCACCTCAGATGCTAAAATAATCTTCTTGGTCTAGTGCTAGTGAAAAGGGGATAGATTACCTCCCTGTCTGGCTGGTATTGACATCTGGCAGCCCCATCAATGACTTATTTATTGAAACAATATAAAAATGATACGTAAACGAATCTTTTAGTTAACAGGGGGAAAAAAGTATTATTCTTCACCATAAGTAATTTTATATAATATATATATATATATATATAATAGGAGTCAGAATTATCCTGATGATCCGTTAGGTTTCTCCTAACTAGGTATTCTCTGACTCATTAAGCTTACTCTATTATTCATTAGCTCTACTTTTTGTATTGAGCACTTTAGTATATTTAACTTAGGCAACTCTTACAGTATTTTTTTTTTTTTGCCATTTTTATGGTACCATCTGTTTTGTTTTTTTTTTTCAGGAGGTACATATGATTTGGCCTTTTTTTTTTTTTTTAAATATTTTCTTTTTCTCCAGGCAAAAGTTTGTATTGTGTAATGTACAAACTATAAAGCCGGGAGTTTTTACTTATATATATATATATATAAGTTTGGTTCTAATGCAAACAAAACACTACCAAGCAAATAATTTGAAAAAAACTTTTCCCGAAAATAAGACCATCCCAGATTTTACATTTACTAAAAGAAGTCGGATTCTACTAAAAAATAT
The DNA here is from genome assembly GCA_023376005.1 of Doryteuthis pealeii. Classification (NCBI taxonomy): domain Eukaryota; kingdom Metazoa; phylum Mollusca; class Cephalopoda; order Myopsida; family Loliginidae; genus Doryteuthis; species Doryteuthis pealeii. The sequence goes on from CM042141.1 coordinate 90,568,455, forward strand.
GAGTAATTGAACAATAGTTAAAATCTATACATAAAAGCATTTTTCTCTACCAAACTACCACTACAAATCCAAAACTTAGTTGGCATTAAATGATCCACCGAGGTTGATATACCGTAAAACGAACCAAACCGTGTATCTCTCTCTCTCTCTCTCTCTCCATTTGTAGGTGAAGGGAGTCATGTCAGCTCTGGATTTGAAATGTTTCATATGGATGTACACTTTTACACTTTTTTTTTTTTTTTTATTGTCATAATTTTTTTGTTGCTGCTTGTTTGGGAGGGGAGGGTATTTTTTCCTGAAAGTTTAGTTGACAGTTTACCAATAAGTGGACATTTTCTCTGTTTAGATCACGGATCACCAATTATCACTGGATAATTGAAAAAAATAACGAGCATGGGCCAGATTATTATTGTGTTCAATACTTGCTAGCCAGAACGAAAGCTCTGAGAAAAAGATGTAAAACAAAATTTATCTTTCCATGATATATTCATGAATGAGTGGTGTAAGATGCACAAAAACAAATTTATCCAACATATTTATTTTCAAAACATTATCAAAGAACGCAACATTAGCAGAAAGGTTTAGTGAGATTTGTGAAACTAACGTTTACCTTTCAAGGTATCGAAATGCTTACATTCACGAAATTTTGTAACCTATGTACAGTAGTCAAGTCCATGAAGATTTAGTAAGCTTAACATTATATTCAAATTTAGATGGTATCAGAATGTCTCACATTCCATACGTTTTAACAAACAAATTCGATTACTGTCATAGGTGGGCCTGATCAAATGCCTTTAGTAGTTTGATGACCCCCTGAACTAAAGTGTGCTACAATCCCCACCTAAATTTATCAACTGGGTGAGGTTACATGATCTATTCCTCTAGCCAATCAACAGCCATAATGCGTAGCTGATTCACTACTTAAACACTGATACTTTCATGGTCCACTTGCAAACCATTGCTGAAGGAACTTACAATACTGAGGATTCTTTACCAGAGGATTACCAAGGATTTCCGCTGAGCTACACTCTTGCTTAAAGATTAAAGAATGGCCCATAAGATTGTAACACAAGGTGAGAAGTAGAGGTCACCCAAGTGAGAATCAAACTCCCTAATATTAGTCTGGTAGCTATTAGACTATGCAAGGTACCCTGTTATTTACTCAACTTTGTTCAGTTTAGCACACAGACCTTAGGTTGCTTGGAAATACCTGCTGTTACTAAGTGGTTCTCCCTTTAAGTTTTGAGTGGGTGAATCATTGCTTAACTTTGGTGATCTTGCAGAAATTGGTGCTTTTAATAAAACTTGACCAGCTGTTTGGCCATTATTGCCTTTGCCACCATCCTCTCTGTTTGATGGTGGTCATTTATCTCTTAACAGCATTGTTCAGGCAAGATACAAAATCTCCCTCCAGCAGGCTCTTCTTGCGAGACCTCTTCTCTGGCTTGGCCATGCACTTTGTTGACAACCTGGTGACATCATCCGTTAATCCATTGACCCAGTGCCAGGATGGAAGAAACGCCAAGGGTGTCAACTCAAAACCGTCAAGCAAGATGCTGGGCTGATCCTGGACTCAGGCCTTTATGGAATTCATCAATGGAACCACGAATGGCTGACACTCATAACTTCAATTGTATTGGATCGCTGTGCATGGTCTGCTTTCATTCGGGATAATTGTGGGTATTTACCTAACCTGTTTGCCAAGAGCCTGATGTGACAAAAGTATGGGGCATCCAGTGAAGATTTGACATGCTATTCAGTAGTAATGGATCTGTGAGACTATCTTGCTGACCATTACCCCCCAATGGGATGCCCTGTCTGATGGTTGTGTACAAGTGTATAATGATTCTGTATTAGAGCAGTGGTTCTTAATTGTTAAAAACACCTTGTGTGGTGGGAGGTCACGAAAATAATTACTTCTTTTTTTCTTTTCTCCCCTCCCCCTCCATCTTAAACCAGCATCATCATAAGCAATAAGTTTTCAAAATGTTGGCATTAAATTATTTACTAAGCTTAACTTAGTAAACACAAACCCGGATGTTTGGGACACTCAGTGAGACTCGAACTCACTAGTAAGGGTTTGCTAATCTAGCTTGGTAATCATTACACTATGCAAGGCGTCTAAGAGTTGGCATTAAACCAGACAACAGTTTCGTGAAAGGCTAAAAATGTAAAATAACTAGTTGAACTTTCTGCCTTATCTTTTCTATCTTATCAGAGTTGCCTCCCTTTGCCACTGTCATTCAACAAGTTGTATTCTTAGCCCAATTTTTTTTTTTTTTTTACCAACTCCAAACACGTCAGTCAATTTTAACAATTTACTTTCTCAAAGGAGATAAGAATAAGAGTTGGCTATATGTAATCTGTTAGTGAATTCATATTTCCTCGAATTGTGAAGCGACTCTTAATTTGTTCCAGTTAGATATAACGGAATATAAGTTAACTTAGTGGGAGGAAAGTGGCTGTAATAGATTGAGATTTCATCCCAGAAGACGCGGTTAATCTTTTAATAAACATAAAATAAGATGAATTTTGAGAGATCAACTAGAATTTCCTTGTTTGTTAATATACTAATTACAATCATAATCACACTTTTTAGAATTACTTTAGTATTACGAGGGTGAGTCTAAAAGTAATGCCATTTTGTTTAGGACAGGTATAATTACCAACACAAAACATGTATTTGAGCTACTTCTTCACTACAGACTTCACTTCTTCGTCACTGGAATAATGTTTGCCTCTCAAACCCTCTTTCATGGGGCCAAAGAGAAGCTAACATTATTCCAGTGATGAAGTGAAATGTGTAGTGAAGAACAGTCAACATAATTTTACAGGGCAGGGATACATGCTCTCATTCAAAGGTGGAACATTGCTATTAAGAGAAATGGTGACTATGTGGAGAAGTAGTATACCTGTCCTAAACAAAATGGCATTACTTTTTGACACTTATGTAATTGCCAAGTTACATATCAAGGCCGCATTGTGATGACAGCATTTACTCTGGGTCAGTTGAGTTTGGTCCATCCAATGAATTCACTCTATCCCAAATGAACAAGAAAGGAAATTGATGGAAGGAGTAACAAGGGAATAGGAAATTCACAAGTAGTCCCCAAACCCTGAACGCATATCCCGGTTAGATGCCTTTGTTTGCCGCAAATTTTCCACAGACACAATGACTAGTACACCAAAAGCCGTTGATTCACCAGAGCCCCTTTAGCCGGGTTGTGGCCCTAATACCACTTGGTGACAGACCCATCTACCTTGGAAGAGACCCTACCAGGAACTTTAGTTCCAAATGGCTTAGCTCTGACACTACTACATTGTCGCTACAGTGAGGAGGGGTTTCCGACCCTAAAGTCCATATCATTGGTTCTTGAGGTATACAAAATTGTTGGATATTTTGAAATCCTTGTACATTGAGGCAGTTTGGTTTGGTTTGTTTTACGGCATATCAACCTCAGTGGATCATTTAATGCTGACAAAGTTTTGAAATAAATTCATTCTTAATGGATACTCAATTTTTTTTTACAAACACATTTTTCTATTTAACTCGTAGTTGGGACCCTAACAGGTATTACCACTCTGGGTCAAAGTGAACCTGGGAGCAATGGTGATGAAGGGGTACCCCACATTCCCCAGACCTCCAGATGTGGAACCTCACCATCAGATAGCTTCATGTCCTGGTATATTGAGGCATTTCCTTTAGGGTTAAGAGAACATGTCATAGGCAGGGATTGATGAGAGTCTAGTTAAATACCTTGAAATCTTCCGATTAATGACTGCTTTTTGAAAATTGAATCATTTAATCCAGTTTATTCTTTACTATTCACTTTCAGGAAAAAAAATACCAATACTTAAAATCTTTATTTATGTTTCTCTCCAAGAGAGGGACACCACATTTAATCAAAGAAACGAAATCATGATTTAATTCAGGGTTGATGAGAGTTACGTCCCTTGTTTTCTTTTCAGCTATCCCCCCCCCCCCTCTGCAGACATTGAAATCTTATTTCATCATCAGGTCATGCTGGCAGCACGGATATCTATGACCCTCTCTCTCCTGCCAACCATCCCTATTGGCCAGCGTTTCTGCAAAGTCTTCCACAGAGCTGATTATAGGATTTTGCTGCTTGGTTTATGTTGGTGTGTCCATAAGAATACTCAACAGAAACCAGCACCATTAACCATTGGGCTAAGTTCCCAGAACACTAAGGGTAGGGAATTTTATAATCTTTAACATTTTCTTTCTTTTTTTAAATTCCAATACTTGAGTGCAACAAAGGAAGCAAGGTTAGATATCTCGAATTTGAAGCAAATAATACAAAAAAAAAAAAAAAACCTTGAATATTGCTCAAAGCTGAAAAATATTAAGCAGCACCTTTTGAAATTATTTCCTTGCCAATTATGTTGATGTAAATCCATCAGAAAACTTTTTGTATTATCTAGATTTCTCAGACTGTTTTCCTCATCTTTATTGTTATATACACGTTTTGGCTGATGTACCCTCCAGCCTTCTTCAGGTGTTTCTTGTCGCAAGTGGGAGCCTTCACAAACTTCAAACCAAATCCATTGGGGTAGATCAGAGGCACATTGGTTGAAACATGTATATAATAAAGACGAGGACAACAGTCCAAAAAAATCTAAATGATACAAATTATCAAGCCTCATCTAAAAAAATTCAGCCAAATAAGTAAATTTTTAATTTCAACATTATTTTTTTTTTAAGAAAAACTTTTCAGATTTACTTCAAATTTAAAAAAAATAAAAAAATTCTGTGAAGCAAAAATTAAAATCACACACAACAAACTCAATATAAGTAACCAATTTAGTTTTTATTCATATTTTTCTACGAAAAAAAAAAAAAAAAATGAAACCCCACATTTTCATCCCACCATAAATGGAAAAGTTGAGATTTCAAAGGCATTCAGAATCAGATTACCATTTTTCTACAGGAATGTCATCCCATATTTCTAATATAAATCAAAATGTTATGGTTATGACTGCATGAGGAAGAAAATTCAATAATAGCAATAATAATCTAAATTCTAAACATTTCTTTTAATCTGTGATCATGCAATATTGATATCTAAGTGAAGTTCTAGCTGCCCCAGTTCAAAAGTGAAAAAAAAAAAAAAAAAAAAAAAAAAATTGTAGGTTACACACATTTTCCTTCTAAATCACTAACCCACAAAATAAGTAAATAAATCGACAGTTGAATTCCTCTAGAAAAAATAAAAACATTTTCGGATAAACCAAGTATAAAAATAAGGAGGCAACTATTAATTTAAATTGGAAAATGTGTTCTGGATATTTATCATCACGTGATGAAAAATTATTCAAAATACTTACAAACTGTTTAATATCCCCTAAAAATAAATTTTAAATTAAAAAAAAAAAAAAAAAAAAAAAAAAAAACACCCAAATTTTATCCAACTAATCAAGTGTAAGAATGTGGAATATTATTCTCAATTGAGAAGACATGTTTTTCTAAAATAAGATGAACTTAATTTTATGAGTGATTTCCAGTCTCAGTTTATTAAGTGATAAATTTTGGATTATTGATGACAGTTCTCTTTGTAGAGGTGAAAGGTGAAGTTATATTTTGTCTGATGAATTAAACTTTAATCACATTTGCAAGAAACAAGCGGATAACCATCCAAATAACTTTAGAAAATAACACATCTCAACCAAGAAAAAAAAACTTAATTAACCAACGAATGAAACAAATATATGTTGATATTTAAGTATCAAATCTATTTCATCTTCAATTCTAATTAAAATGTAGAAAAGACTCCAACACTCTGAAACAAAATTTTTTCTAGGAAGAATATAAAGATTTTATATGAAATTTAGATTACTTTCAGCATAAAAATTATTTGCAAATCTTAATGAATCAAAGTTTTAATAGCTAATTTGCAATATTGGTTTATTCGTGCAATAGCCTAGGATCTAATCACCCTAGTTGCAATTTAGAGCATTTATCTCAAATGTCTCAAGATTTGTCTATACAAAACTCACCAAATCAAGAAGGGCCATACAAAAAATGTTTTGTTTTTTTTAAAGCTGTGATGATTTCTATCAGATGTGAATATAAGTCTACCATTATGGTTATTGAAAATTTGGCATACAACAAAGTAAAATAAAGCTTTTAATAGAATCAACTTTGTACAAGCCAGTTGCTATTCTTCACTGCCAATTTATTCTGTTACACAAGCCCAGTTATGAAATAGTAAAATTCATCTAAAATCGGAAAAGATAAGTCTCTAGGTTCAACTGATTTGAACAAAAGAAAATGTTTTTTCAAACAAGAAAAATTCAAAGATATTTTTTTTTTTAAACAAATTTAACATGACTGTATGAATAGAAAGGGGGGGGGGTTTAAAGAATGTTAACAAACTAAAACTGCATTTGGGGAATTTGTTTATAGATGTTGAGAAATAAGAAAAGCAATGAGAGAGATTGTTTTTGGTTTTTTGTTTAATGGCATATCAACCTTCATGAGTTATTCAATGCCACTGGCATAGTTTTAGAACAGTAGTATTACTATTTAACCCATAGCTGGCGAGAACGAGGAAGTTCATACCTTTCCAAAGGGTATTAATCCGAAAGTGTATGTAATAGCATGACTGGAATTCAAACTTGCTGTCGAGCACTAGTCACTTCACCATGGGGATGAGAAGAGAGAAGAAGAAGGGGTGAGAGACAAACAGACAGACTCTGAACAGGATTGCATACACAGTTCAAAGGGTAGTATAAACTCATGAAAAGACAATTATTATCAACAAGCAGTTTGCCTTAAATATTCAAACTAAAAATCGGATTTTAGCAATCCTGATTAAGAGGTGTTAAATTCCAATATTAAAATATTTTAATCTAAGTTGAAGTTTAATTGCACTTAAAAGTTTATACAAATGTTATAATAGTTAACTAGCTAGCAGATTATTGCTAGTATGTTCCATTATCACTGGGTGCCCTATATTTCCAGCCTTGTGCCATAACTAAGCTACAGTTAATAAATAACTACTTGTATAAGATAAAGAAATGTCATCCTAACTCAGGATTAAGTGAGACAATCATTGAACTGAGACTAATAGAGTAAAGAATTTTATCTTCACTGGGTGCTCTATTATTGTAGCCCTATGCCAGTCTAAACCAAGCTAAATAAATATCCACTTGAACACTTAACCTGACAATGGCCAAATGTAACTCACAATTAAATATATCCAATTGGTCAAAATGTTTTTTTTTTAATGAAGGGAGAGAAAAGTCCTGCTTTCATTATCTAAAGCAGGAGTCACCAAACTATGGCCCGTGAAGGCATTTTATCAGGCCTGCCCCGACGGTACTTGAATTTGTTTATTAAAATGTACGGAACGGGGAAGCGAGTATTGAACACAATAATGTGGCACACTCGTTATTTTTTCAAATATCTGGCCTACCGTAAAAAACATTTGGTGATCCCTGATCTAATGCAAACTTCTGACAAAATCATCCTGAAGTGTATAATCTGAGCTAAGTAGAGGATTTAACAATTCTAGCCGGTTTTAGTAGTCATTCACTGTTAGATAAATGTTATATAATATTTTAAGTTAAACAAAAAAACGTTCACATAATATTTGAAGAGCATTTTGTATGAGATAGACAACAGGAAAAAATGCATTGAAATGGGCTTCATTTTTGGGAGGTTGACTTTTTTGTTAAATCAATATCACTAGGCTAAAGAAAACATTTCTTTCAAGAAAAGAAAAAAAGTTCTAAATTTTTAATTGTCCCTTTAAAGGTTGGGTTTCTTTTGTTTAATGGTATATCAACCTTCATGGGTTATTTAATGCCAAACTCACCCCCTGTGGTACTATTTAATCCATAGCTGTTGAGATGAGGGGCTTTATACCTTTCCCCAAAGGTATTAGTCTGAAACTATGTAATAGTGTGACTGGAGTGTGTAAACTTGCTTACTATAATGTTGTAGTCCAGCACTTTAGCCACATGGACACCCTCTCCTCTAAAAGAACAGATATTGAGGAATTATTTAATTTCTTGTTTGTTGAGAGGCACTTATTTAAATGGTCAAAGAGCTTCTCTCTTTTATAACTGAAAACTATCACCAACCACAAAAGTTGTGTATCAGGTTTTATTAGGTAAAGAAAAATAATTTTTGTTCAAACCCAAAATGTTTTCTTATTTGAAAAATAGTTTACCCACATTACTTCAATAATTTTTTTTATTGAAATAGAACACCAGTCAACAAATTTTCTATTTATAACTGTAACCAACATTAGAGGGGAAAATCTGATTTTTTTTTTTTTTTTTTTTTTTTTTTTTTTTTTAGATTAAAAAAAAAACAAAAAAAAAAAACCCTTCTGCCTAATCAATATACATTATTCAAGAATTTATTAAGCCAGATTACTTACAATATTTGTTGTTTCAAAGCAGGTCACCCATCTAAGCACTAAACAGGCTTCTGTGCTTTAACATGACTTTATCCTAAATTATGCTTTAAGATTTGATAGTATGGAGTCTTTTGTAGATCACAGAAAATAAAATGCTAACAATAGGAAAAGATATTTAACAGTAGAACAAAAACAACTTTGGTCATATGACCACTATAAAAAAAAAAGACTGAAAAAACTTTTATACTTCTCAAATTTCTTTCCACTCTTAAGAGTACTTAAAAAAAATTTTTAAAAAGCCATTTGGTGAGTTTTTTTAGTTTTTAATATTTGTTTACTACACATATTGAAATATCTATGGTTTTATTTACTGTAAAGTTTGATTTGGAAATTACAACAAAAAAAATTATTTTCTTCCTCAATAACTTTAAAAAAAAAAAAAAAACAATTTTAGTCAGTTATTTACATCATGAAACCTTTATGCGTAAAGGCTACAAAACAAACTATATATTATGTGTGTATATATTTATGAATATAGATAGATATGTAAGGATCTGTATTCTACAGTACAGATCAACATACTGATATATAAGAGGATATTTGGTATGTTCAAATTAGAGCTGAGGTTATTTTTTCATTAAAAAAAAAAAAAAAATGGTCCACTTGATTTATATCAAACAGAGTGCATATGAGGTTTAAGAAGAAGAAGAAGCAGCAGAGGAGGAGGAGATGTTATTTAGAAAAGGATAATGATGTATTAAATCAGCAGGAGAGTCTAAATATTATGTGGAGTCCAGGTTAAAAGTGAAATAAAAATAAGCCAAAGTCAAACTTTTATAGAACTTATTTCTCTAATGCAATTATCAATGAGATATGAGGAAAGTTTTGATAAATGGGCCAAAACCTGGACTGTTTACCCAAACCTTTTTTCCCCTGGAATGATACCTGCATTGGAAAAATAAGGTTAAAAAATATATATATATATATATATATATATATATTGGCTTTGGGTTACCCTTACCATGCTTTTAACCTTGATTAGTATCTGTAAACATGTCTACATAAATTTGATTATTCTAGGTGACTTTTAATCTATCCTAAGATATAATTCTGCATTTAGAAAAAAGTGCATCATTATTATTAGAGCACCATACGTGGTAAAGTCTGTCTTTTTTTCTTTTTAAATCTTTGATTTATAAATCATTAACCATTAAAATCATTCAATTTTCTATAATTGGAAACAGGAAACTTTCTTTGACTTCTAATTTAGAATCATTGGAAGCATGAAGAATTTGTGTGAGGAGTTGCCATTAAACAAACAATCTAAAAATTTGAAAAGAATTAAATATGTCACTTGAGTTATCTGTTGAAGAAAGGTTTTTTTAATTTGCAGCAACTCCAAAGATTCATTTCTTTACTACCTACTCCAAAAAACCTCAAAACTAATGGAGAGATAATAAAAGTATTGAGTCAAACTTTTTTAAAAAGTTAACCCTCACAGATTCTGTCAGTAAATTCTGGGACTATTCCTGCCACAACCTTCCATATATTTTTTGCCACATCACTAAACATTTTGGTGATGTCATGCAATTTAAAAAAAAAAAAAAAAAAAAAAAATGTCAATACAAAAGAATTTCTTGAATCATTTTGTTCCCTTTACTACCATTTTTTTTTCCATAAATACAAGAATAAAATACAGAAATATAACAAGCAGACAAAACAAAAAAAAAAAAAAAAAAGATGGGACAGACTGAAATTGGTTAAAGCATTCAGTTTCAAATACTGAAACCTTTTTTCTTTTTTTTTTTTTAACATGAAAAAAGAAAAATAAAGGAAACCATGTCATCACACTCTTGTTCTACCATTTTTTGATGCCTTAAAAAGAACGAGGCATAAAAGTTTCAGCAGTACGGATATTAGAACATGCTAACAACCAAAATGGCTGTCATATTTTATTAGAATAGAATAACCAACTAAGAGTCACTTGCTCAACATAAAAACTTTAAAAAAAAAAAAATTAAAAAAATGTTCCCGTTCCTTTAAACAATTCTAAAAGGACTAAAATATTGTTTCTTGTAAATTCATTTCCCCAATTTGAAAATAATCTGTCAGATCTTAGAAATGAAAAAATGGGAAGACAAAATATTTCCATGGGTAGACGACTATTGAAGGTAGAAACATTATCACACTAGGAATTTCTAGTTTGCTTCAATCTGCTTTCAATTATTTGTCAATCACATTTTGCAAGAAAAAAAAATCCAGTAAAGAGGTTGCTTCGATACTTATTGGTAAATTCAATTTTTAGGCACAACCTCTACTTTTGAAGAATTCATTATTGTTTAATTTAGTTGAGGCATACAAATAAGAAATATCCAATCACAGCCATGTGGTGACCACCCAAGACCCAAGGGTGTCCAGGATCAGCTACAACAAAAAACTCGAAATCTGGACGCAAATGGTTAAAAAAAAAAAAAAATTCACCCGCAAACTTGTTTGGCAGTCAAACACAACAGCCATTTTGAAACAAATTTATCATGACAAAAAATAAAATAAAAAAAATAATAAAAGAACATACTTAACAGGAATAATTTTGTATTGTGTATGGGTAGGAAGTATACAATCAAGTATAGTATTTTTTTTATGGGCATTAAAAGAGAAAGTAGGCATGGAATGTGAAAGACTTGTCCAAGGTCTAACTTGCCACTTCTAAACCTGAGCTTTCCAATCTTAAGTTATCAGGCTTAACCCTTTTATTTTCACTGGGACACTCATGTCCAAGTTGAATTTTATTTTAAAACTTAAAATGTTTTATTCAAAGCATAAGAATGTTACATTTAAAAAATAAAAAAAAACTGGTGAAAGGGTTAAAGAACTGACTTTCTTCTCCAATGAATAAAATTGTTATTTCCAGAGTAACTGGGTATTTACAAATGCTAAAGGAATAGTTGCATCAGGCATCAAGTGTGAAAGACTGGCCCCAAATAGAGAGATGCCTGTCCCTAACTCCAAATAAGCTTAAATATTGTTCCAGAACAAGTAACAGAAACAGCTTCCACTTATTTTACTACCAATGAATTAAAACCAGAAAAAAAAGTCACAAATGTGTCAAATTAGATAATCCATTTATTGGTCATATCTAATTAAAAAAAGAAAAGAAAAGAAAAACTCTGATTTCTGAGCAGTTTTTCTTGTATAATAATGTTAACCTGGATTTGAAATATTAAAAATTATATTGTTAAAAAAAAGGTTCCTGCCATATAATTTATGTAAAAAGTAATCCACAATTAGCATTTAATAACAACAGAAGTTGAAGCCTTCAAAAATGATAGAGACAGATTTTCTCTAAAAGAGTAGGGGGCACAGGGATCTTTTTTTTTCTAACAAAAAGATCAAAAAATATATAACAAAAAGCAACAATTTAAAAATCTACAAAGCAAAGAGGCAGTCATTTTGTTCCCACAATCAACAAATGTAAAAGAATAAAAATTATAGAAACACCAGGACTTTTTTTTTTTTTTTAAATATTCTATCTTGTCCAATCCAATTTTTCCCCAGGCAGTAAGACAAGTAAAAGGGATTTTATTGAATATTTATGTTAACACATAAAGGGACAAAAAGTACTAGAAGTACAGGTCGGAAAATGCAAAAAATGATCAAAAAAATCTTCCTAAATTTTGATATCAGGTTTTTAAATTTAACAATTATAATTTGTGTATTTAACAAAGTTTTACCATTTCAAACAAAAACCAGACATTGATAAGTTTTAGTGGTCCAAAAGTCTTGTCACCCCTACATATTGTTTTAACTTTAATTGATTTTTGTTTTAATAATATATCATTAATTATAATAATAATAATTTTCTATTTCATAATTATAATTAATGATATTATATATTACATTATTAAAACAAAAAATAATAAAAGTTAAAACCATATGAATGGGTGACAAGACTTTTGGACCACCCTTTAGGTTGACTAGACTGACCGCCCTGATGAGTAGGAATGAAAAAAGATAGGACAATTTGTTAATATGTCTGATGAAATCTTTGCCTCTATCTCTCCCTACCTAACACACACACACACTTTCTTTGTTGCTGGGTTTGGGGTGTGTTCTCTTTCGGCCATTTTTTTGGTTTTTAGGTTGGATAAAAAAAATTGTGAACCTGAAGTGAATTGCGACCTTCATTATTTTCAGGTTTGCTCATGCATATGGGCATGGGCCCCCACCCTCATAAAACTGACCCTGTGTAACCTTGAAGGGGGTGGGGGTAGGTAAATCCACCCCCCTAAATACAAAGTTACTTACAACTCCAGGATTTGAAAACGAGATTTGCAAATTGACTAACCAGAGTGCAGAGGTTAAATACTTTCCAAATAACTGCTACTTTTAGTTTTAAATTTTAACCAATCAAGTTACCATCCTCACCGGCCTCACAGCGGTGAGTGAGGTAAAATAATTCATGTGGTCCCAGGGTGTAGTATTCCAAGGCAGCACCTGCACCCTAAGACACGCAAGGCCGAGTTTATTGCTGGTGCCTGAGGGGAATGCTGATGGGACCACACATATTTTTTTGCACTGGTCATCGCACGAGCTTTGGTTTGTGCATTGCTCCCTGTGTAAAAAAAGACATTGTTAATCCAGCCTGGTGGGAGGTCAGGAAAATATCACCAGCCAAGTTACCAACAAAGCTGGCTAAACAAACATTCAGGGTGTTAACAATAAAAATATCTATTTAAAAGGAAATTTTTTTTTCTAACATACACATCTCCCTCTCTTCTCATACAGATTATATAATTCTGGTAATCTTTTTTACATGATAGACTAAGCAGGGTTTGTTTTTTAATAATAATAATAATGAAATTATTGTGTACAATGCTCAGGTGCACTACAACTCATCAAAGGTTCATGTATAGTACATACAATAAAAGGGCTGGTTTAGCTCAGTCGGTAGAGCATCCGGATCAGAACCACAAGGTTCCAGGTTCGATACCAGCCCTTGCTAACTCAGCGTATGAGTAGCACAGGGATCTGTGTGGTAAAGTGGTGAGCTGATGGTAGGTGGGGGGCTCCACCTCAGACGCAAGTTGCTTGTGTTTCATTTTATTCATAACATGTCTGTCTGTCTGTCAAATCTATCTACCCACCCATTTCCTTCAAAAAGGACAATGTTTTCTATGTTGACTTTTTCAAATAGATCTTTCATATTGTTTGCATTAAAATAACAGTTTCTGATGTGAGCAAAAACCCTGCATTCTATGAATAAGTGTTTGACATGTTTCACACTGCAGTGGTTGTTCTTGTTTGAGTATATAGGAGTGCGTTAGTCTTGTGTGACCGATGTGTAATCGGGAAACAATGACTTGTTCCTTTCTGGACTTTATTAAGGCTGGTCTCCAGTCTCACAAAGTGGGTTTGATTAGGAAGAGTTTATTGTGGATGTTGTTATTCCAGTGTTGTTGCTATTTTGTATGAAGGAATCTATTAATTTTAGGTTTCAAGTCAGTGTATGAAATCTTGAACTTGTTGGGGATCAAATCTAGAGCCAATTTAGCTGCAGAGTCAGCTCTTTCATTCCCCCCTCACTCCAATATGGCTTGAGTGTCTTTGTCAAAAAACTAAAGAACCCTGTTAGTAAACAATTTGCAGTTACATTAACAGATTTTACTCTTTTCATGAGGCAGTGAAAATATCACAGATTTTACAATTACATAAATGTACATAAAAGACTTAAAATGAAGAGGGTTACTTGGGCATTAAAAGAACATTATCAAAAATCAATTTTAATCACGTTTAAATCCGTTTGCAAAGAGAAAAGGGACAAATGATCACCCAGCCAAAATATTGAGCTATGTACCCCGTAGCAACAGGGTCAGGAATTGGCAATGGAAATTTAGTACACTCTCAAACAAGTACACACATAGGGCTGGCCTTAAGAGCTGCAGATCCCAAATGAAAACATTTTTGTAGAACCCCAGATTCAAAATTAAGGTTTGTGTATGTGTAACTAGAAAAAGCACATCATAGTGTAATTTGTATTAGAGCAATACTCTTAAAATCCAACAGCTTAGAGAATTTTCAGTCTAATTTGAAACTGAATGATAATTTTGTGAGGTCTTTGTTAGCATTGAGTGTCATTTTGTTTTTTTTTTAAATCCTCCAAATCCTTGAAATAATAAAGTGTTGGTAGTGTAATGGTTATTATCATAGGAAATGGACGCAGTGACTTAAGTTCAAATCCTGGATGAAGCCATTTGAATTTTTAGAGCTAATACTCTTGGGAAAGGTTAACAACTAAATATTCCCTCTCTCCAGCTATGGGTAAAGAGTAGGGCAAACTGCACTAACTTTGGTGTGGCAACCAGTCTAGGAGAAGGAAAACTGAATTCAAACCTGTTAAACTCTTAAGAAATTGACCTTGTGTCACATCCTACTCATGCAGAGGGATTGATATATATATATATATATATATATATATATAAAAATAAATAAAGAGCCGGTTTAGCTCAGTTGGTAAAGCGTCCGCCTAGGAACCACAAGGTTCATGGTTCGATACTGGCTCATACCAACTCAGTATATGAGTAGCACAGGGATATGTGTGGTAAAGTAAGGAGCTGATGGTAGGTGTGGAGCTCCACCACAGATGCAAAAACTATCTCCTTTGTCTAGCGCTAGTAAAAAGGGGATAGACTCCCTTGCAGTCTGGCTGACACCAACAACAGACCACTTCACTGATTTTACTAGTAAACACATCAAAGTAAGCGTAAATTACTTACAAAAACACTTGTTTTGGTGACTGATATGATTTATGCTGTATATATTTGAAAAGACTCGAGAGAAAATTATCCTAGCACAAGAACACTTTATGGGAGGGGCACACATTGGCCCCGTATGTGTGTGTGTGCATATATTAAATCAAAGTGCAGAGTGGCATAATAGTTGTTAAACAAATTTCAGCTGAGATATTGTCAGTGACAAATTTTCTTATCACTGGCATGTCACAATTGTTGAAGGCAATAAAAAAAGAGTAAAGTGAGCATTTAGGTAAATCCTACTCCCATAATTACTTCAGCACCTTGTGCGGTGTAATTGTTAACAAGCTAAACTTGCAGACTATTACAAGTGATTTCAATTCTCATTGGTGTCTCATAATTCTGTCCTTGTTTCAAATTAAGGTAACTTTAGTAAATGACTACCACCATAATTAATTGAGATACCCAAGCAGCAGCAACAAAGTGATATTGCTCCATATATAGTTGATTTTATTTATTGATATATTTGACAGGGGTCCAGTAACTATGTGAAAAGTATATACAAATTCCTCTTCACTTGTTATTTAAGTTTGTGTGTGTGTTGTTTAATGACATATCAACCTTTGTGGCTTATTTAATGCCAAAGCTATTCTTGTAGAAAAACAGTAGTGGTACTATTTAACACATAGCTGGAGGGATGGTGGAGTTCATACCTTTCCCAAGGGTATTAGTCTGACAGTGAACATAATCATGCGACTGCAGTTCAAACTCACTACTATGTCACAGTTAAGCATGTTAGCCACTACACTACAAGGACTTTCCTGTGTGTGTGTGTGTGTGATTGAGTTTTTAAAGCTAGAGAAAATGTGGACAGATACATTTTTTTAGTGAAGCTTCTTCCAGCAGAGATTGAACCTCTCACCAACAAGTCAAGAAGTGGGGAAGAAAAAAAAAAAAAAAAAAAAAAAAAAAAGGCTAGTCAATATTGTTATTCTAGAACAGGGGTCACCAAACTGCGGCCCACGAGCCAGATCCAGCCCACAAAGGAATTTTATCAGGCCCACCGACGGTAATTGAATTTAATTAAAATGTATGGAACGCAAGATGTTCTGATAGCATTTAAATTTAAATATCATGTTAAGCTTACTAAATCTTCATGGACTTGACTACTGTAGGTTAGTTACAAAATGTTGTGTGTGTGTGAGCATTTCACTTGTTACTTACACAATTCTGAATTTTCACTTGTTACGACTTGTTACAATAATAATGTGGCCCGCACTCATTTTTTCAATTATCCGGCCCACCGTGAAAAAAGCTTGATAATCCCCGTTCTAGAATAATGACAGAATTGCAATAGGGAAATATTATCATGGAAGAGCATTGATATGGTTGATGCTTCAATTATCACATTAACAGCAAGAAAAGTTTTGTCAACAAAGAGGAAGAACTGTTCAACTAGATATCTAACAATAGGCTATGAGAAAGAATGGCTGAAATTGATCTGTGAATGGAATAGAGGGAGATGGATGCTGGTCGGCTATAAAATATGTTGATGAATCACCATTATAGATACCCAAAGAAAAATTGAATGAATCTTTTTGAATGTGAATTTTCTTGTGAATACAAATAAGAAATCTTAACAGACTTAAGATAATTTTACTTCAAATCAGAAGATAGAATTTCCCACTTTTTCTTTTTTACAACTAAATTATTAAGAATTACAAATAGAATTTGCAGTTTGCACAAACCTTAATGAAAAAAAAAAAAACAAAAAACAGATTAAGAAAATCTGACAAAATGCAAAGAAAGTGACGAGGCAACACAGACAATTCAATTAATACTTCATCTTTATTTGTTCAAAGATTTCTTTAGACGTCTTTCAACAAATAAAAATTAAATATTAATTGAATCGATTGTCTGTGTCAGTTATTCACTTTTCTTTGTCTTCATAACAGATGAGCTAAAATCAAATGACAAATTTTGACATTTTTTTTCCCTTCCGCACAGAATTGATTATAAAATCCTCTTCTTTATGTAACAGTCTTACAATCATTTCCAGAACTTTCTGTTCCACAACCTCTTAAGAGACAGTCAAATTAAAAAAGAAAATTGTGAAAATTAAAAAACAAAAACAAATTTTTAAGTAACGGTAGATCACTTCATGCTTCTTAGTCACTTCAATCTGTCTACTTTCTTTATCCAAAAGGTCTAAATTCTTCAGCTTCACCACTGCAAGGCTGGGTGAAAAAAAAAAAAAAAAAAAGCCGGGTTCTTTTTTTATATGAATAAAATAAGAATAAATTTAACTGGCCTCTTTTTTTTTTTTTGTTTCTTTTGGCTAACTGTTTTTATTTTTCAATGTATTGCTTGCAATTAAGTGTGTATACATATACATACATAAATGCATATGTACGTACACACACATAGGGAGGCAAAAATAGAGGGGCACTCTATAGTTTTTATAAAATACAAGTCAATTGTTTTTTATTTTATTAAATGTTTACTTCCTATTGTTACTGACCGCCCTATTACTTCTGCCTGCCCCACTATGCAAATGTGTATATATTTTACACACCTCAGTCCAGTACACATTTCTCTCATCTTTTTATGTTTTCCCTGTACCTTACTTGAAAGAAAAATGTAAAAGAAACATGACAAATTTTTTTTTAAATTGAAAAAAAAAATCAAAATACATATATATATATATATATCACAGCAGATTAAAGACATCATTTGGACACTTTCCTGCCTCTGTGGTTGTTTGGTTTGAAATGAACCTTTAGATGATGTTTCAGTCCGTTCTTGTCTGGGTAACCTTTGCCACAAGTTTCACAGACATATGGCCGCTCACCCTTGTGGCAACGTACATGCCTTGTGAGATTGCTACTATCTGTGAAGGTCTTGCCACAGATTTCACACTGGAAGGGACGGACACCGTTATGTATACGGAGATGACGAGCAAGCACACTACTCCACGAGAATTTCTTTCCACAAAGTTCACAAGAGAATGGTCGCTCTCCACTATGCATTCGTTCATGCCGCACTAAATCACTGCTCCAAGAATATCGTTTGCCGCAATAGCGACATTTGAATGATCGATCATCATTATGGATACGCATGTGTTTTTTTAGGATGCTGTGATTGTGGAAGACCTTATCGCAAATGTCACACTTGAATGTCTGTGGGTTGCAATGTGTCTTCAAGTGTTTGGACATGTTACCCTTGTTGGTGAATTTGCGACCACACTGGACACAGTAGTAAGGCTCGGGAGAGAAGTGGAGGGTAACGTGTGCACTGAGGTTCTCCTCTTTGCTGAACGTTTTGCCACATCGCTCGCATCGGAACGGACGCTCCTCACTGTGGGTGGTCCGGTGGAGATCCAACTCGTCGGTGCTGTCAAATGTCATAGCACAGCTCTCACACTGGTAAGTGCGACGTCCTGTATGGACTGTTTCATGTTCAGTTAGGTCGCTAGTTTGCAGGAAGCCCCGGCCACAATAGCCACATTTGTATGGACGAATGCCCGTGTGCACTCTGACATGACGTTGCAAGTTTCCATTCTCCAAGAACGCCTTATCACAGTACTCACACTTGAATGGCTTCGTTCCTAAATGAATCAAAGTGTGTCTCTTCAGATTGCCCTTTTGAGAGAAAGTCTTTTCGCACAGATCACACTGGTACGGTTTTTGGCCAGTATGAACACGGGCGTGTCTGGCAAGGTGGCGAGACTGGGCAAATAGTTTGCCACAGACTTCGCATTTGTAAGAACGTTCCTCCGATATAGAGTGCATCTTTAGGTGTTTTCCCAGATCGCAGCTGTGTAGAAAAGACGCAGAACAGAAGTCGCATTTGTAAGCACCGCCAAAACTTTCAGAGCCTGTTATGTTAAGTGTCACCGTCTCTTCTTCCTCTTCCTCGTTTTCTGCCAAATCTTCGTAATCCTCATTTTCTTGAATCACTACTTTCTTTTTGGCGTTTTTTATTCTAAGAACTGGATGCGAAACTTTTCTTTTTCTTTTATTTGTTCTGCTCTTTACGACCTTTTCTGTAGATACATTATTGTCACCAGATATTGGGACTTGCGGTTTGGCCAATTTAACCGCTTTCCTCTCGGCCTTTATGTTCTTATTAAGAGAAAAGTCAATCGCTTCAGTAACCGTTTCATCTTTGGTTTGGTTTAGGTCAATGCCACTCGATTCAAAGCACCGGGCAGAGTTTTCATTCTTCCCAGGTAAGTATTCCTGTTTTACAATGACATCAACTTCTTGCTTGATTTTTTTCCCATCAGGCTGATGAAATGACCAATCATTATCTTCTGAGTGGTCAGTTTGGTCTTTGTCCAATGTAGCGAATTTCTTTTGAGCAATCTTGTTCACAATACTGTCAATGTTTTTCTTTTTAACAATGTATTTCTGTTCACATTTATGGCCCATCATTTTGTAAAAATCAAAAGAAAGAAAAGAATTTAAAAAAAGAAAAAAGAAAAAAAAAAAAGAGGTAGCTGCAGAAATATTAGAAATGAAAAGAAAAAAAAAATGAATCACTCGTCTGGAATGTAGTCAATTAAAAAAAAGGAGAAAAAAAAAAAAAAAAAAAAAAAAAAGCCTGACCCCTAAATAATTAATGATGGGTTCAGGTGAGAATTGTTATTATAAATGATGAATGTAAATAGTCAGCTGAGAGGTTATGTTTACAAAACCTGGCTGTATATTTAGTAATAAATCCAAATGCATTTTGGTCAGCGTTATTTCAGTATTTTCAGCACAGTGAACCTAAAAGAGAAAAATATAGATATTAGCAAAAATGAATAATGAAGAAGATTTGCATGTCAACAGGTTTTAACAATATAAATTTAACACAATTTACTTAAGGAAAAATTGGAAGGTGGCAAATAACAGAAATATCTATACATATCTTGACAATAACAGAACTACAGTATTTACACATCACCTAAAAAAGATTCTGACATTTTTTTTTTAAAGACCAGATAGTTCTTAACAAAATAAAAATATTTTCTCATTTATCAATGATATAAAAATAAAGTATTCATTTTCTGTTTATTCTTTGATTAATTATGGTCAACCATTAAAATTGACTGTTTTCTTTCATGTTTATTTTATTGAAACTCATTTGGAATGTCAATCTATAATAGGGGTTCCCGACCAGGGGTGATCGCACCCCAAGGAGGTGCGAGCATCATTCCAGGGGGTGAGAAGCTTCCGTTCAAATTGAGATTAAAATCTTTTCTTTTGTAATTAATGTCATTTATATTTTTGTTTGTTTATTTCAGATTATTATTATTATATAGAGAATGAAATAAATATGATCTTTTGATAAAACTGGATTATGGATTCACATTCTATATTTTTGAACAAAAGTATAAATTGTAGGGGTGCGAGGTCAGAGCAAAACTCTTTTAAGGGGGTGGGAATAGAAAAAGGTTGGGAACCAATGACCTACAACAACTTGGTGTTTAATGGCATATCAACCCTTGTGGGTTATTTAATGACAAATCTTGTTTATATATATATATATATATATATTTAAAAATTGTAAGTGTTCACATATGCTCCACATATTTGATGTCAAAGTTATAAAAAAATAAATGTACTAGGTTCTGAACATACTTAATAAAAAAAAAAAAAAAGGTACATTTATGATATAATGAATATGTAAATACCTTGGTACCCCCTCACTATAATCTCATTGGACAGTGTGATGTATAATAGTCGACACTGTGTTGGACCTACACTTACTCGATAGCTGACGACCTAATGCCTTACAAGCTAACTTACTCGCTAGACGACACCACGACAGACGGATGTACCAATTACTACTGCGATAATATACCAAATACGAACTTCAGAATATATCCCTTAACCTGGATATATCAATTTATTTTTTATTTGTGATTTGTTTAACTTCATGTGCATTAATAAATACTCAAGACACATGTCTTTTGTGGGATGTCTAACCGACTCTGCTGAGGATGCAGTTAGCATATTCTAAGCTCTATAAACAGGGCAACTGATAATTTGCATAATCATATGGTTTCTAGTAATTAACAATAATCCTTTCTAAACAATTATAACTGCAAGTAACAATTCTTAATACAAATAATTTGTATGCAGTTAAATGGTTTCAAGTATTCCTATCTAACATTAATAATTCTCTCTAATAATAATCATTTGTTTGCTCAGTTATATAGTTTCATGTATTTCCAGCCAATACTAATGATTTTCAAACAGATTTATTTAACCTATAGATGGATCCCTAACAGGTACTACCATTCCGAGACAGAGTGGACCTGAGAGTAATGACAATGAAGAGGTACTCCACACTCCCCAGAGTTCCAGAACTGGAGCCTCACTACCAGATGCAATTTAGTATCATAACTAGAACACCCCTTTTGGTGGTGGTGATGGTCTGACCCCTCTGCATGCAGAGGATGGAGTTGACATATTATAAACCCTGCCAACAGGGCTGGGGTTTTTTTTTAGGCAGAGACGATGATAAGTTGTAGAAATATCAAAAAAGTGAACAGTTGTTAAGTATTCTTTAACAGAATTGAGGAGGTCTTTGTATAATGGTTATTATTGTAGGAAATGGATATGGTGAACAAGAGTTCAAATCCAGGACTAGGGACTGTTTGCATTTCACTTTCTGCTTATACCCTTGGTTTGGTTTGGTTTTACAGCATATCAACCTCAGTGGGTCATTTAATGACGATAAAGTTTTGAAATAAATTAATTCTTAACGGATAATACAATTTTATTTATTAACTCATGTTTTTATATTCAACCCATAGATGGGATCCTAACAGGTACTACCACTCCGGGTCAGAGTGGACCAGGGAGCAATGGTGATGAAGGAGTGCTCCATATTCCCCAGATTCCCAGGACAATATGACCATCAGCCACCACCTTCTAGTAACCATATAAAAAAAAGGGTTGGGGCTTGCCATAAGGGCAATAGGGTTGGGGCAATCATATAGGTGCTAGGGCTTGACGTGGCCAGCCGATTGATTGGAGGGGACCTTTTCGACCGCCCGTCTAGCCCAAGATAGGGCCAAAGTGGAGTATTGCAAGTCATGAACTGCTCATCCACCTGGGTTCTATCCTTAAGCATCACAGGTCGCCACCCACAGCCAACAGGTGGCCCCATTGGAGAAGTCTTACCCCTCTGCAGAGGTGCATTCTAACGCCCCACTGACAGGGACTGGTATCAAAACCCAGAACCTTGCAATTCCTAGCCAGATGCTCTACCAACTGAGCTAAACCGCCCCCTTACTTTTATAGGGTTTAAAAAAAAAAAATAGATGCTATAATCCTTAAGTATTTGTTTCTTCAAAATATTCATCACAGATTCTCATGGCAAAAATAATTTACTTAAACTCCAGGCAAAACAATAAATATAATTTACAATACGAAAGAACAGGAGGGTGGGGGGACACTTTTTCAACTTGCGAACTACTTTTAAAATGACCAGGTCAAAATGATCTATCTTTATGAAAAGTACTTTGCATTACTGAATGAACACTTAGAGAATCATACAATTGAATACATTTATAGTCACTATCTTATTCTGATGAGGATAGGCTAGCATTTAAAGAATTTTTTTTTTTTTAATGCCTGGTGATCTACCAATCAATCCCAATATTGGGCACCCCTGTAATAAAATAACAACATCCAAATTTAACATTTGTTTTACTTACCTTGCTTATCTCATTTCTTGTAATGCATAAAATGTTTTTTTCACAACCCACTGCAAAAATAAATAAAATAAATAAATAAATAAAAAATAAAAATGCAATTATTTTACACGACTGTCAATAGAAATTTCATGAAATCAGTGTTTAATTTTCAGCAACAAGTGAGTAATAAAAACTGAGGTGAGAAAAGATATTTTATGCATCAGAGACGCAGGATGTGTACCTATCAGCAGGGCTCGACATTAATGCCGTCCCATCGTTGATAAAAATTACATCCGGGATGATCAATACATCATCCGGGACAGTTTGCTGGGGAGGGTAAAAATTTTTCCTAAAAGTTAGTACTACATTCCAATATTGGCCTTCCATTGATTGCCCGAATGCTGACCTCAAAAATGAGGCTACAGCACCACAGGTCTACTCTCAAAGCTATGTAATGAATAATAGTGGAGGGAGATAGTTTAAAAGGACCGAATTATGTACTACTAACCCTTCTCAGGGTAACTTAAAGTAAAAAAGTATTTTTTTTTAGCTCAAAACACACTAGGAAATGGATTTTTTGTCCAAATATCCAGAATTATCACTGCTTCAGCTTTTCTTAATGTTTTATTACATGTTATTATGCTACTGATGACTGACAAGTATAGATGATGCTAATGAATTAAACAAAAATATTTTTATTTTGGGACGGTCCAAATGCCATTTGGGTCAGCCCAAACCCCATTCAGGACGGTTGATAATTTTTGTTCAGGACGGTTATGAAAAAAGTTAGTGTCGGGGCCTGCCTATCAGCATCTTTGTATTCAGAAAATAAGTTGCTGTTAAGTTTTATTCAAACTCATTTTCAATATAAAATTTAAAAAGGAAACCAGATTTTTTTTATATCAACAAAAAGTGAAATATTTGTAAGAGTTACATCGCAAAATGATGGCTTAGTTTGTTTTCTTTAATGGCATATCAACCCTGATGGATTATTTAATGCCAAAGTCACCCTTGTAAAAGAACAGTAGTGATACTAGTTAACCCATAGCTGGGGTTCACACCTTTCCCAAGGGTATTAGTCTGAAAGTGAATGTAATAGTGGGACTGGAGTTTGAACTCACTATGATGTTGCAGTACAGCATATTAGCCATTATGCCACAAGATCTTCCCCTAAAAGATGAGGTTCTTAAATTTTGTAAATTGATAAAAGAATTTTTAGAAATTGATCCTTCATGTTAAGGGAAAAAAAACATAAGAACCTTTGAAAGTTAGAAAATTTCTTAAAATCCTAGAACTTTTTAAAATATAAAGAAAAAAAAATAGAATGTCTGTTTACTAAAAAAACAACTGTCAATATTGAAAAAATATTAGAATTGAGGAAACTCAAAATAACTTATATCTTATGGAGATTATGTGTGTTACTAAATAAAACTATATCTCCACCAACATCACAATTCCTCAGTTATTTACATTATAATCCCAAAGATTATTAAATAATCATTATTTCATCTTAATTAGCATCTTATTTATTAACAATCTCTTTATTAACTCTTTGTCTACCCAATTTCCCCTATAGCTGTACCAAATTTTCTTGGTATTTTTACCTGTATGATGGGAGGTTTCAAAGTTCACTATCTGTTCACCTCAGAACTCATGCTATTCAAATAAAATCCTATTATTATTATAATCCAAGTCCTTCTACTCAATCATAATGAACACGTGCAAGAGCTGCTGCCAGCGGTTCACAGTAGGGAGAGAACCGCTGTGAGTGGCTTAAAGTAAGCAAAGAGTCTAGAGGAGTTAGATTTGCCTCAATACAGCCCATGTTATCAATGCATTTAAAAACCTGCAATGTGTGTTATATATCACTAAGAAATAAAGTTTTACAGAGTATAGGGTGTGGATAATTTGCATACTGGTTTTAGAAATAATTACTTGGTGTTATTTATTTCTAATAATATTGTTTTATTCTCAAACATTAAAAACAATCCTAAGTAGAATTTTATATAGAAATATCACAAATCTAGTTCTAGATAGAACATCTAGAACTGTCATGGGCAAATTGTGATCCACAGTGCTATCTGAATGGCCTGCTTAAGGTTGGTTGGTTGGGTTTTATGGCATGTCAACCCATTGGGTCATTTTATGTTGGAGACGTTGAATTATTCATTCTTGATGGGTACTCAGTCTTTTTTTTTATATATAGATGCTAAAACAATTCAATTTTGAAAAAAAAAAAAAAAAAAAAAAAAAAAATGGCTAAGTGAAGATTTATGATGCACTCATAACAAACGCTTTTATAATGATTTAAAAAATCTTAAGTTTCTTCTTAGAAATCAAAAACAAAAAACATTAAATACACTATGTACAGAAAAATGACTAACTTTTGATATTAATTTAAACAAAAACATTTTTTTGTGGTTGAAAATACGCAGAAAACAAAAGAATTTTAAAAAATAAAATCTGGCATTTTTGTTTACAAAAGTCAGCAAGAGAAATGTTAAAAAATGCAGAGGCCCATGTTGATATACAAGCTTCGGAGGAAATAATTTATATACCTAATTAATAGATAAAATTAATTCAGAATATGAAACTAATTTTAAGTTTCAAATTTCATATTTTTAGATTCTAAAAACAAATATTTAATAACAAGTCTACTCTAGTATTATTATCTAATAATTTTTGGAGAAAACTCAATTAAAAGTTAGGCCCCCACCCTTTTAAACAGAACAAATATCGATGTATATTTTTTTCACTTATAATAATATAATAGGCATTTATATACTTAAATAACAGTAAAAAAAAAAAAAAAAAAAAAAAAAATCTCCAAAATTTATTTTTATTTTTTTTTTTTTTCATTTAATTTTCCATTTTTCGGTACTTATTTTCTACCAGTCTCCTTAATTTTTTTCTTCTTCTATTCACACCTTATACATTAATTAGTTTTAAAAGTATATAACCCACTGATATTTTGTGCCCCAAAAATAAGAGGGGTCATAGTGAAGTGACCTGAAAAAATAATCAGAAAGTTTTGAAATAAAATAACTGATAAATTATAAAAATGCATTCATTGATAAATCAACACTGAAAATTTCATTAAAATCCACTAATTCCCTGATATGTGATAGTTTTCTTCAATGGGGGAGGGGGGGTAAATTTATTTTGTAAAATACACCTATGACAACAAAATTGGCAGTCCCTAGGATACTATAAATGTTAACCTTTCAATGACGTTTATTAATCATCATAAAAATATAGTTCAGTGTTACTAACTTAAAATCCTGTCTGTAGGGAGAATTTTCATCTAGTTTATATAATTTCATAATTATATTTTCAGTTTAGAGAACTTAATGCTTTTAAGCCCGATCCTTTTAACAGGTAAGAATAGGTCAACCAAGGAATCGTGGTGTTTAATTCGGTAAACATCAGAAAGAAGAATATTGAACTGAAACAGGGCCTCCCACCGAATCTATGATACAATCCCCCCTACACACTACATGTTAATTTTCATAAAGTGTGATTCACATAATATGCATATACGTTTGATTAGACTTTTTTTTTATCACATTTCTGATCAGATGGATTAGGCTCACCACATGAAATTCCAAGTAATGGACATCAAGTGTCCTTAACTGTAATTTTTTTTTTTTTTTTTTGGGGGGGGGGGTATACCGGCTCTACAATAACAGTGATGCTGATAGCTTTTTTGCTTTGAATAAGTACCCAGAAAATTAATGGGTCCCAACTAAAGTTTCTTAATAGATTCTAGGTTTTTATTTATGATCTGGGGAAACAACTAAAGCCGGCTAACTTCTACCTTGTAACCTATCCTATGTAATCCGTTTCTAAGAAACTATTGAAATGTATTCACAGTTAGCTGGAAATGGGGGGGGGGAAGACTCTTGGATGCATGGATACGATTTTACTGCGTCCTTTTAGATTTTTATGCATCAGGGACGCAGGACACGTACCTATCAGCATTTTTGAATAACAACATCAAACAGTTTATAATGCAAGCACTTATTTGCATTTTACAAGGTACCACCAATTTTCCCTGTGAAATTTACGCCCCGCCCCTGTATTTAACACAATAAAACTTGCATAAAGGTTAATATTATTTTGAACATTTTTTGTCCATTCAAAATAAGAAACATTAAACAAACTTCTGATGATTTAAAGAAAATTTAGCTTACGGAAATAATGAAAATTATAAACGAAAAACAACGTTTTCATTTTTGCACCGTTAAATCAATTGAAATTTAACAGCCAAAAACAAGTTATGACTAGAGGCTTTTTTTTAAATTCTATGAAAAATAAATTAATAGACGGATTTTCACGAAAATTTCCAGAATTGCTTACCTTTTGATGAAGATATGTCTGAAATAATTTTTTCCTAAAATATATTAGGGGAAATATATTTTTTTACGAGGTCTACCCCCCCCCCATTTTATTTTATGAAATATGAAAAAATGAACCGACAAAAAACGATTTTTACTTTTTTTCTATAAAGATAAGAGTCTGAATAATTATATCAAAAGATTTTTATAAGTTTCAATGCGAGAGCTTTTTAGTAAAAGAACCATGAATATAGAATTTTGCTTAAAAAAATATCAAAGAAACTGACCGTGTTGTAAAAAAAAAGGGACGGTTTTACTTATTTTTCAAGATAACGGTGAGTAATTTGATCTTTGAATCAACTGTTTTTCTTTGTAGCAACTCTATGTTCGTTATTTCTTTTTTACGAGATTTTAAAAGAAAAAGTTCAAAAATATTTACGTTTCTTCCTTCAATATGGCCTAAACTGATCACGTGACCTATTTTGGTAGTACCTACATTTTACATATATATATTTACCAACCCCTCCGCACGAGTAGGATGTGACACAAGGTCAATTTCTTAAGCGGAATTTAACAGGTTTGAATTCAGGGTTTTCCTTCTTCTAATCTGTCAATTTTCATAAAAATTTGATAAAATCCGCCCTTCAGGGCCCATAAGCAGCCCCCGCCCCCGGTTGGAGGTAGTACGCACCGTCCTTGTTACTGGATGGGAAATTAAACAATCAAAACTGAATCAGTTCGAGAGAGAGAGGAAATCCTAAAACTTAATCTGGGAACATGGGGGGGGGGGGGATTAGATCCAAAATTAATCTGTCAGTTTTATTATTACAAAAAATAAAGAAGTAAGGCAATTTTAACTCCATGATTTGATTTTAGTTTGAGGGCGAAAAAAAAAAAAAAAAAAAGATAATTTTAAATTTTATCAAATTACACTGCAAAGATTTCCCCGGAATAATAATGCAAAGAAAATAAATTCTTTATTACACTGAAAAATTCTTTATAACCTAATTCTCATGGAATTAACAGAAGTTTACACCACTAATAAATGCAAAATTTTATTTTATTTATTTGCAAATCCAAATTCTGTTTTGTGTGTGTGACAGAACACAAAGAGGTTGACTAAGGTCAGAAAATAATTTGAATTATCTAAACCTTTAAGTAACAAACACTCAATTTCTTAAAATTGTCATTCAATATTTACTAAAGCAAAGACTAGTTTGGCTAATGGCCAGAAATATACGGCACCCAGTGAGAATCGAACTCCCTAACAGTTCTGCTAACTATTACATTACACAAAAAAGTTAACAGAAAGTAATTTATTTACAATGAAGCCATTAGCGTTTTATAAACACAAAAATAAAATTTTCTGATATCTAAAGAGCAACAACCTGTCAGTTTATTTTTGAGTTTCCCAAACCGGGTTTTTTTTTTTATGGGGGTGCATTTTGTAGAGATCAATACTACTGTTGTGTGTATTTTACTGTTTTATGAAATAGTTTATTATTATTATTATTATTATTATTCCTTGTTGGTTAATATTTTTCCTCCAGTTATTGAATGTTGTTTTAACTTCCGTGTATTATTTTTCTTTGAAACTTATCAGGGGACACAACCCTAACAATTGAAGGACATCAATTGCCAACGTTTGCTCCACACACAGACAACATTACACGCTCTCCTCGCCACATCAACACTCAATTGATTTTTCCCCCATTTTAAACTGATCGGGTTTGTCAGACGAAAAACACTGCTTCTTCAGACATTTTTAGACACACCAAAATCTACATCTCTTCTTTTTTAAGGGGGTGGGGCCTAAAAGGTATATAAACAGAAGAAAAATGATTGTTCAATTCATTTAGTGGTAGTGCTTAAAAAGAAAAAAAGTTTTTTTTCTTTTTAACTTTTTCACCTTTAAGAATCACCTTGGCATTAGACATGATACAATGCAGGCTTTTTACGCAAATAATGGATATACATGTCACAGTTAAAAAAGAAAAAAAAAAAGTCTTTAAATAATTTTTAAAAATTCAAAGTCTCCCCCCCCCTCCATACACACCATTGACCGATATAAAAGGTTACGTTTGACTTAACGACAAAAAAATGGCTTGAATACCGACCACTGGTTAGTTAAAAATCAACCAGTTTCATTTTAAAACCATACTACACATTCATTTAGTAAATTATGAACTGTGTGGTGAACACTAGTTGAATGGGCTCCAAAAACTGGGGGGGGGGGTAACTAAAAAATAAAAATAAAAGTTATTAAAACAGAACCACATGTAAATATTTACAGCGAATCCAATAAAGTAATTTAAAATCTTTCAAATACCACATAAGCAAAACCTGCCTGAAAGTTAACAATTGAATTTGACCTTAATTTCAAGAACGAACGTGGATAATATTGGCACAACACGGACAAAAAAAAATTAATTTCCCCCTTCAATGGAACTTGGAGAGCGTTCGGCCATTTTGAATATAAAAGAAAAGTATGGAGTGCGTCAAAGACAATAAAACCAGCAAAAATAATTTGTTTAAGGTTCAATAAAAGAAAATTCAGAAATGAGTGTTTATTGGAAGTAGTGTAACCTCCTTTTTTCCATAAAATAATTTACAAGCTTACAAATGATGAGGGTCACATTTATCAATAAACTTTTTTCTTCATCCAAAAGTTTATTGAATAAAAGTAAATTATTAAGAATAAATAAATGATTAATTCAAATATTTTGCCTTTTTAAAAGATACTTTTTGTAGTTTCAAATCTTAAATACGGTAAATAAAGCACCCAAATAAATAATTTATACTATTTTTTAAATTCATAAGAATCTACTTCAAATGTGAAAAAAAGTGTTGGTAAAATTAAGAAATACTTAATTGATAAAAATGAATGAAATAAAAGCGTCTGGGGGATAATATTGTGTAGTGTAGACGTTTTAAAAACAAAATAAGTACAATAATTTAGAGGTCCACAAGAAGAAAAGTTAGGATTGGGAATAACAGGTTTAGAAAAAAAAACTTTTATGCATGAATAAAATTAAAGATGTTGAAATATAAATAAAATAAATAAATAAAAAGTGGTTCTATTGCAAATCGGACACTCACAGTAGCGGAAGAAGGAAGCGCCAATATGGTTCAATAAATGTTCTAGGTTAATTAGGTAAAAACAGTCATTTGAAATGGAAAATTTTGTAAAAGTTCAACAAGTGAGTATTTGAGAAAGAGGAAATATTTTTTTATCATCTGTAGAAAGATGAAGAAAAAAAAACACGAAGTAAACAATAAGAAGAAAAAGAAATAGTGGAAGGACGACAATGGATGGACGGTAGCCCTTGCTTAGAAAAGAAAGAAAAAAAAAGTAGGAAGTTCAACAAGTCACACACACAAACACACGTTTTCTTTTTTAGGGGGTGGGGACCGTTGTTGTACACATTCATTCAACCCCCAAACCAAAAAGTTTTCTCTTCTGGGTCTGAATAAAAAGAAAAGAAACACAAAAAGACCCAACAAGTAGATCAACAAAGTTATGAGTCTGTAAATGAATGAGAAGAAAAGCCAAGGTAAATAAATCTTATTTAAAATAAGAAAGTAAAAATAAACAACTTTTTTTTTTTACATTGAAAGGTTTTTGTTTTTGTTTTTTCTTTTCAATGTCGTGATGGCCACGACGAATTAGGTTACGCTGGAGATGACGGACAAAACAACGGAAATTTGTAAATTAAAAATTAATATTAACATTTGACCAGTAACCCTCCTCCATAGAGGACGATTGACGAAAAGGAGTAACTAAAAGACTTATATTCAAAATATATACACGTAAATAAATAGTAAAAAAAACAAAACAAAATAAAACAAGAAATGAAACAAAAATATAATTTTTCTTTTTAGTTGTATCTTTACAAATCATAATTATTAATTATTGGGTTTGACAGTGAAATTATTTTCAATCCATTCAATAAAAATGATTAGCCTAATTCCTTTCCTATCTACAAGTACGACTCCAAAAGAAAATAAGAAAGCAGGGTCAACGAACCTGGGTGATTTAAGGAAATAAATAAAGATCGACGTTAATTAATGATCTGTTAGGGGTAGAAATACAGCAAATTAATCCATGGGAAATGCTTCGCAGGAAGAAGTAGAAA
This sequence comes from Doryteuthis pealeii, assembly GCA_023376005.1. NCBI lineage: Eukaryota > Metazoa > Mollusca > Cephalopoda > Myopsida > Loliginidae > Doryteuthis > Doryteuthis pealeii. Next base: position 90,599,757 of record CM042141.1, read on the forward strand.
TATTTAAAAACAAACAACAAAAAAACAACACTGATATGTTATTATCATCATCATTTTTGCTATACACCAACAAATCGACCGTTTCAGTCCGTCCTACTAAGAGTCATTGGATGATAATAATAATAATAATCTTCTTCCTTCCTTCCGATTCACTTTTTATTTATTGTACACACATATTTATTACTAACTACACCCACTAACGGAATATTTACACTACTTTTCATTCATATATCAATAGATTAACAAGTGTTAATTATTTTAATTTAAATATCAAAATTCACATCGTTATAAACTACGTAAAAATAAACGTACAAGTAGAGAGAGAGAAAGAGAGACTAAAATGTAGTTGGTACATTTTTAATACCCTGTAGTATTTATAGATTGAAAAATTAAATTTTTACATAGATATTTTTTAATATTAAAAAGATAAAAAAATTATATTTTTTAAGTAGGCAGAAAGAAAAACTGTCCTTTTTAATATTTAAAACTATTTCATTCGTATTATAGAAAAAAATTACTTTGAACTATAATACTACTACTATAACTTAGTATTATAAATAGAAAAATAAAATAAGTAAAAAGGGGTGGAGATAAAGAAGAAGAATGTGTCTGGATTTTTTCCCCTAGTTTTTTTTTTTTTTTTTTTTTTTTTTGAGGGAGGGGGGGGTGACCCATGAAAAATATGACGACATGTGGTCAGGGCTGTTTAAAATAGATACATTTATTTAAAAAAAAAAGAAAAAGAAATAATGAAAAACAAAACAAAAAACAATACAATTAATTCAAACCAGAATTAAAATCTGACCAGTTTTTATTTATGTATCTTATTATTATTTTACACACACAACAACTTGTGATCATAATGTTTTTACAGTTGTTCCACATTACAATAGACATTTAAAGGAAGAAAAATAACATTTTCCTTATTGTTTTAAATTAAATTCAACTAGTTCTTTTTTTTAATATAAAAAGCAAATAATGGCGTGTACGAATACAAAAATAAAAATAATAGCCAGAACAATTAAAATAATAAAACAAAAAGAAATAAACCACGAAGGAAGCTTTTGATTAAAGTAAACAATTTTGTTTTTCCTTCTTTTTCTCTTATTACATTTTTTTTTTTTTTTTTTTTTTTTTTTTTACCTACCTGATCTTGATGTTTCTTCTTCAGCGGTGACAAATATGCGAGGGTCAATAATAGCAACAAAAAAAAATTAAGTCCTGGTTAGATGAAATAAAAAATTCAAAAAAAAAAAAGAATGCAAAAGAAGCCGGGTGTGGACTGTGGATCTGGGCCTCAACCCAGGACGGTGTGGGTGCGTCAGTAGGGTAAAATGTTACAAACAGGACCTAAGGTAGGTCTCCTCAGAAGGTGGGGGACGGGCAAGACCTTCAACACTTTCCCCACTGTGATTGTCTGTAATCTTTCTCAATGGTGTACTGTGTACACATAAGGTCGGCAAGGACTTTTTAAGGTGGTAAGGAAGGGAGAGGAAAGACCTGTGATGTCGGATCCCCCGGGGTTCGTGCTGGAGCTGGAAGGATGGAAAGTTGTATAGCGCAAGGGTAAAGGAAAGACCCGAACTTGACGCAGGCTAATCACACACAAACGACAGAACGCAAACAACTTTGAATAATCGGAAGGAGACCTTCATTTTTACAGACATTACGAGATGATTATGCGTTCTTCATCATCATAGACATTAACAGATCGACGAGGAAGTGTCTGTGAGTGAGAAGGGAGGAAGAAAAAAAGAAAGATACATTGTGCAAAGAGGGTAGGAAAGGACAGTGGAACAGGAAGAACGGAAAAAGAGAGGCTAATAACTTAATACGGGGTGGGTAGAGAGATACCAACTACCGAGGAAGTAGAAATGTACAGTAAAAAAGCAAAGGGGGCAGTTACTGGAAAGAGATAGGCAGATAGTTAAGAAAGAGAGGAACTAACGTAGCGCGTCAAAGAGACGAAACGGTAAGAAAAAGATAGAAAGGGAAAAAAGTACAATGTGTGAGAAGAGACGATAGGAGGAAATAGTTTACTGGGGGGGGGAGAGAAAGGAAGTGGAAATTATAGAGAGGAGGTAATAGATAGAAAACGGGTGTGTTCTGTTTGTGTGTGAGAGAGAGAGAGAGTAAAAAGAGAGCGAAGGAGATAATAGAAGAAAGAAAGGAAGGAAGGAAAGATGGTTAGCGAGGAGAAAGAGGAAGTATCAATGGCATCAGTTAGTAAATAAATAAAAATAATGAAGTAATAATGAATGAGTTGTAAGAAGAAGAAGCAGTGGTACGTACAGCATCAGTTGAAAGAAGAGGCAGCAGCAAACGAAGTGGACCAGCTGCAGTCATCAGCACGGGACAAGGAGAGGAAAGGAAAGAAAAAAAAAGGAAAGAAAAGGAGGAAGAAGTGATACAACGAAGGAGAAGCCAGAGAGATTTTTGTTTCCCTGTTGTATAGTGGGAGTAGTAACATAGCAATGGCCACCAACTGGTGGGAAAAGGGACGATAACTTTTGCCGCTGCTGCTTAGCACGTGGGGAATCGCGGACAGGGCGGTCGCACCAGCCTGACTTCAGAAAAAAAAAACAACAACGAAAAAAAAAAAAACCAAACAATACTGGTATGTCCGTCTTAGCCGATGTGGAGTAGAGGACTAGTCAGGTCTTCCAATACAAAATACACCCACAAAAGAAAGAAAAAGCTGACTTCAAAGCTAGAAAAAAAAAATTAATTTCTTAGAAACTAGATTTTATCTGTAATTCTTTCTTTGTAGCAGAAGGAAGGAAGCATATCAACCAAGTCACTGTAGTGTATATATTTAAAATTATCTATTTATTTCCATGTTAAAATCTGTTTGCATTTATATCGAAAGAAAGAAAAGATAAGGTTGCCAACTTGAATAATTCAATAATTAATTGATTGATTGATTTTAATGGCATGTCAACTAATCTAGGATAATTTTATGCCTAGAGGTTAGGAAATCGCGTTCATTGTACATTTATATTTACATTTTCGAGGTAGTTGTTTCTTAAGAGTGTTTTGCACACAGTTATATTGTATGAAGTATTCCTATCTAATACAAATAATTTACATACAGTTGTATGGTTTAAAGCAGTCATGGGCAAACTGTGGCCCATGAACCACATGTGACTTGGGGTGCTTTCTTCATCGTTATTACTCCCAGGTCCACTCTGACCCGAAGTGGTAGTACCTGTTAGGGTCTCATATATGGGTTAGATATGTAGGAATTAATTTAAAAAAATAAAAATAAACCAAATTAAAAATAAATAAAACAATATAAAATTGAATATAAAAAAAATTAAAAGACAAAAAGTAGCAATCTCCCTGAAGGCTTCAAACTGGAAGAGTCCTCTGAGCATGTGCAAACACACCCCAAATTCTGGTGCCAAAAAGGTCTCTCAGCCTTTTTGACTCCAAGAAGAAACACCTATTGACTTGCTTGGGAAATATTTCCCTTCAAAGAAATAGTATGAATCAGCTAATAAAAGTCTACTCTAAAGTCATCCTCATCTTTGTTCCTTCACTTCTTTTCCTAAATTCACTTTCAGCCCACAAGAAGGAAGAACCCAATGTACTGGGGATTAGACACAAATATGAACACATCAAACCACATAGAACCAACAACCAGCCACTCCCCCATAAATAAAAAAAATTGAGGTTGAAAAAAGAAATTTGAATACCCATCAAGCATGACTAGAACAAAACGTCTTTGGCATAAAATAACCCAACAAGGGTTGACATGCCGTAAAATCCAACAAACTAAACTTATTTAATAATAATTTGTTTGCACGCAGTTATATGGTTTCAAGTAACTAAGGTAAGTAGAAGTATAATTGGCAGAGTGGCCTATTGTCAGTATCAGCCGGACAGCAAAAGAGTCTATTACCTTTTCACTAGCGCTAGAACAGGGAGATTGTTTTTGCGCCTGAGATGGAGCATCACACTTACCATCAGCAATCCACTTTACCACACAGATCCAAGCTATGCTACTCATGCTCTGAGTTGGCAAGGGCCGGTATCGAACATGGAACCTTGTGATTCCAAACCAGATGCTCTACCAATAGAGCTAAACCAACCCTCAGGTAATGAATAATAATCCTTATTAAACAATTATAGCTTCATGTAACTATTAATACAAATAATTTACTGTTATATGTTATCAAGTATTCCTATCTATTACAATTAACTTTCAAACAGATCTATTTGGCCTATAGCTGGAACCCTAACAGTTACTACAACTCCAGGTCAGTGGACCTGGGAGTAATGGCAATGAAGGAGTATTTCTCACTTCCCAGATCTCCAAAACTGGAGCCTTACCATCATATGCAATTTAGCCTCTATCCAGGGCTGGCGTTACTCTTTAGGTGATCACCAAGGGTGCCAACATCGGCGGGGGGAGGGGGACTACAAATTCAGGGCAAACTTAGGTAAAATTAAAAATGAAGGAAAAACTGTGGTGGACATTGTTCATTGACATTTACGTCAAAGATTTATTGACTTAATGTAATAACAATAATTGGTTATTTGCATGGATGAAGTAATAAAGCCACAAGATGAAAATTATGTTATCAATGGAGTCTCAAGAATTAGAAACAATGTAGTTATTGCATTAGTATAGCATTTAATTCTAAGACTAACAGCAACAAATAAAGGAATTAAAACTTAGTTTAATTCTAACAATTTATTAAAAAACAAATAAAACAATGAGTAACAATATAAAGTCCTCCCTGTGTATAGAGTTAAGTTTGAGGGACTTACCGGTGTGACAGAGAAGATATCTGGTATCTTAGTGTTTTCTTGGAGAGAATTTCTGGTCGATGTGTATACAGGAGCTGGTCAAGATTCTATCTCTGGTTTTTAGTATTTTGCACCAAAACTTCAGAAAGCCTCTCCCTCACTTACCCCCCCCCCACACACACACACAGGAATAAACATTTTACTGACCTATCATAGTAATAGGTTACTGTATCTACATTAGCTTATCAAAACTTTCAAGGGGACACACATCTAAAGGTTTGCCTAGGGTGCCAAATCATCTTGCACTAGCCAGGTCATATCAGGACGCTTCTTTATTTTATATATCTCTGCAGGGGATATATATATTTACCAGACCCTCCACGCGAACAGGATGCAACACAAGGTCAATTTCTTAAGCAGAGTTTAATGGGTTTGAATTCAGTTTTCCTTCTCCTAGACTGGTTGCCTAACCAAGGCTGAAGAGCCCAGTCTGCCCTACTATTTACCCATAGCAGGAGGGAGAATTGGATTCATACCTTCCCAAGATTATTAGCCCTATGTGAAATGCAAATAGCCTCATTCAGGATTTTCAGGAGTTTGATGGGTTTGAATTCAGTTTTCCTTCTAGACTGGTTGCCTAACAAAGGTTGAAGATCCCAGTCTGCGTTACTATTTACCCATAGCTGGAGGGAGAATTGGATTCTTCCTTCCCAAGAGTATTAGCTCTATGTGGAATGCAAACAGCCTTGTTCAGGATTTGAACCTGTCTCATCCTGACCATTTCCTTGAAAGGTAAACATAACACCACACACACCCAGAGGATGTAGTTGGTATATTCCAAACCTTGACAACAGGATGATTGAATAATTCAAGGAAGGAATGATGAAAATATCTAATCTCAATGTTACATAATTGTGTGGTGGCATGGGTTGTTGACAAGACCCGCTAGTGAGAATTCAATGGGACCAAGTGGAAAAATACAGGTCCGTTGGTATCCTTGACCCCAAAGGCATGAATCTCACACGTCAAGTGATTTAGTTAGTTAGGTAATCAGTTTTCAGTCAGAGCAGACGTGCGACTGCCTGAGGCTGTTAACTCCCACGTGGTGAAAATGGGCAGTACAGAAATAAAGCTTTGATCAAAGAAAGACAAGTCTTGTAGTTGATTAATGCATGACTCGAAAAGAAGCCCTTAGTTAGAAGAAGGCAAGAAGAATCTAGATGACCATAGTCAAAAGAAGTAAAGATGAAACATGGTGACTAGACAAAGTTGAAAGGAGAATGAAGAACAAACAAGTAAGTCACAACTCTATCTGTCTCTCTCTCTCTCTCTCTCTCTATCACCCGAAGACTCTCTCTATCACTCTTGTTTATATACCCGCAATCAGCTATTTAACATCAGAACTGCAGACATTAGAGAAGGTAGAACAAATATTGATAGACACTCATAGTCATGAAAACAACAGAAATGAATACACTCATCTACATGAGTTATAGAATAATAACAATATTTCATTGTTACATAATTCATAAATAGCTTATGATTTATGTACGTACCTGTAGTTAGAATATTTTGAATAGGGTCCATTAGATTTAGAATGACAAGGTCCATGGAAAGTTACCCGACAGTTGTTAATGGGTAATAAACTTTTGCTTGAGACCTTAGAAAAGTGCGCTATTAGGAGTGACATAGTTTTAGATGAGATGTGACAGAGAATCCAGGGTGAGCGGACCTGTAGGCCACCCGCTCTGCTGTTGTTTCTTGATCCATGTGGAATCAACATGGGCTGGGTAGCGAAATAAAAGCTTTATCAGAAAACACCCAAGTCTTGTTTGTTGAGTTTATATTAAAACAAACAATGACCAGCCCAACACGAAGAAATCAACAAAACCAACCCTTAACAGAAGCCCTGAAGAGAAGTCAGCTCAGAGAAAATGTTGGCCAAGTTAAAACCAGTAAGCAGAAGTTAACTAATAAGAGCTATCATCTCATCTCTACTCTATCTATATATCTGTCTGTCTGTCTCTCCTGTTTATATACCCGATATGTTAGTGGGTATACAACATCATCTGTGAATTTGAAACAATACGTGAAGGCCAAAGAACATATAAGGCAAAGATATCAAAACAAGAAAAATGTGGATATTGGTCTGAATGATTCATTGAACAATGACAATATTTATCCCAGAACTTTAGACAGCACTAAAAAAGTTTGAAACACTTTAAATGTAATAATTAGAATGACAAAGCTGAGGATAGATGTACAAAATAATAATAATAATAATAATAATCAGCGAGTGAGAATGAAAGAAAGCAAAAAGATAGACAAATACTTAGACCTCTGCCAGAGAACTGAGGAAACTGTGGAACATGAAGTGAAAGTCATACCAATTGTAATTGGTGACCTTGGAATGGTCCCCAAAAGTCTGGAAAAGAATTTGGGTGAATTGGAAATCAGAAGAAGAACCGAGACCATCCAAACTACAGCACTGTTGGGATCGGTTAGAATACTCAGAAGAGTCCTGGAGACCCGAGGAGACTTGCTGTCAGTCAGCCTCCAGTGAACCACCAGCTACAGCAGGTGTGAAAAACTCATAATAGAAACTCATAATAATAATAATAATGATACCAAATGTAATTGGTGCACTTGGAATGGTCAAAAAAAAACTTGGAAAAAGACTGGAGGAACTGGGAATCAGAGGAAAGAATTGAGACCATCCAGACACTGGATTGCTAGAATACTCAGAAGAGTCCTGGAGGCCTGAAGAGACTTATTGTCACTCAGACTCCAGTAAAAGACCATCAGGTAACACTGGTGTGAAAAACTCACAAGGAATGAAATAATAATAATAATAATAATAATAATTGGACAAATACCTGGACCTTGCCAGAGAACTGAAAAAGTTATGGAATATGAAAGTCAAAGTGATACCAATTGTAGTTGGTGCACTTGGAATGGTCCCAAAAGGATTGGAAAGGGTTTGGAAAGTCTGGAAATCAGAGGAAGGATTGATACTATCCAGAACACTGCACTGCTGCAATCTGCCAGAATACTCAGAAGACTCCTGGAGACCCGAGGAAACTTGCTGTCAGTCAGACTCCAGTGAAAGACCATCAGCTAACGCTGATGTGAAAACTCAAAAGGAGTAAATAATAATAATAATAATAATGACTGTGTAGAGGCCACAATCCAAGGACTCGAAGTATACACAAAAAAGAGCAAAGACAGATTACTTATCGCAGCCAACAACAGCAGATGTAATAGATGGACAAACAGAAAAACAACGAAAATTAGGAAACAAAGATGGGAAGACAAACAATTATATGGACACTTCAAATGACAAATCAGAAAGGTTGCACATGAAAAGACTTAGACATGGTTAAGAAGAGGAAACCTCAAAAGAGAAACTGGATCGCTAATAATTGCTGCACAAAATAATGCCATAAGAACAAATTATATCAAAGCAAAAATTCATACGACACAACAAAACAGTAAATGTAGACTGTGCGATGACAGAGATGAGACTGTAAACCATGTATTAAGCGAATGCAGCAAACTAGCACAATGGGAATACAAAGCTATGATACTTAATTTCAAAAGTTCTGACTACCTGACATTTGTGCTCTTCAATAGCATATATGGCTCAATGATAACAGTTTTTACCCTAATATTGAACAAGTGAAGTTAATTACGAGGGTAATCCCAAAAGTAAATTACTGGGGATGCAGGGAAACTGTTTGTGCAGCTATTGGCAACACTGTTAGTGTTTGCTGTACATGTGCCTGTACCTGCCTCTGTGCACGCCTTGCTGCCACACTCAGTCTTGGCTTGGCAGTTATTTCTGATGAAGCTTCTGATTGACACCATAAGAATTAGAGGGTGTTAACTCCCGTTCTCATAATACATTATGTTACCTAAAAGAGAGTAACCCAACACAGATGATTCGGTAGGAAAATAAAGACAAGTCAATTAATACTCTATAACATTTAATAAAACAAAACACGAGGAAGGAACCAAGTTACTATCCCCCAACATATAAAAGAGTCACCACGTGTTTGAGGAACACATACAAATGTCTAAATGCAAAGAGTCCTTGAATATAGTCGAGGCATATGATGTAAAAGTTTGTCACTTACTGTTCGTGGCTGGGGGGCAAGGCCCCCCAATTCCAAATGGATGGAGACACAACTTGGTCTAGTTCATATCTGGAGATCCTAGATGAATGAGAGAGAGAGAGAGAGAGAGAGAGAGAGAGAGAGTCACTTTTGTGGGACTGCCTTTAAATAGCTAAATTGCCATGCCCCCTAACAGCAAACCCTAGCAGCAAGGAAAGATAATCCCTCACTAATGTCAACCGCAACCAAACAAGGGAAGATAATCCCTCCAACACTACCGCTAAGTGTGAAGTTTATGTAGTTATTCGTTTTTAGAATGCATAATCACCAATTAATGGAGGTGTATGGCAAGATGTGCATGGATATCAAAAACGTCCCCAAGTGGTGTAGGGAGATTTGCAATGATGATGAGGTTCAACACTTCCTCAATGACATGGCAGCAAGCTGGTATGATATACAAAAACTGCCACGCAGTCTACAAAAAGGCATTGACTGAAATGGTGATTATAAAGAGAAACTAGACAAAACGTGATGTATTGGGTCACCCATTCAGCTCTGGGTAGATAATTGAGATTAGGGAAAAGTGAGTTTGCAAAGCGAATTAAATTTTTTTAAATAAATACGGCCAGACAAAACAAAATCATTTTGTAAGATTTCTAAGAAAGCAAATGTTTGACCTAATTTAAGCTACGGGTTGCAGCTTATGAAATTTAACATAGAAATGCATTTCAAATTCTCCCATCTCTCTCTCTCTCTCTCTCTCTCTCTCTCTCTCTCTCTCTCTCTCTCTCTCCTCTCCCTGAGAAACTAACTTTATATAACTAGGATGTAATCAAGATATACATATAGGGGAAGAAAGTGATACGCAGAATTTAAAGTAAGAGATTGGTCAGTTTTTGACTTAATTGCAAATTACGACCAATTAGAACCAATTAAAATGGATTTTTTTCAAACATATCTCAATCCTAAAAGTAAGGAATAATTTAGTATAATTTTTGTATCATTAAACTAAACAGTAAGTTGATTCGCTCAGCTTTAATAATAGATAGATACATGTTCAAACTTTAAAATGATGTAAACATAATTGACAAACATTTCTGTGATTTCTAAATATTTTTGAGACCTTACCTTTTGATTACCCTATTACTATAAGGTTGATAAAAATGACATATAAAAATTGCCACAGCAGCGCCTACAAAAAGGCATAGACTGAAATGGCAATTATGTACAGAAATAGATACATGTTCAAACTTTAAAATGATGTAAACATCATTGACAATAAACAATAAACATTTCTGTGATTTCTAAATATTTTTGAGACCTTACCTTTGAGATTTACCCTATTACTATAAAGTTGATAAAAAAACAAAAAACCTTCAAATTTGGTCATAATAATTTGATACTAATGGGACTAATTGTTTTTTTTTAAATGGTTCCAGTGACCAAGTTTTCGTTTTTTTTCTCTCTAATCTCACCATTCCCCCCCACCCCCATAATCTTTGACTCTTTCTTTAGAGACTGGTAATTAGCCTATATTCTAAAGCAGGAGCAATCAAGCTGTGCTCGAGGGCCCAAAGCACCAAGAAGCTCAAGTTGAAAAAGTCTCATTTTGGAAATAGACTAAAAAAAAAAGAATGAATAGATTTTACGGCATATCAACCCTCGTTGGGTTATTTTATGCTGAAGTCATTTTCTTTGATTCATTCTTGATGAGAATTCAAAAAATGTTCTAAACTCATTTTTTTAAAACACGCTTTTTTCAAAATTCAATTTTTTCTAAATCAATTTTTTTTCTAAATCCAATTTTTTCAAACACATTTTTAAATTTTTTTCTATTTAACCCATAGGTGCTACCCTAACAGGTACCATCACTCTGCAATGTAACAGAATTGACACAAATTACTTTTGTTGCTGCAGAAAGACTCATGTAAAATCTATCTTGTTGGTTGTTTTGTTTTATGGCATGTCAACCCTTCTCGAGTCATTTAATGCCAATTCAAGTAATTTTGATAAAAGGTTTCAAGTTCTTAATATCTGAAAATTGTTTGTTTCTTTGTTTTGTTTTATGGCATATCAACCTCGGTGGATCATTTAATGCCGGCAAAGTTTTGAAAGATTCGTAGTGATAGTTTGGAAGAAAGTTTTTTTAAACTCAATTTTTTTTTGTAAACAAATTTTCTCTTTAACCCATAGATGGGACTCTGACAGGTACTACTAGTAAGGGTCAGAGTGGACATAGGAGCAATCGTGATGAAGGGATGCTCCACATTCCCCAGACCTCCAGAATTGGAACCTCACCATAAGATAGAGTTTCACGTCATACCCAGGACATTAAGACCCTCAGCCACCGCCTTCTAGACATACATGATAAAAAGGGCAATAGGGTTGGGACAATCATATAGGTGCTAGGGCTTGACACGACTAGCCAATTGATCAGAGGTGACCTCTCCAACCGTCTAGCCTAAGTAAGAACCAAAGTGGAGTGTCATGGACTGCTCAGCCACCAGTGTTCTATTCTTAACCATCATGGGTCGCCACCAACGGCTAACAGGTGACTAGCCGATTGATCAGAGGGGACCTCTCTGAACGTCAATCCAGCCTAAGTAAGGACTGAAGTGGAATGTTGCATGTCATGGACTGCTCAGCCACCAAGGTTCCATTCTTAAGCATCACAGGTTGCCACACATGGCCAGCAGGTGGCCCCATTGGGAAGGGTTTTTACCCCTCTGCAGAGGTGGAGTCTGTGTATTCTAAAGCCTCAGCTGACAGGGCTGTAAAATCAGCCTGCAATTGTTTACTGTTATGAGATATCAGATGACTAGCAAGTCTGGCTTTGAACAAACAGACCCTAGTGCAGATGTTTTAAACATGTTTGTGGGAATTAAAATAAAATTAAAATAAAATAAAATAAAATTAGAATGAAAAACTAACAAACTCCCATGAGCCTTCACTGGTAGAATCCTCTGTGCACATGCATGAAAAGGACCCACTTCCGACCCCCAAGATAATCTCTCGGCCATTGAGACTTAGGCCTTGCCTGAGACAAGACACCACTACTGGCCAGGGAGAAATTTCCTTGCCATGAGTGGCTATGTCCCGTGAATAAAGCCTAAATCATAAAACCACCTTCTGTCTTTGTCACTTTCTTTTTCGTTCCTTGAATTCCTTCCTTTTCAGCTCGACCACCCAATAAGATCGGGTTAAAAGTAAAACCCTAAGAACATGCACCGAGAATAACCCCAGCTACCTTTTAAACCTTAAAACACAAAACCACATATTCAGGTAGAAAAGTGTCTGGGACCAAGGTCAAGTCCCGTTTCTGAAGGGCTCATTTCAAGATGGAATGTTTGATTCTCTGTATTTAGAAAGTTAACAACCATTGTAGTTCCCTTTTTTTCCAAACTAAATCTCTGCAGCAAATTTGTCACTCCTGTGAAGAATTATCTCAATAGGAATACCATTATAAGAATTTTTAGCTTTAGTGGCTAAAACTGCTTCTTATAATACTTCAGGCTATAATAAGGCTTTAGAGAAACCTCCAAATGTAGGTGAATATATATGTAACAAAATCCAACAAAGAGGTAGACAACAAAATACAGACTTTATTGTCTGAGCACATGTAACATAAAATACAGATACAAAACAGGATGAATGTAGGTGAACATATAGAAAGAAATCCAACAAAGAGGTACATAACAACAATACAGACTTTATTGTCTGAGCATATGTAACATAAAATACAGATACAAAAACAGTTAGGACAAACGTCCTGATGAAGGAAGAAAGAGTTCTTAAGGCTACTAAAATGGAGACTAGAAAAGTCATTTGCTGTATAGTTAGGGGGGCAAGGCCATCCAAGCCTTAATGGTCAGATACACAACTTGTCTAGTGCATCATTGAGGATGCCAGAAAAAAAGAGAGGCAGATAGCTTCCCGGGCTGAGTTTAAATAGCCAGGTAGTAATGCCATCTAGTGGCAAGTCCTGGCAGCAAGGGAAGATAACCCTTTCTCCTCAACTCCATCTTAACAAGTGAAGACAATTGCTACATTATCAAGGGGCCAGTTTAGCTCAGTCGGTAAAGCACCCACCCAGAAATTGCAAGGTTCTTGGTTCAATACAGGTTCCCACCAACTTAGCACATGAATAGCATAGATTGGGTAATCTAATTTGTACTGTAAAGTGGGGAGCTGACGGTAGGTGTGGCGCTCCATCTCAGCAGAAACAATCCTCCTGGTCTAGCGCTAGTAAGAAGAGGATAGACTCCCTCGCTATCCAGCTGATACCGACAATAGGCCACTCTGCCAACTTTACTTTTTACTTATGTCAATCAGCCTAGGAGAAGGAAAACTCTGAATTCAAACCAGCTTAACTCCATTTAAAAATTGACATTGTGTCACATCCTGCCCATGACAGAAGGGTCGGGTAAAAACATACAAGGGTTGAGTAATGAATAAGGTCTCCTATCACATATAAATAAGACTGGAGATATAAACATGTTTGACCACGTACTTGATAGTGTATAAAGTCCTGTTCAAATTTACTTAGTGTCAGGTTGCTGTGTAACAGCATTGAATAATTGTATTTGTTAGTCAGGAGAAACTATATCCGAGTGATAGAAATTTTTGGACCATATCACCTTTAGACACCCCTTTTTGATCTCTATTAAGAAAGGACATGTTTTTCATTTACACCGTCAATATCCGGTTGTTTTAACAGACGATTTTTAGATATTTTTTTTTAATTATAAAACTGACTTCTAACCCTAACACCTAACTCTAACCCTAACCCTAACCCTAACCCCTTACAAACAACCAGATATTGACCACAGTACTATCACTCCAGGGCAGAGTGGAACTGGGAGTAATGGCAATAAAGGGGAAATGCATACTCTACCGAGCTGCAAGACTGGAGGTTCACCATCAGATACAGTCTTTAGTCAATTTGTAAACATTTTTTTGACTAAAACATGCTTCTCCATACATATCACACAACCTTCTGTAAATTTCACATGGTTTGCACTTCTCAGCTACCATAAATTGGATGAAAAACCTCTGTTCAGGCATGGAGCACTCCGTTTGATTTGCCACTATTTTGAATAGCTTCAAAACAAATATTTTTGAGAGATTAGAATCATTTTTGCTATAAACCAATTCCAAATAATGCAGAGTTTATATTTATGGAAAAAAATTTACTTTGACTTAAA